>CM035836.1:400844574-402044574 GCA_020510985.1 Pholidichthys leucotaenia
AAAATGCGGCGGCGCCACGCCGCCGGTACCACGGGACACATTCGCCCCGTGGAGACATCACAGATTAGAGGGGGCATACTATCTTGCAGCACCCTGCTCTCCAGCCTTAACCCTGTTGGTCCAGACTGGAGTGCGCGCACATCCGCGTCACTAACCTGCTCCGTGGCCATGGCTATGTAATCTATCTCCACGCGGACGGGGGCAGCCACGGCGCGCGAGAGGCAGTCTGCCACTACATTCAGTTTACCCGACACGTGCTGAATATCGGCAGTAAACTCTGAGATCGCGGCTAGCTGCCTCTGCTGCCGGCCCGACCACGGCTCTGAAACTTTGGCCATTGCGAATGTTAGTGGCTTGTGGTCAACAAACGCGGTGAAACAGCGCCCTTCTAGCCAGAACTGGAAGTGGCGACTGGCCAAATGGAGAGCCAGCAACTCCCTGTCAAACGCGCTGTATTTACGTTCACTATCACGCAAAGTCCTGCTGAAAAAGGCGAGCGGCTGCCAAGCCCCGGCTACATGCTGCTCCACGACCGCCCCTATGGCCACATCTGACGCGTCAGTGGTGAGCACTATGCGGGCCGTTCGGTCTGGATGTGCTAACAGCGCAGCGTTTGCCAAGGTTGCTTTGACTTCCAAGAACGGTCGCTCCTGCTCCGGGGACCACTCGATCCTATTCGCGGGTTTCTGTTTTTTGAGCGCGGCATACAGCAGTTGCATGAGCTGCGCTGCGCGGGGGAGGAAACGGTTATAAAAATTCACCATTCCCAAAAACTCCTGTAACACCCTGACCATCTGCGGCTGGGGGAAATCTGCTACCGCGCGCACTTTGTCAGGTTGCGGAACCGCTCCTTCGGGGGCGACGCGGTGTCCTAAAAAATCGATCTGCGTCACCCCGAACTGACACTTCGCTGGGTTGATTATTAACCCGTGCTCTCCCAACCTCCGGAAAACTGCCGCGAGGTGGTTTTCGTGTTCGTCTTCGGACGCGCTGGCTACCAAGATATCATCCAAGTAGACGAACACAAAAGGGAGATCGCGCAGCACCGCGTCCATCATGCATTGGAACGTCTGTGCGGCCCCTTTAAGCCCGAATGGCATGCGCAAAAACTCGAATAGGCCAAATGGAGTTATCACCGCTGTTTTGGGTATGTCCTCAGCGCGCACTGGGACTTGGTGGTAACCGCGGACCAAGTCTATTTTAGAAAAAACGCGTGCCCCTGCCAAATGAACGGAAAAATCTTGGATATGAGGGATTGGGTAGCAGTCATGCGCTGTGGCGTTGTTCAACCTGCGGAAATCCCCGCAAGGTCGCCACAAGCCGTCAGCTTTTGCGACCATGTGTAGCGGGGAAGCCAATGGGCTGTTCGAACACCTGATGATGCCCAACCTCTCCAGGCTGGCGAACTCCTCGTGCGCTATGGCCAGTTTAGCTGCGTCCAAGTGCCGAGGTTTTGCAAAAACGGGCAGCCCGGTGGTGGTAATAAAATGTTCCACCCCGTGTTTAGCGGCGGCTGCCGAAAATGTGGGCACCATGAGTGCTGGGAACTGAATGAGCAGTGTGTGGAACTTACCGCTTGCAGCTGTGATGCTGGCTTGTGCTGTTGGCCGGGCCGCTCGAGCTGTACAGGGAATAGAATCAAAAGAAAGTGCATTAACCAGGCGCCTGTTAGCGACATCAACCAACAAACCATGTGAGCACAAAAAATCAGCCCCCAATATATTGAAATTCAATGCTGCTATGACAAAAGTCCACTCAAATGTACGGCCGTGTAGAGACAGAAGCAGAGTCCTCTCACCAAAGGTCTTAATCTCTGAGCCGTTCGCTGCTGCCATCTCGGGGCCGCTGGAACCTGCCAGCCGGTCAGCGTAGGAAAGCGTGATGAAACTCAACGGGGCGCCTGTGTCCACGAGGAAATGCCTCCCCGAGTGTGCGTCCGTCAAGTAGAGCAGCTTGTTCTCCTCACCGAGGGTCGCAGCTGCTACCGACCCCCGGTCTTGGCGTTTCCCGAGCGCTTGAACTGGCACGGTGGTATACATTTGCGTGGCTTCTCTGCAAAGCGGCGGTAGTAGAAACAAAGGGTGTCTCCTCCGCGTTCCTTGGCCCCCGCCGCTGCCGTCATTGGTGGCTCTGCTACCGCCGTCCCTGGCTCCCCACCATCTCCGGCCGTCGCGCCGAGCTCCATCGCTACCGCCGTGGCCGCGCACTCTCTGCTGGCGTTGACAATCCGATGCGCCTCCCGGGCCAGCGCACGGTAGTCCCGCTTGGCCAACAACGGCGAACTGGCCAGGGCCGCTCTCGTCGCTGACGGCAGGGTCCTGAAGAAGAGGTGGGTAAAGATGAAGTGGTCATCGTCCAAGCCTTTCAACCTCAGCATCTTCTCCATCAGGTCAATAGGCGTGCAATCTCCCAACTCGGTCAGCGCCAGGAGTCTCTCTGCTCTCTCCTCAACCGAGAGAGTGTAGTGCTGGATGAGTGCAGCCTTCAACGCGTCGTATTTGTCGCTGGCTGGTGGCTGCTCCAGGAGGCTCTCCACAAGCTGAGCTGTGTGGTTGTCGAGCTTTGCGATCACATGGTAGAATTTCGTGTCATCTACCAATATTCCCCGGAGGGTGAACTGTGCCTCCACCAGGTGGAACCAGGAGCGCAGATTGTGCTGCCAAAAGTCCAGTAGCTGGACCGTAATGGCATATACTTGGCTGGGGGCTCCCAACGAGGCTGGCCCCGGGGAATTCTCTTCTTGCTGCATGCTACGTCTTGGGTCACCAGTGTAGAGTGTGTAATTGACGAGGCAGGTTTGTCTCAAGGCAGTTTATTACACATCTCCATTATGAGCAAAGTAGAAAGAGGACATCTCAGAAAAAACTCGTCCCTTATATACCCAGGTCTCCCCACAGCTCACAAGTCACATTGCATTCAAATCAAAAGTAACAATGCATTTCCTCTTTAATCCCTTAGCATCCCCCTCACAGTCTTTGGCCCACAAAGGATCCCCCAAGCAGTCTCTTGGCACACAAAGGATCCTCCAAGCAGTCTCTTGCATACCAAAGATTACACTTTCACAGCTTCCTGTTATCTCCAAGGAAACTCTGCACTTTGTTCTTATCTAAGATGTGAGGCATTATGTAAGGCATTAAGTAAGTCACATGTGTGGCTACAATATTTAATATTAGAACAACCCATCTGAAAAGTGTCTACAAAACATGACTTTAACTAGAATCTTTTGTTGCAATGTTTTTGATTCGTCCATCTGTTTGTTCCTTTGACAACATGTTATCGTCTCTCTGACTTCTACATTTCTGACTGGACTGACTTCACATTTATTCAGAAGCTTTAACTCATCAATACCTGGTATACATTTGATTTTCAGATGCATCTAATGAGGAGTTCCATGTCTTTTGGGGAGGGTCTCCTTGACTTCAGATTGATACAGAAGCTTTGACTGAAATGAGGTGTTCCATTTTTGGGGAGGAGGACTTTTTCTGGTCCATTCTATGATCCACTGTTGCGACCCCTAAAGGTCTGGTGTTTGTGAAATGGCGCAACGCACTACGCTGCAGTAGCACGTACGCACGTGTGATGTCACAATGCCATGTGAAAAAGTATTTGCGACCTTCCTGATTTCTCATTTTCTTTGTATGTTTGTCACACTTAAATGTTTCAGATCATCAAACAAATTTAAATATTAGACAAAGATAACACAAGTAAACACAAAATGCAGTTTTCAAATGAAGGTGTTTATTATTAAGGGTAAAAAAAACATCCAAACCTTCATGGCCCTGTGTGAAAAAGTGACACCCCCCCCCCCCGTTAAAACGTAAATTAATTGTGGTTTATCACATCTTTGAAAAGCTGAGTTCAATTTCTCTAGCCACACTCAGGCCTGATGACTGCCACACCTGTTCTCAATCAAGAAATCACTTAAATAGGACCTGCCTGACAAAGTGAAGTACACCAAAAGATCCTCAAAAGCTAGGCATCAAAGAAATTCAGGAACAAATGAGAAACAAAGTAATTGAGATCTATCAATCTGGAAAAGGTTATAAAGCCATTTCTAAAGCTTTGGGACTCCAGCAAACTACAGTGAGAGCCATTATCCATAAATGGCGAAAACATGGAACAGTGGTGAACCTTCCTAGGAGTGGCCGGCCGACCAAAATTACCCCAAGAGTGCAGCAATGACTCATCCAAGAGGTCACAAAAGACCCCACAACAACATCCAAAGAACTGCAGCCCTCACTTGCCTCAGTTAAGGTCAGTGTTCCTGACTCTACTATAAGAAAGACACTGGGCAAAGAGGGCATGCATGGCAGAGTTCCAAGATGAAAACCACTGCTGAGCAAAAAAAGAAGATAAAGGCTCCTCTCAGTTTTGCCAGAAAACTTCTTGATGATCCCCCAGACTTTTGGGAAAATACTCTGTGGACTGATGAGACAAAAGTTAAACTTTTTGGAAGGTGTGTGTCCCATTACATCTGGTGTAAAAGTAAGACAGCATTTCAGAAAAGGAACATCATACCAACAGTAAAATATGGTGGTGGTAGTGTGATGGTCTGGGGCTGTTTTATTGCTTCAAGACCTGAAAGACTTGCTGTGGTAAATGGAACCATTAATTCTGCTGTCTGCCAAAAAGTCCTGAAGGAGAATGTACGGCCATCTGTTCATGACCTCAAGCTGAAGCGCACTTGGATTCTGCTGCAGGACAATGATCCAAAACACACCAGCAAGTCTACCTCTGAATGGCTTAAAAAAAAACAAAATGAAGACTTTGGAGTGGCCTAGTCAAAGTCCTGACCTGAATCTGATTGAGATGCTGTGGCATTTGACATGTTTCAGGACCCAGGAGACAGACACTGACACGGGTAGATAGTGACAATAATCCCTTTATTGTAAAGTGAGAGTGTGAAGTGCATGAGTGAGTGCAAGTATGGAATTCTGGTCGCTGGAACTGAGCAGTCCGGATGGAGACCTGGCAACCCTGTAACACACAAGCAGATACAATTACCGCTGTTCAGCACTCGTGAGTAATTGTAGATAAGGGGGCTTACTTGGGTGATCCACAGGTAGCGTCCTGCTGACTTCCAGCGGCCGTGCAGCGTGGAGGTGAATGTGCTCGTGGCCGTGGTAGTGAATCCACCTGTTGCTGTGACGATGACAGTTCCTGTGATGGTGACGGCAGTGATTCCACAGACCGTGATGATGACAGTTCCGATGGTGGTAATGGCAGTGATTCCACTGATCGTGACGATGACAGTTCCGATGGTGATGATGACAGTGATTCCACTGATCGTGACGATGACAGTTCCTGTAACTGAGACAATAACAGCTCTTGCAGCTGTGGGGTTAGACGTACCCGTAGCAGAGGTGGTAGCAAGGAGCTACGTGGCTGAGATGGCAACGCCCCGTCGGCTGGGGAAGTTGGTCCGCCGCCTGGAAGGTCCACCTGTGCACAGGGGTAAAGGCAAGGAGTTGAGTAACAAACAGTTCTCTTACGTGGTAATTCCTGATGAGACGTTCTTGACGAAGCTTGGGAACGAAGCTCTGGTTCATGCTCCGATGAGGAGGACAGACGACTCCGTGACGGGCTGTCAGCAACACTGGCTTTTAACAGCCGCTGATTGGCACCTGTTGGTCTGTGCGCAGCTGGGACTGATGAAGCCAATGACGGCCCAGAGGCCGCCATGACAGCATTACCTTAAAAAGGTGGTTTGTGATCAAAAACCCTCCAATGTGGCTGAACTACAATAATTCTGCAAAGATGAGTGGGTCAAAATTCCTCCACAATGCTGTAAAAGACTCATTACCAGTTATCGTTAAAGCTTGATTGCAGTTGTTGCTGCTAAGGGTGGCCCAACCAGTTATTAGGTTTGGGGGCAATCACTTTTTCACACAGGGCCATGTAGGTTTGGATTTTTTTCCCCTTAATAATAAACACCTTCATTTAAAAACTGCATTTTGTGTTTGCTTGCGTTATCTTTGTCTAATATTTAAAATTGTTTGATGATCTGAAACATTTAAGTGTGACAAACATACAAAAAAAGAAATCAGGAAGGGGCAAATACTTTTTCACACCACTGTATCTATCTGTCTGTCTAGGAATAGAGTAAATATAACAGAAATACTTCTGATTTGTTTTTCGCACATATGCCACTTAAAATAAATATCCATAAATTTTCTTTTTTCTTTTATGTCACACATTCCAAGCACACAAGTACTTATTCAATTCAATTCAATTCAACTTTATTTATATAGCGCCATTTCACAACAACAGTCATCTCATAGCACTATCAACTGTAGGGGGGACCCCCACAGTTGCAGAAAGACCCCAGCAATCAGGCGATCCCCTGTGAGCAAGCACTTGGCGACGGTGGAGAGGAAAAACTCCCTTTTAACAGGAAGAAACCTCCAGCAGAACCAGGCTCAGGGAGGGGCAGTCATCTGCTGCGACTGGCTGGGGGGTGAGGGGATAGAGAAGAAGAAAAGAACAGACATGTAGAGAGCAAACAGCACGATGGGGACTCAATCTATGGGAGAGAACAAACAAATGTTAATGACCAGCAAAAAAAAATATATATATATTTCATAGAGAGTGAGGAAAGGAGTGAGGCCCAGTGCATTACTGGAGGTCCCCCGGCTGACTAAACCTATTAGCAGCATAACTAAGGGAGGGTTCAGAAACACATGATCCCTCCCTAATTGTAGGCTATATCAAAAAGGTAGGTTTTAGCCCTATTCTTAAAAACAGAGATCGAGTCTGACTCCCAAATCCAGATTGGCAGCTGATTCCACAGGAGAGGAGCTTGATAACTGAAGGCTCTGCCACCCATTGTACTTTTGGAGATTCTAGGTATTACAAGTAATCCTGCATTTTGGGAGCGTAGTGCTCTGTTAGGATGATACGGTAGTATCAGATCTTTTAAATAAAAAGGAGCCTGATTGTTTAGAGCTTTGTAAGTAAGAAGAAGGATTTTAAACTTAATTCTAAACTCTATGGGAAGCCAATGAAGGGAGGCCAGAACCGGAGAGATATGATCTCTCTTTCTAGTAGCTGTTAAAACTCTTGCTGCAGCATTTTGGATCAGATGAAGACTTTTTAAAGATGTTTTAGGACAGCCTGATAATAAAGAATTGCAATAATCTAATCTCGAGCTAACAAAAGCGTGGATCAGTTTCTCAGCATCACTCTGAGACAAGATGCTCCTAATCTTGGCAATATTACGCAAATGATAGAAGGCAGTCTTAGAAACAAATTTAATATGTGAATTGAAGGACAGATCTTGATCAAAAATAATTCCAAGGTTCCTCACAGAGCTATTAAGAGAAAGAGTAACTGCATCCAAACTGAAAGTTTGATTTGGAAAGGAATTTCTAAGGTTTTTTGGACCAACAAGAATGACTTCAGTCTTATCTGAATTTAATAGCAGGAAATTACAAGTCATCCAAGCTTTGATTTCCTTAAGACAGGCTTCTAACTTGGCTAATTGATTAGTATCATCTGGCTTCATTGACAGGTATAATTGTGTGTCATCTGCATAACAATGAAAATGTATACAGTGCTTTCTAATAATGTTGCCTAACGGAAGCATATATAAACTAAAAAGAGTAGGGCCTAGCACAGATCCCTGTGGAACTCCATGACTAAGCTTTGATCTGAAAGAAAACTCATCATTTACATGAACAAACTGGAACCTATCAGATAAATAAGATCTAAACCACTGCAACGAAGTTCCATTAAGTCCAACATAGTGTTCTAATCTATCAAGTAGAATATTATGATCAATAGTATCAAAAGCTGCACTAAGATCTAAAAGGACAAGTACAGAAACTAGTCCATTATCAGATGCAATGAGGAGGTCGTTAGTGACCTTCGCTAAGGCTGTTTCAGTACTATGATGGATTCTAAACCCAGATTGAAACTCTTCAAGTAAACCATTTCCCTGCAGGTGGTCAAATAATTGCGTAGCAACAACTCTTTCTAAGATTTTTGAAATGAAAGGGAGATTAGAGATTGGTCTATAGTTAGCTAAAGCTCCTGGATCTAGCGTTGGCTTTTTGAGTAAGGGTTTAATTACAGCCGTTTTAAAAGCCTGTGGTACATGGCCTAAAGTCAATGAAGAATTGATTATATGAAGAATAAAGCTCCCAATAAGTGGGAAGACTTCTTTAAATAACCTGGTAGGAATAGGGTCTAAAAGACAAGTTGAAGGTTTGGATGAGGAAACTATTTTGTCTAACTCACAAAGGTCGATTGGAGTAAACTTATTGTATACAGTGGAGCAAAAAAGTATTTAGTCAGCCACCACTTGTGCAAGTTCTCCCACTTAAAAGATGAGAGAGGTCTCATAAAAACAGAGATCGAGTCTGACTCCCGAATCCAGATTGGCAGCTGGTTCCACAGGAGAGGAGCTTGATAACTAAAGGCTCTGCCTCCCATTGTACTTTTGGAGATTCTAGGTATTACAAGTAATCCTGCATTTTGGGAGCGTAGTGCTCTGTTAGGATAATACGGTAGTATCAGATCTTTTAAATAAAAAGAAGCCTGATTGTTCAGAGCTTTGTAAGTAAGAAGAAGGATTTTAAACTTAATTCTAAACTCTATGGGAAGCCAATGAAGGGAGGCCAGAACCGGAGAGATATGATCTCTCTTTCTAGTAGCTGTTAAAACTCTTGCTGCAGCATTTTGGATCAGATGAAGACTTTTTAAAGATGTTTTAGGACAGCCTGATAATAAAGATAAGATAAGATAAGATAAGATAAGCCTTTATTAGTCCCACAACGGGGAAATTCCAGGATTGCAACAGCACAGGGATAGCAACACTCAGAGCAACAATCAGAAGGCAAGAAAAAAAAAACAAGCAAGCAAGAGCAGCTAATATACATATGTACATATTACTATAAAATATATATATACACACACACACACACAGACACACAGTGCAGAGCATTGTAGCTGGATGGAATAAATATATGAATATATGAACACACAGTGCAGAGCATTGTAGCTAGATGGAATAAATATGTAAATATATAAACACCCACAGTACGGAGCATTGCAGCTAGGTGGAATAAATATGCAAGTATATAAACACACACAGTGCGGAGCAATGTAGCTAGATGGAATAATATGTAGATATATAAAAACACAGTGCGGAGCATTGTAGCTAGATGGAATAAATATATAGATATATAAATATAAACACACCCAGTGCTGAGCATTGTAGCTAGATGGAATAAATATATAGATATATAAATATAAACACACCCAGTGCAGAGCATTGTAGCTAGATGGAATAAATATGTAAATATATAAACACACACAGTGCAGAGCATTGTTGCTAGGTGGGATGAAACAGCATAACCGTCTATTTAGTTATCCTACATGGTATGATTATGTGCCCATACATATTCTCACCCTCCATAGCGACCGGTATGTTCCTAGTTGTATGCCGGAGAGGACCGTTGTGTAAGTCTATTGCATCTTTTGCATTAAAAAAAAAACTATTAGTTTGTTACGTCTTTTTGCTATCTCTGCGAGCAGCCCTGCTTAGGTTGTACAGTCTGACAGCCGTTGGTAGGAAGGACCTACGAAACCTCTCGGTTGTGCACCTGGGATGATGTAGTCTGCTGCTAAATGAGCTCCTCAGTGCATCCAGTATGTCCTGCATAGGGTGGAACTCGGACTCCAGCAGAGATGACAGTTTAGCCACCGTCCTTCTCTCTCCTATCTCCTCCATCGGATCAAGGCGTTGCCCCAGGACAGAGCTAGTTTTCTTAATCAGTTTGTTCAGTCTCTTCCTATCGGCTGCAGTAATGCCACTGCCCCAGCAGACCACTCCAAAAGTGATGGCTGATGCCACCACCGTGTCATAGAATGACTTCAGCAGCGCCCCTTGTACACCAAAAGACCTGAGTCTCCTCAGCAGGAACAGCCTGCGCTGTCCCTTCTTGTAGAGTGCGTCAGTATTGTGTGACCAGTCTAGTTTATTGTTCAGATGAATACCCAGGTACTTGTAGGATGTCACCATCTCGATGTCTGTTCCCTGTATATTTACTGGTGCTGTGAGGGGCTGCCCATGCCTGCGTCAGTCCACCACCAGCTCCTTAGTTTTCCTCGCGTTGATCTGGAGGCAGTTCCGATGGCACCAGTCCACAAAGTCCTGGATAAGCCCTCTGTACTCAGCTTCATCTCCGCTGGAGATGAGACCAACGATCGCAGAGTCATCAGAGAACTTCTGTAGATGGCAATGTGTTGTGTTGTGTGAGAAGTCCGCAGTATAAAGAGTGAACAGGAAGGGAGCCAGCACCGTTCCCTGGGGGGCCCCCGTGCTACTGATGATCGTGTCGGAAACACAGTCCCGGGTTCTCACAAACTGAGGCCGGTTCGTGAGGTAGTCCAGGATCCATGATGACAGGTGCTGGTCCACCCCTGCGCGCAGCAGCTTGTCCTTCAGGATCATCGGTTGGATGGTGTTGAAAGCACTGGAGAAGTCAAAGAACATGATCCTCACCATATTCCCGGGCTTCTCCAGGTGGGACAGAGAACGGTGAAGGAGGAAGATCACCGCATCCTCCACCCCAATGCCATGCTGGTAGGCGAACTGGAGTGGATCCATCGCTGGTTCCACCAGGGGGCGGAGATGAGCAAGGAGCAGTCTCTCCAGGGTCTTCATCAAGTGGGACGTCAAGGCCACCGGTCTGAAGCTGTTCAGGTCTTTGGGGTGGGAAGTTTTTGGTACAGGTACCACACAAGATGTTTTCCACAGCTGTGGTACCCTCCCCAGTTTCAGGCTCATGTTGAAGATATACGTCACAATCCCACACAGCTGGTCTGCACAGGACTTGAGGAGCTTTGCGCTGATGCCGTCCGGTCCCGACGCCTTCCTCGCCTTGATCTTCCTCAGCTCCGTCCTCACCTGGGTCTTGGTCAGGGTCAGGATGGGGGGCTGTGTGTTGGGAGTGGGGGGGGTGTCGGTGGAGTGGGGAGTGGGTAGCAGGACTTGATTTCTTAGAGGCAGCAGTGGTTGTTGTGCAGACAGGGGGGAGGGCGGTTGGTCAACTCTATTGAAAAACAGATTCAGGTTGTTCGCCCACTCCCTGCCCCCCGTGGCCTGGGGGGAGGTATTCTGGAGCCCCGAGATGGTTTTGAGGTTTCTCCAGACCCCGCTGATGTCGCTCTGTTGCAGCTTGTCCTCCATCTTCTTCCTGAAGCTGTCCTTGTCCTTGTCCTTGCAATTCCTAAAGAATTGCAATAATCTAATCTCGAGCTAACAAAAGCGTGGATCAGTTTCTCAGCATCACTCTGAGACAAGATGCTCCTAATCTTGGCAATATTACGCAAATGATAGAAGGCAGTCTTAGAAACAAATTTAATATGTGAATTGAAGGACAGATCTTGATCAAAAATAATTCCAAGGTTCCTCACAGAGCTATTAAGAGAAAGAGTAACTGCATCCAAACTGAAAGTTTGATTTGGAAAGGAATTTCTAAGGTTTTTTGGACCAACAAGAATGACTTCAGTCTTATCTGAATTTAATAGCAGGAAATTACAAGTCATCCAAGCTTTGATTTCCTTAAGACAGGCTTCTAACTTGGCTAATTGATTAGTATCATCTGGCTTCATTGACAGGTATAATTGTGTGTCATCTGCATAACAATGAAAATGTATACAGTGCTTTCTAATAATGTTGCCTAACGGAAGCATATATAAACTAAAAAGAGTAGGGCCTAGCACAGATCCCTGTGGAACTCCATGACTAAGCTTTGAGTAGTCTTTTAGTCTTTTAGTCAAGTATCTTTCCAAGATACTTGAAAAAATGAGAGAATTGACAACTTCATACTGAAGAATAATTTATTGTGTGAGCAGCAATATGGGTTCAGACACAAGAGGACAACTGCATTTGCTCTAATGGAATTTATAGAAAAAATACCAACTGCCATTGAAAATAAAGAGTATTCAGTTGGGGTATTCCTGGATCTTAAAAAAGCATTTGATACAGGGGATCATAATTTATTATTAAAGAAACTACAAAATTGTGGTATTAGGGGGGTAGCACTGTCCTGGTTATGTAGTTACTTAAAGAATAGGTATCAGTATGTATGTGTTGGTAACAAAAACTCACAGTTACTGAAGGTTACTTGTGGAGTCCCACAAGGTTCAGTTTTGGGGCCATTGTTATTCAATATGTACATACAGTGGGGCAAAAAAGTATTTAGTCAGCCACCAATTGTGCAAGTTCTCCCACTTAAAAGATGAGAGAGGTCTCCAATTTTCATCGTAGGAATACCTCAACTATGAGAGACAAAATGAGAAAAAAAAAAATCCAGAAAATCACAATGAAGGATTTTTAATGAATTAATTGGTAAATTCCTCGGTAAAATAAGTATTTGGTCAATAACAAAAGTTCATCTCAATACTTTGTTATATACCCTTTGTTGGCAACGACAGAGGTCAAACGTTTTCTGTAAGTCTTCACAAGGTTTTCACACACTGTTGCTGGTATTTTGGCCCATTCCTCCATGCAGATCTCCTCTAGAGCAATGATGTTTTGGGGCTGTCGCTGGGCAACACGGACTTTCAACTCCCTCCAAAGATTTTCTATGGGGTTGAAATCTGGAGACTGGCTAGGCCACTCCAGGACCTTGAAATGCTTCTTACAAAGCCACTCCTTCGTTACCCAGTCAGTGTGTTTGGGATCATTGTCATGCTGAAAGACCCAGCCACGTTTCATCTTCAATGCCCTTGCTGATGGAAGGAGGTTTTCACTCAAAATCTCACAATACATGGTCCCATTCATTCTTTCCTTTACACAGATCAGTCGTCCTGGTCCCTTTGCAGAAAAACAGCCCCAAAGTATGATGTTTTCACCCCGAGTTTTTACCAAAAAGTTCTATTTTGGTTTCATCTGACCATATGACATTCTCCCAGTCCTCTCCTGGATCATCCAAATGCTCTCTAGCAAACTTCAGACGGGCCTGGACATGTACTGGCTTAAGCAGGGGGACACATCTGGCACTGCAGGATTTGAGTCCCTGGCGGCATAGTGTGTTACTGATGGTAGCCTTTGTTACTTTGGTTCCAGCTCTCTGCAGGTCGTTCACTAGGTCCCCCCGTGTGGTTCTGGGATTTTTGCTCACCATTCTCGTGATCATTTTGACCCCACGGGGTGAGATCTTGCGTGGAGCCCCAGATCGAGGGAGATTATCAGTGGTCTTGTATGTCTTCCATTTTCTAATAATTGCTCCCACAGTTGATTTCTTCACACCAAGCTGCTTACCTATTGCAGATTCAGTCTTCCCAGCCTGGTACAGGTCTACAACTTCGTTTCTGGTGTCCTTTGACAGCTCTTTGGTCTTGGCCATAGTGGAGTTTGGAGTCTGACTGTTTGAGGTTGTGGACAGGTGTCTTTTATACTGATAACAAGTTCAAACAGGTGCCATTAATACAGGTAACGAGTGGAGGACAGAGGAGCTTCTCAAAGAAGAAGTTACAGATCTGTGAGAGCCAGAAATCTTGCTTGTTTGTAGGTGACCAAATACTTATTTTACTGAGGAATTTACCAGTTAATTCATTAAAAATCCTTCAATGTGATTTTCTGGATTTTTTTTCTCATTTTGTCTCTCATAGTTGAGGTATACCTATGATGCAAATTGGAGACCTCTCTCAGCTTTTAAGTGGGAGAACTTGCACAATTGGTGGCTGACTAAATACTTTTTTGCCCCACTGTAAAGTTTCGGAAAAAATGGATTTAATATTGTTTGCCGATGACACTAATTTATTATGCAGTGGAAGCAATTTGGAACAACTTTTGGATACACTCAGAAAGGAATTAGGAAAGCTTAAACTGTGGTTTGATTCAAACAAATTAACGCTCAATTTAAGTAAGACAAAATTTATAGTTTTTAACAACCATCACAACAACTTAGTATCTAAACTCAGTGTAAATGGTGTAGAGATTGAAATGGTATCCGAAACTAAATTTCTTGGAGTAATAATTGATAATAAACTGTGTTGGAAGTCACATATTAATTATATTAAAGGTAAAATATCCAAATCAATTGCAATACTACACAGAGTGAAATATTTGCTGAATCAACCCACACTATATACCTTGTATCATTCATTAATACTCCCATACATGACATATTGTACTGAAGTATGGGGAAATACATATAAAACAAACATATATCCAGTCTTCATGCTTCAGAAGAGAGCTATTAGAATAATAAACAAAGCTGCTTACAGGGAACCAACAAACCCACTTTTTCTTAAATTAAAAGCTCTCAAGCTGAAAGATCTGGTTGACTTTAAAACTGCAGTAATAATGTTTAAAGTGAAGAATCTATCACTGCCCGCAAATATCCAAAAGTTGTTCCAAATAAGGGAGAAACAATATCATTTCAGAGGAACATGTACTGTATATTTCAAAAACCTTAAGTGAGAACTACCACCAAGAAACACTGTATTTCAGTGTAAGGAGTCAGATTGTGGAATGCTTTTGGACCTGAATTAAAATCATGTACAACGTTTGGACAATTTAAACAAAAACTAAAGGAAGAAATACTCCAAACATATATACAAGATGACATGTAAAATCACATAAGGATTGTCATATCCAGTCTGTGTTGTGTTGTTGCTTAGTTTTTTGTCACATTTTGTCTTAGCTTTGTTCTGAATTGTAATCGCTCTTGTTTTGTTTTTCTTTTGAATTCTTGGATGGAATATGGGTGGGCAATATAAGCTGCGGCTTCAGCCATCACCCATTTCGGATGACTTATGTTGAACTGTATAATCAGAGGAGTTATTGTCTAATTTGACCTTGCTGGATTTTCTTTCCCCCTTGTTATATTATTCTGTTTCTTTTTAATCTCTACTTTTAATCTATCCGAAATAAAGATTCATTCATTCATTCATTCATTCAACCCCTAATACGTCACAATATGTTCACAGTTATACCATTTATATAAATAATTACATAATCTTGTTGCGTTTTCAGTCGTTTCATCTAATCTTGGAAGTATAATGTGAAAATGGGATATCCCAAAATTGACATGGACGTACAGTATTGTAACGTTGGGGCCATGTTAAGTGAATTTCCCAGCATGCTTTGCCAGATGAAAACGTTATGTGTGTGTAACCGTGATGTAAACAGAGGTCTGGGAGAATGACCTCCCCTCCTGCCTGTGCTCAGAGTGTGTGTGAAAATAAATCCGGTTGATCACAGCCATCTGCTCCATTTTCTTTGTGTGAACCCTGCTTACGTCACACTGGTGTCAGAAGTGGGATTTACTGGTTCCCAAGCTGTGGTGCGGCGCTGACATCGGGATGATGTCGAGAACCAGCGGGGAGTAGTGTAGCGAACTCAATATGAGCACCCTACTTGGCTTGCCAAGTGGGTTGACCCTATTGGCGACACAGGTAGAGTGCGGGACTCTGGAGCGGGAGGCATGAGTTCCAACCTCCCGGTGGGACGTTGTCAGTTGGCGCGCACGTTACAGTATAAACACTGCATTGACGTACTTACGCACAGGATCGAGGTTAACTTGCCAGTTCTGCTCATTTCCCGCAATGTTTAAGCTTACTTTTCAGAACGTCGCAGCTCAAAAAATTAGAATATCACGAAAGTTTTAATCTATTTTTAACTTAGTTCCTAAAATCAATCAATCAATCAAATCTTTATTTATATAGGACTTTTCATACAAAAGTTGCAACACAAAGTGCGTCACATTTTAAACACAACCTCCCCATACACATGCAAGCAGGCACTTACATCCGTGCACGCACACACAGAGACAAATTTTCGTCTATGTGAGATTTGTGACTTTTACTGTTTCTTTTAGGAGCTTAGTTCCTAAAAAAACAAACAAACAAACAAAAAAAAACTCATATATGTTTTATAGTCACTACAAGTAAAGGGAAATATTCCCAACATATAATGTGCCAAATCAGAATTCTACAAAATGATCACCAACATTTTTTTCCAGTTTCCTTAATTAAATGTGTTTCACGCTATTTATTCGTAGTTGGACATTTTTTTTTATTTAAAGGGAAGAAAACTAAAATAGGAGAGCTATCCAGTCTTCTTTAGATTATTTAATTTATAGAGTTACATAACAATTTATTCCTTTTTCTCTTTTTTTTTTTGTCCTTTAAAGAAAATGGACTTTGCAGTTTGTTTGTGTATTTGTTTATTTATTTAGAAAGTTTTGCACTTGTTTTAAAAAAATAATCGGTTTGTTGCGCAAGATCTGGCAACACCGACTTGGACTTGCTTTGCTTCCTCAACTCGAAACGGAAAGAAACTCGGTAAACTTGAAAGACGGACAAAACTCATAACCTTAGCTGACACACCCGACTATTACACGAATGACAAAGGGTAAGTACATAGTATTTGCGGGTTTTTTTTTTCTTTTTATTATTGTTTTTCGCTGACTATCTTTTAACCGTAGACTCTCTGTCCATAACATTTGAAGCTAACGAGTTTATTAACGTACGAGTGGATTCACATGTAAACTGGATATGTCCGTGGATATAAATCACCATTCCTCCCCCCCCCCTTTTTTTTTTTTTTTTTTTTTTTTTTACCAGTACGTTATGAGTTGTATTTGCATTATTTGTAAGGGAGGGAATTAATGAGGAAAAGTTGACGACCAACTTGCATTCTGGTGTATGCTGCTAACATAAAGCAGGTGACTGAAGATAATGGTTTGTGCGTGTTTGGGTTAACTGCAGATGGCTGGAGAACCCGCAGAGCTCCCTGAACGTGGAGGTGAAGTTGATGAAACGATGCCGACAGGCGATGTGTTTGATGCCAAACCTGATCGAAAAATGAGATTTATTCTGTTTGGGAGGTAATTATTGTTATTTTATTTTTCTTATTACTTTGTCTGAAGGTAGAAACCCATACATCCCCCCCCCCCCCAGTTTTATGGGAACATGCTTGTGATTCACTAGCTTTCACTTTTGTTGTCTTGTTTGTATGACTTAATGATTTTTGTTCTACAAAAAGAAAGACACAAAGGGGGAAAGCCTTCCATTTAAAAAAAAAATAACAGGGTCTACACAGAAGCTACGGTTTATTTAAGATTAACGTTTTTACTCTGCATTCTTTCCACACGAAAACATCAACAAAAATGCAACCTAAATTAATTGTATATTTTCAAAATTATAAGTCAAAGACCTCCATATTTATTAATCAGTGTTTTTTTTTTTGTCATCACCAGTGTTGGGCAAGTTACTAAAAAATAGTAACTAATTACAGTTACTAGTTCTTTTCAGAAGTAACTCAGTTACTTTTGAGTTACTGCATGATTAAAGTAACAAGTTACTTGGAAAAGTAACTTTCACGTTACTTTTAAATGCACACTTAAATCATCTTGCACACACAGCAAGATCAAGGGCCCCTTGTTCTCATCAAAAAAAAAGAAAACAGATGAGAAAAAAGTCTCAGAGAAAAATGTCTCAGATTTACACAAACTATTGTAATCATCAGAAAGTCAGAAATTTACTAGAAATAAAGCTGTAAATTCACAGAGAAAATTTTGGACCCCCTGGTGGGCCGTTTTTGGCCCATAAGCCATATGTTTGACACCCCTGCACCAGCCCATTAAAAATGCATATGTAGAGGATTTACTTCCATGAAATAGTTGCAGATCACAACAGCATGTAAATGAATGAGATAAAATAGAAAGCACAGATAAATGAAAGTTCACCACTTACAAGAAGCTGTTCTTTACTGCAACAAATCACAGTCACTTTTTCTCTGTGCGTAAGAAAACTTTAAATGCATTTAATGCGTATATGAAATGTGAGCTTCTTGCTCAAAAAATACTCATGTTTAACCACAGAGGTAGGAGCTGTTAGGGGCTACTTACCGCTCGGACAGCAGGTGATCAGGGCTCGATATGAGAAGTCCCCACCACCACAGCATTTCTTCCTGCAAGGCTGTGATGTGAACTGGGGCAGGACAGGAAACAAACCCGCGGAGGAGACTGTGTGACGGCTGTGTCAGTTACGATAGGGTCAGTTTATATTTGGGTGTTTTTATTTATTAGGGGTCCAATGTGTAACATTGGTGGCAAAATTTAAAATTGATCAAATCTGCACATGAAATTGACTAATCACTATCCAATTGTGTCAGGTTTATGAAACTATTAACTATTTTCGTAACGGCATTCGCGTTCAGGAACTCTTGAGGATGAGCGCTCACTTCAACTACTTGTAAATGGAGACGTAAACGGGACACTCGGGCTTTTGTTTCCCCGTGTGCCAATGCACTTTGCAATGGCACACGTTTTACACGAAACAACTTCAACACTTCCAGTATTTTTCACGCATCAAAACTCATCAACAGCTACATTTTCATGACATATTAAGATGTGATAACGTGTATACATACCTTCAAATTCTCCCTGTTTGTTGGATAAGACGTAAAATCACAAAAGGCGTAAATGCGGGACACGGAAGTTTGGACCTTCGATAACTTCAATATAAAGTGACCACGGTTAATCCTCTCCACATGGGTTGAGCACATCCGGGTAGAGAAAATAAAAGTGCTTTCCCAGGGCGCTCACCTCGCCAGACGGGGCTGCGCGTGGCCGACCAAGACCGAAGACGTAAATTTTTTTAAAGGACACCATATTCGATGTGTCATAAATGTTTGAGATTTTATTGAAATATTCTACATCTGAGCTTCACAAAGACTGATCTCCTTTTTACGTGTATGGTTTGGGATTTGAAAGGTGCAAAGTGAAAAGCATCAGCACTTCCTGTTTTCTGGTTACTTTACCAAATAACTTGCATGGTGCTGCGTAAATTCGGGGACACGGAAATTTATGTTGTACGAGTAAATTTGCAGGGGTCGCCGTACAAAAACCATAGATCCGATCACATTGGGGAATGTTTTATTTTGAATTTGCATTACAACTCTGTTATCTCTTGCATAAATGAGTAGAAAGAGTTACTCAGAGATCACTTTACAGTACTTTGAAATTGATGCGATTTTCATGTCACACAAAAACTGGGAAAAACGAGGGGACACGACCAATAGTTTCGATTCTAACGGCAAAATCAATGATTTTTTTTAAAAATTGCAATGCAAGTCTGAAACTCTTTTATGTTCCCTTGCATATTATAAAAACGAAACCGACATCTGCAAATTACAGAAAAAGAGAGAGCACTTGAAAGTCGGATACCCCTGATATAGTGCACTGGACCCCCCCCCCCCCCAAAAACCCACCCATTTATTTGCTTGCCTTTGCTTTTGGCATGACAACCTCCAGTGGCTTGAGGCCGCTGAGGATGGCAGTTGTCCCGCCAATAGCCACCGAAACTGTGTATTCATCCCCAGTTGGCAGCTGATGAAGAGGGTGTCTAGCAACTGCAAGTTGTATGATCGTCTGTTTGCACTAAAATATCTATCCATATTAATAAAGCGAGTAACGCATCTTATCAAATTTCAATAACTGTAACGCATTACTGAATTTTTAAACAGTAATTTCGTTACACAGCACACTACTGCAAAAGTAGTGGCGTTACAGTAACGCGTTACAAAGTAATGCGTTACTGCCAACACTGGTCATCACTTTATGAACCCTTTAAATATAGACATAATTTTAGTTCATCTGTGCAGTTCTTCTAGAACTTCATGACAAAAACTAATATAGCACAAAAATATTTTTTTTCAATTCATGGACAGAGTTCAGTTTTCCAGTGGCTTATTATTTAAAATGTAGATGCAAATAACCGATTAAAAATTGTGTCTTCAGTTGTGTAAGTTTGCTTTGTAAAGGCAGATCCTTGCATCACTGACACTTCTATAAGTGTCTGTTTTGTAATTTCCCAGTTTGGGATCAGTAAAGTATATCTGTCTATTTTGTCCAGTCTTGTTGTCACTAGGTGGCAGCCCATGCCTGCATAATGGAGAAATGCAGCGTGCCAGCCAACCATGTTTTCTCCTAGACACTGATAAACAAAAGAAAGTGGTGTGCTCTGTCTGGTATTATTATTATTATTATAACACAGTGTTATAGATTAAAACATAAATGAAATCACTCAAAAATATAAAAAAATATCAAGCGTTTCATTACCCTCTCATAGGGCATGATTTTCACTGCCAGTTAATAACGCACCCTAACCTGTTTTTAGGTGGCGTCAGAACATGGTGGAATAATGTTTGTACTGCGGTCTCAAGACTGCAGGGTCCCGGAAACAGTTGTCATTTGAAAACCATGCCCCTGCCTTGCCCCTGGTATTTATGACACAGTGAAACATAAAGCCCCTGTCACACTTTGACGATTCAGGCAGTGTATGCCGATGCTAAAAAAAAAAACTGGGGAATACGCTGGCGTACGTCTAATAAGTTGAGGATAAGTTTTGTATAAGTTAAGAGCAAGCTGAAGCGCGCTGGTATACGTCGTAGTATGGCAAGGTTGTCTTAAAAGTTTTGTGCATGCACAAAATTTTTAGATGTATCCAGCGTATGGCTCATATGTCCCACATACACAGGCCATAAATTATATGCAAGTTATGCAATCGTGGGCACACGCTCACACACGTTACTTGTAAGTTACTCATAAGTTGAAATACATTGAGATAATGTCTTGCGTACTCAAAACTTATTTCTAACCTATAAGTAACGTGCTTTGAACCTATGTGTAACTTACGGAACGTGTTTCTAACTAACAGCTACCATATAATGGTGTATTGGCAGCTGTGGTTCACAGGAGGAAACTGTCAAGACTCTATTCAGACAAAGTAAAGAGATATTTCATACTTTGACATGTTTTGACTGTCATCTGATGTTTTATCCTTTAAGTAGGCATGACTGACCTGACAGATTTAACAGATCTGCCAGATCAGTCATGCCCCCCGCCGTGCAATGGAGGAGAGAATCATCTCCATTAAACCGAGATGATGGAGCCTTCATGCTCTCGCACACCTAGAATTCATGGATCGGGAGGCGACAGCAGTTTGGCTTGACCGCGCTATGCATAAGTTAGGATAAGCTATGCATAAGTTATGCATAAGTTAGACTATCGTTGG
This sequence comes from Pholidichthys leucotaenia, assembly GCA_020510985.1. NCBI lineage: Eukaryota > Metazoa > Chordata > Actinopteri > Cichliformes > Pholidichthyidae > Pholidichthys > Pholidichthys leucotaenia. The sequence continues at coordinate 400,865,614 of CM035836.1, forward strand.
GCGTAAGTTGTGAACGGCGGCAACATGCTAACCATTTGTTGGTGTAAGTTATCTATAAGTTATTGAAACATTCTATATAAGTTACTAATACGTTATGTATACATCCAACTCGTTATGGCTATGTGATGGCTACGCCCAAAATTGAAAATTTTGTTTTAAAGAAATTTTGATACGTCGTCAAACCGTGCCTAAATCGTCAAGGTGTGACAGGACCTTAAGACAGGAAAAAGAGAAACTTCTCAGCATTAGAAATTCACCTTATTATTAGAGAAGTAAAAAATAATAAAGTAGCATTGTGTGGCAACCTGAAAAGTTGCATTAAGAGCAAAAGAACCATGTTATGGAGGAAATGAGTGCTGCACCACAGCTTTGGTTTAATCAGCTGATGGTTAAAATTTACAGTGCATATAAAAAGTCTACACACCCCTGTTAAATGCCAGTTTTTTGTGATGTAAAAAAAATGAGACCAAGATAAATCATTTCAAAACTTTTTTCCACCATTAATGTGACCTATAACCTGTACAACCCATTTGAAAAACAAACTGAAATATTTTTAAGGGGAAAAATAAAAATTAAAAAACCTACAATAACCTGGTTGCATTCACACCCCGTTATAACTGGGGATGTGGCTGTGTTCAGAATTAACCAATCACATTCAAACTCATGTTAAATTTGATTTTTGATTTGATTTTTTTGATTTTGTGTACGTTATTGATCCCCAGAGGGAAAATTGAGGGCATCCACTTGGATGGATGAAGCTGTTGCCACAGTACGGCGCTATCCCTTTACCATTCACACACACATTCACACCTAGGGCCACTATTAGAGTTTCCAGTTAACCTAACCTGCATGTTTTTGGCCTGTGGGGGGAAACCGGAGAACTCCCGGAGTAAATCCACGCAGACACGGGGAGGTCTGGGAGTCAGCACACACCTGCCACCATTTAAAGTGCCTCTGATTAACCCCAAATAAAGTTCAGTTGTTCTAGTAGGCTTTTCCTGACATTTTTGTAGTCACATCTTACAGCACAAGCCATGGTCCATAGAGAGCTTCCAAAGCATCAGAGGGATCTCATTGTTCAAAGGTATCAGTCAGGAGAAGGGTACAAAAGAATTTCCAAGGCATTAAATATACCATGGAACACAGTGAAGACAGTCATCATCAAGTGGAGAAAATATGATACAACAGTGACATTACCAAGAACTGGACGTCCCTCCAAAATTGATGAAAAGACAAGAAGAAAACTAGTCAGGGAGGTTGCCAAGAGGCCAACAGCAACATTGAAGGAGCTGCAGGAATTTCTGGCAAGTACTGGCTGTTTAGTACATGTGACAACAATTTTCTGTCTAGGGTGGCAAGATGGAAGCCTTATCTTATGAAGAAGAACATCCAAGCCCGGCTACATTTTGCAAAAACACATTTGAAATCTCCCAAATGCATGTGGGAATATGTGTTATGGTCTGATGAAACCAAGGTTGAACTTTTTGGCCATAATTCCAAAAGGTATTTTTTTTTTTTTTTTGTTACTTATTTGTACCCGTAGGTAGATTTGGTTTGCAGTCTGGTGACAAGCCACCGGCTGCTGGTCGCTGCGTGCGCGAGCGCCCTAAACCTACATGTTTTTGGTATGCGGGAGGAAACCGGAGAAATCCCGGAGTAAACCTAGGCAACACGGGGAGAACATGCAAACTCCACACAGCTCACTGTTGGTCGGGGGCTGGAATCAAACCCACGATCTCATGATTCCCGCGATCCCCCGGCCGAGGGTAAAACTGTGCTGCCACAGTGCTAAACCACTGCGCCACCGTGCAGCCCTGTTTAAGCCCTGTTTTTGCCTTGGTGTGTTTGCACCCATATTTGGTGCAAACACAACACTGCTCATCACCAGAAGAACACCATACCTACAGTGAAACATGGTGGTGGCAGCATCATGCTTTGGGACTGTTTTTCTTCAGCTGGAACTGGGACCTTAGTCAAGATGGAGGGAATTATGAACAGCTCCAAATACCAGTCAGTGTTGGCACAAAACCTTCAGGCTTCTGCTAGAAAGCTGAAGATGAAGAGGAACTTCATCTTTGATCACAACAATAACCCAAAGCACACATCCAAATCAACAAAAAGATGGCTTCACCAGAAGAAGATTAAGGTTTGGGAATGGCCCAGCCAGAGTCCAGACCTGAATCTGATCGAACATCTGTGGGGTGATCTGAAGAGGGCTGTGCACAGGAGATGCCCTCGCAATCTGACAGATTTGGAGCATTTTTGCAAAGAGGAGTGGGTAAATATTGCCACATCAAGATGTGCCACGCTGACAGACTCCTACCCAAAAAGACTGAGTCCTGTAATAAAAGCCAAAGGTGTTGCAACAAAGTATTAGTTTAAGGGTGTGCATATTTATGCAAACAGGTTATTCTAAGTTTTTATTTTTCATTTTTTCCCCTTAAAATATTTCAGTTCGTTTTTCGATTGGATTGTACAGGTTATAGGTCACATTAATGGTGGAAAAAGTTTTGAAATGATTTATCTTGGTCTCATTTTTTACTTCACAAAAACCTGGCATTTGAACAGGGGCGTGTAAACTTTATATATCCACTGTAAATCTGTGATTTTTTTTTTAGTTTTATACTTTATTAATCCTAGAGGGAAATTCAGGGCATCCACCTGGATGGATGAGGCAGCCAAGGTGTGGCGCCAACCCCTTCACCATTCACACACACCTTGGGCCACTTTAGAGTCTACAAATTAATCTCACTTGCATGTTTTTGGCCTGTGGGAGGAAAGCGGAGTACCTGGAGTAAACCCACGCAGAACATGCAAACTCCACACAGAAGGGTCACCAATGGTCAGAGGGTGGAATTGATCCCATGACCGTCTTGCTCTGTTGCCACAGTGCTAATCACTACACCACTGAGCTGCCCAGTTGATTGTGTATTTGGTTTGTCATTGTCAATCATTTATACTGAGGTAAAAAAGTGGTTGGACTATGACCTAAAGGAGTGAGTCTGTCTGTCTTTATTGGTTATTATGCCTCAGTGAAAACGGAGGCATACAGTAATCAGTCAACGTGTGTGTGTGTGTGTGTGTGTGTGTGTCTGTTACAGCTTTTCAGTTCGCCCAGTCAGAATTAGGTGCAACTAAAGGCTTGTATCGCCATATTTACTAGACTTTTAATTTGCCAGAATTCCGAGATAAGGCTTTGTTTTCTAAATAAATGCAAATTTAACTCACCTTTAACATCAGTGGAGCTGGGAAAAAGGGTATTGAAATAACTATGCTGGGCCGCTAGAGGCAGCAGTGTGACTTTTTTACAGCACAACGCAGCACATTTTTTTACAGCACGTGGCTGCCGCCGACAGTACGGGCATGTGAACTGTAGATTAATTTCACTGCACATGCGTGTACTCCAAAACTACTGGATGGATTTGGATGAAATTTTTGCCAGAGGTGGTCCTTGGGCTAGGGAGAAACCCATAATGTTTTGGTGATGATCCGAGAACACATACCTCCGCCAAGGCCCTGGCACCGAGGCATCAGCACCTGGGTGCTTTCATTACAGACAGAAATGGGGATAAGTGGATAAAGTGTTTGAATAAATGTTGTTTGCCAGGTCATTTTAAAGAATAGTTGTCACACAAAAGAATTTATTACTTACATTTTTGAAGTGCAAAAAGAAGTCCCATCTCCCACACAGCTGTGCACTCTGCACGATGGCCAAGGCTCTGTGGCACCCAGTAATAATGTGCAGAAACACACAGGGCAAAATAAAATATACAGCAGCATTCCTCTTGGGTCCAAAGCATTTTAAACCCTGATGCAGCGCATAACCTCGGCCAGTGCGCTTCTGTGTGCACAAAGCTCTGTTGGGGTTTACCCAGCGGAGTGAACAGAAAATCTCTGAGGGATAACCATTACCAAATGGCAGCTCGGTGGATCAGTGGTTAGCACTGTGGCAACACAGCAAGAAGGTCATGGGTTCAGTCCCACCTCCTGACCGTCGGTGACCCTTCTGTGTGGAGTTTGCGTGTTCTCCCCGTGTCTGTGTGGGTTTACTCTGGTTTCCTCCCACATGCCAAAAACATGCAAGTTAGGTTAATTGGAGACTCTAAAGTAGCCCTAGGGGTGTGTGTGTGTGTGTGTGTGTGTGTGTGTGTGAGAGAGAGAGAGAGAGAGAGAGAGAGGTGAAGGAGTTGGCACCGCACTATGGCTGCCTCATCCAGGTGGATGCCCTGAATTTCCCTCTGGGATTAATAAAGTATGCAAAATATTTAAAAAAAAAATACTACATAACACAAAACTTAGTCAAAGAAGTATTTTTGGGAATATTACTTTAGCACAGTACTCACAGGAGATGACTCCCTTCAGCAGGGAAGGTCAACTTTGGTGGTAGTGAGAGCCACAAATTTTTTTCCTCACTTCTTGAGGGCCAGATTTACATGGAAACTGTAATTTCCCAGTTTGGGATCAATAAAGTGCATCTGTCTATCTAAACCTTTGGGGGGGGGGCGGGTATTTTCTTCAAAGTCAAAAGTTTCACAATTAAAACTGAAAATGCAAATGAAGATAAAAGCTGCTCAGGTTTTTTTTTTATCATATTAGAATTAAAATTATTGATAAAATGATATCATGACCTAATTTTTAAAATTCTCTCCATCAAAATGACGAGCAAAGAGAAATTCCGGACAGTAATTAACGAAAAAGCCAAGAAGGAAAGGTAATCTGATGATGAAGAAAAATGTTTTTAAAATATTAGAATCAAATCATATCAAAGCCTTATTTATGTAGCACTTTTCATACAGAAAGATGCAACACAAAATTATTCACACATTGAAATAAAACACAGCCTTCCACACACACACACACACACACACACATTAACTTTTGTCAGTGTAAAACTTAAGGCTTATGGCTGGGCACTGAGGATCCAAGTGTGGAAGCGCTCTCACTAGGGAGCCGTCACCAGCAGGGAAAGTGCCAAGTCCACGACTACTGGAACACCACCTCTGAGACCGTCCAAGTCCAGCCCGAGGGGTCGACGCTGCAGGTGTGGTGCAATCACAGGCCAGCGCCCCGCAGCCAGAAAACGTGCACAGTTACCCATGGGAGGGCTCCCTATGAGGAAACGCCAGAGTTTGGCAGAGTGATAATAAAAAAAATAAAACGGTCACTGATCAATAATAAGATAATTTACTGATGAAAAGACGAGACAGTTAAGATGACTAGAAAAATAAAACAACACTTAAATACAGTCAAACAGACATATATTCATAAGTATTAATTATCCGCAGTAAGATAAGTAATGTGACATAAAATAGGTTTAAAATCATAAATTAAGCAAATTAAAATAGGAAACTAATCAAAAACAAGGTTAAAACAGTAGGTCTATTTGAAGAAAATGATCCAAATAATAAACAGTTTTACTGATGAATATGCTGCATTTCTGGTTTAACCCCTTGCACTCCGGGCAATTTTCCTAAAAATGCCAAAAAATAATGTGCCCAAAGTAAATCGAAAGCTGTTATTCAACCCTTTGCAGCATCTTCATGGGGTTGGTCTCATTTAAAAGAAAACACTTTGAATTTTTTGGCAAAAAAAACATGATCTCTCTACGTGCTCCGGCCACTGAGTTACAGTCATCTAAACATACTGAACTTGAAGAAAATAAATTTGGACACAGTGTTTTTTTGGATACAAACGCTTGCAAATAACACACAGCTGTCCGATCCGGCTGGAAAATGCAACAGAAATGTAGAACCAAGTGTTATCAAGCTGAGATCCAAATTTGGTAACATTACCACAAAAAATGAACATTTTACACAGCTTTGTTCTCAGGCTGTTCCCAGGCGTTTTGGAACTGTGCCAAATGGCACAGTTTGGAAAAATGTCTGTAACTTCTGAATGATTCAATGTAGAATCTTCATTTTGGGCTCTAATGAAAGGTCACATTCAGGGCTGTGTCTGTGTGTGTGTGTGGGGGGGGTTATCTCCCCCCCACTACAAAAGACGGAGTTCGGCCCTCGCTACATGACGGATTACACTCCTTGCATGTTTTCACAGCGGCTACCCCCCCCCCTTGCTACTGTGTGTGTGTGGGGGGGGGTTGTCCCCCCCCCTCGCTACAGAAGACGGCCATTGCTACTTGACGGAATAGACTCATATGCTTCCCCCCGCGGACCGGGGGGCGTTCGGACCGTGAACGCCGCCCCCCCGCTCCTCTTCTGCAGCAGGGGGAGGAGGGCGTTCACGGTCCGAACACGGCAAATGAACCGTTTATCGCGGCGCACGCACTTCGTACTTCGTGCGCCGTACGGTTGTAATTTACCGATCGATCAAAAGTCATTTTTGGATTACAGTTTTCAGGGAGAAATAATAATTTAGCTTATAACACCTTACCTCTTCACAGCAGCAGAGTCCTGGCGAACTTCTCTTCCCCATTGTCAGACGAACGCGACGCTGGTCCGCTCGTGGATCCCGATCAAAACATAATTCCAATATTGCGGTTTTGGTGAATGATTTACGACCTTTGTCGTCGGCCTCCGTCGGTCTATGATGACAGAAGAGAATCCTAAACGTCTATTCTGCTGGAATGAGTGCAGGTCCCACTTGTGGGTGTTCTCCATGCTGTTGGGTGAGCCTGGGTCTGTAGCAGGTTCGTCCAGCGTCCTTTGTTTTCATCTGCTGCAACAGTAAATATCTCTTCACCAGCCCGAATTTCTGTGCTTCAGTTGGCTCCTGCATTCACAGTAGGCGGGTCCTCCTTCCTAGGTTTTCATTCATTGGCTCTTCATGGTTTCAGAAACCCAATTCAAGGCTCTTATTAGTCGAATGAGAGGTCAATCAGATGAACTAATCTGTTCGCGGCTGTGTCTGCAGGTTTTTTTTTCAGTGGCGCTTGGACGCCAACACCATCTACATCACCACAATCTGGACTATGTGTCCGAGTGCACACGAGGGCACAGGAGTGCGCCCTCGTGCGTCCTAGGACGCAGAGACTTGCCCGCCCGCGGAACAGCGGAGTGCAAGTGGTTAAACTAGCCAGTTTTTTGCAAATCTGTATTTTATTTTGGTATTAGATATGCAAGCTTCTACTTATAAATTTGCATCATTTTATTTAAAAATTTATAACTTTTTAGTTGCAGTTTTTTTAATTTGTGCGTTCTTCTGTTGTAAATTTGCCGTTTCTTATGTATATAAATTTGTCTTTCAGTTTGAAACTTGTTATTGTAAATACTCCTCAGTGGGGAGCTGTAGCATTTATTGTTGTTTAAAAGCAGCCTACCCTAACATTTACTGCTGCTGACAGCCTATTAATGCGGTCTCAGTATGCAGCACATACTTACCTTAAAACAGGGGTCACCAACACAGTGCCCACGGGCACCAGGTCGCCCGCAGGGACCGCAGGAGTTGCCCGTGAGCCATGTGTGTCATTCATTTCCAGTCCTTTCATGCAAGTGGACGTAACATGCACTGCTGGACAACTAAGTTCAACATTCAACTTGGATGCTGGACAGGTGGAGCCTGAAATTGTAACACTGCAAAACGACCTCCGCCTCTAAGCCTACTGGGCTGCACCAAACGTTTGGTGCCTTGTGGACACAGAAAAGTACAACAGTATATGCACGGCAGCTGTGAAGGTTGCCAGCCTGTTTGGTTCAACCTGTCTCTGTGAATCTGCCTTTTCTGACGTGAACTTCATCAAAAACAAGCAGAACCCATCTCACTGATGCACACCTGCAAGCCTCACTCCGAGTTGCAGTGTCAAGTTACACCCCAGATTACAGCACACCGGTGAACAGCCTGCAGGGCCAGGCTTCTCACTGACAGACACCAGGTGATGTAAGTGGCAGCATGGTAGTGGTGTGGCGAGATTAAATATAAATATTAAAAAGTTGCTTCAAATATTTTCATAAAGTGTGAGAGATATGTTTTTGTTAAAATCCTGTAGATTTGGTGATTATTACAAAATGTGATGAGATTTTTTAAAAAATTGAAAGAGTTGATTTCTGTAGTCTTGCATAATTGATAACTTGTACAAACATGGTTCACAGTTTGTTAAAAATGGGACCTGAAGATTTCCTACAAAATGTTGTAGAAGTGATCATTTGAAAATGAGACATTTACAGCGATTAAAAATAAAGTGTTGTATGTTAAAATGTATCTGTTTCCTACCTTGTTAAATCATTTTAATAATTATTGTGGGAATTTATTAATGTGATCAGTGTCTCCACATAGATGAATAACAGTAATCATTAATAATAAAATATAAACTTAAAAGGTGAAGCTTTTTTCATGTGTATAAAACTTGTAGCCCTTCGTAGTACTCAGTACCCTTGAAGTAGCTCTCAGTTTCTAAAAGGTTGGTGACCCCTGCCTTAAAATATGTACTCCGGGGCACACTGCTCCCTCACTCTCGCTCGACCACTTGCACCTAGGGTTCGATTAGAGCTACCTCTGCTGGCGGATTCTATAACTGCATTTAAGAATGCAGTTCCAAATACATTCAAGCTGGATATAAATAAATAAATGATTTTTGAAAATGGACTGGCGGGCCGTAGTGGATGATGTCGGGGGTTGTATGCGGCCCGCGGGCTGCCAGTTGCCCATCCCTGCCCTACAGTATAAATATATTAAATTAGCTAAATAATAAAACAACTTTTCGAAAAACCCTGAGCTCAATCGCAACGGTAAAACATATTTCAAAAGCTAAAAGTTTAATTCATCTTTCTCTACTCCAGCAAATGATTATAGTTTGGGGCAGCTTGGTGGTTAGCACTGTGGCAGCACAGCAAGAAGGTCGCAGGATCGATTCCACCTCTGACCATCGTGGGTCCAATCCCACCCCCTGACCATCAGTGATCCTTCTGTGTGGAGTTTGCATGTTCTCCCCGTGTCTGCATGGGTTTACTCCGGTTTCCTCCCACAGGCCAACGGCAAGCAGGTGAGGTTAATTGGCATCATCTGAGGATTCTAAATTGTCCTTAGGTATGAATGTGTGAGTGAATGATTGTCTGTCTCTCTGTGTTGAACTGGCGATCTGTCCAGGGTGTACCCTCCCTTTTGCCCAAAGACGCTGGGATAGACTCAAGCCCCCCTGCAACCCGAAAAGGATTAAGTGGTAGAAGATGGATAGACGGATGTACTGTAGTTTTAAAATATTTTCTGCTTATATCTGTTTTAATACCTGCTGCAGTGATATAAGTATAGATAGAACATTTATAATGACTAAAAGCAGCTTGTTTAGTCTTTAAAGTAAATTATTTAAACACTCATCAAAATATAACAAAGGCAAACATACGGTATCACTGCTCAATATACATAATTTGATATGCTCAAATAATTTTCCACACGTAGGTTTCTCTGCTGTACGGGAGTCTACAGCGATATGAAAATTAGTGTACACAAGCTCAGACCCTTCGTGGGATTTGCGCGTACTGTACGGTCACGTCCAGATTGATAAATACCGATCTTTGCTTTGGAATGATCATATGATCACTTTTCTTTCTTACACACCTTTGATAAATGATAAATTGTGTGTAATCTTAAGCTTTGCTTTAAACCAGATATATTTGACTTAAATATCTGTATTATTAGAAGTGGAGGGAAAATTGATACAAGGTAATGTCGTGTTGCTTTCCTGTATTGATAGTGCATTGATTTAGAGATTCCAGTGTAGCAATACTTTATCAGAAATTGATAAGACTCGCTATATGCCTTTTCCTTTGCCTTTGGTACCTCTCTCTTTTCCAAAGTGCACCAAGATTCAAATACTCCTGTCTACTTTCTTCATCTCCCTGATTATCCCACTTTTTTTTTGCCAACCTCTTTGTTTGAATACTTAGAAATTGACAAGAAGTCTTGTAAAATTTGGGTGCCAAAATAATTTTTTAAAAAAAAGGACTTTTCTGGTGCTGAGTTCTCACTGTCTGGCAAAGTCAGAGCAAAGTAGTGATGTGAGATGTGGCCAAGAGTTAGACAAGACAAAGATGGAGGTGGACTGGAAAATCGCAATTATGATACTGCAGTATGCAATGTATTGCAAAATCATGATTCAGTCAGTCATCAGTTTGTGTTGTGGCCTAAGTATCGGGCAAATATCATATCATGGGGCGTCTGACAACCCCCCCACCCACCCCTATTCACTACAGTTTATTCTGTGCCTGTTGCCCTGTCTGACCTCATCAGGGAGCGAGGCACACCAGCCATGTGTGAATAGGCCTGTGGAAAGCACTGGTGGGGTGGCGAGGATGCTGACTCAGGGGGCTCACACTGTGCCACCCCTGTCCTCAGCACCCACTGGTCCAGTCAGGTCTCCATCCAGTACAGAGAGCATGTCAGTATCCTAGCACAACCTAAAAAATTAAGCTGCCAAGTCTGGAGAAAGGTCCTTTTTTTTTTTTTTTTTTTTTTTGTTGGTGTAAAGAACGAAACGAGATAAAAGCAACGCATTTCAAATGCAGAGTGGTGTAGCTCTAAATGACGAACCCAGGTAAGACGGACACAATGGCTCCTAATCGCTCTTTACTGTCTGTCCTACTGTACCTGCTCCTCTTTCCGCCATGCCCGGCCCCCAACGAAACTGGGCTGCTGTTCTTTGCGCACCCTCATTCACTTGTTTGTTACACATTATGTTGGCACCATTTACGGGTGGGAGGGGGTTCTTCAAAAACTAATGGATCACATGTTTGTGAGAACATGGTGGCCTGCCTGTGGCTGTATGAGGCCGTAGGTACACATTACTTTGTATTGTTCCTGTGCTTGGTTAACTGATGACCAGGCTCTTCTGGAACAAACTGGGATTTTGTGAGCCCCCCATGGATCTCCATTGGCTCAGCTGTCTGGATGGATCTCGTAAAGAACTGAAATATGATAGGTTTGTGAGAATTGCCTCAGGTGGAAGATGAAATCTCTTGCTTAATTCACATAGTTGTAGCTATGATTGCTTAATATCCATGCTAACCCTAAATGTTCTAGCTTCTTTGTTACTGAACATTGGCTTACTCCAGCCGTGTTTGGCTGTGAAATTAATCCCTTATTTGAAAATGTATGTACTCTATGGTTTTTAAGTAAGTGATTCAGAATGTTTCTTCATTTTTTTGTCTTAAATGTATTGGATGCCTTGATATTTACTTTTGTTAAACTGTTTACCCTAGTATCCTTTTAACAAAATAAGCAACGTTAAATGAGTTAAGATTTATAGACCACTTTTCACTCATGAGGCACTTCAGTGGATGATGTGACGATTCCTTTTACGGCGATTTGTTTGTGTTTTTGACTTGTAGACAAGTAACAGCTTCTCTTTAAACATTTTTGCATTAAAACCCTTGCCACAAAGGAAGTAGTAATTTTCCTCTTTTTCACTACTGACTTTGATAGTAAGAAGAATAAGGATGTCCAGACACGGGAGCAGGACTACTCTTCTGAAAGCCATTACAGAATCATTTCACCAACATTCCAGTATAAGATGAGCCACCAACGAGTGGGGAAGTGCATCATTATCAACAACAAAAACTTTGATGAAAAGACAGGTATGTTGTGGAGCTTGATTAACTTTTTTTTTTTTTTACAGCATTTTTGCATTTTAAAAAACGTATTTCTAAATGGATTGTCTCAACAGGCATGAATGTACGCAATGGCACAGACAGAGATGCTGGCGAGCTGTTTAAATGCTTCAAAAGTCTGGGGTTTGATGTTGTCATTTATAACGATCAGACGTGTGATAAGATGGAGCGCCTTCTCAGAGAGGGTGAGCAGAACTGTTCTCTCTCACTTCATATTGATGTCTAAAAAACTTTTAATATTACGTAATTGTGAAATTATTAGACATGAAAGCCTTTTATGTATTTGTATTATTTATTGAAAATGTTTGGGTTAAAATTAGAACTGTACTCAAACACCTTATTATTGAGATATTTGATTGTTACACTGGTGTTTGATTTTCAAAGCTGGTATTTATGCCCTTTGGCTCTATATTAGCCCTCCCAAATTATCACACACCACCTTAGTCCCAAGTCACTCTTCTCCGAGCACAGACACGAGACAGTGCTGCAGCGAGTTGTGCCCGAGTTCCCCTCCTTGGGAGAACATGGTTCCTCAGTGTAACCTTCTGTTCTCCTGTTCTGCGACTTGGTGCAACTGTATGGGACCTCACAACGCACCCCAACCAGCTAACAACTCAAAATAGACGGTAACGTCCACAAAGTTGAAGTTTTCATTATGTAGTTCTCTATTGTGTCGTCTCTGAGACCGTGCATATTTTAGACAAACGGTGGTTACCGATAATGTGAAGCCGCGTGTCTTGGTCATCCGTGGCAACATAGAAACAGTAGGGGCTCCCAATTTAAAAAAAAAAAAAATCTTTATGTGTATTTTATTTATTTAGGTTATTTTAAATATTTTTTTTCTATTCCAGTGTTTAATATTATTCATAAAATTAAGTTCAAAGCTTTTTGAAAAGTTGTACATACTGTTATCATTATATCACTATATCTGGCACATAAAATGGACTTCATGACGTCAATGATAATGTCATTTATCGTGATAATTTTGAGGAAAATTTATTGTTCATCAAAATTTGTTATCGTTCCAGGCCTAGCACTGGCAGTTCTGGGTGCAGCAAAGCCTTTGATGGAGTAGCTGATCAAGATAGCCTGAATGATCCAGCACAGTGGTTTGCCCTTGGATGAGTGAGTGAAGCCCACAAAGAGCTGCTCAGTGGAGCGCCCCTCTCAGGTGCAGTCCATGTACTTGCAGAGCGCACGCACTGGGCAGAGAGAGTGCAGCTTCCCCTGCTTGTCCCACTGAAAGGGAGGAGGGCTGAAGTTAAGGAGCTTGAATGCTGTTAAGTCAGGGGAGTGACTCTTGGTAGGTAGGTGGCATGAGGGCGCAACAGGACCCCTGTCATTAGCGATCTAATTAGAGAATTAAGTGCTGGAGGGGTGAACCAACAAAGCATTCAGGTCACCCACATGCTTTGCAGAGGCAATCATCAGCAACAGGGGTTCCCCTTGGAGGGAACAAACTTCATCTCCACTGACTGCAGAGGTTTTAAGGTGGGCTTATACAGGGCCTCCAAGAATAGCAAGAGATTCCACATAGGGATGTTAGAATGCACCATAGGCCTGAGCCAGTGGATGTCCTTTAAAAAGCACATGGTCAATGGATGGGCTCCTGGTGAGATGCCATTGAACCCCGAGTGGCAGGCTGAGCTAGCCGCCAAGTGCACCTTTACCGTGAAAAAGGCCAGGCCTTTGTCCACCAGGGTCTGCAGAAAGGGAAGAATTTTGGCAATGGAACACTGAGCAAGACTCGCATCAATGCACAAATGTGCCCTAGTTATATGCATAGAGACACCTCAAAGAGGGGCTCTTACAGATTGGACCGTAGTCACCACATTGGGACACCACTTGGCTGACCCGTGGGAGGTTATTATAATAAGAGTGTGAAGGTGAAGCTGCACCCTCTCCAACACCTGGAGAATCAGCCACAGAAGTGGAAACACAGATAGGACTTTTGGGTCACTGATGAGGAAGCGTGCCCACCTCCATGTGAGGGACATAATCAATAATTGAGTAAAATTGGAAGCAATAAGCATTCACCTTTGTAGCAAAGAGGTCCACAAGTGGCTTCCTGAACCTGTCTGAAATCTGAGCTACTTACTTGGGGTCATAACTACCACTCTCTGGAGGGAGGCCCACCCCTGGAGAGGAGATAGGGACCCTTGTCTACGACATGGGTGCCTCTGAGTGAAAGGAGGTGCCAGCTGCTCCAACCAAGTAGCATGAACACTAACTGCAAAGTAGGCAATGAATGCATCCCACCCTGGATTGATGATGTAAGAGAAGATACTGTCTGTTCTGTCGATACATTGCTGTGCTGACAGAATGGAGCTATGATGTTTCATAGCAAAGAAGACTGTCAAGAACAGTATTTCATGCGCAGCCTGCAGGTTTTGCTGCAGTGACGTGCATGTGTGGCGTGCATTTCTCATACAGTTGCACCAACTGGATCGAATGCAGGAGAACTAAATCAACTCCGGATTTAAACATTCAGTTCTCATAAGTATAACAAAGGTAATGAGGCCTCAATTAAGCTCTCTGTGTTTGTGGGTCAGTCTCACAGGAAGATCATAGTGACAGCTCGTGTTTCGCCTGTATCCTGCTGAGCCATGGTGAGGAGGGCATGATCTACGGCACAGACGGAGCCATGCCTATCAAGACCATGACTTCACTGTTCAGGGGGGACATGTGCAAAAGTTTAGTTGGGAAGCCTAAACTCTTTTTTATCCAGGTATGTAGGACTGAAGATTTTCTTGCATGAACATGGCATAATGTAATGCTAAAATTGCTGACATATCTGTGTAAACATTGTGCCATTCTAGATCCCAACTGCAGGCTTGGGGAGGAAACCTGTAACTTAACAGTTCATTTTTGTGAAAACAGCTTTCATTAATTTTCAGTGACTCCCCACAAATAGATAACATTTAAGCCTTGTTCAAACGATAGATTCCACTAGATAATGACCCAGTTGTGTCTTAGCTGACCATCATACCACGTCGGACACAAACAAGAGTTGTGTAGTGTGACCTGATGCACAAACAGCATTGTGGCATGCAGCGACCTCTCACAACCACAACTGAACAAGACTTAACCTGTCACAATATTTCTGTAGTTTATTGCCTTGTTTGACATCCTCAGACAATGGTCAGCGTTCGTCCAGGCGCTCTGTAACATCCTGAACAAGTGACCAATAGGGCAACAGCAACATTTTTCCTTCCTGGGGACCTTCTGTTTACATACAGTAAACCTGGTTTCTTTAGCTAACTAGTTAGCTAACTTTATATAGCTATGTTTATGCTACATATTGGCTAATCTTCTTGACATTTTATCTCAACCTCTCATTGGAGAAATTGCAGTTCATATTCTCTGCTTTGGCAAATTCACAACTGTTCTCACATTTTTTCTGAGCAAAAGATTGGTAGCATCACACACGCACATGCGGATTTCAGTAACCATGACGTCACTCTTTGTTTACCGTGGTTGACACTTTCTCAACCCTCCTCTCGACTACCTGTGAATCCTGAGCAGTCTTTTTAATTTTTATTTAACCTTTATTTATACAGGGGAGTTCCACTGAGAGGCAGCCTCTCTTTTACAAGGATGCCCTGTTCATACTGACACAGTTACACATTGACACCTGGAAGCAGCCCAGTATAACCACAGAGTGGCCTGTGGCCACTGAGCAGCTCCACCAGAGTAGTTGGGGTTAAGGGCCTTGCTCAAGGACACCAACCACAGTGGGGGCTGGGGGTGGGGGCAAACACTGCTACATTATCTGTCCCATCTGATCCTGCCAGTCCAGGGATTGAACCGGCGACCTTTAGGCCACCACTGCCTCTCATCTTGGTGAGAGACATGAGGGCAGCTGATGATTAGTTGTGATCAAGTGTGTAGTGTTGCCACTCTCCTTGTCAAGACATGACAAGAATTTATTCCCCTTGTCTGACATGGCGACATCATAAAAGACAAAGTTATGAAGTCTAAACCTGGCTTTATTATGTAAAATTCTGCTGTTCCCAGCTTCTTAAAGCAGTTAATTTTTAATTGCTTCACCAGATCATTGCTGAGAAAGATACACAGGATCACAATGAAATGTCATGTCATTTACTTCACCAGGCTTGTCGGGGATCTGAATTTGACGATGGTGTACAGACGGATTCGGGTCCACCAAACGACACCCTGGAGACGGATGCTAATCCAAGACATAAGATCCCAGTAGAAGCTGATTTCCTCTTTGCTTACTCCACTGTGCCAGGTAAATTTCTCATTTATTTAAAAAAAAATATACAAGCCTATGAAGTGTACCATCCTATAGACACATATCAAATAGCCAAGTGTTTTTGCTTACTTATTATAATGTTTCAGGGTATTATTCCTGGAGGAATCCTGGACGAGGCTCCTGGTTTGTCCAGGCACTCTGCAACGTCCTGAACGAGTTCGGCAAGCAGCTGGAGATAATGCAGATCCTGACACGGGTCAATTATCTGGTGGCCACCAACTTTGAGTCCTGGTCTGAAGACCCACGCTTCAGTGAGAAAAAGCAGATCCCCTGCGTGGTCTCTATGCTGACGAAAGAACTTTATTTCAACTGATTGCCCACCTCCTTCTGACTGTACTGTATAATGCCACATACTGACTGTTCCTAGGTTCTGACTAAGAGGTCAGAGTATTCAGGGATAATTTAGGCCCAGCAGGTCACTGCATATAGTGAGCACAGTTAAAATACTGCATGTGAACTTGGGCCCAAAAACAAGCACTCCATGAGGAAAAAAAAGAAAATTACAGTGGCACTCTGCGTTCATGTGTTGATGGTGAACTTCTCGCTCTTCTTCAGAGTAATGCTGTCACATTTGATTTGATCTTTGTCGACAGGGCTTGTGAAATATCCATGTTATTCTACCTGCTTCAAAAACTTGCTGCCAGTTGTCAGTTAGGATCACGTATGCATATGGATCTTTCCATTTTCCAGTAGTGGCAGTAGATGTTAAAAGCACCCATTTCCAGTGACTCGTCATCATGAGTGAGTAGGGAGTAGAAAATACCTTTCATTTGCTTCAGTTCGTCCCTGTGTAAGGACAGTAATAGAAGGAATCTGTCCAAATCTTGCCATTTGTAAATGTGGAATCTAAACCAGGCCATCTTTAAAAGGTGCAAGGCATGCTATAAATATTTTCAGCATTTAACAAAGATTTGAAAACCTTGGAATTAAGAGAGAGTATTTTGTGACCTGCCCGGAAAGTGGTTTGACTTATATTCAGATATACGTGTTTTGATGTTTTCTGCCGACAGTTGTTCAAAACAAAAAAAAGAAGACAAAAGAAAAGACAACACTCCACTGAGCAGAAAAAAAGATGCTCCTGCCAAAAGCTCAGTATGTCAGCATGTCCGTTAAGTTTATATTGGTAGCAGAATGCTGGTATCCTCAGGTTTTTTAACATTCAGGAACTGTGTAAATGTTATGTTAAAAAAAAATCCATGTAATGGCTAGGAAGATGTGGTATTTTGCTGTGACAGTTTGATAAGGTTTTGGGTCGAGAAAACAGTAAACAGTCATACCCTATATTTAAAAAAAGATAAAAATTTTACCAGTATTCTGAATTTTATGTTAAAAACTTAATTATTTTTTTTTGTTCAAGCCCAAATAATAAGTGAACTTTGTGTCATCCATATACATATACTCAACCGCAAAAGAAACGTCACCCTACTAAAGTTTTGGTAATATAAGTTTCGTTTTAATTTTGATTTTTTAAAATCATTTTATGTTCTTGCTAGACGTGGTTCGAAGCTATTGGTCAGGAAAATTTGCTTTCAGATTCTGTAATTGATACCAAAAACACATCGCCAAAATGCAGTCAATAAAGTAATGATGGGGTACGGTTGCTGTGCGCTTTTCCTGAAAGTGACAATGCACGTGCATTCTGAGGTGTCGTCCCTATAAAAAGAGCCACCGAACATGCCCCAAATCACTTGCGATTCGACTGCAGCGACATGCCACGACTGACAAGGAAGCAGAGAGACCAAGCCCTGGGAAGACTCCATGCTGGCCAGACTGCAAGACATGTTGCCAATCACTTCAGTGTTCATGTCCGAACAATATACTGCCTGCAGCAACGTGTCCAAGCCACTGGAAGCACAGCCGATCGTCCTCGTAGTGGCAGACCGCCTGTTACAACGTTGAGGCAAGATCGACAGATCGTCTGACACCACCTGCAAAACCGCTTTGCCAGAGCTACAGAAACTGCACGGACAACCATTGGCAGTCATCAGAGACCAATCAGCGACGACACAGTGCGCAGGCATTTGAGGCAGAGAAATGTCAGATGTCACAGGCCTTACACGGGTCCGATCTTCACTGTTCGACATCGTCGCGCTCGTCTCCAGTCGGCTACACTGCATCGGAACTGGCGTAACCGGGACTGGCGGACTGTAGTCTTCTCTGACGAAAGCCGATACTGCATCTCGACAGCTGATGGCAGAATGAGAGTGTGGCGAAGACGAGGGGAACGTTTTGCAGATAGGTGTGTTCAGGAAAGAGACTCGTGGGGAGGTCCGAGCATCATGGTATGGGGTGCTATTGCTCTGAACCACAAACTAGGCCCTATGGTGTTCCAGAATATCGGTCATGGTAGAGGCAACGGTGTTACAGCTGCCCGCTACATCGATCAAGTGCTGAGACCCTTCATCGTACCCCATTTCGGTCGTCATGGAAGCCACATCTTCCAGCAGGACAACGCTCGTGCCCATACTGCCAGAGCAACGAGAGACTTCCTCCGTCAACACGGGATACAGACTCTTCCATGGCCTGCCCTCAGTCCTGACCTAAACCCGATTGAACACTTGTGGGACGAGATTCAGAGGAGACTCAATGACGTTCGACCAAGGCCGACAACTGCAGCTCAACTCACTCAGGCGTATCAGCGAGTATGGCCCAAGTTCCTATGGCCTTCATCAACCGTCTCATCCACTCCATGTACAGACGATGTAACGCTGTATTCAACGCCCAGGGAGGTCATACACGCTATTGACTTTGAGATCGCGCTGTAGCGCCACCTGTCATCACTTTCATTTGAAACTCATGGAACTTTTATCTCTAAATGCTGATGATCAAACATGTCCATTTTAAAATCATTTCCGCCAATTATTTTGTTGTTTACATTTATGTGAATTAAACTGATTGCCAATTTTGAAAAAGGGTGACGTTTTTTTTGCGGTTCAGTATACATTACTGTATGCACTTATTTACTACAGTCTGGGTAAAAATAATTCTGTGAATTTCCCTTTTTTAAAATCTTTGCCAGACATTCCTGTTTAGTATTGTTATGAGGGCAGCCCAGTGGCGGAGTGTTTAGCACTGCGGCAGCACAGCAACTCACCCTTGGCCGGGGGATCCTGGGTTCAGTCCCAGCCCCCGACCAACAGTGGTCTGTGTGGAGTTTGCATGTTCTCCCCGTGTCTACGTGGGTGTACTCCAGGATTTCTCCGGTTTCCTCCCACATGCCAAAAACATGCAAGTTAGGTTTATTGGCATCAAACTGAGGATTCTAAATTGTCCTTAGGTATGACTGAGAGAGTGAATGGTTGTCTGTCTCTCTGTGTTGGCCCTGCGATGGACTGGTGGTCTGTCCAGGGTGTACCCTGCCTCTCGCCCAAAGATGCTGGGATAGGCTCCAGCCCCCCACCCCTCCCCCCCGTGACCCGAAAAGGATTAAGTGGAAGAAGGTGGATGGATTACTAAATGATAAAAGTAGATAGTGCATTAATACTAAACCAAACGGACAACTGAAGAATGTCTAAAGCTGTGTCATAAATTTGGGAAATATTATAGGCTTAAGCTGGACTCTGCGCAAAGCAGAAATGCTACATCAGTTCACTGTTTTCGTAATGTACATGCTGCAGTTTGCAGGTGTCAGTAATGTCTTTCAGTTTTTATTTAAATAGAGACAGTGTTCCTTTAGAGTAATTGTGGAAAAAACAAATCATACAAAAATTATACAATTATCAATGAATTCTAATCACTGAGAAAAACAGAAAATTGGATGATAGGCACTACATGATAGTAAGATATAAGAGTTGTTTCTGTGAATATGTGTTGTCCTCAAGTTTGTCAATCTCAGAGGCAGCTATTATAGGCAGTCTGAACACACAATCCACACGTCTGCAATATGTACTCTCACCGTTAATATTTTTTTACACAGATTTACTGTATATGATTGCATATGTCAATAATTTAGTGGAAAAGTTCTGTAACAGCTTTTTTTATTATCAGAATTCTCCTCTTCCCGATTTGTATTTTTAAATCTTTTTACATTAGTTTAATAATATCTGCATGATTTATATAGTTTCCCAGAGTGTGATGAATACTGGCATTCACCACCCAGTGCAGCCACGAGTCTTCTCAATATATGAATTTCTGATCAGTGATGTGGTGGCCATCCTGTGTTTGCTCCACTTGTTTTGGACTGGAATTGAACTTTTATTTGGTAAAATTGTATATGCTTTCTGGTGTTAAATGCGATTGTCCTCAAGGAATACATTTGAAAAGATTTGGAAAATGATAGAATGAGTCTTTAATTTGTGGCAACACTTTGTGGAAAAAATGCAAAATGGACAAATGCCTTTGTAAACATTTTATTGTATTAAACACAGCACCTACTGTGTAATGGAATGTGTATCTGTTTTTTTCTTTTGTAAAACGACCACAGACACAAGCAAACACACAAGTGTGAAATAAGTTTTACTCACTGTTCAATGCTTTTACTATCTGTATTTACAGTCTTAGATGAGGATATGGTGGGTATTTGCCCCACTGCCAATAAATGAATGTTCTATTCCTAAATACAAATGACTACAAAAAGACAGACCAGTGTCCATTATTCTATACTGTATTAAATCTTACACAGACAACATGCCGACAAGCTGCACACAATATTTTAGCAAAGATTACTGTCCATATCAAACATTTCACAACAGCCAGTGGGTTCCATTTCATTGTAACCCTACCCCACACCCACCTAAACCAAAGTGATTGAAATGTAGAGCAATTTGTAAAGTGGTGTCGCACGTCGCCCTGGTTAACAAGGCCAGGAGTTCTGGCAGCGGAGGGCGAAGAGCAGAGCTGTGTGGAGGAATCTGATCAGACCTAAATGAAACAGTCATTGTTGCCCCCGACAGACTGCTATGATGATGATGTGTGATGAAATACCAGAGTACATACTAATTAATTAGCTTATCTTGCTAGCTCTCTGTGATGCTGTATAACAGCACCATAAAAGCTTTTCAGCACATCAACAGATTGCTCAGCCTTAAAACAGACAGCGCTTCTTCTTTAATGGGCAAAACCCTGAGAAAAGGTCAGATTTACCAAGCAGCAGTTACCAGTGGTTCCAAGGTTGTCATAGCCAGGAGCGGCACTGGGGTTAAGCTCCCAGTGCTCATTAAATGCTCCTTATGGCATACGTCTCAAAAAGCCTCTGACAACTAAGTCCAACTCCTAGCCTGTCCGTGTGGTTTAGTCTCTAAGCCCGGCGGAACTGCTTTTACTAATAGGAGAAGGGGCGAGGGCGGATCTCTGGTGCCTTAAAACCAGATGCTTCGGGTAGATGGTGGCTCGTCAACCTGGGAAGGTAGCCCATCTAGGGGAAGGTAAACCCTGATTTCAAATCTCCGCTGCCTTGCGGCACACCCGGTCACGGGAAAGGCTTCGGGAGTCAACCCTGAGGAAAAATCCGGAGTTGGAGTCCCTAAGGCAGTTCTCTGTTGTGCTCAACATCGTTCTGGCAGCTCCTGCAACGGCACTGGTGCCAAACTGTTCCTTTGGATTCATCAGTGATGTGGAGAGGGAGGACATGCTGCATGGACAACATCTTGTCCTCCATATCTTCCTGCCCAGGCTTGAATCCTACCAACGCCCAACGCTGGAAGGTAGAACACCGGATCACTGGAGTGGACACTCCAGCTTCGCCTTTGGCATTGACAAAACACGGGGAATGACAGTTACCGGTTATAAGCCACTGCTCAATTGACGTAGAGCGCGGCGCCAGGGGTTGTTCCCGACGGTGGGAGGGATCATCGGATTTCACTGGACAGCTACCGCCCACCTCAAGCTGGGCAGCCCCCAGCCAATAAGGTGTTGTCCCGCCACAGCTTGCTTTCCTCATTGGGTGCATGGGGATGAGGAGAAGTCCGAACGGCAGGCTGAGAACCTTTGCACCAGGCAAGACAAAAAAACAAAAGAGGCCAACTCTAAAACTGGGAACTTGGAACGTCCGCACTATGATGACAGGACTCACTGCTAACCTCAAGGACATCAGCGACACCAGGAAGACTGCCATCATCAATAATGAGCTGAAGAGACTGGAAGTGGATATCGCCACTCTCCAGGAAACACGGTTGGCTGATGCAGGCACACTGAGAGAGAAGGACTACACGTTCTACTGGCAGGGAAAGGGCAGTGACGAACACAGGGAACACGGAGTGGGCTTCGCAGTGAAGAACACCTTGCTGAAGATGGTGGAACCGGGCAGCAATGGCTCTGCACGACTCCTCACCCTCCGCCTGAACACCACTCAAGGCCCAGTCACCCTCGTCAGTGTGTATGCCCCAACACTGACAGTCACACCAGAGGCAAAAGACGAGTTCTACGAGAATCTCGCAACAACTGTCAGAATCATCCCCAACTTTGAACAACTCATTCTCCTTGGAGACTTCAATGCCAGAGTGGGTGCTGACCACGACTCCTGGCCCTCCTGTCTTGGACGATTTGGCAGGGGCAGAATGAACCACAACGGACAGCGGCTGCTCGAGTTCTGCACATATCACGATCTGTGCATCACAAACTCGTTCTTCAAGACCAAGCCCCAACACAAGGTTTCCTGGCGACATCCGCGCTCAAAGCACTGGCACCAGCTGGACTTGATCCTGACCAGGCGCACCTCACTGAAGAACGTGCTAATCACCCGTTCGTTCCAGAGTGCAGATTGCGACACAGACCATTCATTGGTGTGTTGCAAGGTCAAGCTGCAGCTGAAGAAATTCCATCGTGCTAGACAGCCTGGAAAGGCACGGATTGACACCAGCAAGATGGCCCAACCAGAACTTGTTGAGCAGTTTGCCTCTACCTTTGAGAAGGAACTTGGTGTACCACAAGAAGGAGAATCTGCAAAGCAGAAGTGGGAAGAGCTGCGAAACACCATCCACCGCACAGCCTTGGCTACCTTTGGGAGGAAGACCTCGAAGTCACAGGACTGGTTTGATGCCAAGTTGACTGAGATGACCCCCGTCATTGAAGCCAAGCGCTCAGCACTTGCTGAGTACAAGAAGTACCCAAACGAGAAGAATCTCCAGATTCTCAGGGCTGCGAGAAGCAAAGTTCAGCAGACTGCTCGGTGCTGTGCCAACGAGTACTGGACTCAGCTCAGCCAAGACATTCAAACCGCTGCCATAACAGGGAACATCCGTGGTATGTACGATGGCATCAAGAAAGCACTTGGTCCGGCTCAGAGCAAGACGGCCCCCCTCAAATCCTCCACTGGGGAGATGATCACAGAAAAGAACAAGCAGATGGAGAGATGGGTGGAGCACTACTCCGACCTCTACTCCAGACAGAACACCGTGACACCGTCAGCCCTTGTTGCCATCGACTGCCTGCCATCCATGGATGAACTTGACGCCGAGCCAACCATCAACGAACTCAGCAAGGCCATTGATAGCTTGGCCGCTGGCAAGGCACCCAGCAACGACAGCATACCCCCCAACCTGATCAGGCACTGCAAGACCGCCCTACTGCTGCCATTGCATGACGTCCTCTGCCAGTGCTGGAAGGAAGGTGCCGTACCACAGAACATGAGGGACGCCAAGATCATCACCCTCTACAAAAACAAAGGGGAGAGAAGCGACTGCAACAACTACAGGGGCATCTCCCTCCTCAGCGTTGTTGGCAAAGTCTGCACACGAGTTGTTCTCGTTCGTCTACAGAAGCTTGCCGAACGTGTCTACCCCGAGTCTCAGTGTGGCTTCCGCGCTGAGCGATCGACGGTAGACATGATATTCTCCATCCGCCAACTCCAGGAGAAATGCAGAGAACAGAACATGCCCCTGTACGTCGCCTTCATCGACCTCACCAAAGCATTCGATCTGGTCAGCAGAGAGGGCCTTTTCAAGATCCTGCCAAAGATAGGATGCCCACCAAAGTTGCAAAGCCTCATCGAATCGTTTCACACCAACATGCAGGGGATACTGCAGCACGATGGCAACGTCTCAGAGCCATTCAACATACGCAGCGGAGTGAAATAGGGCTGTGTACTTGCGCCAACCCTCTTTGGGATTTTCTTTGCTATGCTCCTGAGGCATGCCTTCAGCACAGCAACAGAGGGAATCTACCTGCACACAAGATCTGACGGCAGGCTTTTCAACCTCGCCCGCCTGAAAGCCAGAACCAAAGTACGCAAGGCTCTAATCAGAGACATGCTGTTTGCAGACGACGCTGCAGTCGCAACCCACACACAGCAGGAGCTTCAGACCCTGATGGACCGCTTCTCCCAGGCATGCAAGGACTTCGGGCTTACCATCAGCCTGAAGAAGACTAACGTCTTGGCGCAAGGCACGGAAGCACCACCAACCATCACCATCGACGACTACGAGCTGGAGGTCGTGAATCAGTTCATGTACCTGGGGTCCACGATCAGCAACAACCTCTCCCTTGATACAGAGATCGACAAGAGGATTGGAAAATCAGCCTTCACACTCGCTCGCCTCACCACACGAGTGTGGGAGAATCCCAAACTCTCTGTCAAGATGAAGATGGCAGTGTACAACGCCTGCATCATCAGCACACTGCTCTATGGGAGTGAGACGTGGACAACATACGCCCGGCAGGAAAAGAGACTGAACTCCTTCCACTTGCGCTGCATTCGTCACATCCTGGACATATCCTGGCAGGACAAAGTGCCCAACACAGAAGTTCTGTCCCGCGCCGGCCTTCCCTCCATGTTCACTCTACTCAGGCAGCGCAGGCTCCGCTGGCTTGGCCACGTTCACTGTATGGAGGATGGCAGAATCCCCAAAGACGTCCTCTACGGAGAACTGGCGACTGGCAGGAGAAACGTTGGCCGCCCACAGCTGCGCTTTAGAGACGTCTGCAAGAGAGACATGAAGGCCCTGGAGATCAACACAGAGCGCTGGGAGGACCTTGCAACGGACCGCTCCAAATGGAGAGGCACCCTGACCAGACAGCTCAAGGAGGGTGAAGAGAGACTGACTGCTGCAGCAGATGAAAAAAGGACCCGCAGGAAGAACCGCCACAGACCCAGCAGTACGGAGACCACCCACAAGTGCGACCTGTGTGACAGGGACTGCCATTTGCGCATCGGCCTGTTCAGCCACAGGCGGTGCTGTTCCAGCAGAGTAGACGTTTAGGATTCTCTTCCATGGTCATCATAGACTGACGGAGGCCGACGACGAGTTACCAGTAGCTGCATGCAACAGCCAAACAACGACAGCAGGTGGACAAAAGCAACAATAGGTCACAGTTCCTACCTCCTATCTTCAAGAAAAAATATTAGATGTGGAGTTAGTCCAAAAGGAGGATGTGTACATTTAAATAATTATATCTCAAGAAAAAAAAAAATACCTGTTTTTAACAGCAAAAGCTCAGTCTTAACATTTTCCAGAAATGTAATATTTTGGGTATGTAAATTCTATTAGTTATCTGAAATTCTTTGGCAATTAATATCGATCATGAGATGGCCTGCCATTGTTTTGACTACATATTTTGTTGAATTTTACATATTACAAAAAAAATAAAAAATAGCTGTAATATCTTGATCTTGCTACACCATGATCCTAAAGGAATTTTAACAGTGTCATTGAAAATAATGTTACTTTGAAGCTCAACTAATAAACAATACTGTAAATTGAATTGCCAAAAAAATGTAAGCCAGATAGAATAATCAGTCTGGCTCTATCTATCTATAGTTACATGGCAGTAAAGTATTGAAATTAAATGAAAGAGGTTTTCCTGTGTGGTCACAGCTTTCTAAGGTTTATAACAAGTACTGAAATGGTAATATTGTGATCACTAATGTACCAATGTGTTTTAAATGTGTCCCTATTTGTTCATAGTTGAAACTTCTACTAAATCCAAGTGTGAGCCGTTCTGAGAACATGGAACATATTCCTGGGATGTACACTGGAAAATGTGAGTGCATTAATCTTGTCATGTTATTATACGACCTGAACATTTTGTTTCATGTTTTTGATACTACAGTACCTGTCTCTCTCCAACTCAGGCCTTAGACTGAAATTGGCATTGACTTGGGGTGACTCCCATTACATGGGCCTGACTGGATTAGAGATTGTAGGGAAGGATGGGGAGAGTTTACCTTTAGACCTCAGTATGATGGCTGCTTCTCCCAGGGACCTCAACGACCACATCATGGTGTGGGGCTGTTTTTCAGCATATGGTACAGGCAGACTTCATATAATTGAAGGAAAGACGAATGGACAAATGTACAGAGACATCCTTGATATGAACCTGTTGCCATCTGCCAAAATGCTGAAGATGAAACTGTGATGTGTGACTTTGGGAGGGTTTGTGCTTTGGGGGTTTCTGTAGCCGGCGTCAGACGGTATGACGTCAGGCGGGCTGCTGCCCATGTATTTATGTTGACTATTGTTGTGCCCATAATTAACAGAGTGAGGAGCAGGGCGGAAGGCAGTTTATGTCTTTTATTGATAACTTCCAAATATCACACCAGTCACACAGCAGTGGACTACAGCACTCTGGGTCCAGGCGTCTATGAAGAAAAACCTTGCCTCTTCCACCCCTGGCCTTTTATACCTCGGCTAACGTCACCACTGGAAGTGTGGATCGCCAGCCCCCTCAATCCATGGTAAATCCCAGGCCACCATATTACTGCTGATTTATGGATGTAACACCCCCCCCCCCCTTAAAAAATTCAGGCACATAGTTTAGCCCACCCAACTTTATAGCCCAACTCACGCACTAACAGGGAAAACGGTATATACAAAAATAAACAAATAGTCTATCCAGTCATACAACAAAGGCTGGGGGGCCGGGTAGACTACCAGCGCCCCCTACATGGCTAGGCAGATTATTCTGCCACCTTCCTCTATCAGTCCAGAAAATAGAATAAGCCGTGTTTCCAATGGAAAAAAAAAAAAATAATCCCAGAACAGTCTGTAAACACACTCGTACAAGATAGCCTTAACCAGTAAACATTTTCATTCTATACTTAACCACACTCTACTGGTAGCCTCCCACCCCAACACACCCCCTGCTTGAGCACACAAAATAAAACAGTATTGAGGTATTCATTTTATCCCTATAAATTTTCATATTAACACACAACAGGTCGAGCCTCAGAGCACCTAATAACCTTACACCAATTATTAAACAGGTTTTACCTCAGTGTATGTTAACTACTATAAACCATTACTCCATACCAGAAAAGTCGGGAATTAATTTAGCATACCTTCTTATATATGTGTGTGTGTGTGTGTGTGTGTGTAAACCCAAACCGTTTCACCAAATGCAGCCAATTAAACACTTAAATAAATTTATCAAAACCACAATCGGAGCACAACCCAGTAGAGACAACCTATATACTGTACATAATGACCTGTGATAAAAATATTTAACACTCCAACTAAACAGCTCACAGTCATTTCACATAACCAGTGGAATGCCCCCCCCCCCCCCCCCCCCCAGGATTACCATCTCGTGGTTCCCAGCCAGAGCGCTTCCAGCGCTTAGTCTCTGGTGATGGGCTGCATCGTCTCTTTGTCTCCACCACCCGACGCAGCTCGCTGGGGTGCCTCCACGCTCCTCCATGCTCCGTCCGACAGGCCTAGATAGCCATCACCCTGTGTGGCCTCCACTTGTAGCCGCCCCGATCATCGTACAGCCCATGACGTCTATGGGACCCCTTCTACCCTAGGGAGAACCATATCACCAACCACCAGGGGGAGCTCTAATAAGTCTCTCCAGATCCCTCCACTGTGGGGGGGGGGGGGGCTTCCCGTTTGGACCCGGTATTCTTCCCGGTCCGGCCCAAAGCCCTTTTCGAAGGCCACCTTCTGATGCGTTTTAAGCGCGCACCTGTTGGTCCAGCCCCAGTGCTGTTCAGCGCTGATGTCCCGGTCCCGCCTACCAACCCGGGGGCCATGTCATGCCGCCCAGCACCCACACCCAGGGTAACTTGGGCTCTGGCATCGGGTCCATCCCGGGGAGGCGCCCCATGATGGTCCTCCTCGCTGTCTTCTCCCAGTCCGGACCAATCAGCATCCCAGACCACATCCTCGTCCACATCCGGCAGGGGTCGGTTCCATAAACCTCCGCCCGACCACTCCTCTCCGGTGTCGCTGGCGATGGAGCAGCCCAAACCTTAGAACATGTCGCATCCCATAATGTTGGATCCCGTGGCAGTCACCACCACCTGGACGTCCACCATGCTCCGCGACTTGTAACATGCCATTACCTCGATATACCCCAGTACAGCAATCCTACTCCTACCATAGCTGTAAAATGGGGCCACCGTCTTCTGGATGCAGTACCAGGGGAACAGACTCTTCACCGTCTGCAGATTTAAAATCGAAGCCACCGCACCCGTATCCACCAGCATCGATACTTTGACTCCATCCAGAGATACCGTGCAATAGATACGGCCACCGGACTCTGGTACAACCGTATGCACAACAGTGGGAGTCTTTGTGGAGGAGCCCCCTCCATGTCCACGTTTCCCTCGCTCAAAGTTCTTACAGGACCGTTGGCCTTGCTCACAATTTCTTCAACTCACCGAGGTTGAGGGCCACCAGGTAGTTGCTAAATGCCGCGAACCACCTAGGCCACGACACGGGAGGCTTTCCAGGGGCCTCCAGAAATGGCCGAAAACTCGTTGCAGCACACTCCATAACCGTGTTCTCCTCATCGCCAAATGATGTGTCCATAATTAATAGAGTGAGAAGCAGGGTGGAAGGCAGTTCATGTCTTTTATTAATAACTTACAAATAACACACCAGACACACAGCAGTGGGCTACTGTGCTCTGGATCCAGGCATCTGCGATGAAAAACCTTGCCTCTTCCACCCCTGGCCTTTTATACCCCGGCCAACGTCACCACCAGAAGTGTGGTTCATCATCCCCCTCTAATCCCCTGTAAATCCCAGGCCGCCATATTGTTACTGATTTACGGATGTAACAACTATATTCTCAGTAAAGGCCAGTTTGTTGTTCGCCATAAGATGGCTCATGGCTTGCTTATTTCAGACATAACATTTGGCGACGAGAGGTAAAACCATGGCGTGCGCGGGACCACCACCTCCATTTCTGGAGTCACCAGGTGTGCCATCCACACCGTGGCACCACTGGCTGGACTTGTTTAAAAACTATGTCAACGTGGCTGGCCTGGGTGACGCCGACAAAGAGAGACAGAAGAACGTCCTGATTCATTGTCTAAGCGAGGAAGGACAGTGGGTGCTTCACACTCTGGAGCCAAAAGAGGGATTTGTGATAGAAATATTTAGATAAGTTAGAGTGTTTTATTGTCACACAATGTGCTTATTGCTGCATGAAGTCTTTGCATTGCACACCTGCCTACATAACAGGAAGTGGTTATAGCTACACACACACCCTCAATTGCTCTGCAATGAAGTAACTGCTTTTTTGCTTACATATAGAGAAATGTCTTTGAGTCATGAGGATGGTGATGGGTTTGTGATAGGAAGTGAAAGGAAGCAGTTTAAGAATAACAGGAAAACATCTGTCAGCAGCCAGCCACTGCAGGACAAAGGAGCAACTTATGAAGAAACTGGTCATGATCAGTTCATCGAACATCTGATGAAGAAGCTGGTTCTGACCGACTCAGCATAAAGCAGCCATTGTAGGAGGCTATTTGGGGAACGCCCAAGTAGCCAGAAGATAAATGTAACCACGAATGCTTATTTGGGGTCTTCTACAGATTGAGCTGAGGAGATCCACGTGCGTGTTAACTCTTTGCATGCTTCAATAAAAAGATAAGTTGAGGAATAGTCTATCTGTTGTTACTATTAATCTCTAAATAATGGTTTTGTGCTAACTGTCCAATTTTGAACACACTTTCAGAAAAGAGTATTACAGTATGGATTACTTGCAGAGCCGGCCCAAGGCATAAGCGAACTAAGCGGCTGCTTGGGGCCCCGTAAACAGAAGGGGCCCCTGACAGCGATTAACTTTTAAAATTATTTTTTCATTAATTATTTTTTTGCACGTGAATGATAATTAATAGATTATCGAATGTATATTATCCCACAAAAACACAATATGATGTTAACAACAGAGTACTGCTGGTGTAGTGATTCCACTCTAAGCTCAGCTAAGAGCTCCACTGCTAACGTGTGCATTCAGCCATACAGAGCGCACTGCTGCATCTAAGGAGCAGCAGGTACATGTAACAGTGTCGCAAAAAAGGACATATCCTTCAGGAGCAGAGAAAATAAGCAGGAAGAAAGATGAAGACGTGAAAAAAACAGCAAGATAAAGGTAAGTTTCCTCAAGTTAGGAAAGTCCCTGAATAGCCTTGACATTTTGATTAAATTGGTAGCGTGTAGTAGCCTATAATTAGCAAATGAGCTAGCTAGTTAATAAGTACAGAATTTTCTATTCAAACTAACGTTTGTGTGTTGTGTAATACTGAGCTTTGATTGTGATTAAGTTTATTCTCGATACTCTGGGTTGTTTTTTGGCATTAAAACCTTTGATAGCAAACGTTTAATAACAACTAATTACAAACGTCACCGCTTTTGCTAGCAAACATGTTTGCTTAAGTTCCCGAGGAGCACTGTTTAAGTATTTTGGAGAAGCGCTGAATCAGGCTAGTGTCAGTCCACCTCCTCAGGCTCAGCCCAGGCTAATGCATCAGGTGAGGGAACACTATCACCATATACGTTTAATTTATAATCAAATGATCTAATTAAGATTTAATATAAGACATAATCATATGACAAGGGACTTGTTTTTAGACAAATGCATATTATTTCAAAAATTCTCAAGCAATTTTCAATTGTTCCACTGGCAGATTTTTTTTTCTTATTACAAGCAAAAACACACTGGAGTAAAAGTTTTCCTAATTTTTAAGTGTAATATGACATCTAACATTGCTAGCTTTTGTTGTTGTTGTTGTTTTCATCTTAGGTCCATCTCCATCCTCTGCAGAGCACTGTCTCTCATCCCCATCCACCGTTCCCACTGTCCCCTCTGTGTCTGCTGTAACCTCAGCTGATGCACCTGGTAAGTTAACAACAAAACAGCCTTTGCTCAGTGTACGGCACGGATGGGCAACTTTGGTGGTAGTGAGGGCCACAAATTTTTTTTCCTCACTTCCCGAGGGCCAGATTTACATGTAAACCTCAGGGGGATGTTTTCTTCAAAGTCAAAAGTTTCACAATTAAATCTGAAAATGAAAATGAAAATAAAAGCTACTCAGTGTTTTATCATATTAGAATTAAAATTACTGATAAAATAACATCATGACCTAATTTTTAAAACTCTCTCCATCAAAATGATGAGGAAAGAGAAATTCGGGATGGCAATTAACAAAAGTCAAGAAGAAAAGGAAATGTGATGATGAAAAACAATGTTTTTAAAATATTAGAAGAAAATGATCAAAGTAAAAAATAGTTTTTTTTGTAAATATGCTACATTCCTGGTTTAAATTAGCCATTGTTTTGCAAATCTGTATTTTATTTGGTGCTGGCCCGCCGCATCCGCGGAGAGAGAGCTTGGACTTTCTGCTGCACATTCACCAACCAACCATAATGCTCCGCACTGTGTGTCTATATGCATTTATAGTAATATGTACATATGTTTACTAGATGTTCTTGTTTTTTCTTGCCTTCTGATTGTTGCTCTGAGTGTTGCTATCCCTGTGCTGTTGCAATCCTGGAATTTCCCCATTGTGGGACTAATAAAGGCTTATCTTATCTTATCTTATCTTATCTTATCTTATCTTATTTTGGTGTTAGATGTTCAAGTGTCTACTGAAAAATTTACATAATTTTATTTAAAAATGTATAACTTTTTAGTTGTACTAGGATTTTTCTAAATTAGTGAGATTTTCTGTCGTAAACTTGCTGTTTCTTATATAAATTTGCCTTTTAGTTTGAAACTTGTGACTGAAAATAGTTCTCAGTGAGGAGCTGTAGCATTTATTGTTGTTTAAAAGCAGCCTACTCTACATTTACTGCTGTTGACAGCCTATTATTGTGGTCTTAGCATGCAACACATACAGTATATACCTTAAAAGACATACTCCGGGGCACACTGCTCCCTCTATCTGTGGCTCCCTCACTCTGGCTCAACCACTGGCACGCTGCACATAGGTTTTGATTAGTGCTTCCTCTGCTGGTGCACTCTAAAACTGCATTTAAGAATGTAGTTCCAAATATGTTCAAACAGGATATAAATAAATAATTGATTTTTGGAAATGGACTGGCGGGCCGCAGTGGATGACGTCAGGAGCTGTATGTGGCCCGCGGCTCATGGCCCACCAGTTGCCCATCCCTGGTGTACACTGAGCAGTTGTAGTTAAATTTGTAGTAGTTGATTTTATTACCATTTCATTCAGATAGGTAAAAACATGCCAGACTGACAGTGAGATGATGTTAACAACACTGCTACAACTGTGTAGGGGGAGTTGCTGACTTTGACAAATACTGAAAGATTTTTCTACACGTTTGCAAATCTGTTGTCTGCTTCCATGACCTTCATCACTGTGGATTACAGTCTAATAACAAAAAGTTCTCACATCTAGTTTTGCAAGGGCATTCGTAATGACCAGTGTTGGGCAAGTTACTAAAAAATAGTAACTAGTTACAGTTACTGGTTACTTCTTTTCAAAAGTAACTGAGTTACTTACCAGTTACTGCATGATTAAAGTAACTAGTTACTTGGAAAAGTAGCTTTCATGCTACTTTTAAATGCTTACTTAAATGATCTTGCACACATAGCAAGATCAAGGGCCCCTTGTTCTCATCAGAAAAAATAAGAAAACTGATGAGAAAAAAGTCTCATCTTACAGAGAAAGAGTGTCTCAGATTTGTCATAATTGGCCCTTTCAGGGCAGAAATATGACACCATTCGCCTGGAGTGAGTTTGTTCATTTATTAAATAATAAGGAACACAAAAACTTGCCACAAGGGGCGGATTACAAAAAGCTGTATACAAGACCACAAAGGGTGAATAACAGAAAAATACAAATACTGAAAAATGTTGAAAGGTAACTTACATGAAACAGACGAGGATCAGAATCAGAATCAGAAAAAGATTTATTGCCAAGTACATTAACAGAACACTGATAACATACGAGAGAATTTGACTTGACACAGTAATGACCTGCATTTCCGTGCCGCGGCGCATCTGAAACGCGCCTGTCAGCAGGAGGGTACAGGTAGCATAAGGATAATACAATGGGAAGGAGCAAAAAAATCATTGATTCAAAATACTGGTTACATAATTAATCAATATTAAGAGTTCAAGGAAAAAAAAAGCTCTCAATGCACATACATTCGCTACACAGGATTTCACGAGACACAAGAGAGCAGTGTATATCTTTATTCAGTTCATGGATCAATGTGTGTGCGGTGTTGAGCAGTGTTGATGATAATAAGAGAGACCCAAGCTGAGGAAAGACTGAAATCAGGGATAGGGATTCCAGTCAACACATGACAAGGTCGCAACACGAAATAAACCTCGCCAGCGAACTTAAATAGTGATACAGAACTCAAACATGAATCAGGTGTGGAGTGAAAGTAATTAACCAAACACAAACAGCTGTGACAACCGTGAAAAGGCTTGACAGCCAGAAGTCACAAACTGTGCTGTCAAAATAAGAGCATGAAACACAATGGACGAAAAATCAAGACTAAATATAAATACATAACAATGGGAAAACCACAAAGACCCGAGCATGGTCCAGACCTGCGCTTGGCATCACTACAGTGCCCCTCCCTTAAGGGGTGGTGTCCAGACACCCCGCGGTAACAACAAAGGGAAGAAGTACACCCCCTGTCATATCGGCTGGACAAGCCACCTGAGTGCAGCGTGCAATCACCAAGCGAACACAGAAAGAACGTTTGACCTTTTATTGAAATGATTCAAACACAGCCACTCGAGGAGAAAAGCACCAATCACTCGCTAGAAAGCAGGAGCCCTGCATAGAACAAACAAGGCTGATCAGCGAGGAATGGAAGACAAACGGGAAAACCAGATTTATGCCACTCATGTGGGAGATTAGATGAGACCCGCACAGAACCCAGCGAAGGAGAAGTACCAGCAGGTGGAACTGCTGAACAGGGAAGGTAACTGGTCTGACTGGGCAAAGAGGGAAGGCTGCTGAAGGAGGAGCATTGAGATAAGATAAGATAAGATAAGATAAGCCTTTATTAGTCCCACAACGGGGAAATTCCAGGATTGCAACAACACAGGGATAGCAACACTCAGAGCAACAATCAGAAGGCAAGAAAAAAAACAAGCAAGCAAGAGCAGCTAATATAAATATGTACATATTACTATAATATATATATATATACACACACACACACACACAGACACACAGTGCAGAGCATTGTAGCTGGATGGAATAAATATATGAATATATGAACACACAGTGCAGAGCATTGTAGCTAGATGGAATAAATATGTAAATATATAAACACCCACAGTACGGAGCATTGCAGCTAGGTGGAATAAATATGCAAGTATATAAACACACACAGTGCGGAGCAATGTAGCTAGATGGAATAATATGTAGATATATAAAAACACAGTGCGGAGCATTGTAGCTAGATGGAATAAATATATAGATATATAAATATAAACACACCCAGTGCTGAGCATTGTAGCTAGATGGAATAAATATGTAAATATATAAACACACAGTGCAGAGCATTGTTGCTAGATGGGATGAAACAGCATAACCGTCTACTTAGTTATCCTACATGGTATGATTATGTGCCCATACATATTCTCACCCTCCATAGCGACCGGTATGTTCCTAGTTGTATGCCGGAGGGGACCATTGTGTAAGTCTATTGCATCTTTTGCATTCAAAAAACTATTAGTTTGTTACGTCTTTTTGCAGCCCTGCTTAGGTTGTACAGTCTGACAGCCGTTGGTAGGAAGGACCTACGAAACCTCTCGGTTGTGCACCTGGGATGATGTAGTCTGCTGCTAAATGAGCTCCTCAGTGCATCCAGTATGTCCTGCATAGGGTGGAACTCGGACTCCAGCAGAGATGACAGTTTAGCCACCGTCCTTCTCTCTCCTATCTCCTCCACCGGATCAAGGCGCTGCCCCAGGACAGAGCTAGCTTTCTTGATCAGTTTGTTCAGTCTCTTCCTATCGGCTGCAGTAATGCCACTGCCCCAGCAGACCACTCCAAAAGTGATGGCTGATGCCACCACCGTGTCATAGAATGTCTTCAGCAGCGCCCCTTGTACACCAAAAGATCTGAGTCTCCTCAGCAGGAACAGCCTGCGCTGTCCCTTCTTGTAGAGTGCGTCAGTATTGTGTGACCAGTCTAGTTTATTGTTCAGATGAACACCCAGGTACTTATAGGATGTCTATGCCAATCTTTTCCCTCCTACCCCCCAAATCTAGCAAAAAATGCTTGTCCCCTGTTTCCAGCACTCTGAACGGTCCATCATAAGATGGGCGCAGTGGAGGGCGATGGGCGTCGTGTCTGACAAAAACGAACTCCGCGTTTTTCAAAGTTTTAGGCACAAAAACGCGCGTAAAACTGTGGTGAGCAGGGCCCGGCAGCGTGCTTGTGTCTATGCTACGCTGCAACAGCTGAGACGGGGAGCTGCCCGGCGCGGGATTATCTGGAAGAAACTCCCCGGGCAGCCAAAGTGGTTGCGCAAAAACGAGTTCAGCCGGGGAAGCTTCCAGATCCTCTTTAGGCACAGAACGTAACCCCAATAAAACCCACAGTAGCTTGTCTACCCAATTTGCATCCGTCAGTGACGCCCTGAGAGCCGCTTTCAATGACCTATGAAAACGTTTGCATAGCCCATTAGCGTGTGGATTGTACGCGGTTGTGCGGTGAATTGTGACACCCAGGCTGCGGGCCATTGTTGACCAGAGTTCGGAAACAAATTGAGGGCCTCTGTCGGACGTAATATCCAACGGGACTCCAAAACGCACCACCCATGCTGTTAAAAATGCGCGCGCCACCTCCTCGGACGTGGTTGCTGCCAGTGGAACCACTTCCGGCCAGCGCGTGGTGTGGTCCACCATTGTCAGAAGGTGCGTGCACCCCTGTGATGGCGGGAGGGGGCCCACGAGGTCCACGTGAACATGGTCGAACCTCTTAGCCGGGATGCGAAACGGCTCCAAGGGAGCCTTCGTGTGTCTGTGTACTTTGGCTCGTTGGCACGCCATGCAGGCTGCCGCCCACTCTTTCACTTGTTTGCGAAGGCTCGGCCACACGAATTTCTCCCTTACCATTCTGATCGACGTGCGCACTCCTGGGTGCGCCAAAGAATGAATCGAGTCAAACACACGGCGGCGCCACGCGGCCGGGATCACGGGACGCAGGCGCCCCGTGGAGACATCACAGATTAGGGGGGGCATGCCGTCTTGCAGCACCCTGCTCTCCAGCCTTAACCCTGTTGGTCCAGACTGGAGCGCGCGCACGTCCGCGTCACTAACCTGCTCCGCGGCCATGGCTGCGTAATCTATCCCCACGCAGACCGGGGCCACCACGGCGCATGAGAGGCAGTCTGCCACTACATTCAGTTTACCCGAAACATGCTGAATATCAGTAGTAAACTCTGAGATCGCGGCCAGCTGTCTCTGCTGCCAGCCCGACCACGGTTCTGAAACCTTGGCCATCGCGAATGTTAGCGGCTTGTGGTCAACGAACGCAGTGAAACTGCGCCCTTCCAGCCAGAACTGGAAGTGGCGAATGGTCAGGTGGAGAGCCAGCAACTCCCTGTCGAACGCGCTGTATTTACGTTCACTGTCGCGCAAAGTCATGCTGAAAAAGGCGAGCGGCTGCCAAGCCCCGGCTACGCGCTGCTCCACGACTGCCCCTATGGCCACACCTGAAGCGTCAGTGGTGAGCGCTATGCGGGCCGTTGGGTCTGGATGTGCCAGCAAAGCGGCGTTTGCCAGGGCTGCTTTGACTTCCGAGAACGCCCGCTCTCGCTCCGGGGTCCATTCGACCTTATCCACGGGCTTCTGTTTTCTGAGCGCGGTGTACAGTGGTTGCTGCGCTGCACGGGGAAGGAAACGGTTATAAAAATTCACCATTCCCAAAAATTCTTGTAGCGCCCTGACCGTTTGCGGCCGGGGAAAATCTGCTACTGCGCGCACTTTGTCAGGCAGCGGGACTGCTCCTTCGGGAGAGACGCGGTGCCCCAAAAAATCAATCCCCGTCACCCCGAACTGACATTTCGCTGGGTTGATTATTAACCCGTGCTCTTCCAACCTCCGGAAAACCGTCGTGAGGTGGGTTTCGTGTTCGTGTTCGGATGCACTGGTTACTAAGATATCGTCCAGGTAGACGAACACGAAAGGGAGATCGCGCAGCACTGCATCCATCATGCATTGGAACGTCTGTGCAGCCCCTTTAAGCCCAAAAGGCATGCACAAAAACTCGAATAAACCGAACGGAGTTATTACCACTGTTTTGGGTATGTCCTCAGCGTGCACTGGGACTTGGTCGTAACCGCGGACCAGGTCTATTTTAGAAAAAACGCGTGCTCCTGCAAGGTGAATGGAAAAATCCTGAATGTGAGGAATTGGGTAGCGGTCGTGCGCTGTGGCATTGTTCAACCTGCGGAAATCCCCGCAAGGTCGCCACGAACCTTCAGCTTTAGGGACCATGTGTAGCGGGGAAGCCCATGGGCTGTTTGAGCGCCTAATGATTTTTTTTTTTTTTTTTTTTACTTATTTGTACCCATAGGTAGACTTGGTTTGCAGTCTGGTGACAAGCCACCGGCTGCTGGTCGCTGCGTGCGTGAGCGCCCTAAACCTACATGTTTTTGGTATGCGGGAGGAAACCGGAGAAATCCTGGAGTAAACCCACGCAACACGGGGAGAACATGCAAACTCCACACAGCTCACTGTTGGTCGGGGGCTGGGATCGAACCCACGATCTCATGATCCCCACGATCCCCCGGCCGAGGGTAAAACTGTGCTGCCACAGTGCTAAACCACTGCGCCACCGTGCAGCCAATGTGCACGGTAATGATGCCCAACCTCTCCAGGTTGGCGAACTCCTCGCGCGCTATGGCCAGTTTAGCTGCGTCCAAGTGCCGAGGTCTTGCAAAAACGGGCGGCCCGGTGGTGATGATAAAATGCTTCACCCCGTGTTTAGCGATGGCTGCCGAAAACGTCGGGACAGTGAGTGCTGGGAATTGAGTGAGCAGTGTGTGGAACTTACCGCATGTAGCTGTGACGTTGGCTTGTGCTGTTGGCCGGGTCACTCAAGCTATACAGGGGAGAGAGTCAAAAGATTAACCAGGCGTCTGTTAGCGACATCTACCAACAAACCATGTGCACATAGAAAATCAACCCCCAGTATATGGAAATTCAATGCTGCTATGACAAAAGTCCACTCAAATGTACGACCGTGTAGAGACAAGAGTAGAGTCCTCTCACCAAAGGTCTTAATCCCCGAGCCGTTTGCTGCTGCCATCTCGGGGCCGCTAGATCCTGCCATCCGGTCAGCGTAGGTCGGCCGGATGAAACTCTTCTGGGCGCCGGTGTCCACGAGGAAATGCCTCCCCGAGCGTGCGTCCGTCAAGTAGAGCAGCTTGTTCTCCTCCCCGAGGGTCGCGGCTGCTACCGACCCCCGGTCTTGGCGTTTCCCGAGCGCTTGAATTGGCATGGTGGTATACATTTGCGTGCCCTCTCTGCGAAGCGGCGGTGGTAGAAGCAAAGCGTGTCTCCCCCGCGTTCCTTGGCCCCCGCTGCTGCTGCCGTCGGTGGCTCTGCTGCTGCCATCGATGGCTCCTTGCCTCCTCCGGCCGCCGCGCCGAGCTCCGTCGCTGCCGCAATGGTCGTGAGCTCCCTGCTGGTGACGATGATCCGGTTTGCCTCCCGGGCTAGCTCACGATAGTCCCATTTGGCCAGCAACGGCGAATTGGCCAGGGTCGCTCTTGTCGCTGACGGAAGGTTCCGGAGGAAGAGGTGGGTAAAAATGAAATGGTCGTCGTCTGTGCCCTTTAACCTCAGCATCTTCTCCATCAGGTCTATGGCCAACCCATCTCCCAACCCGGTCCGAGTCAGGAGTCTCTCTGCTCTCTCACCATCCGAGAGTGTGTAGTGCTGGATGAGCGCAGCCTTCAGCGTGCCGTACTTGTCGTCGGTTGGTGGCTGATCGAGCAGGCTCTCTACATGCTGAGCCGTGCAGGCGTCGAGCGCTGCAACCACATAGTGGAATTTTGTGTCATCCGCCGATATCCCCCGGAGGGCGAACTGCGCCTCGACTAGGTGGAGTCGAGGCGCAGATAAATCTTCAACATCTCTATCGAAGATGTTGAAGATTTATACCTCTTCGTAGCAATGGTCATCGGAATTCTACTGATTGGATCTGGGATTGTTCTGGTGTACCGCAAATTGAAGAAGATGGACGGAGCCTATCAAAATGCAGACCCGGCGAGGTTTAACCATCAAATTGACCAACTGGGCAGGACTCTGACAGCGGCTAATGGAGAACTGTCTAGGAAAATGGATTACATCACGATCACGCTGAGAGCCGTCCATGATAATTTCAACGTCCAGCCATGAAGGATTTGAGCACTGAATCTGTAAGAGAATATAAAGTTTTTTCTCTGAAGTCAGTTCTATTCGACCTATTCGACCTGCCCTCACAGTCACAGTCCTCCAGATTATCTTCAGTTTTTGTTTTCATAACATGGCGGGCAGCATTTGACTCTCAAGGACAGCCAGCTGTCTGGCAAACTATACCATCTGCTGTGCCAAGGACACACGCCTTTGCCAGACAGTAGACATAACATCTGCTGCTGAAGAGACTTTGTTGTCCTTAACTGATATCAACACCCTCACTCAACACCTTCACTCACACTGACTCACTATACTGACGTGAAGATTACTCATTCACTGCTCTGTTTGTGTCTTTGTATGGATTCTATTGTCTGCTACTTGTGCATTGAGAGTTTTTTTCTTGTAATCATAATATTGATCATATATATGACCTGTATTCTGACAAACAATGCTTTTTTCTCTCTCCTATTGTGTTTATCCTTTTTCTCCCCCATTGCTTCCTGTTCCCATTCTGCTGACAGGCGCGTCACTGACGCTACCGCGTCACTGAAAATGTCAACTATGTCGTTCTCAGTGTCAAGTCAAATCCCTCGTATATTTATCAGTTATTTACTGTGAATGTACTTGGCAATAAATCTTTTCTGAGTTCTGAGTTCTGGAACCAGGAGTGCGGGTTGTGCTGCCAAAAATCCGGTAGCTTGATCGCAACAGCACATGCGTGGCTGGGGGCTCCCGTCGAGGTTGGCTCCGGGGATCTTTCGTTGTGTTCCATGATTCGTCTTGGGTCACCAGTGTGGAGCGTGTAAATAACGAGGCGGATTTGACTCAGACGGTTTATTACACATCTCACACAAGAAGCATAGACAGAATGAATACTCAGCAGAGACTCTCCTCTTAAAAAGCATGGCATTCCTCTAGAAGCTTCTAACACACAAAAGGTCACATTGCATTCACTTCCCTAATCCTTTAACATTCTTCTAGAAGTTTCTAACACAAAAGGTCACACTGCATTCATCCTTCACACCTCCCTGTTATCTCCCAGGGAACCTCTGCTCTTTGTTCTTGTCTAAGATGTTATACAATTATGCACTCCCCATGTGTCACCAAAAGATAAGCCTTTATTAGTCCCACAATGGGGAAATTCCAGGATTGCAACAGCACAAGGGATAGCAACACTCAAGAGCAATAATTTAGAAGATAAGAAAATAAGAGCAGTGAATATACATACACTACTGTTCAAAAGTTTAGGGTCACTTAGAAATTTCCTTATTTTTGAAAGAAAAGCACTTTTTTTCAATGAAGATAACTTTAAACTAATCAGAAATACACTCTATACATTGCTAATGTGGTAAATGACTATTCTAGCTGCAAATGTCTGGTTTTTGGTGCAATATCTAGATAGGTGTATAGAGGCCCATTTCCAGCAACTATCACTCCAGTGTTCTAATGGTATGACACAATGTTTTGCACAATGTTTCTGACACATTGTTTGCTCATTGTGTCAGAAGGCTAATGGATGATTAGAAAACCCTTGTGCAATCATGTTAGGTCTGCAGTGCTGTAATTGCTGCAAATGGAGGATTCTTTGACGAAAGCAAAGTTTGAAGGAAAAAAATATTATTTCAAATACAAATCATTATTTCTAACCTTGTCAATGTCTTGACTATATTTTCTATTCATTTTACAACTCATGGTGGTAAATAAAAGTGTGACTTTTCATGGAAAACACAAAAATGTCTGAGGTGACCCCAAACTTTTGAACGGTAGTGTATGTACACATAAATATATATACACAGTTTGGAGCATTGTAGCTAGATGGACTAAACAGCATAACCGTCTATTTAGTTACCCTTCATGGTATGAATATGTACCCATACATATTGTGGGGCTGCACGGTGGCGCAGTGGTTTAGCACTGTGGCAGCACAGTTTTACCCTCGGCCGGGGGACCGCGGGGTTCATGAGATCGTGGGTTCGATCCCAGCCCCCGACCAACAGTGAGCTGTGTGGAGTTTGCATGTTCTCCCAGTGTTGCGCGGGTTTACTCCGGGATTTCTCCGGTTTCCTCCCGCACACCAAAAACATGTAGGTTTAGGGCGCTCGCGCACGCAGCGACCAGCAGCCAGTGGCTTGTCACCAGACTGCAAACCAAGTCTACCTACGGGTACAAATAAGTAACAAAAAAAAACAAAAAAAAAATACATATCGTCACCCTCCATAGCGACTGATATTGTCCTAGTTGTATACTGGAGGGGACCATTTGTGTAAGTCTGTTGCGTCTTTTGCATTCAATACTATTAGGTTGTCACGGTTTTTTTTCGCTATCTCTGCGAACAGCACTGCTTAGGTTATACAGTCTGACAGCCGTAGGTAGGAAGGACCTGCGAAACCTCTCGGTCACGCATCTAGGATGATGTAGTCTACTGCTAAATGAGCTCCTCAGTGTGTCTGTCACAGTTTGGAAGTGACAATCACTGTGAGCATTATGAATAAAATAAAATGATTCTCGGG
The DNA here is from genome assembly GCA_020510985.1 of Pholidichthys leucotaenia. NCBI lineage: Eukaryota > Metazoa > Chordata > Actinopteri > Cichliformes > Pholidichthyidae > Pholidichthys > Pholidichthys leucotaenia. The sequence continues at coordinate 400,907,463 of CM035836.1, forward strand.
CCACAACAACATAAACACTCAGGAAGGCACGAAAGCAATTATACAACTTTATTAGGCAATTACTTAAAATGGTTATAGACTACAACACTACCAAATAAGAACCATAATCACCAAATAAGAACCATACATTCCTAATAAGAACTACAAATTTCCCAATGTGCACAATTTAAGAGACAAACCCCACAATAAATATTAGAAATACCATAAATACCCTAAAAAGCACACAAGGAAAAAAGCAATACAATTCTCTTTCAATTAAAGTCACTTCCTACGCTACAAGAAAAAACCTTCTGAACGTCCGCAATCGAGCGTGATGCGTTCACTGGCTGTCTGGCCAGGAACTCCCGCTATCGTCCTCCTTGTCCAGGAAGGAAAGCACCGTCTGTCTGGGCTTGTCCGAGACCCTCCTGTACGCCTCGAAGAAGGAGTGTTCTGTGCCCGAGGAGAGATGGCAAACAGGCGGAGAGAAGAAGAGAGGCTCCTTCGCATCCATTGTCCGGGGGAAACCTGCAGCACACAGCGCAGCACAACTTAGCCTCCCGTGAACTCACCGGGGCTAATATACATTCACAACAAACAGACAGTGAGCACGTTCCTTTACTTCGCTGTGTATTCGCCTTTCATCCAGCACAACGGAGCCTCCGTCGGCTGGTCACTCTCCCGGCGTCTTCGGTCCCGTGCTGCCGCTGTAAATCACCACACCTGTGCTTCCTCCGTCCTTTCTCCGCTCCTGCCCTCGTTTCCTCCGTACTCCTCGATAATATACTTTCACAAAACCTCCCGTTCTCTGCACTTGATCACTCCTGGAAGACTTCTCCCTTGAAGGCTCCTTGACGCCTTCTCTTCAAACTTTCCTAGACTTCTCGGTTTCTCTCTGAAGGCTCCTTGAAGACTTCTTCCTGGAAGACTTCTCGGCTTCTTCCTTAACACAGTCACGCACCATCTTTAAATACGTTCTTCTGGACAGAGAGTTCACAACGGAGCCCACTGATTGGCTCCTGCTGATTTGATCAGTTAGCGCAGGTGTAACTCATAATCAACTCAAACAAAAAATACACTCACAAATATATACAAAAGAAAATAATCCAATATATGTTACACTAATAATATAATTCACTTTGTTACAGCCTTAAAGTCCAAATGTTACCTAATTTTTTTCCTAAATGCCAACGAATTTTGATAAAATACACATAGCTTAAACCAAATATTCATACCGGAGACCATATCACCCACCCGTATTTACATAATTGCACAAAATACACCAGGCGAAGGCCCCGCGAGCGGCTGGCAGTGTGTGACAGCCAATCCAGACCACGGCCATGTTTTTGACGTCACAAATTTCACCCTGGCTGCTCTGCCGTATCCACATTCACACTTATCAACATTGGACAATCATGACGGAAAGTGACAGCGATTGTGTAGAAATTAGTTTAGTTGTGTCCTCTGGTGAATCGGACTTGGAATTCAGGGAAGACGACACCCCAGATACTGATGACAGTGGTTCAGACAGTGACAGAGGCATAGAACCTTACAGGTTCGAGCCGTCCGAGACGGAATCAGATGATTTGTCTGATGACAACAGTTCCGACGATGACCAGAGAGCAGAACCAGTGGAAAATGTCATTGAATTGGACATTAATCGCCTCCAGAATGTTGAATGGTAAGCCAAAAGAAATCTGTGATGTTTAATAAATTAATTATAACCACCGGCAAAATTGGGAAGCCGAAGGGGGTCTGTCGAGGGCGCCCCATAAATATCGATTTTTTGGAAGCCATTATTATGACGATACAGTGGGGCGCTAGCTTACAGTAGAACCCTTTCTTTCCTCATTCAGTTGTAGCAACAAAATCAAGGATGAAATGGAAGTAATTGTGGAAAATGACTTGTATTAAAATCCCCAGGATCGTGTGTATAGGGCCATAACCAGGAATGTTCCTTTCTCACTGTAGACGAATTAGAAATATAGCTTGTTGTTTTGTACACCAGCTTCAAGGTTTGATAACTAGAAAAAATTGGGAAAAAACTATGTCTCTAGCACATGGCACTTCATGGGGAGGGCTTGAAAGTTATATTAATAAACAAAGCCAACATGAATAATGCAATGGATCTTTTCACTTTATTTTACATGAGTTCTGCAAGGCATTTATGAGGTGGATATGGTGTAAATAATATGGACAGGATATGAACACATTATTGAATATTATATATATTATATTGTTACAAAATTTATAAAACCTCACAATTGCAATATCAACAAACCTGTGCTTACAATATCAACAAACAAGCATATTTATGTATACAAGCATTCAGAAAATATTTGCAAATTCTTGTACTTGAATTTTTCAATAGGTGCACCTGTGAGTGTTGCCAAGCAATGCCAACAGCGGAGGAGAGCCGCTGCTGTCAAGAAATTGACCAGATCAGAATGAGAATGGAGGGGCATCAGGTCACATGTATAACACAGGTCCAAGGCTTCCACAGTGTCTGCCTGGATAGTCGGGACTGACCCTGGCTTTAAAATTAATCTACGTTTCACCTCAAATCCCAGTTCAGCCATTGCTATTGGTCTCGGTTCAAAACAGTTGTCGTCGAAGTGACGGCTACACAGCGCACTGTACTTCGATGGCCCCTTGAAGTCCGCCCTTGTTGTCTGAACTTTCCGTGTCCATTGTGCCGCTACTTGGTGATCTTTTGGGAAAGTAAATAGTGAAACACCATCCTTGTTGGTATTGCTGCAATAGCCAGCGATACAACGTTTCCCACCACTGCCAGGCATGGTGAAATATCCAATTTTTTCTTTCTTGTTGCTCACTTCAATCTTCCAGTCTCTATATAAACAATCAATCGGGATACCCCAAGCATCAAACTAGGGCACAATCTGTTTCGTCACTTCCGCCTTCTTCCCCAGGCGATTCCGGGGGCCCTGAGTGGGAACGTCAGGCCAAGCGCGGCAGTTTTAAATTAACGAATGTTCCGGCGTTACTGAAGCATATGCACCAAGACCCGAATGGATCAGTTCCCTTTTATATCTAGTTTCAAGACATTTTAAGGACCCTATTACGTGACATTTGGACTTTAAAGCTGTAACAAACCAAAAAAAAACAATATACACACACAACCCTAAAATGCTCTACCCTGACACGTCCAGTATGTCCTGCATAGGGTGGGACTTGGACTCCAGCAGAGATGACAGTTTAGCCACCATCCTTCTCTCTCCTATCTCCTCCACTGGGTCAAGGCGTTGCCCCAGGACAGAGCTAGCTTTCTTGATTAGTTTGTTCAGTCTCTTCCTATTGGCTGCTGTAATGCCGTTGCCCCAGCAGACCACTCCAAAAGTGATGGCTGATGCCACCACCGTGTCGTAGAATGTCTTCAAGAGCACCCCTTGTACACCAAAAGACCTGAGCCTCCTCAGTAGGAACAGCCTGCACTGTCCCTTCTTGTAGAGTGCGTCGGTATTGTGTGACCAGTCTAGTTTATTGTTCAGATGAACACCCAGGTACTTGTAGGATGTCACCATCCCAATGTCTGTTCCCTGGATGTTTACTGGTGCTGTGAGAGGTTGTCCTTGCCTGCGGCAGTCCACCACCAGCTCCTTAGTTTTCCTCGCGTTGATCTGGAGGCAGTTCCGATGGCACCAGTCCACGAAGTCCTGGATAAGTCCTCTGTACTCAGCTTCATCTCCGTTGGAGATGAGGCCGACGATCGCAGAGTTGTCAGAGAACTTCTGTAGATAGCAGTGTGTTGTGTTGTGTGAGAAGTCCGCTGTATAAAGGGTGAACAGGAAGGGAGCCAAAACCATTCCCTGGGGGGCCCCCGTGCTGCCGATGATCGTGTCGGACACACAATAATAATAATAATAAGTTTATTTATAGAGCACCTTTCACAGACAGAGTCACAAAGTGCTTAACATGGTAAAAAACAAAATAAAAACACAGGCACATAAAACAGTAAAAAAAAACAAAGTAGACAGTAAAAGCACATAAAAATACAATCAGCACAAAGTTAAAAAGCCAGGCTAAAAAGGTGGGTCTTTAGTTGCTTCTTAAAAACACCAATGGAAGGTGCAGATCTAAGTTCAAAAGGCAAAGAGTTCCACAGTCTGGGAGCAACAGCAGCAAAGGCTCTATTGCCTTTGGTTCTGAGCCTAGTACTAGGGACTACCAATAGATTCTGATGAGAAGACCTGAGAGACCTGCTGGGCTGGTGTAGAGAGAGCAGGTTACTATTATAAAAAGGCGCCTCTTCATGAATGGCTTTGAAAGTAAGAACAAGAACTTTAAAATCAATTCTATATGCAAGGAGGCCAAAACAGGAGTGATATGACAGAATCTACTGGACCTAGTTAGTATCCCGGGTTCTCACAAACTGTGGCCGGTTAGTGAGGTAGTCCAGGATCCATGATGACAGGTGCTGGTCCACCCCTGCGCACAGCAGCTTGTCCTTCAGGATCATCGGTTGAATGGTGTTGAAAGCACCGGAGAAGTCAAAGAACATGATCCTCACCGCATTCCCGGGCTTCTCCAGGTGGGACAGGGAACGGTGAAGGAGGAACATCACTGCATCCTCCACCCCAATGCCATGCTGGTAGGCGAACTGGAGTGGATCCATCGCTGGACCCACCAGGGGGCGGAGGTGAGCAAGGAGCAGTCTCTCAAGGGTCTTCATCATGTGAGACGTCAGGGTTACTGGCCTGTATGTTCAAGTCTTTGGGGTGGGAAGTCTTTGGTACAGGTACCACACAAGATGTTTTCCACCACTGTGGTACCCTCCCCAGCTTCAGGCTCAGGTTGAAGATGTGCTCCACAATCCCACACAGCTGGTCTGCGCAGGACTTGAGGAGCTTCGCGCTGATGCCGTCCGGTCCCGAGGCCTTCCTCGCCTTGATCTTCCTCAGCTCCGTCCTCAACTGGGACTTAGTGAGGGTCAGGTTGGGGGGCTATGTGCTGGGAGTGGGGGGGTGTTGGTGCAGTGGGGTGTGGACAGCAGGTCTCGATGACTTTAGAGGCAGCAGTGGTTGGTGTGCAGTCAGGGAAGAGGGCGGTTGGTCAAACCTATTAAAAAACAGGTTCAGATTGTTCACCCACTCCCTGCCCCCCGTGGCCTGGGAGGAGGTATTCTGGAGCCCAGAGATGGTTTTAAAGTTTCTCCAGACCCCACTGATGTCGCTCTGTTGCAGCTTGTCCTCCATCTTCTTCCTGAAGCTGTCCTTGCCTTCTCTGATCTTCCTCCTCATCTCCCTCTGTACGAACTTCGGCATCTCCCTGTTCCCCGACCTGAAGATCCTCTTCTTCTCTCTCAGAAGTGTTTTTATCTCAGGGTTGATTCAGGGTTTGTTGTTCGAGCAACACCAGATGGTCTTGGTGGGTACGGTGTTGTCCACACTGAAGTTGATGTAGTCCGTGATGGTGTGAGTGAGGCCATCAATGTCCTCACTATGTGGATCGCAGAGCTGCTCCCAGGCAGTGGTTTCAAGACAGTCCTTTAAAGCGTCCATTGCCTCCTCAGACCATATCTTCACCGTGCGTATGACCGGAGGTTGTCTGTGTACCAGAGATTTGTACACCGGCAGGAGATGAACCAAGTTGTGATCCGATCTCCGGAGTGGGGGGAATGGTGATGAGGTGTACGCCTCCTTAGTGTTAGCATAGAATAAGTCCAGTGTTTTATTGTCTCTAGTGTGGCATGTGACATACTGGGTGAACGTGGGCAGAATGGGGGACAGTGAAATATGGTTGAAATCACCTGAGATGAGGAGAAGAGCATCTGGGTGTTCTGTCAGCAGCCTGCCAGTTACTGAGTGAATGGCGTCACGCGCTGTCCCAGCGTTCGCCGTTGGATTTGCATAAATAACAATGCCGATCACGTGTGAGTATTCCCTCAGGAGATAGGTAGGCCGCATGCTAACAGCTAGCAACTCAGTGTCTTTGCTGCAGTGATGTTGTTTAACCGTGATATGTCTCGGTCTGCGCCAGCTGTTATTGACATACATTATCACCCCTCTGCCCCTTGCCTTCCCACTGTCTGGTGTCCGGTCTGCCCGTATTGAGTGGAAACCCTCCAGTTCGATGTTAGCATCTGTTGCTAGTTCTGTTAGCCACATCTCAGTAAACAACATCAAGCTAATCTCTCTGAAGACGCTCTGGTAATGAGCCATAGCCGCTAGCTCATCTGTCTTATTGAGTACCGATCGAACGTTCCCCATAATAACGGATGGATGGACGGGTCTGTACCTTATATTTCTCGCCCGCCGTTTTGCTCCAGCACGACATCCACATCGTTTCTGTCTTATTTCACCTGGTATGTCGAAGTCTTGCGCTAGCATCTTGGTCCGGTTAAGTGCTAACAGCTGGTCTCTGCTGTAACGTATCCTGCTAAAAACAGTGGCTCCGTCTGCCGGCTCAGGAGACATTTGGGCGATCCGTGTGTCCGTCCGATGTATAAGGTGTCGCCAGATCAGAAAGATTAGCAAGAGAAGCCAGATAGTAAATAGAAATAGGAAGAAATTGATCCGCTGTTGCAAAAAGGCAACATAGTCTCGGCGCCACACCAGTCGGCTGCCTTTTGCAACAGCGGCTCGATTCCGAGTTTTTTTTCCCTTCCTCTCTCTTTTGATCACTTTTTTTTTTCACCCCACTTATATCACGGACACACAGATCATCCCAAATGTCTCCTGAGCCGGTGGACGGAGCCACTGTTTATAGCAGGATACGATATAACAGGGAAGAGCTGCTAGCATTTAACCGCCACCCGGTCCCACTGGAAAAACTCGACATACCGAGAGAACTGAGGCGAAAACGCCGCGGCTGCCGGGCTGGAGTAAGGCGGAGGACAAAAAATATAAGGTACAGACCCTCCCTTCCATCTGTTGTCATGGGAAATGTACGGTCGATACTGGGAAAGTTAGATGAGCTAGCGGCTATCTCCCGTTATGATAGCACTTACCGGGAGTGCTCTCTCCTTTTGTTTACTGAGACGTGGCTAACTGAACTAGCAGCAGATGCTAACATTGAGCTGGAGGGTTTTCACACGATACGAGCTGACCGAACACCAGAGAGTGGCAAAACTAGGGGCGGTGGAGTGATCATGTATGTTAACAACAACTGGTGCAGACCGGGACATATCACTGTTAAACAACGACACTGCAGCAAAGACATTGAGTTGCTAGCTGTTAGCATGAGGCCTACATATCTCCCGAGAGAACACTCACACGTGATCTGCATTGTTGTTTATGCAAATCCGACGGCGAACGCTGGGACAGCGCGTGACGTCATCCATTCAGTAACCAGCAGGCTGCAGACAGAACACCCAGATGCTCTTCTCCTCATCTCAGGCGATTTCAACCACGTTTCACTGTCTCCCATTCTGCCCACTTTCACCCAGTATGTCACATGCCACACTAGAGACAATAAAACACTGGATTTGTTCTACGCAAACACTAAGGAGGCGTACACCTCATCACAACTCCCCCCACTTGGGAGATCGGATCACAACTTGGTTCATCTCCGACCGGTGTACAAACCCCTAGTGCACAGACAACCTCCGGCCATGCACACAGTGGAGTTATGGTCTGAGGAGACAATGGACACTCTAAAGGACTGTTTTGAAGCCACTGCCTGGAAGCAGCTCTGCGATCCACATGGTGAGGACATCGATGGCCTCATTCACACCTTCACGGGCTACCTCAGCTTCTGTGTGGACAAATCCGTTCCCACCAAGACCATACGGCGTCACTCAAACAACAAACCCTGGATCAACCCTGAGATAAAAACACTTCTGAGAGAGAAGAAGAGGATCTTCAGGTCGGGGAACAGGGAGATGCTGAAGTCCGTACAGAGGGAGCTGAGGAGAAAGATCAGAGAAGGCAAGGACAGCTTCAGGAAGAAGATGGAGGACAAGCTGCAACAGAGCGACATCAGCGGGGTCTGGAGAAACCTCAAAACCATCTCGGGGCTCCAGAATACCTCCCCCCAGGCCACGGGGGGCAGGGAGTGGGCGAACAACCTGAATCTGTTTTTCAATAGATTTGACCAACCGCCCTCCCCCCTGTCTGCACAACAACCACTGCTGCCTCTAAGAAATCAAGTCCTGCTACCCACTCCCCACTCCACCGACACCCCCCCCACTCCCAACACACAGCCCCCCATCCTGACCCTGACCAAGACCCAGGTGAGGACGGAGCTGAGGAAGATCAAGGCGAGGAAGGCGTCGGGACCGGACGGCATCAGCGCAAAGCTCCTCAAGTCCTGTGCAGACCAGCTGTGTGGGATTGTGACGTATATCTTCAACATGAGCCTGAAACTGGGGAGGGTACCACAGCTGTGGAAAACATCTTGTGTGGTACCTGTACCAAAAACTTCCCACCCCAAAGACCTGAACAGCTTCAGACCGGTGGCCTTGACGTCCCACTTGATGAAGACCCTGGAGAGACTGCTCCTTGCTCATCTCCGCCCCCTGGTGGAACCAGCGATGGATCCACTCCAGTTTGCCTACCAGCATGGCATTGGGGTGGAGGATGCGGTGATCTTCCTCCTTCATCGTTCTCTGTCCCACCTGGAGAAGCCCGGGAATATGGTGAGGATCATGTTCTTTGACTTCTCCAGTGCTTTCAACACCATCCAACCGATGATCCTGAAGGACAAGCTGCTGCGCGCAGGGGTGGACCAGCACCTGTCATCATGGATCCTGGACTACCTCACGAACCGGCCTCAGTTTGTGAGAACCCGGGACTGTGTTTCCGACACGATCATCAGTAGCACGGGGGCCCCCCAGGGAACGGTGCTGGCTCCCTTCTTGTTCACTCTTTATACTGCGGACTTCTCACACAACACAACACATTGCCATCTACAGAAGTTCTCTGATGACTCTGCGATCGTTGGTCTCATCTCCAGCGGAGATGAAGCTGAGTACAGAGGGCTTATCCAGGACTTTGTGGACTGGTGCCATCGGAACTGCCTCCAGATCAACGCGAGGAAAACTAAGGAGCTGGTGGTGGACTGCCGCAGGCATGGGCAGCCCCTCACAGCACCAGTAAATATACAGGGAACAGACATCGAGATGGTGACATCCTACAAGTACCTGGGTATTCATCTGAACAATAAACTAGACTGGTCACACAATACTGACGCACTCTACAAGAAGGGACAGCGCAGGCTGTTCCTGCTGAGGAGACTCAGGTCTTTTGGTGTACAAGGGGCGCTGCTGAAGTCATTCTATGACACGGTGGTGGCATCAGCCATCACTTTTGGAGTGGTCTGCTGGGGCAGTGGCATTACTGCAGCCGATAGGAAGAGACTGAACAAACTGATTAAGAAAGCTAGCTCTGTCCTGGGGCAACGCCTTGATCCGATGGAGGAGATAGGAGAGAGAAGGACGGTGGCTAAACTGTCATCTCTGCTGGAGTCCGAGTTCCACCCTATGCAGGACATACTGGATGCACTGAGGAGCTCATTTAGCAGCAGACTACATCATCCCAGGTGCACAACCGAGAGGTTTCGTAGGTCCTTCCTACCAACGGCTGTCAGACTGTACAACCTAAGCAGGGCTGCTCGCAGAGATAGCAAAAAGACGTAACAAACTAATAGTTTTTGAATGCAAAAGATGCAATAGACTTACACAATGGTCCTCTCCGGCATACAACTAGGAACATACCGGTCGCTATGGAGGGTGAGAATATGTATGGGCACATAATCATACCATGTAGGATAACTAAATAGACGGTTATGCTGTTTCATCCCACCTAGCAACAATGCTCTGCACTGTGTGTGTTTATATATTTACATACTTATTCCATCTAGCTACAATGCTCTGCACTGGGTGTGTTTATATTTATATATCTATATATTTATTCCATCTAGCTACAATGCTCCGCACTGTGTTTTTATATATCTACATATTATTCCATCTAGCTACATTGCTCCGCACTGTGTGTGTTTATATACTTGCATATTTATTCCACCTAGCTGCAATGCTCCATACTGTGGGTGTTTATATATTTACATATTTATTCCATCTAGCTACAATGCTCTGCACTGTGTGTTCATATATTCATATATTTATTCCATCCAGCTACAATGCTCTGCACTGTGTGTCTGTGTGTGTGTGTGTGTATATATATATTTTATAGTAATATGTACATATGTATATTAGCTGCTCTTGCTTGCTTTTTTTTGCCTTCTGATTGTTGCTCTGAGTGTTGCTATCCCTGTGCTGTTGCAATCCTGGAATTTCCCCGTTGTGGGACTAATAAAGGCTTATCTTATCTTATCTTATCTTATCTTACTTGTGTGGCGCCGGAAATACCAGCGGTATTAATACTGTCTTCTTCTTCTTCTTCTTCTTCTTCTTCTTCTTCTTCTTCTATTTTTTTGGGGCACCCAACGTAAAGGCGCATTACCACCATCCAGCGTTGGAGTGTGGACCAGACATCCATCCATCCATCTTCTACTGTTTTTCCGGAGGTCCGGGTCGCGGAGGCAGCAGTTCAAACAGAGAAGCCCAGACTTCCCTCTCCCCAGCCACCTGCTCCAGCTCTTCAGAGAGGATACCAAAGTGTTCCCAGACCAGCTGGGAGACATAGTCTCTCCACCGAGTCCTGGGTCTGCCCTGGGGTCTCCTCCCAGTGGGACATGCCCAAAACACCTCAAGTGGGAGGCGTCCAGGAGGCATCCTAATCAGATGCCCATTCCACCTCAACTGACTCCTTTCAATGTGGAGGAGCAGCGGTTCTACTCTGAGCCTCTCCCGGATGACTGAGCTCCTCACCCTATCTCTGAGGGTGAGTCCAGCAATCCTACGGAGAAAGCTCATTTCAGCCGCTTGTATCCACAATCTTGTTCTTTCGGTCATTACCCAAAGCTCGTGACCATAGGTGAGAGTAGGAACGTAGATTGACTGGTAAATCGACAGCTTTGCCTTAGAACCCAGCTCCCTCTTCACCACAACAGACCGGTACAATGTCCGCATCACTGCAGATGCTGCTCCAATCCGTCTGTCAATCACTCGCTCCACCACTGCTGCCTCTGAAGACATCAAGTCCTGCTGCCCACTCCCCACTCCACCAACACCCCCCCACTCCCAACACACAGCCCCCCAACCTGACCCTCACTAAGACCCAGGTGAGGATGGAGCTGAGGAAGATCAAGGCGAGGAAGACCTCGGTACTGGACGGCATCAGCGCAAAGCTCCTCAAGTCCTGTGCAGACCAGCTGTGTGGGATTGTGGAGTACATCTTCAATCTGAGCCTGAAGCTGGGGAGGGTACTACAGCTGTGGAAAACATCTTGTGTGGTACCTGTACCAAAGACTTCCCACCCCAAAGATCTGAACAGCTACAGACCAGTGGCCCTGACGTCCCACATGATGAAGACCCTTGAGAGACTGCTCCTTGCTCACCTCCGCCCCCTGGTGGGACCAGCGATGGATCCACTCCAGTTCGCCTACCAGCATGGCATTGGGGTGGAGGATGCGGTGATCTTCCTCCTTCACCGTTCTCTGTCCCACCTGGAGAAGCCCGGGAATGCAGTGAGGATCATGTTCTTTGACTTCTCCAGTGCTTTCAACACCATCCAACCAATGATCCTGAAGGACAAGCTGCTGTGCGCAGGGGTGGACCAGCACCTGTCATCATGGATCCTGGACTACCTCACTAACCGGCCTCAGTTTATGAGAACCCGGGACTGTGTGTCCGACACGATCATCGGTAGCACAGGGGCCCCCCAGGGAACGGTTTTGGCTCCCTTCCTGTTCACCCTTTATACTGCGGACTTCTCATACAACACAACACACTGCCATCTACAGAAGTTCTCTGACGACTCTGCGATCGTTGGCCTCATCTCCAACGGAGATGAAGCTGAGTACAGAGGGCTTATCCAGGACTTTGTGGGCTGGTGCCATCAGAACTGCCTCCAGATCAACGCGAGGAAAACTAAGGAGCTGGTGGTGGACTGCCGCAGGCAAGGACAACCCCTCACAGCACCAGTAAATATACAGGGAACAGACATCGAGATGGTGACATCCTATAAGTACCTGGGTGTTCATCTGAACAATAAACTAGACTGGTCACACAATACCGACGCACTCTACAAGAAGGGACAACGCAGGCTTCAGGTCTTTTGGTGTACAAGGGGCGCTGCTGAAGTCATTCTATGACGTGGTGGTGGCATCAGCCATCACTTTTGGAGTGGTCTGCTGGGGCAGTGGCATTACAGCAGCCGATAGGAAGAGACTGAACAAACTGATCAAGAAAGCTAGCTCTGTCCTGGGGCAGCGCCTTGACCCAGTGGAGGAGATGGGAGAGAGAAGGATGGTGGCTAAACTGTCATCTCTGCTGGAGTCCGAGTTCCACCCTATGCAGGAGATACTGAATGCACTGAGGAGCTCATTTAGCAGCAGACTACATCATCCTAGGTGCACAACCGAGAGGTTTCGCAGGTCCTTCCTACCTACGGCTGTCAGACTGTACAACCTAAGCAGAGCTGCTCGCAGAGATAGCAAGAAAGACGTGACAACCTTATAGTATTGAATGCAAAAGACGCAATAGACTTACTCAATGGTCCCCTCCGGTATACAACTAGGAAAATACCGGTCGCTATGGAGGGTGAGAATATGTATGGGTACATAATCATACCATGTAGGATAACTAAGTAGACGGTTGTGCTGTTTCATTCCATCTAGCTACAATGCTCCGCCCTGTGTGTGTTTATTTATTTATACATTTATTCCATCTAGCAACAATGCTCCACGCTGTGTGTGTTTATATATTTACATATTTATTCCATCTAGCTACAATGCTCCGCACTGTGTGTGTTTATATATCTACATATTTATTCCATCAAGCTACAATGCTCCGCACTGTGTTTATATATTTATATTGTGGTGAACACTCAATGGACCTTTTGGACCGGTTCTGTGACTCGCATTTCAGGTCAGAACAAAGGCAGGAAGCTTAGCCTTGTTATGCAAGGCTGGAGACTGTGGGGGGTCGATTAAAGGATGCGTGGGAGACAGTGGAAGTGATATCATGGAGGGAAATGCATTGTGACTGTCTTTATTATGCCAGGTGGTGAAATGCATTGTGACTGTCTTTATTATGCAAGGTGGTCTGTGGGACATGTGATCTATGAGGTGTGAAGTCCCTGATATTTAAGGGCGAGAGTTGCTGTTTCATTCTCTCTTTTTTCTGCTTTTAATGATGGAGATGTGAATAAAGCTGACTCTGAGAAAGAACGCTGCCTCGTCATTTTCACATCTTCCACAATATATTTATTCCATCTAGCTACAATACTCCGCACTGTGTGTTTATATACTCATATATTTATTCCATCTAGCTACAATGCTCCGCACTGTGTTTATATATATATATATATTGTGTTTATATATTTATATATTTATTCCATCTAGCTACAATGCTCCGCACTGTCTATATATATATATTTATATTTATGTATATGTACATATGTATACGTATATGTATACATATGTACATGTATGTATATGTATATGTACATATGTATACTCGCTGCTCTTGTTTTTCTCTTGCCTTCTGATTGTTGCTCTGAGTGTTGCTATCCCTGTGCTGTTGCAATCCTGGAATTTCCCCATTGTGGGACTAATAAAGGCTTATCTTATCTTATCTTGTTTTCCCCTCACTCGTGAATAAGACACTAAGATACTTAAACTCCTCTACTTGGGGTAGGAGCCTGTCTCCAACCCAGAGAGGACAATCCACCTTTTTCTGGCTGAGGAGCATGGACTCGGACTTGGAGGTGTTGATTGTCATCCCAGCCGCTTCACACTCAGCGGCAAACCGTCCCAGCAAGAGCTGTAGGTCATTGCTGGATGAAGCCAACAGGACAACATCATCTGCAAACAACAGAGATGAGATCCTGTGGTCACCAAGCATGACACCCTCCATTCCCTGGCTGCGCCTAGAAATCCTGTCCTTTAAAATTATGAACGGGATCGGTGACAAAGGGCAGCCCTGGCGGAGTCCAACTCTCACTGGGAATGAGTCTGACCGAGTGTTGGCAATACGAACCAAACTCTCACAACGGTCATACAGAGACCGAATAGCTCATAACAACAAGCCCGATACCCCATACTCTCGAAGCACCCCCCACAAAAAACCACGAGGGACGCGGTCAAATGCCTTCTCCAAGTCCACAAAACACATGTAAACTGGTTGGGCAAACTCCCACGAACCCTTGAGAATTCTCGAGAGGGTAAAGAGCTGGTCCGATGTGCCACGACCAGGACGAAAACCACATTGCTCCTCCTGAATCCGAGGTTCGACCAACGGCCGGACTCTCCTCTCCAGTACCTTGGCATAGACCTTCCCAGGGAGGCTGAGGAGTGTGATCCCTCTAAAGTTGGAGCACACCCTCCGGTCCCCTTTTTTGAAAAGAGGAACCACCACCCCGGTTTGCCATGGTAAAGGCACTGCCCTCGACCTCCACGCAATGTTGCAGAGGCGTGTCAACCATAACAGCCCAACAACATCCAGGGCCTTGAGGTACTCAGGGCGAATCTCGTCCACCCCCGGGGCCCGGCCACCAAGGAGATTTTTAACCACCTTGGTGACCTCAGCCCCTGTGATAGGCGAGTCATCCCCCTCGTCCACAAACCCTGCTTCCTCTGTGGAAGGCATATCAGTGGGATTGAGGAGATCCTCGAAGTATTCCTTCCACCACCCGACGATATCCCCAGTCGAAGTCAACAGTGCCCCATCCACACCATACACAGTGTGGACAGGGAGCTGCTTTCCCCTCCTGAGCCGCCGGACAGTTTGCCAGAATCTCTTTGAGGCTGACCGAAAGTCTTGTTCCATGGTCTCACCGAACTCCTCCGATACCCGGGTTTTTGCTTCAGCAACCACCCGAGCTGCGCTCCGCTTGGCCTGCCAGTACACCTCAGCTGCTTTGGGAGTCCCACAAGCCAACCAAGCTTGATAGGACTCCTTCTTCAGCTTAATGGCCCCCCTCACCACTGGTGTCCACCACTTGGTTCGGGGGTTGCCACCACGAGATGCACTGACCATCTTGTGGCCGCACCTTTGGGCCACCGCTTCAACAACAGAGGTGGAGAACATGGCCCATTCAGACTCCATGTCTCCAGACTCCGTCGGAATGTGGTTGAAGTTCTTCCGGAGGTGGGAGTTGAAGACCTCCCTGACAGGGGCCTCAGCCAGACGTTCCCAGCATACCCTCACTATACGTTTGGGTCTACCAGGTCTGAATGGCTTCCTCCCCTGCCATCGGATCCAACTCACCACCAGGTGGTGATCAGTTGACAGCTCTGCACCTCTCTTTACTCGGGTGTCCAAGACATACGGTCGCAGGTCTGATGACACGATAACAAAGTCGATCATCGACCTGCGACCTAGGGTGTCCTGGTGCCAGGTGCACATATGGACACCCTTATGCTTGAACATGGTGTCCGTTATGGACAAACTGTGGTTAGCACAGAAGTCCAATAACTGAACACCACTCGGGTTCAGATCGGGCAGGCCGTTCCTCCCAATCACTTCCCTCCAGGTTTCACTGTCATTGCCCACGTGCGCATTGAAGTCCCCCAGTAGGACAATGGAGTCTCCAAGAGGAGCACCCTCCAGCACCCCAGTCAGAGACTCCAAAAAGGGTGGGTACTCTGAACCATCATTTGGCGCATAGGCACAAATGATAGTCAGGACCTGTTCCCCAACCCGAAGGCGCAGGGAAGCAACCCTTTCATCCACCAGGGAAAACTCCAATATAGAGGCAGCAAGGTAGGGGGATACAAGAATACCCACCCCTGCTCGTCGCCTCTCGCCCGGGGCAACTCCAGAAAAGGCCAAGCTCCAGCCCCTCTCCAGGAGACTGGTTCTGGAACCGGAGCCGTGTGTTGAGGTGAGGCCGATTACATCTAGCCGGTATCTCTCAACCTCGTACACCAGCTCAGGCTCCTTCCCTGCCAGAGAGGTGACATTCCACGTACCAAAAGCCAGTTTAGAAAGCTTGGGATCAGTCCGCCAAGGTCTTCACCTTTAACCGCCACCTAATCCACATAGCACTGGACCCCCATGATCCCTCCTGCAGGTGGTGAGCCCACTGGAGGGTGGACCCATGTAACTCCTTCGGGCTGAGCCCGGCCAGGTCCCATGGGTGGAAACCCGGCCACCAGACGCTAGCCATCGAGCCCCTCCCCCAGGCCTGGCTCCAGGGTGGGGCCCCTGTAACCCCATACCGGGCGGGGTACACTGAATCCTTGATATAGAATTTATCATGAGAGTCTGTTGGATCGTTCTTAGTCTGGCCCTTCACCCAGGACCAGTTTGTCTTGGGTGACCCTATCAGAGGCAAATTGCCCCGGACAACATAGCTCCTGGGATCACTGGAGCACGCAAACCGCCCCCCCACCACAACAAGGTGACGATCCATGAGGGGGGTGGACCAGACATTGTAACCCAAACCCCCCCCCCCCCCAAAAAAAAGGAGGCACCCCTATATCCTATTAATTAGTCCTGTATCTTTAAGGTAAACAAACAACTTCCTTACCCCAATCCCCAATATCACACTTAAGTTAGCATCTCCCACCCCTAGTTCCCTAATTTCTCCCACTAATATGTCTCTCTCCTCAGTATATTTCTGACAGTGCAGAATGACATGCTCCACAGTTTCTTCCTCTCTCTCACAGTAATCACACATCCCTGTCTGGTGCTTACCCACCAAATGCAATGTTCTGTTTAATCTAGTATGACCCATCCTAAGCCTAGATAAAATATTCTCTTCCTTTGTAGTTCTCGCTCCCACCCTGCCCTTCACTCCAACCACACTCTGGATAGCATACAAGTGTCGTCCTGTACCTCCTGTGTCCCACCTACGCTGCCACTCCTGCCCTTTAATCAATGTTTTTGCCTCAGACTTACTGAATGAAATATCCCACACCTCCTGGTGCCCCAGAGCCTGTTTAGCCAATTTATCTGCAGCCTCATTGCCCTTTACCCCCTTGTGAGCTGGTATCCACATAAACGATACAGCCACCTCTTTATTTCTAAGTCTATACAGAGTCTCATACATTTCATAGACTACAGTATGTCCTGCCTGCTGTCAGATGACCCTGATTTTATTGACAACAAAGCTGCACTGGAGTCTGAACAAAGGATAACATTTTTGATCGGCAGTTCCTCAATCCTCTGTTATGCAGTTACCAAAGCCAACATTTCAACTGTATACACAGACAAATGGGAAGATGTTCTTTTGTTAACAGACATTTCCAAGGCAGGAATATAGAAAGCAAAGCCAGTGCAACCAGTGTCAGGATCTTTTGCTCCATCAGTGAATACTGGGATAAAGGAATGATACATTGTCCCCAAATGATCCTCTACTAAAACTGCAGTGTTTCCAAATTCTCTATAACCTTGCATCTTTTGTAAAAAAATACAAATCAACAGAAACTGGATAGAAAAAACATGGAGGCGTGACTGGCAACGGAACTGATGGAATATATGTTCTGTCACATAATTTCATGTCTCTGGCTATCCTCCCAGCATAAAATGCAAAACTGTCCTTTTTGACCTTTCCCCTTCCCAACAAGGCATCAAAATTCTAACTGTAGGATGTTTATCTTGAGTGTGCCCTTGCAGATTGACCCAGTAGTTCATCATCACCTGTCGCCTGACATTTAATGGCATATCCCCCATTTCCACCTGAAGAGCAGCAACAGGAGTTGTTTTAAGTACACCACAGCAGATCCTCAATGCTTGGGCCTGGATGACATCTAACTTGTTCAACATGGTTTTGGAAGCAGATCCATATACAGTACACTCATAGTCCAATACAGACCTAATTAACGCAACATAAATGTTTTTCATAGCCGCTCTACTAGCACCCCACTCTGTCCCTATCAAGCACCTCATTACATTCAGTACCTTTTTGCATTTTACTGACATATTTTGAATATGTTCCCTCCAAGTTAGATTAACATCAAACCAGACACCCAAAAATCTGAAAACTTTGACTTGCTCTGTTTCCTGAGCATACATTGTTAACTGGGCATCAGCTTCCCTTTTCCTTGTGAATACAACAACTTTAGTTTTCTCAACAGAAAATTTAAATCCCCAAGAGTATGACCACCCCTTCACTGCACGTATTGCCTCTTGTATTTTCCCTCTTATATAATTAAAATTACTCCCTCTTTTCCATAATGTCCCATCATCAGCAAATAAAGAGCAGCCAGTGTCATTCTTCACATCAGAAAAAACATCATTTATGATAATAGAAAAAAGTACTGGGCTTATAACACTACCCTGGGGGGTGCCATTTTCCATTAAGTACCTATCTGACAAGGCTCTGCCCACTCTAACTTGAATGTACCTATTAAACAAAAAGTCTTTGATCCAGTTGAATGTTCTCCCAGAAATTCCTATCATACTTAGCTTAATCATTAACCCCTCCTTCCACAACATGTCATATGCCTTTTCCACATCAAAGAACACTGCAATTACCAACTCTCTATTAACTTGAGCCTTCCGTATCTCTGTCTCCAAACACACAACAGGATCCATAGTTCCCCTTCCTTTTCTAAATCCGCTCTGATGTGCTGACAAAATTCCTCTACTTTCGAGATAAAAGACAATTCTGTCTGTAATCATTCTCTTCATTACTTTTCCCAATTGTGACATTAGAGCTATAGGTCTGTAGCTCGCTGGGTCTGAGGGATCCTTTCCCAGTTTCCTTACAGGAACAATCACTGCCTCTTTCCATGCAGTTGAGAGCTTTCCCTTCTCCCACACGTTGTTTTAGACTTCCAATAGCTTCCTCATAGCCAAAGCCCCTAAATGTTTCACCATGATGTAACAGACATTGTCTTTCCCAGGGGACGTTAATCCTGATTTGTTTACTGCTCTTTCCAATTCATCTAGAGTGAAAGGAGAGTCCAAAGAACAACTAAAATCAAACCTTTCCTCCAGAGCCCCAGGGTGTGCTAAACTTGTCCTACTTCTTCCTCTTTTAGCTTCTTCAGTCAAATTGCTTGAGCTATGAATTTGAGTTAGACTCTTTGCTATCATTGTCGCTTTTTCCTCATCAGTTATTGCAATCACTCCCCCACTTTTTAGTATTGGATACTGCCATTCCTTCCTTACTCCTCTCATAGCCTTGATCATACTCCACACATCCCCCATGGCTGCTGATCTCCCTACAGTGCTACAGTATCTCTGCCAGCTTTCTCTCTTAGCCCTCCGGGTAGTTTTCCTGGCTTTTGCTAGTGCCCTCTTATAATTAAGCAAGTTTTGCCAATTATGAGTTCTTCTTAAGACCTTAAGTGTCTTATTCCTCTCTTTAATAGCTTTAGTGCACTCATCTATCCACCAAGGCACTGCTTTCTTTAATTTTTTACCTTTACTTTCAGAGATTGACTGATTGGCTGCTTCAAGAAAAATAGTTTTAATCTTTTTCTCCATACTCTCAATGTCTTCACTGACCTCCACTAGGGGAAGGTCCCTCTCACAAATAAACTTAAATAGCTTCCAATTAGCAGTGCTAAAAACCCATCTCCCTTTTTTATGACCACTTACCCTATTCACTGAAATGAAAATATTACAATACACTGGGAAATGGTCACTTTGTGGAGAATGTGTTCAAGGATGAGGCTGAGTTTGTTCCTCAGATTCAGCTTTATTCACAGATCACATCTCCAACAATCTCAAAGCAAGTCACGAGGAAGTTTTCATCTCACATCAGGGGTTTTATACTCCAGGCACGAAACAGCAGTCACATGGTGTTTAATCAAACATACAGTCACATGGTACTTAATCTCAATCACAAAGTAACCCCTTTGATCTCACACCATTGTCCTCTAGTCTCTGTGGTCCGGAAATCTTCCCCGGTCGTCTCCCGGAAACAAAGGCCGAATCTCACACTCTTCTGCTGAATCCCAGAGTCTCAGTCCCTTTTGTTCCATGAGACGTGAAGCACACAATAAACATACAGCAATACATTTGTGGAGAATATGTAACCAACATATGTGCCACATGATCCCCCCCCAAACGTCTAAAATGGGACAAACATAACCAGAGACACATGACATAATAACATTACTACATATCAATCCACCAGTTGCTTAACTCTCAGTCTCCTGCCGTATCTGCTGAAAGCCGGCTTTGCTGCTTCCGCAGCGTCCCCCTGCACCTGTGGATTAGAACTGTTAGTCAATCTCTGTGGGAGTTCTGTAGAATGCCCTCTAGGGGGTCTACCGCAACGGGGGGCTCTTGCTAACTGCACCTCTTCATCCGCCAAAACAAAAGCGGGTTTGAGTCTGTTTATACAAATCAATTCTTTTCTGTCTCCCAAATCTAGCAAAAAATGCTTCTCTCCTGTTTCCAGCACCTTGTACGGCCCATCGTAAGGTGGGCGCAGGTTGGGGCAACAAGCATCATGTCTCACAAAAACAAACTCTGCATTTTTAAAGCCTTCGGCACGAAAACGCGTGGGAAACTGTGATGAACCGGGCCAGGAAGCGTGTTTGATCCTGTGCCGCTCTGCAACAGCTGAGCGGGGGGGCAATTTGGGGCAGGATTATTGGGGAGAAATTCACCGGGCAGACGGAGAGGCTGTGCAAAAACTAATTCCACTGGGGAGGCTTGCAAATCCTCCTTAGGTGCAGAACGCAACCCCAATAAGACCCATGGTAACTTGTCAACCCAATATGTATCCGTAAGCGACCCTCTGAGGGCCGCTTTCAATGACCTATGAAAACGCTCGCATAAACCGTTAGCCTGGGTGTTGTACGCGGTGGTGCGGTGGATCTTTACCCCTAGGCTGCGGGCCATCGACGACCAGAGTTCGGAAACAAATTGAGGACCTCTGTCCGACGTTATGTCCGACGGAACTCCAAAACGCGCTACCCAAGCTGTTAAAAATGCGCGCGCCACTTCCTCCGCTGTGGTTGATGCCAGAGGGACCGCTTCCGGCCAACGCGTGGTGCGGTCCACCATCGTCAAAAGGTGTGTGTACCCCTGTGACGATGGAAGGGGGCCTACCAAGTCGACATGCACATGATCAAAGCGCTTAGCCGGAATGTGAAAAGGCTCCAAGGGAGCTCTAGTGTGTTTGTGTATTTTGGCTCGCTGACACACTACGCAGGCTGTCGCCCATTCCTTGACCTGTCTGCGCAACCCCGGCCATACAAATTTCTCCCCCACCATTTTGACCGATGCGCGCACCCCCGGGTGTGCCAGAGAATGGATCGAGTCAAAAACGCGGCGGCGCCACGAAGCTGGTACCACGGGGCGCGGCCGTCCCGTGGAGACATCGCAGATTAGGGGAGGCATACCCATTTGCAGCACCCTGTCCTCCAGCCTTAACCCTGTTGGTCCAGACTGGAGCGCGCGCACGTCCGCATCGCTAACCTGCTCCGCGGCCATGGCTGCATAATCTAACCCTACGCGGACCGGGGCCGCGCACGCTCCTGCGTCGCTACCCTGGCCCGCAGCCATGGCTGCAGAGTCTGCCCTCATGTGGTCTTGCGCCGGCACAGCACGCGAGAGGCAGTCTGCCACTACATTATGTTTACCTGCGACATGCTGGATATCGGTGGTGAACTCTGATATCGTGGCCAGCTGTCTTTGCTGCCGGCCCGACCAAGGTTCCGAAATCTTGGCCATCGCAAAAGTCAACGGTTTGTGGTCCACGAACACGGTGAAACGGCGCCCTTCTAGCCAGAACTGGAAATGGTGGATGGCCAAGTGTAGGGCCAACAACTCCCCGTCGAACGCGCTGTATTTTCGCTCGCTATCGCGCAAGGTTTTGCTGAAAAACGCAAGCGGTTGCCAGGTCCCCGCTACAAACTGTTCAACGACTGCCCCTACCGCTAAATCGGACGCGTCAGTGGTGAGGGCCATGCGGGCTGTTGGAACTGGATGTGCCAACAAAGCCGCGTTTGCCAGCGCTGCTTTGACTTGAGAGAATACGCGCTCCCGCTCAGGAGACCATTCGATTTTATTTGTGGGTTTTTGTTTTTTTAGTACCGCGTACAATGGTAGCATGAGCCGCACTGTGCTTGGGAGGAAACAGTTATAAAAATTAACCATTCCCAAAAACTCCTGTAACGCTTTGACCGTTTGAGGTTGGGGAAAATTTGTTATTGCGCGCACTTTATCGGGCAGAGGGACCGCTCCTTTTTGCAAAACGTGATGCCCCAAAAAATCAATCTGCGCTACCCCAAACTGACACTTCGCTGGGTTAATTATTAACCCGTGCTCTGCCAGCCTCCGGAAAACTGCCGTGAGGCGGTTTTCGTGTTCGTCTTCGGACGTGCTGGCTACTAAAATGTCATCCAAGTAGACGATCACGAAAGGGAGGTCGCGCAGCACCGCGTCCATCATGCGCTGGAACGTCTGCGTGGCCCCCTTGAGTCCAAAAGGCATGCACAAAAACTCAAAAAGCCCGAAAGGAGTTATTACCACTGTTTTAGGTATGTCCTGAGCGCGCACTGGAACCTGATGGTAGCCGCGCACTAAATCTATTTTAGAAAAAATGCGCGCCCCCGCCAAATGAACCGAAAAATCTTGAATGTGTGGGATCGGGTAGCAGTCGTGTGCGGTGGCGTTATTCAACCTGCGGAAATCACCGCAAGGTCACCACGAGCCATCAGTCTTTGGGACCATGTGCAATGGTGAAGCCCAGGGGCTTTTCGAACGTCTGATGATGTCCAGTTTTTCCAGGTTGGCAAATTCCTCACGCCCTATGGTCAGTTTAGCTGAGTCCAGGCGCAGAGCTTTTGCAAAAACGGGCGGCCCGGTGGTAGCGATGTAATGCTCCACCCCATGTTTGGCCACTGTCGCCAAAAACGTTGGGACTGTTAGTGCTGGGAACTGAGTGAGGAGTGCGTGGAACTTACCACCCGCAGTTGTGACGTTGGCTTGTGCAGTTGGCGGTGCCACTCGTGCTGTGCAGGGAATAGAGTGAAAAGACATTAACAGTGCATTAACCAGACGTCTATTAGCAAGATCAACCAATAAACCATGTGAGCACAAGAAATCAGCCCCTAACATGTTGAAACTGACTGCAGCTACAACAAAAGTCCACTCAAATGAACGACCCTGCAAAGACAGAAGCAGAGTCCTCTCACCGAAGGTCTTAATAGCTGAGCCGTTCGCTGCTGACACTGACACCCGGGGAACCTTGGACGGCATCAGCCGGTCCTCGTAGGGAGGCATGATGAAGCTCATCTGGGAGCCTGTGTCCACGAGGAATTGTCTCCCCGAACGTGCATCCGTCAGGTAAAGCAGCTTGTTCTCGTCCCCAAGGGCCGCAGCCGCTACCGACCCTCGGTCTTGGCATTTCCCGAACGCTTGAAGTGGCACGGTGGGAGGCACTTGTGTGCCCTCTCTGCAAAACGGCGATGATAGAAGCAAAGGACGTCGCCCGCTCCGTGTCGCTTGGTGCTGACTGCTGCTGTCGTCGGCGCGTCTAGTGCTGCAACCACTGGCCCCATGCCGTCTCCGGGCGTCGCTACTAGCTCCGCTGTTGCAGCCGAAACTGCGCTCCGCTTGTGGGCGTCGACGAGTCGCTGCGCCTCCTTGCTCAGCCCGTGGTAGTCTTGCTTGGCCAACCGGGGTGAATCTGCCAGGGTAACTCTCACCGCTGGTGGCAGGGTCCGGAGGAAAAGGTGGGCGAAGATAAATTTGCAGTCCTCTGAGTCTTTCAGCCTCAGCATTTTGACCATCAGGTCTACGGGTCTGTCGTTATCCGACTCCGTCAACGCCAGGAGCCCCTCTGCTCGCTGTTGCACGGAGGGAGTGAAATGGCTGATAAGCGCAGCTTTCAAGGCGCTGTATTTGTCGCTGTCCGGTGGGTGGTTGACCAGGTCTTCCACCCTCTGGACTGTGTGGCTGTCCAGCTTCGCCACCACATGGTAGAATCTCGTGTTGTCCTTCGAGATTCCCCGGAGGTTGAACTGCGCCTCGACCGCGCTAAACCAGGAGCGCGGACTATGCTGCCAGAAGTCGGGCAGCCGGAGTGTGGAGGCAGCCATCAGGCTGGCTTCTGCCGAGCCCTGCTCGGGAGAATTATTTCTGCTCATTTTACATCGTAAGGTCACCAGTGTGGAGAATGTGTTCAAGGATGAGGCTGAGTTTGTTCCTCAGATTCAGCTTTACTCACAGATCACATCTCCAACAATCTCAAAGCAAGTCAAGAGGAAGTTTTCATCTCACATCAGGGGTTTTATACCCCGGGCACGAAACAGCAGTCACATGGTGTTTAATCAAACATACAGTCACATGGCTGCATGGTGGCGCAGTGGTTTAGCACTGTGGCAGCACAGTTTTACCCTCGGCCGGGGGATCGCGGGGATCATGAGATCGTGGGTTCGATCCCAGCCCCCGACCAACAGTGAGCTGTGTGGAGTTTGCATGTTCTCCCCGTGTTGCGTGGGTTTACTCCGGGATTTCTCCGGTTTCCTCCCGCATACCAAAAACATGTAGGTTTAGGGCGCTCGCGCACGCAGCGACCAGCAGCCGGTGGCTTGTCACCAGACTGCAAACCAAATCTACCTACGGGTACAAATAAGTAACAAAAAAAAAAAAAAAAATGGTACTTAATCTCAATCACAAAGTAACCCCTTTGATCTCACACCATTGTCCTCTAGTCTCTGTGGTCCGGAAATCTTCCCCGGTCGTCTCCCAGAAACAAAGGCCGAATCCCACACTCTTCTGCTGAATCCCAGAGTCTCAGTCCCTTTTGTTCCATGAGACGTGAAGCACACAATAAACATACAGCAATACATTTGTGGAGAATATGTAACCAACATATGTGCCACAACTTCCCACTGAGGACTCCTCTAAAACCTCCCACTCATACACACTTGCAATATTACTAGTCACCAAAGTTAAGTCAAGAACTGAACCACTCCCCGTATGTACATCAATTCTAGTTGCTCTACCATCATTTAAGCATACTAGATTCTTCTCTTCCA
The DNA here is from genome assembly GCA_020510985.1 of Pholidichthys leucotaenia. Lineage (NCBI taxonomy): Eukaryota > Metazoa > Chordata > Actinopteri > Cichliformes > Pholidichthyidae > Pholidichthys > Pholidichthys leucotaenia. The sequence continues at coordinate 400,932,417 of CM035836.1, forward strand.
AAAGTTCTTCAATAGTCTCACCATTTATGTCTGTATGATTTGCCCCCCATAATACATCGTGGGCATTAAAGTCCCCACAAATTACCACCCTGCTCCCATCTATCCCCTCCATCTGAGATAATTGATTCAATATCAACCTCTTACAAGGATTATACAAATTAACAACTACTAATTCCCCCTCTTTTGTCCAAATTTCAACTACCAGATACTCCAGTTCAGCCCCTTTACCAATCTGTCTGAACTGAATTCCCTCCCTCAAATGTTGCACATCCACCTCCCATTCCCTCCCTTCTATCATTCCGAATAGAGACATATCCCACTATTTTAAAATCCAGATTGGGTTTCAACCATGTCTCCTGGACACAGATAACATCTGGTTTGCCTGAAAATTCCTCAATATACCTTTTGAATTCTTGTCCATTTGCCAGCAAGCTTCTTGCATTCCATTGAACCAAAATGACCATTAACACAATTCCTATCCAATCGATGCTTGATCCTGACTTGTCTGACTACTAAGCTCATTCCTCACCTTCTCCCAAGTTAAACCACTGAAACCAAGATGATTAGCTGCTGCTTTCACTATTACAGTATTTGAATACTCTCAGTTTTAGACTTGACTTCCATTGTGGCATTCACAACTCCTGCTATAAAAATAACCAGTTTCTTCAGATCAACCTGGATTTCCCCATTCCGTCCCAGTTCTCTTTCCCTTACAAGCAGCCTTCCCCCAGTCCTTTGCCCATTCCCTCCTCCCTGGTTCATCCTTTTCACTGCTTCGGCATAGGAGATTTTATTCTGTACTCTGACTTGCTGAATTTCCCTTTCTTTCATCATTCTTTCACAGCCTCCATAGGCCACACTATGACTACTGCTACAGTTACAACATTTTGGCGTTTCTTGGTCACATTCTCCATACTGATAGTTGCCCCCACACCTTGCACACCTTCTTCTCCATCTACATGTTTAGCTGTGTGTCCAAATCTTTGACAATTATAACACCAGACTGGATTAGGAACAAATTCCCTTACCCCGTAACTCAAAAAAAACAAATTTACATTTTTGGGGAGCACTTCTCCTTCAGACTCAATCACCACACCCTCAGTGTCTCTCCTCTGTCCTTCCCGAGTAGCCTGTAGTCTACGAGCTGCTTTTACTACCCCCCCTTTTAAATTAGCTTTAATTTCTTCCATTGAGACTCCTATTGGCACCCCCCAAATTACACCCTTGTTCCACTTAGATCCGTTATCAATAAAGCTTGTACTTTTCACTTTGAACCGCCCAATCTCCCTCATTTTGTCAGCCCTTTCCCTTTGCTCCTCATTCCTACATACAATCAGTAGATTTCCATCCCTCAGCACCTTTGCCATGAGTATTTCTCCAACCTGTTTTTTCAATATTGTTGTCAATTTGACAGGGCTCATTGTAGATATCCCCTTTTCTTCCTCAAACCTTACAATAATTTTGAATTCGGCTCCTTCCTGCCCTCCTCCCTCCGCGCCACCACCACTTCCACTACTTCTGGCCTTCTTTGCATTATTTTCAGGAAAGTTATTCTCCCTTTTTTCTCTCCCTTTCCCGCTTCCCTGCCCAGTATCCATACTGTCTTCACTATCCCAGACATCAGAATCTCCCCAGTCTGGCCCATTGACAACGCTGTTGTGCCGACCCACCACACCTTCCTTTACCACGTTTCTCCTCCTCATTCTTCCATGCTTGTAAACTCCAGTCACGTCCCCTGACCTCTTTGCCAAACCGTCCGACAAATTTCTCTGGCCTTCTTTCGGAGATCTAACCATCAAGCGTCCGTCTGTCACAGTTCTTCCTCCTCCCACGTAGCCACAGTCTCCTTCCTCAGCAGTGGTCGTATTAATATTGTTTGCCGATGACACTAATTTATTATGCAGTGGAAGCAATTTGGAACAACCTTTGGATACACTCGGAAAGGGATTAGGAAAGCTTAAACCGTGGTTTGATTCAAACAAATTAACACTCAATTTAAGTAAGACAAAATTTATAGTTTTTAACAACCATCACAACAACTTAGTATCTAAACTCAGTGTAAATGGTGTAGAGATTGAAAGGGTATCCGAAACTAAATTTCTTGGAGTAATAATTGATAATAAACTGTGTTGGAAGTCACATATTAATTATATTAAAGGTAAAATATCTAAATCAATTGCAATACTACACAGAGTGAAATATTTGCTGAATCAACCCACATTATATACTTTGTATCATTCATTAATACTCCCATACATGACATATTGTACTGAAGTATGGGGAAATACATATAAAATAAACATACAGTATATCCAATCTTTATGCTTCAGAAGAGAGCTGTTAGAATAGTAAACAAAGCTGATTACAGGGAACCAACAAACCCACTTTTTCTTAAATTAAAAGCTCTCAAGTTGAAAGATCTGGTTGACTTTAAAATTGCAGTAATAATGTTTAAAGTGAAGAATCTATTACTGCCCGCAAATATCCAAAAGTTGTTCCAAATAAGGGAGAAACAATATTATTTCAGAGGAACATGTATATTTCAAATACCTTCAGTGAGAACTACCACCAAGCAACACTGTCTCAGTGCAAGGAGTCAGATTATGGAACGCTTTTGGACCTGAATTAAAATCATGTACAACGCTTGGACAATTTAAACAAAAACTAAAGGAAGAAATACTCCAAACATACAAACAAGATGACATGTAAAATCACATAAGGATTGTCATATCCAGTCTGTATTGTGTTGTTGCTTAGTTTTTTTGTCGTGTTTTGTCTTAGCTTTGTTCTGAATTGTAATCACTCATGTTTGTTTTTCTTTTGAATTCTTGGATGGAATATGGGTGGGCAATATAAGCTGCGGCTTCAGCCATCACCCATTTCGGATAACTTATGTTGAACTGTATGATCAGAGGAGTTATTGTTTAATTTGACCTTGTACAATGTTTTTTTTCCCCCTTTGTTGTATTATTCTGTTCCTTTCTTTTAATCTTTACTTTTAACCTATCCAAAATAAATAAAGATTCATTCATTCATTCAAGAGCCCCAGCTTCCAATAGGTCTTCCCCATAGAAAGCACCCTCATTAAGCCTTGTCAGTTGTGTGAAAGCAGCAGGAAGTCTCTGGGATATTTTGTCAGGTGTCTGTATATAAATTTGAGTCACCCTTTAATTAGCTTGGGTGGGCAGAGTCAACAACACAGTTTATAACTAGAAAAGCACTCAGAGAGCACATACCTCCGCCAAGGCTCCTTCCATCCTTCATGGATCACCTCCAAAATTAATAGGTTCATGTGTAGGCCATGAGCCAGTTCTAGTGAAAATTGCATCAAAATCTATCCAGTAGTTTTGGAAGATTCTTGCTAACACACTGTGAGAAGATAACAGCCTTGATGGGGGTATGCATTCTCAAATCATCACCAAAATGTTATGGTTCCTCTTTAGCCCAAGGACCACCTCTGGTAAAATTTTCATCCAAATCCATCCAATGGTTTTTGTGTAATTCTGCTGCACAAATACAAACAAGGTCCTTGGTGAAGGTATGTACTCTCAGATCATCACCAAACTTTAATGGTGTAATGTAATAGCTTTTGTGAGGCTTACATGTACCCGTAGCTGAGTAGAGAATACTGAATACAGACCCACAACCCATACAGAGGGCCTTTCCCGGGGCCGACCCCCGGCTAGTAGCGTTGGCTTGCGTCTCCTTGCCATCCCAGCTATCTTCACTGTCCAGGTCCATAGCATTTGCTGCGACAAGAGGCTCAAGTGGCTGCTGTGACTGGCGCCCAGTTTGCTCTAGAGCTAGCTTGTCCGTAGATTCCATTTGGAGTGCTAGCTTGACGGCACTGGCTAATGTGAGCTCACTTGGCACCTTAAGTAGCCTAGCTCACAATGCGGTGCTACAAGTGTGTTCTGCCAGCTGGTCACGGATCATTTCCTCTTCCAGAGCTCCAAAACGGCACTTGCTAGCCAGCTGCATCAAGTCAGCAACAAACTGCTGGACGGGTTCACCTACCCGTTGACGTTGCTTCTGAAAACGGATCCTCCGGACCGTCACATTATCTGGGGTGTCAAAATGGCTAGCTAGCAGCCCTGCTACCTCTTCATATGTGTCAGCAGCACTGAGCGTTTTCAGGATTTCTCAGGATTCACCGGCCCTCTATGCCCAAATTGTGAACCAATAGCGCCTGGCTCTCAGCTTGTCGAGCTCCCCGAGACCCAGCACAGCAATGTAGTTCTCGAAGGCCTCAAACCACCTGTTCCAGGGCACCGGCGGGTCTCCGGGCACCTTGAGGAAAGGGTGAATAGGGTCAATGCATGCCTCCATGGTTTAATCTGACGTCGTCAGTGTTATATCTGTAATTACCCTGAATTCACAGAAGAAGCGAGGTGACTTGGAACACAACTTTTATTAGCTCACTCACGTTGACAGCCACTGACAGATCACCAGCTAAGCTCAGGCAAGATAAGAGGCCATGAGATGGCTGCCCTCAGCCATACATAGGGTGGCCCAGTGATGTCACTGGAGGTGAGAGTCACCACCCAGCACTTCACAGTAAAATAACTGTATTATACTATATAACAGATACAGCAAGATGTTCCAGCCATATTGGGAGGAGCAACATGTATGAAACTCAACCTGCTGAAAAGAATGCATGAAGTTTTAAAGGAAAATGACATTCTTAAGGAGTATAGTGACCTCTTTGATGGACCTGGATGCTTACCAGGAGAACACCACATACAGATTGACCACACAGTGACACCTATAATTCATGCTCCCAGAAAGATCCCCGTTGCACTCAGGGACAGAGTGGTTGATGAGCTGAGAAGCATGGAAGAATTAGGAGTAAAAACTAGACAGATTGAACCTACTGACTGGGTCAACAGTATGGTAATGGTTGTCACACCACAAAAGATACACATCTCTATGGATCCAAAAGACTTGAACAGAGCTATTAAAAGAGAACACTACCCATTACTCACAGTAGAGGAAGTAGTTTCTTGTATGCCAAAAGCAAAGTATTTTTCTGTGATTGATGCACGTCAAGGTTTCTGGCAGATAAAACTTGATGAAAGCTCAAAATTATGTACCTTCAATATACCCCTATAGGAAAATACAGATTCCTAAGGTTGTCATTTGGTATATGGGCTGCACGGTGGCGCAGTGGTTAGCACTGCGGCAGCACAGTTTACCCTTGGCCGGGGGATTGTGGGGATCGTGGGATCGTGGGTTCGATCCCAGCCCCCGACCAACAGTGATCTGTGTGGAGTTTGCATGTTCTCCCCGTGTTGCGTGGGTTTACTCCGGGATTTCTCCGGTTTCCTCCCACATGCCAAAAACATGCATGTTAGGTTAATTGGCTGTTCTAAATTGTCCCTAGATATCTGTTTCCTATAGGCCCTTAGAATAGAGGGTTAGCATTAATGAAAGCGCTTTGAGTGGTCTTTGTGACTAGAAAAGCGCTATATAAGTGCAGGTTAGTTAGTTAGTTAGTTAGATATCATCAGCACCTGAGGTGTTCCAGAGCAGGGTTTCCTCTGGCAACATTTCTGGGTGGCGGCCCGACACCCCTGAAAAATTTCTGCCACTCTTATGAGGAAATATAAATTTAAGAAAAATATATGAAGCAATGATGGTCCGCAAGCACACACACAAACAACGCGTGTGACCGTCATCTGCACGGAGTTCAGAAGCACCCTGCCCACATGAGCATTCCCAGTCGCCAGGCAGAGTGTCTAGCTAGCGTGACTGTCTGAGAGAAACATGAGTTTATTAAAGTTCTTTAAACACGGAAAAAAAAAAACAGAAGAGGTATGTAAGCACTGGAGGCATTTATCATGGTTTTAACCCACTGGTAAATGGAAGAGTCACTTTGCTAACAGATGTGGTTAGAATTCATATGCAGCTGGCTTCATATGAAGGGAAAAGCAAGGGGGTCTGATGAATTGCAGAGGCTATATTTCACCAGCTACTACAATATTAATTTATGTTCATTATTATGTACCTGGCAAATTAAGATTATCAAAATTCATGAAATCAATGACTTTAATCCATCAGCAGCTTTCAGACAAACTAAACATGTCAACATTTGGATTTCAAAATAAGGGAGGTTTTTCCTGCTGTCTGGGTGGTGAGGAGATCTCGAAAAAAGAAAAAAAAACTACAAATACATAGAAATATTAAAACTGCATCTTTGGTCATTTAAGTTAATTGATTTCATTAAATACAATTTTATAAATATTTTTTTCTTTGAAATCAGAGTTAAATTGTTCTGTTCTGGCTCTGCAAAATTTTGGTCAAAAAATGTAAATTGTTATTGACATGTTTGTAGAAAAACCCAAGCACAGACACGGACTCGAATAAACCAACAGTGATCTTTTATTGAAGAATGAACGTGTGTGTGTGTGTGCGTGAGTGGATGTGTGGGCTGGAGCAGGCCGAGCAGAACGAGTCAGGCAACCCTAAGGAGAAAGGAAGGACAAGAGAGTTAAGACTCAATTCACTCTGGTGAAAGGGAAAAGATGAGTAAATTCTTATGGTGATGAAATGGCAGTTAATGCTCTGAAGAGTGAGCAATACTTCACCGGTCCTCTGAGTCCTGTGAGCTCGGTTGATGATGGTGTGTGTTGGCTGTTTGTGGAGAAGTGCAGGGATAGGCAGGGCACACTGGTGGAGAAGGGAGTCCTCAGCTGAGAGGTCCACCGCCAGGATCAGGAGGAGATCCGCTACCGGTCTGGTCCACCTGTGCACACGGAAGGGAGAGAGAGGAGAGCAGGTGCAGATAGTGCAGAAATCCAGATAATGTTTACAGCTGAGTTGGGGAGACAAAACTCCCATGCGTCGAAGCACTGGTAGCAGGAAGGCAAAACTTCCAAAAGTAGATGAGGGAGGACTCTGACATAGAAGTCTCTCCCTGGAGGAGTGTAGACACCTCCGTGCAGATGGTAGGGCAGCCCTCCTTATAAAGGCTGCTTAATTGGGAGGAGCAGGTGTGTCCGCAGCTGTGAAGATAATGAGGGAGAAAAAAAGGCAGCACAGCGCAGATCACCACAGTACCTCCCCCCTACGGGACGCCTCTCAGCATCCCGTAGGGGGGGGGGGTACTGTGAGTGCAGTGGAACTCCCTAATGAGCTGAGGATCCAAGACGAAGGAAGAGCGCACCCAGGACCTCATCTCAGGACCATGCCCCTCCCAATCCACCAGGTGCTGGAGGCCACACCCTCTGCGCTGGACGTCCAGGATGCGGCTGACTCTGTAGGCAGGACCACCATCAACCATCATCGGAGGGGGTGGAGGCTTGGGAGGAGGGCACAGAGGACTGGAAACAAACGGTTTGATCTGGGAAACATGAAAGGTGGGACAAATGTGGAGAGAAGGAGGGAGACCCAGACGGACAGCGACTGGGTTGACAATTTGTGTAATGGGGTAAAGACCGGCTGCCCCGGCCTTGGATGCGCTCTGCAGAGCGTGCCCAAATGCCAAGTCACGTTTCGTTACCTTGTATTCATACATGTGTAATGACAATAAAGTTGAATCTCAATCTCAAGACTAATGAAACATTGGGACAGTTTCTTAGAGCCAGTCTTGAGACTGATGTTCTTGGTGGGCAGTCATACCTGCTGGCCCACCTGGTAGGGTGGAGCTGGGGTCCTGTGGTGATTGGCAAGCTCCGTGTTGTGCCCTGTGGTGTGGCGAAGAGCAGCTCTGGTCATCCTCCACAGCCGTCGACATCGCTTTAAATGGGCCTGGATCGAGGGGACAGCGATCTCCCCCTCCTCCTCCAGAAACGGGGGGGGGGTTGTAACCGAGGGATGCCTCGAAGGGAGAGAGGCGTGTAGCTGAAGAGATGGACGTGTTATGAGCATACTCAATCCAAGGTAGGTAAAAGCTCCAGGAGGCTGGGTTGGAGGCCGTTACGCATCTCAGAGCCGCTTCAACCTCCTCATTAGTGCGCTCACGTTGTCCATTGCTCTGAGGATGGTAGCCTGATGACAAACTGACCATAGCCCAATAGCCTTACAAAAGGAACGCCACACCTGGGAGATGAACTGAGGACCCCGGTCCGAGATGATACCAGTCGGGATCCCATGAAGGCGAACCACATGCAGGACAAACAGGTTATCTGTCTCCTTGGCCGAAGGGAGCTTGTGGAGGGGGACCAAGTGGCCTGCCTTTGAAAACCTGTCCACAATCATGAGGATGACAGTGTGGCCAGCAGAGAGGGGAAGACCAGTCACAAAGTCCATAGCCATGTGGGACCAGGGCCTGCTGGGGATGGGGAGAGGATGGAGTATGCCCGAGGGAGGGGTCGAGGACAACTTACCGGTGGCACACTGGGGACAGGCTTGGACAAACTCGTTCACGTCCTTCCATAGTGATGGCCACCAGAAGGTCCTCTGAAGTTGAGTGGTGGTGTGAGCCATCCCGGGGTGACACGTGACCTTAGAGGAGTGCAGCCAATCAATCACCTCACCCCGGACTGCAGAGGGAACATACATCCGGCCTGCTTCCCCGCCGCCCGGGTCGGGTTTGTCCCCCTGCGCCCTCCTGACCTTTTCTTTGATTTCCCAGGAGAGCATGCCCATAATGCAGGAGAGTGGAACAATGAGGTGCAAATCAGGCGCCGAGGTGTCTGGGGAAAACTGCCTGGAGAGCGCGTCGGGCTTGGTGTTCTTGGACCCCGGGTGGTAGGTGATGGTGAAGTCAAACCTGCCAAAGAACAGGAACCAGCGGGCCTGCCTGAAGTTCAGTCGCTTGGCCATTCAGAGATAGTCCAGGTTCTTGTGGTCCGTCCAAATGATGAATGGCTGCGAAGCACCCTCCAACCAGAGGCGCCACTCCTTCAAGGCCACCTTGACCGCCAGCAACTCCCGGTCACCCACGTCATACTTCCTCTCTGCTGGGGACAGATGGCAGGAGAAGAAGGTGCAGGGGCAGACCTTATCATCGGCTGTAGAGCACTGGGACAGGACAGCCCCGACACCACAGTCCGAGGCATCCACCTCCACCAAAAACTGCAGGGCCAGGTCCACCTGGACAAGGATAAGAGGAGAAGAAAAGTCAGATTTGTGCTTAGAAAAGGCCACCTCCGCCTCCTTGGACCAACAAAAGGGGACCTTGGTGGAGGTGGACGCCTCAGACTGTGGCGTCGGGGCTGTCCTGTCCCAGCGCTCTCCATCCGATGATAAGGTCTGCCCCTGCGCCTTCTTCTCCTGCCATCTGTCCCCAGCAGAGAGGAATTATGACGTGGGTGACCGGGAGTTGCTGGCGGTCAAGCTGGCCTTGGAGGAGTGGCGCCTCTGGTTGGAGGGTGCTTCACAACCATTCGTCATTTGGACGGATCACAAGAACCTGGACTATCTCAGAACAGCCAAGCGACTGAACTTCAGGCAGGCAAGGATAGGAGGAGAAGAAAAGTCAGATTTGTGCTTAGAAAAGGCCACCTCTGCCTCCTTGGACCAACAAAAGGGGACCTTGGTGGAGGTGAGAGAGATGAGAGGGAGAGCAATAATGTTGTAATTTTGAATGAATCTTCGGTAAAAGTTAGCAAACCCTAAGAACTGCTGCAGCTGCTTCCGGGAGGAAGGAATAGGCCACTCTACAACAGCTTTTACCTAATCGAGGTCGGCGATGATCTTCTTGTGAGCAATAACGAACCCCAGTAAGGTAGTGAAAGGGGTGTGAAACTGACACTTCTCGGCCTTGACGTACAGCTGGTTCTCCAGGAGGCGTTGAAGGACCCGCCTGACGTGTACCCGATGTTCCTCTAAAGAGCAGGAAAAAATGAGGATATTATCCAAGTAGACGAACACAAATGATCCCAAAAAATCCCCGAGCATGTCATTAATGAGCCGCTGGAACACCGCAAGCGCGTTGGTTAACCCAAACGGCATTACCAGGTACTCAAAGTGGCCACTGGGCGTGCGGAACCCCGTCTTCCATTCATCCCCCTCCTTAATCCAAACCATGTGGTAAGTGTTGCGTAGGTCCAGCTTCGTGAAGACAGAGGCCCCCTGGAGAGAGTCAAAGGCAGAGTTTAACAAGGGTAGGGTGTATTTGTCCTTTACTGTGATATTATTGAGCTCCCTGTAGTCAATACAAGACCTGAGGGAGCCATCCTTTTTGCCCACAAAAAAGAACCCCGCCCCCACCGCCGAAGAGGAAGGCCTGATAATACCAGAACCTAGGGACTCCTTAATGTGTTTATCCATCGCTTCCCGCTCTGGAGCAGACAAGTTGTACAATACTTCAAATGGTAAGTTCCATATGAAAAGTTACTGTGCAAAATTTAAAAAAGAAATAAATAGTATAAAATTAACATATTCCGGTTACAATAGTGTCATGTGTTTTCTACCTCCCCTCCGAAAAATATGTTGCCACCACGCCAAGGTCTTTAGCCCGAGGAAACACTGCAGAGGGCTGTCACACAGATGATTGAATGACTGGAAGGTGTTGTAAACATCATCAATGACTTGCTGGTATGGAGAGAAACAACTGAGGAGCATGACTTGAGACTAAAAAAGTTGCTGGACAAAGCAAGACAGTACAACTTGATGTTGAACAAAAACAAGTGCTTAATTAGAACAAATGAAATCAAGCACATTGGGCACATACTTAGTGCAAATGGACTGAAACCAGATGAGGAAAAGGTGAGAGCCGTAACACAGCTGCCACCACCCCAAAACAAACAAGAACTGCTGAGGTTCACAGGGATGATTCAGTTTCTTACAAAATTCATACCCAACTTGTCAGACATCAGTGCTCCATTAAGAAAACTACTGGAGAGTGACACTGAGTGGCATTGGGAGGAAGCACAAAAGAAGAGTTTTGAAAACCTTAAACACCTAGTCACAAATGCTCCAACTTTGAAGTTTTATGATGTCAACAAACCAGTGACTCTCCATGGATGCTAGCTCAGAAAGCATAGTAGCTTTGATATTCAGGAAGGTCAGCCTGTAGCTTATGGGTCAAGAACACTCGCTGACTGTCAACACAGGTATGCTCAAATTGAAAAAGAGCTTGTCATAAACTTGGGTTTGATGATCTCAAACCCAGTTCTGACGCAGTGGCTATTTTGACTGTGTATTGTATGTCTATTTTCCATCAGGCGCGCTCAGGGAGCCCTTTGGGTCCATTCGGCTCTCTGACAGCACAGCCACGCCTCCTTCCTCCTGTCAGTTTCACCAGCTGTTTCTTGTTATTGGATTTCACTTACTCACGCACACACATACTCTCATTCTCACTCATGCACACCTTGCATACACACACACATGCATCTCCATCTATATGCTCAGATTCTCCTACACTCACTCACACACTAACACTTCCCCTCTGCCTCATTATGTCTACCCGCACACCTGTTTCCACTCACTCCCTTTCACACCCACGCACATACTCATTACTCACACTGGCGATCTCTTCTCTGATTAGGTTTGTCATTATTTAATGCCCTGTTTGAGTGGGAAGAGATCACCGGATCATTGTGGTTCTACACTGCAGCGGTTCTCCTGAGTGTAGCTGGTCACCACTCATGTCTAGAAGCCCTGCCTGTTCTGCACGAAGCCGCTTCACACTGGGTGGTGTGCCTATTGGTAATTGGTTGTTGTTGTGTCTTTGTATTTAGACTGGGACTTACTCGGACTGCGCCTGCCTACGTGAATACAGACTGTTTTTGCCCCTGCTGTCCAGTTCTGTCTGACGGTTCTTCTCCTGGGCATCTCTCCGTTCCTCCCCCGCAGTTCCGTCTGCCTAGAAACATTTTCTCCTTGTCTGTCCACCTGTCAGTAGAGCATCTTGGAGGACATCCCTTTGTCTCCTATACCATTCTGCCATATTACCGTTGCTCTCATTCTGTATATTCATCTGTTTGCCTGGACTGATTACTCACAAACTGTCATTAAAACATGGACAATTAATTCCTGTATATGGGTTTTCGTTCCTCCCTCTGTGCGCTGCGTAAAGGTGCACAAGGGATCATAACAGAGGTACTAGCTATTGTATATGGTTACGAGAAGTTGAGGAGGAGGAGGAGGAGGATGGAGGAGGATGGAGGCAAGATGGGTAAAGTGTCTTGCCCAGGGACACAACAGCAGGGGAGAGCAGAATTTGAACTGCCAACCGGAGTTTGGCCAGCCTCTGCCAACCTCAAAACCACCAGGTTCAGGTTCAGGTTACTTTATTTGTACCTGTAGGTAGATTTGTTTTGCAGTCAGGTGACATCCATATTTACAAACCACAATTACATTCAACATGAACACAAACACAGGCACACATGAAGCTGACTATAAACATGATAAAAGTACTCAAGGCTCCACCAATCAGGACATAGGACAAAGAGATACTGTAAGAGAAAAAACAAAGAGATAAGAGAGAAGGATCATATTAAAAAGTTAAAGACTAGTCAAAGAGGTTAAAAACTCAAAAGTCTAAAACCCAATAAAAGCTTTAGAACCCAAATAAATAAGCCTACAAAAATAAATAAATATAAAATAAAATTAATAAATAGGTAACTAAATTATGTGCGACATATTGTTACATCTTGTTCAACTCTTTAACAGCAGCAGGAACAAAGCTGTTTTTGTAGCGCAGGGTTTTACTTTTTGGGACAGCAAACCTCCGTCTGGAGGGAAGAAGCTGAAAGTGGCAGTGCAAAGGGTGGAAGTCATCATTTAAAATGGAGGTAGCAATCCTCTGTACCTGTCTGGTGTACAGGGATGTCAGGCCCAGCTGTGACTCACCAAGCAAACGACAGGACCATCTAACTACCTGATCCAAGGATTTCCTGTTTCAGATTTATCTGACCACCCCATGACACTAAAGAAAAGGATAAAACAGATTCAATAAAAGCCCGATAAAACGCTGTCATTATGGTTTGGTCAATTTGGAAGTGTGCAAGTTTCCTTAAACAATGCAAATGTTGCTGACCCTTTTTGCACACTCTTTCACAGTTCTCTTCAAAGTTTAAATTACTATCAATCGTCCCAAGATATTTATAGGATTGTACACATTCAGTGGTCTGGCCTTTTAGTACAGTGACTTTGTGCCTGGGAGTTTTCCTCCAAAAGTCACTAATCATATCTTTAGTTTTTGTTGTATTCAGCTGCAGGTAGGAATCCTCACACCAGTGAACAAAATCATCAACTACTGGGCTGTGGCCATTCTCACCATCCTGGAGGAGACTGACAACAACTGAATCATCAGCATACTTTATAATGTGTCTGTTGTCATGTCTACTCCGACACATGTTTGTGTACAGGATGAAGAGTAGTGGTGTCAACACACACCCCTGAGGAAAGCCAGTAGAAGAACACTTTTGGCCAGACAATGTACCATTGACCCTTACTCTCTGTGTCCTGTTGGTTAAAAAATCCAGAATCCAACCCACCAGATTATTACTCAAATCAAATTGTTGCAGGAGCCTTTCAACTAAAGTATGAGGTTGGATTGTATTAAAGGCGGGAGAAAAGTCCACAAATAAAAGCCTGGCGTGTGTCCCATTAAAATCCAGATGTTTAAAAAGCATGTTAAACAGAGTGACAGTGGCATCCTCCGCTCCTCTGTGAGGCCTATAGGCAAACTGCAGAGGATCCAATGCATGCTCAGTCTGCTTTAGGACCTCACATCTGACCAGTTTTTCAAAAATTTTCATTAAAATTGAAGTCAAAGCAACTGGTCTAAAGTCATTTACCATTTTAGGACAGCTGGATTTTGGAACGGGGACAACCACGGCATCTTTCCAGATCTTAGGCAAACACAGGACTCAGTTCATGTGCACAGGACTTTACCAAGCGCCCACATATGTTGTCAGGGCCCTGACTTTTGTTCACTTTTACAGCACAGAACGCCCTTTTAACATCCTGCACCTCAATATTAAAGTGCTGATTGTCTTTGAGTTTCTGTTTCAAATCTTGGGTTTCTGTGCTAAAATCAAAGGAATCAAAACGACCATAAAAGCAATTAAGAGCATTAGCCAGCTCTGTGTCTGAACTAAAACATCTAAAAACACATGATTACTGCGCTCTGTGCTCTGAAAACCTGCAATTGTTTTCATACTGGCCCAGGCTGAACCAAGCTTCTTTGTTGCCATCTTGCTTTCCAACTCTGATTTATAATTCTGTTTTGCTCTTAAAATTTCGACCTTCAGCTCTTTTGTGGCAACCTGCAGCTCAGAAACAACCCCCTGTTTAAAGGCAAGTGCTTTCCTCTGTAAGCAGGATTTAACTGATTTTGTAACCCATTGCTTGTTGTTGGGATATATTTTGACACATATATTTTGACACGCTTACGTGGAATGATCATGTCTCTGCAGAAAGCCATGTATGAGCACGTCACGTCCGCTAAAGAGTCCAAATCTTCTCCGCAGGCGAGCGTGAACACCTCCCAGTCTGTACAGTTAAAGCATTCCTGGAGACAGTGCACTGAATCCTCTGTTCCCACGTCTGTGTCTCTGGTCTTCGCCTTGCCTCTTTTGAGAGCAGTTTTATATGTGGGCAGCAAATGTACACAGTTGTGATCTGAGGATCCTAAAGGAGGAAGGGGAAGAGATTTAAAGGCCCGCTCTATGGATCCGTAGCACAGTTCCAATGTCTTTTTTCACCTGGTTGGGCAGGAGACTTACTGATAAAAGTTTTTAAGTGTCTTCTTTAGAGACACATGGTTAAAATCCCCAAGTATGAAGTTTGGAGCCTTTGAGGAAATCGACTGCAACCGCTGTACCACATCAAAGACGGTGCTGGAAGCGGAGGCAGCATCTGCCCTCGGGTGAATGTACACAGTCGTTATAAAAAGTTGGGGGAACTCGCGGGACAGATAAAAGGGGCGTAGTGACACGGACAGAAGCTCCACATCTGGTGTACAGATGCGCTGTCTGACCGTGACAGATGTACAGTACTGTTTATTAATATACAAACATACGCCGCCCCCCTGATGTTTCCCCGTTACCTCTTCCTGCCGATCTGAGCGAAGTGGGGCTCCAAAGCCGTCAGTCCACAGGTCCGCATCCCGGTCATGCGCCGTAAGTCACGTCTCCGTGTAAGCCATGACACAGCAGTTCTTGAAATCCTTCTGATATTGGACATTTCCTTGAATTTCATCCCCTTTATTTCTCAGGGATTGTACGTTCCCCATAATAATGGAAGGAAGAGGAATGCGGTTAAGCTGGCGCCTCCTCAGATTTAATCTTACGCCTCCACGCTTTCCGCGTTTCCTCTTCTTGTCTCTCTTTTCATCGCTGTGTCCATGAAAATCTCTTAAAATAAAGTCCAGCAGTTGCGGCACAGCCTCAAACACTCTCAAACACTGATGCTGCATTATCCATGTTTAAATGCAGTAACATGTTTCTGGAATACCGCGTCCTTCCCGGCATGATCGCGATCGTGCTTACCTCCAAGACAAAGAGCCGGTAAGAAAGAAACAACAGTGCAAAAACAAGAAGGAAATCCATACTGGTGGAACCAGGGAGCTCTTCATTATATAGTCCACAAACATTCAAGGACAAAAACGGCACAGAGAATTACGTTAAAACACATTAAAGTGCATAAAAACAGAGACACAGACGTCGAACTTTTTTCACCCGCTGCCGGTCGCTGTGTGCGCATGCGCCCATGTGGTTCAAGTCCCAGCCA
This sequence comes from Pholidichthys leucotaenia, assembly GCA_020510985.1. Taxonomy (NCBI): domain Eukaryota; kingdom Metazoa; phylum Chordata; class Actinopteri; order Cichliformes; family Pholidichthyidae; genus Pholidichthys; species Pholidichthys leucotaenia. The sequence continues at coordinate 400,948,044 of CM035836.1, forward strand.
GGTCATGCCAAAGATCATATAAAAAAATGGAACTTCCTGCCATCCAGCTTGGTGCTCAGCAAAAATGGAACAGAGGAGGTAAATGTGGGTGGGAGTGGCTCAGGAGGTAGAGCAGGTCATCCAATAACCAGAGAGTTGGTGGTTTAAATCCCGCTTTCCCCAACCATCCTCCCGCTGTGTCCCTGGGCAAGACACCTTAACCACCTTGCCTCCAGTGTCCATGACACTGGGTATGAATGTGTATAAATGTTCAGGAGAGGCCATTGGCGTGGATTGGCAGCCATGTTTCTGTCAGTCTGCCTCAGGGCAACTGTGGCTACAGTAGTAGCTTACCACCATCAATGTCTGTCTGGAATGAATGAATAGTGGATTCCCTGTAAGTGCTTTGAGATGTCACTTGACGTGTAAAGTGCCAAATAAATCTAATCCATTATTATTAATCCTCCAGTTATTGGACGACCCAATCTACCTCCTGAGCCACTGCTGCTTACTGGGAGATGAATTCTAATGAACATCTGCAAACTGATTTTAAGACTTAGTTCATTTTTTAAGTCATCCATCTGAATCAGGTCAGGGTCAGTCTGTTTCACTGTCTCAAATATTCTAATTTCTTACAAAATGTTATACCATTCAGTGGCTTCTCAGAAAAAAAGATTACAAAGCCTTCAAAGCACATTTAGTTGTGGAGCACAAAAAAAAAAATTGTTAAAAATAAAATGAAAATAAAATTAAGGCAATTGACAAGAATTTCATAAGTAAGATTTCTCCCAAAGGTGTTGATTAGACCAGTTTGTCTTTCTGATAAGGAAGTGTTGCCTGACATTTTCAGTAAGTAAAAACTCTGTGATTGATGATAGAGGGTACTGGAAATGGCTGCTGTACTTTCCACTCTGGTATTCCTGAATGCAAAGAAGGCAAATACTGTACATGTTTGTGCTATAGCGTAGCACACATACCAAATCTCTCACAGAAGAGAAAAAAAACATGTTGCATGCTGCATGACATCTTTTCTCCCTATCTACATTCTTAGAGGACATGAAATGATTTATACTTGATTATTTTTTAGAAAATTATATCAATGAAGTTTAAGCTGTTCGTTTTCCATCCATCCATCCATCTTCTACCGCTTTTCCGGAGGTCCGGGTCGCGGAGGCAGCAGTTCAAGCAGAGAAGCCCAGACTTCCCTCTCCCCAGCCACCTGCTCCAGCTCTTCAGAGGGGATACCAAGGCGTTCCCAGACCAGCTGGGAGACATAGTCTCTCCACCAAATCCTGGGTCTGCCCCGGGGTCTCCTCCCAGTGGGACGTGCCTGAAACACCTCAAGTGGGAGGCGTCCAGGAGGCATCCTAATCAGATGCCCATACCACCTCAACTGACTCCTTTCAATGTGGAGGAGCAGCGGTTCTACTCTGAGCCTCTCCCGGATGACTGAGCTCCTCACCCTATCTCTGAGGGTGAGTCCAGCAATCCTACGGAGAAAGCTCATTTCAGCCACTTGTATCCGCGATCTCGTTCTTTCGGTCATTACCCAAAGCTCGTGGCCATAGGTGAGAGTAGGAACGTAGATTGACTGGTAAATCGACAGCTTTGCCTTAGAACTAAGCTCCCTCTTCACCACAACAGACCGGTACAACTTCCGCATCACTGCAGATGCTGCTCCAATCCGTCTGTCGATCTCTCGCTCCATTTTCTCCTCACTCGTGAACAAGACCCCAAGATACTTAAACTCCTCCACTTGGGGCAGGAACCTGTCCCCAACCCGGATAGGACAATCCACCTTTTTCCGGCTGAGGACCATGGACTCGGACTTGGAGGTGCTGATTCTCATCCCAGCTGCTTCACACTCAGCGGCAAACCGTCCCAGCAAGAGCTGTAGGTCATTGCTGGATGAAGCCAACAGGACAACATCATCTGCAAACAACAGAGATGAGATCCTGTGGTCACCAAGCATGACACCCTCCATTCCCTGGCTGCGCCTAGAAATCCTGTCCATAAAAATTATGAACAGGATCGGTGACAAAGGGCAGCCCTGGCGGAGTCCAACGCTCACTGGGAATGACTCCGACCGAGTGTTGGCAATACGAACCAAACTCTCACAATGGTCGTACAGAGACCGAATAGCTCGTAACAACAAGCCCGATGCCCCATACTCCCGAAGCACCCCCCACAAAAATCCACGAGGGACGCGGTCAAATGCCTTCTCCAAGTCCACAAAACACATGTAAACTGGTTGGGCAAACTCCCACAAACCCTCAAGAATTCTCGAGAGGGTAAAGAGCTGGTCCAATGTGCCACGGCCAGGACGAAAACCACATTGCTCCTCCTGAATCCGAGGTTCGACCAACGGCCGGACTCTCCTCTCCAGTACCTTGGCATAGACCTTCCCAGGGAGGCTGAGGAGTATGATCCCTCTAAAGTTGGAGCACACCCTCCGGTCCCCTTTTTTGAAGAGAGGAACCACCACCCCAGTTTGCCATGCCAAAGGCACTGCCCCCGACCTCCACGCAATATTGCAGAGGTGTGTCAACCATGACAGCCCAACAACATCCAGGGCCTTGAGGTACTCAGGGCGAATCTCATCCACCCCCGGGGCCCGGCCACCAAGGAGATTTTTAACCACCTTGGCGACCTCAGCCCCTGTGATAGGCGAGTCATCCCCCTTGTCCCCAAACCCTGCTTCCTCTGTGGAAGGCGTATCAGTGGGATTGAGGAGATCCTCGAAGTATTCTTTCCACCGCCCGACGATATCCCCAGTTGAAGTCAACAGTGTCCCATCCGCACCATACACAGTGTGGACAGGGAGCTGCTTTCCCCTCCTGAGCCGCCGGACAGTTTGCCAGAATCTCTTTGAGGCCGACCGAAAGTCTTGTTCCATGGCCTCACCGAACTCCTCCGATACCCGGGTTTTTGCTTCAGCAACCACCCGAGCTGCACTCCGCTTGGCCTGCCGGTACACCTCAGCTGCTTCGGGAGTCCCACAAGCCAACCAAGCTTGATAGGACTCCTTCTTCAGCTTAATGGTCCCCCTCACCACTGGTGTCCACCACTTGGTTCAAGGGTTGCCACTACGAGATGCACCGACCACCTTGCGGCTGCAGCTCTGGGCCGCCGCTTCAACAACAGAGGTGGAGAACATGGCCCATTCAGACTCCATGTCTCCAGACTCCCTCGGAATGTGGTTGAAGTTCTTCCGGAGGTGGGAGTTGAAGACCTCCCGGACAGGGGCCTCAGCCAGACGCTCCCAGCACACCTTCACTATACGTTTGGGTCTACCAGGTCTGAATGGCTTCCTCCCCTGCCATCGGATCCAACTCACCACCAGGTGGTGATCAGTTGACAGTTCTGCACCTCTCTTTACTCGGGTGTCCAAGACATACGGTCGCAGGTCTGATGATACGATAACAAAATCGATCATCGACCTGCGACCTAGGGTGTCTTGGTGCCAGGTGCACATATGGACACCCTTATGCTTGAACATGGTGTTCGTTATGGACAGACTGTGGTTAGCACAGAAGTCCAATAACTGAACACCACTTGGGTTCAGATCGGGCAGGCCATTCCTCCCAATCACCCCCCTCCAGGTTTCACTGTCGTTGCCCACGTGTGCATTGAAGTCCCCCAGTAGGACAATGGAGTCTCCAAGAGGAGCACCCTCCAGCACCCCAGTCACAGACTCCAAAAAGGGTGGGTACTCTGAAACATCATTTGGTGCATAGGCACAAATGATGGTCAGGACCCGTTTCCCAACCCGAAGGTGCAGGGAAGCAACCCTTTTGTCCACCGGGGAAAACTCCAATATAGAGGCAGCAAGGTGGGGCGATACAAGAATACCCACCCCTGCTCGTCGCCTCTCACCCGACGCAACTCCAGAAAAGGCCAAGCTCCAGCCCCTCTCCAGGAGACTGGTTCCGGAACTGGAGCTGTGTGTTGAGGTGAGGCCCACTATATCTAGCCGGTATCTCTCAACCTCTTACACCAGCTCAGGCTCCTTCCCCACCAGAGAGGTGACATTCCACGTACCAAAAGCCAGTTTAGAAAGCTTGGGATCAGTCCACCAAGGTCTCCGCCTTTGGCCGCCACCTATTCCACATAGCACCGGACCCCCATGATCCCTCCTGCAGGTGGTGAGCCCACTGGAGGGCGGACCCATGTAACTCCTTCGGGCTGAGCCCAGCCAGGTCCCATGGGTGGAAACCCGGCCACCAGACGCTAGCCTTCGAGCCCCTCCCCCAGGCCTGGCTCCAGGGTGGGGCCCCGGTAACCCCATACCGGGCGGGTACACTGAATCCTTGATATACAATTTATCATGAGAGTCTGTTGGATCGTTCTTAGTCTGGCCCTTCACCCAGGACCAGTTTGTCTTGGGAGACCCTATCAGAGGCAGATTGCCCCGGACAACATAGCTCCTGGGATCACTGGGGCACGCAAACCCCCCCACCATGATAAGGTGTTTTGGAGTCACAATTTTGCTTTTAAGCAAGAATCAATTTCTCGTATTCTCACTTCATTGCTGATGTTGGCAAGTTTGTTGTTCGGTTCTTGAGTGACATGGCAGCTGCTTTTCCACTACCTTTACTGAGTCAACCTTATCTAACATCCTCATCAGTACTCATCTGCTTGGTTTGGAATGCGAGTTAGAACATTTTGGTAAACTGGACTCAATGTTCTTGCAATAAGCAATAATGCTATTACTATTTTCAAAGGGATGCTACAATGATGCTTATATGACCAGGTTTTGATCAACAGTAGAATAAAGCTGGAGGTTGTAGCCCTCCATTTAAAAAAAAACACAATGCATAATAAAATAATATATTTAATATTAGAACAACCCATCTGAAAAGTGTCAACAAAACACAACTTTAACTAGAATCATTTGTTGCAATGTTTTTGATTCATCCATCTGTTTGTTCCTTTGACAACATGTTATCGTCTCTCTGACTTCTTGTTACGACCCGAGCGCTGGGTTCTGTCCGCGCTTGGGCCACGCACAGCTCCCTGCCGGCCTTGACAGCTGTGGGTTGTATTCTGGCCTCACCGGGCTCTTATTGTGAAGGCACTCGGTGGGGCTTCCGCCTGTCAAGGGTGGTCAGCTGTCTGTCATCACTGCTCGTTAGTGTTCGCCTTTATAAGGCGGGCACTGATGGCAGTTAGACTGCGGGATCCAAGATGGCGCCCACAGTGGTCGCCATGGTGCTTTGCTGCGCTTTTTTTTGTTTGTTCGTCAATTGTGTGTCTGCCTGCTCTTACACCCATGAAGAGCTAATAAATATCAGGACTTTCACTCCCACGGACCTACTCCCAGTTTTTTTGGCTCCTGCTGCTGATCTGGCTCACTTTTTAGCCCAAAAAGTGAGATGGCGAAAGAGAGGAAGATGAGTGGGCGCCCTGGTGCAGCTTCGCAGGAGAGGCACGCGCACGGCTTTGCCTGGGATCTTTCTGTCCAACGTCAACACACTTTATAACAAGGTAGATGAACTGAGACTGCTGATGCGATTTAAGGACCTCTCCACCTCGTGTGCCCTCTGCTTCACTGAGACCTGGCTCAAGGAAAAGACACCGGACAGCGCGCTCCTCCTCGAGGGATTTCAGCTGTTTCGTGCAGACCGAGACACTGGGCTCTCTGGCAAGACCACAGGCGGAGGAGTCTGCTTCTACATCAACAGCAGCTGGTGCTCCGATGTAACTGTGATCTCCCAACACTGTTCTCCCGCTCTGAAATATTTATTCATCAACTGCAAGCCATTTTATTCCCCTCGTGAGTTTGCTTCATTCATTCTGGCCGCTGTCTGCATCCTGCCCGACGCGGACGTGCACGAGGCTCAGCGCGCGCTTGCGGATCACATTCAGCAAGCGGAGCAGACTTTTCCAGACTCTCTGGTTATTGTGGTTGGCGACTTTAACCAGAGCAACCTGAGCCACGAACTCCCCCGATACAAACAGTTTATTAAATGCCCCACCAGAGGAGAGAACACACTGGATCACTGTTACACTACAGTTAAGGACGCATATCGCGCTGTTCCCCACGCTGCGCTTGGACTATCTGATCACGTGATGGTCCACCTGATCCCCACATACAGACAGAGACTGAAGCTCACAAAACCTGTTGTGAGCACTACGAGGAAATGGACTAGTGAAGCTGTGGAGGAGCTGCGCACATGCTTGGAAATAACTGACTGGGACATGTTTAAAGGAGCCACGCATGATCTGGATGAGTACACGGACACTGTGACCTCATATATCCACTTTTGTGAGGAGTGCATTCTTCCATCGCGCACCAGGGTGAGTTACTCCAACGACAAGCCCTGGTTCACAGTTAAGCTCAGACAGATCAGGAAGGAGAAGGAAGCAGCGTTGAAAAGTGGAGACAGGGACTGCTACAAGGAGGCCAAATACCGGTTTAGCAGAGAGCTGAGGATTCCTTCCGCTTCCTGGGCACCACCATCACCCGGGACCTCAAGTGGGAGCCGACCATCAGCTCCCTCATCAAAAAGGCCCAGCAGAGGATGTTCTTCCTGCGGCAGCTGAGGGAGCTCAAGCTGCCCACCAAGATGTTGGTGCAGTTCTACACGGCCATCATCGAGTCCATCCTCACCACCTCCCTCACCATGTGGTATGCAGGAGCCACCGCCAGGGACAGACTAAGACTGCAGCGCGTTGTGCGCACTGCTGAGAAGGTGATCGGCTGCAAGCTCCCATCCCTCCAGGACCTGTACATCTCCAGGACCCGGAGGTGTGCAGGTCAGATCATAGCCGACCCTTCACACCCTGGACACGCACTGTTTGCCCCCCTCCCCTCAGGCAGAAGACTTCGGTCCATTCAGACTAAAACCTCCCGCTACATGAACAGCTTCTTCCCCTCTGCCATCAGACTGCTGAACACTAAGTGACTTATTAGACTCTCATGCACTATGTACAGCAGCTCAACCGGACTCATGACAATTATCACTTGTTTTCTTTTTGCACTACCGACTGCACTATGTGGAACTCCACAATATCTGCTGCTTGTTAATATATTTAAAAATTGCATAGATTAGTATTACTTATTCTTATTCTACCTTTTATTGCATGCATAGTTTTTTATCTTTAGTGTTACTCCATGTTTAATGTTGCAGCATTGCACTGAGACAAATTCCTAGTTTGTGTACTACATGAACAATGGCAATAAATCTCATTCTGATTCTGATTCTGATTCTGGGAGCATAAGTCAACCTAAGTCAACTAATCGTCTTCATTCGTCGTCAGTCCTTCATGTCAGATTCGTTAATATTCTTGTCTTGTCATAGTTTAGCTCGTAGTGGCTGGGTTAGCCCTACGAGCCCCTGTACCTCGTAGTATGTTTGCCCTTAGCAGCTCATAGCCTATGTCTCGTCTTGTCCTGTCCTGTGAATAAACATCTTGCAAAACTCACCAGTGGACTCTTGGCATCTTATGGTGATCTGCGAGGATCGCCGCACATGACAGTATGCTCCCGCCCAACGTCTAAATTGAGACGCCACATCGAGATGCCTTTTTACCATGAGTTTTTGCTGTTGTGTGATGTTTTCCCCAGTAGTTGGACTTGGCAGGGAGATGTCCGCCAGCGAGGGTGATTATAATAATAATAATAATAATAAGTTTATTTGTAGAGCACCTTTCACAGACAGAGTCACAAAGTGCTTAACATGGTACAAAACAAAATAAAAACACAGGCACATAAAACAGTTTAAAAAAAAGTAGACAGTAAAAGCACATAAAAATACAATCGGCACCTAGTTAAAAAGCCAGGCTAAAAAGGTGGGTCTTTAGTTGCTCCTTAAATACACCAATGGAAGGTGCAGATCTAAGTTCAAAAGGCAAAGAGTTCCACAGTCTGGGAGCAACAGCAGCAAAGGCTCTATCACCTTAGGTTCTGAGCCTAGTACTAAGGACTACCAATAGATTCTGATGAGAAGACCTGAGAGACCTGCAGGGCTGGTATAGAGAGAGCAGGTCACTAATATAAAAAGGTGCCTCTTCATGAATGGCTTTGTAAGTAAGAGCAAGAACTTTAAAATCAATTCTATAATTTACAGGAAGCCAATGCAAGGAGGCCAAAACAGGAGTGATATGACAGAATCTACTGGACCTAGTTAGTAATCTTGCAGCAGCATTCTGGACTAACTGTAGGCGGTGTAAAGAGGATTTGCTAAGACATGTAAAAAGAGCATTACAGTAGTCCAAACGTGAAGAAACAAAGGCATGAATAATGATTTCTAACTGAGTGTAGGAAAGCAATGACCTAATTTTAGAAATATTCCTAAGGTGGAAAAAACAACTCCGGGTCAGAGATTTGACATGCTGATCAAAACTCATCGACTGATCGAAAATGACACCAAGATTTTTTAGTTTAGACCGTATGTTAGAGCTTAATGAACCAATGCTATTAACCAACTTAGGAATTAGATTATCAGGTGCTACAATAAGGACTTCAGTTTTATCAGCATTAAGTTGCAAAAAGTTACTAGACATCCAGCCCTTAATTGCAGACAGACAATCATGAATAATTTTTAAATTGTTAACAATGTCAGGCTTAAAAGAGAAAAGCAGCTGTAAATCATCAGCATAGCAGTGATAAGACACACCTTTAAATTTGCTGATAATAGAACCAAGTGGCAGCATATATAGGGCAAATAAAAGTGGACCCAGAATAGAACCCTGAGGCACCCCACAGGTTAAAGGAGCAGAGTCAGATGAATAAGAGCCAATAGCCACGGAAAAACTCCTACCAGAAAGGTAGGAGAAAAACCAATCCAGAGCTTTTCCAGAAATACCTACCCAATCTCTAAGTCTTTGTAACAAAATAAAATGATCAATAGTATCAAATGCTGCAGTAAGATCTAATAACACTAAAACAGAGCATTTGCCAGAGTCTGATGACATTAAAATATCATCTGACACCCTGAGAAGAGCGGTCTCTGTCAAGTGTTTCTGACGAAAACCTGACTGAAATTTGTCAAAAATATTGTGTTCAATCAGAAAGTCAGTGAGCTGCTTGGCAACAACTTTTTCTAAAAGCTTAGAAATAAAAGGAAGCTTAGAAATTGGCCTGAAGTTTTTAAAAACAGATAGATCAAGGTTAGGTTTTTTTAAAAGTGGCTGCACAACTGCATGTTTAAAATGCGAGGGTGTGGAGTGTGTGAAAAAAGAGTCGGGCTCATGGCACACAGTTTATTATACACTTCACATCTCACTAGCACAGAACAGACTGAACATTTAAGCAAGCACTCTCCTCTTAAGTTTCATGGCATTTCTCCACACACAACATGACATTTGCATCACACTGCATTCATCCCCCTTCGTCCTTGACTCCTTCCTGCTATCTCACCAGAAACCTCCTGAGTATTGTTCTCCCATGTTTATCCACTGTCTCTTGTCTGAGATGCTAAATAATCTGGCTCCCCCAAGGTGCTAAAAGGGTTGTAACGTAGCTGAACAGTCTCTCATAAATGGAGGCTTTGAGGCAACTGGCAATCAGCAATTTTTCCAATTTTATTCCCAAAAAACTTCACAGGTAACAACTTCAGCAAACATACCATATCTTCACACCGACACGACTCTCTCTTCTCCCAATAACCAACACCTGTTATATTGTGTGAGACAATTAGGACCAATTAGCCCCTACCACAACCCCAGGTAAGACAACAAACATTTTCCATCTTTCACACATACCCAATAGCATCTAAAAGTCCATAAATAATCCCCACCTATTTACAGAATACATATAAATAATACAGAATAAATAATACTATAAATAATTCGCTAAATAATTTAATCCCCTATTTACATATTTTTAAATCACCCCTCAACTCGCCATCACCTGCTCCCTTTCTGCTGGTATCCTTTAAAAAGGCGTTCAACCCCTAAAGAGTCTTTTGCCCGGACACCATCAGGAAGCGTGTTGGCAAAGGTATGTGGAATTAGAAATCACCAATTGTTTTACCCAAATAATCAAACATGTAGCCCATGTATTTTTGCCTACATATGCTTAAACATAAAGGAGTTTGCATGTGTGGATTGACCTCACGTCCTGAATGGAACAATATGTCTGGACCACCTGCGGTTAACAACAAGAGGACGGAGGTACGGGGATAAGAGACTGGAAGGACTTTGCGACCTCCTGGGGGACAGGTGGAGGACTGAGAGACCGGAGGGGGAGTTAATGTCAATAGGGGGTTTTGACAGGGATATGTGATTCTCCCTTTGTGTGGAGATGTATAAATGTGAAGGTCGGATGCAGCTCATCCTCTTTCCTTCTTGAGAGATGGCTGGGGATGAAGTGCTCGGATAAAACCTGAATTAAAAGCCAATTCAGCTTCGTTATTTCACGCTCCCCACATTGGTGACCAGTGACGTGTGAGAATGCCTGGAAATGCTCTCCACGACCAGGACTCATTGGAGTCTGCCCTAGCGAGCGCCATCGCCGTCAAACTGCCAGAATTCTGGCAGGACAACCCAGACTCGTGGTTCCTCCAGGCGGAGGCACAGTTCACGATCGCAGGCATAACGGCGGATGACACTAAGTTCTACCACGTCATCGCTAGACTCGACAACCGCACAGCTCGATGCGTGCGGAGCTTGGTACAGCAGCCACCCGCCGAAGACAAATACGGCAGATTGAAAGCTGCCCTCACCAAGTGTTTCACGCCCTCTGCCGAAGAGAGGGCTAGGAGGCTCCTGTCTATGCTCAACCAAGGAGGTCACAGGCCAGTCGCCTTGATGGAAGACATGCTGCAGCTGAGGGGGTCGGACGACGACGATTTCCTCTTTAAGTACATCTTCCTGACTAACCTCCCAACGCATATGAGAGGAACGCTGTCCAGCATGCGTTGTGACACCCAGCAGGATTTCCGTGACCTGGCCCAAGAGGCGCAGAGGCTCCTCAGCTCCTGCGGCGAGCAGGCGACCGCAGCGGCGACCTGAGGCAGCGACGAGCCGGAGACAACCGAGCCGAATCTACCAACCATGGCAGCGGCGCGGCTCCGACGCGGCAGAGGTGATGTCCCAGCGGCAGAGGCACGGCCCCGACGCAGCGGAGGAGAGGATCTCTGCTTTTATCATCGGCGATTCGCAGAGAGGGCGCACAGGTGTGTGCCACCGTGCAACTTCAAGAAGTCGGGAAACGGCAGGACCGAGAATCGTTAGCAGCTTCGGCTCTCGGCGAAAGAAATAAGCTGCTATACATCACAGATACGAGCTCCGGGCGCCAGTTCCTTATAGACACTGGAGCCCAAGTGAGTTTCATCACCCCAACCTATGCTGACCGGGTGGCTGGCCCCCGTGGAAACGGGGCAACGGCGGCGAACGGCTCGAGCATCAACACCTACGGGGAAAGGACTTTGTCTCTGTCCTTACATGGCCGCTCTTATGAATGGACTTTTGTCATAGCGGCGGTGAGTTTCAGCATGTTAGGTGCTGATTTTCTGTGCTCACCTGGTTTGTTAGTTGATCTTGCCAATAGGCGGCTGGTAAATGCACTCTCTTTTTGCTCTATTCCCTGTGCAGCTCGAGTGTCCCCGCCACCGGTGCAGACCAACGTCTCCACAGCAGGTGGTAAGTTTAACACAATACTCACCCAGTTTCCAGCACTCACGGTTCCCACATTCTCGGCAACAATTGCGGAACACGAGGTGGAGCATTTTATCACTACAACTGGCCCCCCCGTCTTCGCGAAAGCTTGGCGCCTGGACGCTGCTAAACTCTCCATGGCGCGCGAGGAGTTCGCCAGCCTAGAGAGGCTGGGCATTATTCGCCGTTCGAAAAGCCCATGGGCTTTGCCGCTGCATATGGTCCCGAAAGCCAACGGCTCATGGAGACCTTGCGGCGATTACCGCAGGCTAAACAACGCCACGGCACACGATCACTACCTCATCCCTCACATTCAGGATTTTTCGTTGCATTTAGCGGGAGCGCGCATTTTTTCTAAAATAGACCTGGTTCGCGGATACCATCAGGTTCCGGTCCGGCCGGAGGACATCCCTAAAACGGTGGTTATAACCCCTTTTGGACTTTTTGAGTTTTTGCGCATGCCGTTTGGCTTGAAAGGCGCCGCACAAACATTCCAACGCATGATGGATGCCGTGTTACGTGATCTTCCATTCGTGTTTGTCTACCTCGACGACATTTTGGTCGCCAGTACCTCAGAGGAAGAACACGAAAAACACCTCACTGCGGTTTTTCGGAGGTTGGAAGAGCACGGCTTAATAATTAATCCAGCCAAGTGCCAGTTTGGCGTGGCGCAGATTGATTTTTTGGGCCACTGCGTGTCCCCAGAAGGGGCAGTTCCGCTGCCGGATAAGGTGCGCGCAGTAGCAGATTTTCCCTGACCACAAACGGTCAAATCATTGCAGGAATTTTTAGGAATGGTGAATTTTTATAACCGTTTCCTACCCCACGCAGCGCAGCTCATGCAGCCATTATACGCCGTGCTCAGAAAGCAAAAACCCTCCAATACAATCGAGTGGTCCCCGGAGCGGGAGCGCGCGTTCACGGAGGTAAAAAAAGCCTTGGCTGAAGCCGCGCTTCTAGCTTATCCGAACCCATCGGCCCGCATCGCGCTAACTACCGACGCATCAGATTTGGCCATAGGCGCAGTTATAGAGCAGCACGTTGCCGGTGTTTGGCAGCCGCTAGCTTTCTTCAGCAAATCCTTGAGCGAAGCTGAGCGGAAATACAGCACTTTTGACAGAGAGCTGTTAGCGCTCCATTTGGCCATCCGCCATTTCCAGTTCTGGCTGGAAGGTCGGCGTTTCACTGCTTTTGTTGACCATAAGCCGCTCACTTTCGCGATGTCCAAAATTTCGGATCCGTGGTTGGGCCAGCAGCAGAGGCAGCTGGCCGCAATCTCGGAATTTACCACTGATATTCAGCACGTAGCGTGTAAACTCAACATAGTAGCAGACTGCCTCTCTCGCGCGGCTACAGCACCGGCGCGCGCAGAGGCAGATTATACTGCAGCAGCCGCGAAGCAAAATAGCAGTGCGGAAGCGCACGCGGCCCCAGTTCACGTGGGGATAGATTACGCAGCCATGGCAGCGGAGCAGGGCAGAGATGCGGACGTGCGTGCGCTCCAGTCTGGACCAACAGGGTTAAGGCTGGAGAGCAGGTGTTTGCAAACTGGTATGCCCCCCTAATCTGCGATGTGTCGACTGGGCGGCTACGCCCGGTAGTCCTGGCCGCGTGGCGCCGCCGCGTTTTTGACTCGGTTCACTCTCTGGCACACCCAGGGGTGCGCGCTTCTGTGAAAATGGTAACGGAGAAGTTTGTTTGGCCGAGCCTGCGCAAGCACGTGAAAGAGTGGGCGAGGACCTGCATGGCTTGTCAGCGGGCCAAAATTCATAAGCACACAAGAGCCCCTTTAGAACCGTTCCACATTCCAGCCAAAAGATTCGATCACGTGCACGTCGACCTTGTGGGCCCCCTATCGTCGTCGCAGGGGTTCACACATCTTTTGACAATGGTGGACCGAACCACACGCTGGCCGGAAGTGGTCCCACTGACATCGACCACGGCCGCAGAAGTGGGTCGCATTTTTTTGACAGCCTGGGTAGCGCGTTTCGGGGTCCCGTCGGATATTACGTCCGACAGAGGGCCTCAATTCGTCTCTGAGCTGTGGTCAGCGATGGCCAGCAGCTTAGGATCGAAAATTCACCGCACTACAGCTTATCACCCTCAGGCTAACGGTTTGTGCGAGCGTTTTCATAGGTCTTTGAAGGCAGCCCTCAGAGCGTCGCTTACGGATGCAGATTGGGTAAACAAACTACCATGGGTTTTATTAGGGTTGCGTTCTGCGCCTAAGGAGGATTTAAATGCCTCCCCAGCGGAGTTAGTTTTTGCTCAACCTCTCAGGCTGCCCGGTGAGTTTCTACCAGAGCATCCGGAACCGGGACGCCTCCCAGCTCTTGGACGACCGATCGGCACGGGAGCGGACATGCTCCCAGGCCCCGTTCACCACACTTTTCCGCGCATTTTTGTTCCCAAAGCTTTAAAAAATGCTGAGTTCGTTTTTGTCAGGCACGAGGCTCTAAGACCAACCCTCCGACCGCCATATGATGGGCCATATAGGGTGCTGGAGACAGGGGATAAGCATTTTGTGCTAGATATGGGAGACAGAAAGGAAACAGTCAGTACTGACAGGCTAAAGCCTGCTTTTGTGATGAACGATGAGTCTGTACGGGTAGCGAGGGCACCTCGACGCGGTAGACCCCCCCAGGGAACGCGTCCCGGACCCCCCGCAGGGATCAAATAACCACTCTCTTCCTCAGTCAGCAGATTCTTTGCAGGACGGCGCTGCAGGGACGCCGAGACCTGCTTACAGCAGATTTGGAAGACGGTTGAAGCCCAGACGGCGTACGGACTGACTGTTTGGTGTTTGATGTTTGATGTTTGATGTGATCATGTGGTATAGGCTATGCTATTGATGTTATCACTGATTTTTGATGTGGTCATGTGGTATAGACTGTGCTGTTGGTACTAACATGTTCTCTCAATTTGACTGTTTGGTGTTTGATGTTTGATGTGATCATGTGGCATAGGCTATGCTATTGATGTTATCACTGATTTTGGATGTGGTCATGTGGTATAGACTGTGCTGTTGATATTAACATGTTCTCTTAATTTTAGTATATTGTCCATTCTTTGACGTTTGGGGGGGGTTATGTAGCCCATGTATTTTTGCCGACATATGCTTAAGCATAAAGGAGTTTGCATGTGTAGACTGACCTCACGTCCTGAATGGAACAATATGTCTGGACCACCTGCGGTTAACAACAAGAGGACGGAGGTACAGGGATAAGAGACTGGAAGGACTTCCCGACCTCCTGGGGGACAGGTGGAGGACTGAGAGACCGGAGGGGGAGTTAATGTCAATAGGGGGTTTTGACAGGGATATGTGATTCTCCCTTTGTGTAGAGATGTATAAATGTGAAGGTCGGATGCAGCTCATCCTCTTTCCTTCTTGAGAGATGGCTGGGGATGAAGTGCTCGAATAAAACCTGAATTAAAAGCCGATTCAGCTTCGTTATTTCACGCTCCCCACAAAACATAACAATTATCTCACAAAAAGGCAATCCAAACAGTCAAAAACAGATCCTAAAAATATGTGCACATTCAACAAACAATCATTAACATTTACAAATATTACACAAATAATATAGTTAAACATACACTACCGTTCAAAAGTTTGGGGTCACTTAGAAATTTCCTTATTTTTGAAAGAAAAGCACTGTTTTTTTCAATGAAGATAACTTTAAACTAATCAGAAATACACTCTAATATCTAATATACATTGCTAATGTGGTAAATGACTATTCTAGCTGCAAATGTCTGGTTTTTGGTGCAATATCTACATAGGTGTATAGAGGCCCATTTCCAGCAACTATCACTCCAGTGTTCTAATGGTACAATGTGTTTGCTCATTGTGTCAGAAGGCTAATGGATGATTAGAAAACCCTTGTTCTATCATGTTAGCACAGCTGAAAACAGTTTAGCTGGTTAGAGAAGCTATAAAACTGACCTTCCTTTGAGCAGGTTGAGTAGCTGGAAAAAAATATTATTTCAAATACAAATCATTATTTCTAACCTTGTCAATGTCTTGACTATATTTTCTATTCATTTTACAACTCATGGTGGTAAATAAGTGTGACTTTTCATGGAAAACACAAAATAATTGTCTGGGTGACCCCAAACTTTTGAACGGTAGTGTACAATAAACCATAACAGTGGTGACACCGTCGTCACAAGGGTACACAACCAGATTCAAGTGAACTATTAATGATATTAACCAAAGATGTACCCACTGAGCCAATTACCTCTTTTAACATTGAGGAAGGCAAAATATCTAAAACGCAGGAGGAGGATTTCATGGAACTCACCAACACTAACAAATCCTCAAAAGAAATTGGGGTAAAATCATTTAAAAAGGCCTGTCTGTTAGGACAATCAAGGATTAGGGGAAAGGAATGAGTAAAACCAGCCCTAACAGCAGTGACCTTGTCAACAAAAAAGGAAAGAAACTTGCTACAGTCATTAACTGAATAAACAGGGGGAGCAGAAATGACAGGATTAACTAAACTGTCTATTGTGCTGAAGAGAATCTTTGGATTGTAACTATTGGAGGAGATGATGTTGGAAAAATAAGAAGTTCTTGCCATTTTTATCATATTATTAAATTCAATTAACAGCTCCTTAAGGTACAATCGATGCACCTCAATTTTTTTTTCCACAATATTTTTATTGAACCTTTTTTAGCAAACATTACACAAACAATCAAACACTAACACTAAAGCAATTCAAAAAGAAAAGAAAAAAAAATACTAAAAACACCAACAACCATTAACAAAAACAAGTCAAACAATGCTCCTCTGTTTAGTCTAGGTAATCCATTACATAAGTATACATATTATACATTCACCAATTTGGAATTTACAAGGTCACACACATCATTCACCCTCTTCTTCAGAAGTTATGTTTAATTTCTTTACATAATCAATGAAAGGTCTCCATATATTCTCAAACACATTTTCCTTTGATTTCAGTATGTATGTTATTCTTTCTAGTGGAAGGTTTGTTAACATCTGTCTTAACCACTGAGTCACATCTGGTCTATGAGTCTTTTTCCACAGTAGTGCAATACATTTTTTGGCATGAAGCAAACTGAGGTCTATGAATGTTCTTTCACTCTTATTAAAATTATGCTTTTCTGGATACAGACCCAACAAAAACAATTTAGGATTCAATATGAATTGTTTTGAAATTATTTTTTCAATTGTTACTCTCACCTCTTTCCAAAACATTCTGATTTTACTACATTCCCATAAACAATGAAATAGGGTTCCTTTACTTTCCATACATTTTGTGCACGTATCTGGTATGTTTTTGTTATATCTATTTAACTCCACCGGTGTAACATACATCCGCATTAACCATTTAAAATGAATCAATTTAAGACGTACATTTATTGATTTGGTTTGAGCTTCTGTGCAAGCCATTTCCCATTGTTCCTCTGAAATTTCAATTTGCAGGTCTTCTTTCCAATAATTCATTCTTTTCTGTGAGTTTTCACTTGAGGATAGTGTCAATGAGTTATAAAACTATGAAATAATACCCTTTTTCTTACTATCTTTCGTCAAAATTTTTTCCAAGGATGAATAAGTAGGTCGGGTGAGAACATTATTTTGATTTGATCGAATAAAATTCCTAAGCTGAAGATATTTTAAAAAATGTGTTCTATTAAGATTAAATTTGACCCTCAGTTCTTCAAAAGACATTATGTTATCTGAACGTGACAAATATAAGTCTTGAATCTTTTGAATCCCTTTTAAATTCCATAATTTAAATACAGCATCCGCTCTCCCTGGTGTAAAATATTGATTACCCCATATTGGGCTAAATTGTGACATTAAGTGTGGTTCTTTTAAATATTTTTTGATTTCACACCATATTTTGATCATATGTTTTACAATAGAATTTTTAACTTGTTTCTGTAATTTTTTAGCCAAGTCTAAGTATATGAATAAGGGAAGAGGCAAAGGTAAATTGTGTGATTCCATTTCAATCCAGTGAGGGAGATCATTTGATGAAAAATAATATGTCATAGACCTCAGTTGTGCTGACCAGTAATACAACAAAAAGTTTGGACATTTCAGACCTCCACGATCAAATGGTAAATATAGTAAGGACAGACGTAATCTAGCCTTCCTATTGTTCCATATAAATTCCACTAACTTTTTTTTAATTCTAGAGAATAGATCTGAAGGTGGTGGTAAAAGAATGTATTGAAATAAATATAGTATTTTAAGATAAGATAAGATAAGCCTTTATTAGTCCCACAACGGGGAAATTCCAGGATTGCAACAGCAC
Source organism: Pholidichthys leucotaenia (assembly GCA_020510985.1). Classification (NCBI taxonomy): domain Eukaryota; kingdom Metazoa; phylum Chordata; class Actinopteri; order Cichliformes; family Pholidichthyidae; genus Pholidichthys; species Pholidichthys leucotaenia. The sequence continues at coordinate 400,965,918 of CM035836.1, forward strand.
AGGGATAGCAACACTCAGAGCAACAATCAGAAGGCAAGAAAAAAAAACAAAAAAAAAAAACAAGCAAGCAAGAGCAGCTAATATACATATGTACATATTACTATAAAATATATATATACACACACACAGACACACAGTGCGGAGCAATGTAGCTAGATGGAATAATATGTAGATATATAAACATAAACATAAACACACCCAGTGCGGAGCATTGTAGCTAGATGGAATAAGTATGTAAATATATAAACACACACAGTGCAGAGCATTGTTGCTAGATGGGATGAAACAGCACAACCGTCTACTTAGTTATCCTACATGGTATGATTATGTGCCCATACATATTCTCACTCTCCATAGCGACCGGTATTTTCCTAGTTGTATGCCGGAGGGGACCATTGTGTAAGTCTATTGCATCTTTTGCATTCAAAAAACTATTAGTTTGTTACGTCTTTTTGCTATCTCTGCGAGCAGCCCTGCTTAGGTTGTACAGTCTGACAGCCGTTGGTAGGAAGGACCTGCGAAACCTCTCGGTTGTGCACCTGGGATGATGTAGTCTGCTGCTAAATGAGCTCCTCAGTGCATTCGGTATGTCCTGCATAGGGTGGAACTCGGACTCCAGCAGAGATGACAGTTTAGCCACCGTCCTTCTCTCTCCTATCTCCTCCACCGGATCAAGGCGCTGCCCCAGGACAGAGCTAGCTTTCTTGATCAGTTTGTTCAGTCTCTTCCTATCGGCTGCAGTAATGCCACTGCCCCAATGCTACTACCCACCATTTTGGGTAAGATATTACTTTTAAGTATATTAATTCTCCCGATCATCGACATTGGTAGTAACATCCATCTCTGAAGCAACTCATTAATATCTGTCATTAAGGCTTCATAGTTGGCACTGGCAACTGATTCTAACTTAGGCACAATTTGAATTCCTAAATATTTAAACTGATTTACAACATTGAATTGATTTACCTCAGGAGCTGGGTGATTTCTCTGGGTCTCATTTAGCATTAATATTGAAGATTTAGTTTTATTTATTTTATATCCTGATATTTCCCCAAAGTTCTTTATTGAATTTAACAAGGTCGGAATTGATTTTTTAAGATTCGACATAAACAAAATTATGTCATCAGCATAGAGGGAGATTTTATGTTCTGTTGGTCCTACTTTAATTCCATATATTTGTGGATGTAAACGTACTGCCATCGCTAAAGGTTCAATTGCCATAGTGAACAGTAAAGGTAAAAGTGGACAACCTTGTCGACATCCTCTATTGATTTTTATTGATTTTGAGATATTGCTATTTGTTAGGATTTCTGCTGTAGCATTATTGTATATTATCTGAACCCATTTTATGAAATTATTTCCAAGTCCAAACCTTTGTAGGACTTCAAAAAGAAAGAGCCATTCGACCCTATCAAAGGCCGATAGGAGAGCTGTATCTGGTGCTTCTTTATTAGAATAAATAATATTAAATAGTCTTCTTACATTATGGAAGCCTTGTCTTCCCATTATAAAGCCATTCTGATCTCGGTTAATAATATTTGGTAATATTTCTTGTAGTCGTCTTGCTAAAATTTTACAGATTATCTTAAGGTCAGCATTTAATAGGCTTATTGGTCTCATATTTTCACATTTATTAGAGGGTTTACCTGGTTTTGGCAACAGTATAATTAAGGCATTATTCATGTATGGTGGTAAATTACTATTTTGAAATGCTTCTAAAACCATTTCCAAAAATTGTTTTATTAATTTATTCTTAAATTTTTTATAGAGGTCAACTGGAAGACCATCAGGTCCCACACTTTTTCCTGATTTCATATTATCAATGGCTAGCCCAACTTCTTCTTGACTAATTTTTGACTCCAGTATCTCCCTATTTTCATTTGGAATACATGGTATAGATAATCCGTCCAAAAACCCATTTAGTTTTGTTAAGTCAGTTTCATTTTTTGTATCATATAATTTTTCATAATAATCTCTAAAAGCACTATTAATTTCTAAAGGATCTACAACTGCCTGTCCGTTACTTATAATACTGATAATTGGTGTTTTAAATTCTAATTGTTTAATCTGCCATGCCAATAATTTTCCTGATTTTTCTCCTTGTTCATAAAAGGTTTGCTTCAAGCTTAGAAGACTCGAGGCAGCTCTATTCGCTAATTTTTTGTCATATTCAGCTCTCAGAATCAGTAATTCGTTCTCTAATTTTGGATTACTTCCTGCATACACTTTTTCTTGAAGAATTTTTATTTTACGTTCCAATTGGACTCTCTCCTCTCGAGTCTTCCTAGATTTTGAACCTGTATAACTAATAATATGCCCCCTAATAAAAGCTTTGAAAGCCTCCCACTTTATACATGCTGATGTTTGTGTAGTATTGATATCAAAGAACTCATCTATCTGTTTTTCTATGTACTTAACAAATTCCTCATCCTGAAGCCATTTATGCTGAAATTGCCACCTACCTGGAACCTTTGTCAATTTCTTATCTACATACACTACCGTTCAAAAGTTTGGGGTCACTTAGAAATTTCCTTATTTTTGAAAGAAAAGCACTTTTTTCAATGAAGATAACTTTAAACTAATCAGAAATACACTCTATACATTGCTAATGTGGTAAATGACTATTATAGCTGCAAATGTCTGGTTTTTGGTGCAATATCTACAAAGGTGTATAGAGGCCCATTTCCAGCAACTATCACTCCGGTGTTCTAATGGTACAATGTGTTTGCTCATTGCGTCAGAAGGCTAATGGATGATTAGAAAACCCTTGTGCAATCATGTTAGGTCTGCAATGCTGTAATTGCTGCAAATGGAGGATTCTTTGACGAAAGCAAAGTCTGAAGGAAAAAATTATTATTTCAAATACAAATCATTATTTCTAACCTTGTCAATGTCTTGACTATATTTTCTATTCATTTTACAACTCATGGTGGTAAATAAGTGTGACTTTTCATGGAAAACACAAAATAATTGTCTGGGTGACCCCAAACTTTTGAACGGTAGTGTATATTAGACAGCAGGGTGCATGATCAGAGATCACAATGTTATCATAGAAACAATTTTGAATCTTGGACCTTAATTTTGAGGAGATCAAAAAATAGTCAATACGTGAAAATGTCTTGTAGGTATTAGAATAGCAAGAATAGGCTTTGACTTGTGGTTTCATTTCTCTCCATATATCTAGCAATCTCAATTCTTTCATAAAATGATTAATGGTCATCCTACATCCATTGTGCGTACAGTCCTGTCCTGTTGATCTATCTATACTGGGATTCAATGCACAATTAAAATCCCCTGCTATTATATGTTGCCCTGTGAGTGATGCTAAAGTAAGAAATAAATTAACGAACTTTTGGTCATCTATATTGGGACCATATAAGTTCACAAGATTTATATTTTCTAATAGCAAAGAACCTTGAATGATTAGATATCTTCCCAATTTATCTCCAATTACATTTTTCACTTGAAATGGAACTGTTTTATGTATGAGAGTCATAACTCTCCTGGCTCGGGATGAAAATGATGAGGTGAACACACTTCCCTGCCATCGTCTCCTTATTCTTTTTACATCCTCCTCTATTAGATGAGTTTCTTGTAAAAACACAATTTTTGAACCTATATCTTTTATTTTATTCAAAACTTGTTTAAGTTTTTTTAGATTTTGTAGACCTCTGCAATTCCATGATGTTAAATTAAGATTAACGCTTTGGTCTATGATCGATAAAGAGTTTGAGATTACCTTGCAAAATAAGCATGCTCATACAGAGAAGCAAAAACATGGATGGTTGAACATTCATCCCACAAACTACACAAAAACAAATTCCCCCTCCCCACATTCGTGGTAATCCCCCCAAAATCAAAAAAAAAAATTCCATCTTCCGTTATAGCCAGTGACTGCTCCTCACCCGCGAGGTTCAGTCAAGCCACTCACTCTTTCCTCCTCTCAATCACCCTGACTCTGCTACTTTTAATGACATGACATTAACTCTCTTCTGTAGTTTTTCCAACTTAACTCCAAAATTTTATAGCAACTTTGTACATCATAGCTTTTTTTTTATTATATAATACAATCTATATTTTATAGACATGCTATATGTTTCAGATCAGTCAGATACTTGTACACATGCTTAAATATTCTGCCTTTATATCTTGTTCTTGCTTCATGCTTAGCTCCCGCTAGTCTGATCTGTTTAATGAGCTCCTGCGCCTCCTGAGGGGTCTTGAAGATATGGGTTCTCCCTTTATATGTGACCAGCAGTCTTACCGGATGAATCACCCCGTGACGAATCCCGAGGCTGTGCAGCTCTTTACGGGCGGGGTCAAACTGTTTCCTTAATTGTTGGATTCTTGTGGCCAAATCTGGGTAGAACCGCACCTGATGATCCTGGTATTTGATTTCTCCTTTAGTACGCGCTGCGTTGGAGACCGTCATCTTGTCTCTGTTGCTGAGGAACTTCATAATCAGCGTCCTCGGTGGTGTCTTCTTATCTCTCGGTGGGCCGATTCGGTGTGCGCTCTCCAAGATGACCGATGGCTGTAGATCTGCGTTGTTCAGCGCCTCTGGAATCCACTTTTCCAAAAAGGAACATGCATCCTGTTTCTCCGTATCCTCCGGGAGGCCCACCAGCCTTAAATTATTCCGTCTCGACCGGGATTCTAAGTCCACGACGTTATCTTCCAGACGTTTATTTTTTAATTCCAATGTTTGGACCTTTAACCACTTGCGCTCCGTTGTTCCGCGGGCGGGCAAGTCTCTGCGTCCTATGACGCACGAGGGCGCACGAGAGCGCCCTCGTGCGCGCTTGGACGCATGACGCATGATGGTGGTGATGGTGATGTAGTAGCGTCCAAGCGCCACTCAAAAAAAAACTGCAGAGACAGCCGCGAACAGATTAGTTCATCTGATTGACCTCTCATTTGACTAATAAGAGCCTTGACTTGGGTTTCTGAAACCTTGAGGAGCCAATGAATGAAAATCTAGGAAGGAGGACCCGCCTACTGTGAACGCAGGAGCCAATTGAAGCACAGAAATTCAGGCAGGGTGAAGAGAGATTTACTGTTGCCACAGATGAAAACAAAGGACGCTGGACGAATCTAATACAGACCCAGCAGCATGGAGAACACCCACAAGTGGGACCTGCACTCATTCCAGCAGAATAGACGGAGGCCGACGACAAAAGTCGTAAATCATTCGCCAAAACGGCAATAATGGAATTATGTTGATCGGGATCCACGAGCGGAGCAGCGTCGCGTTCGTCTGACGCGTGGGAAGAGATGTTCGCGACGACTCTGCTGCTTTGAAGAGGCAAGGTGTTATAAGCTAAATTATTATTTATCCCTGAAAACTGTAATCCAAAAATGACTTTTGACCGATCGGTAAATTACAACTGTACTGCGCACGAAGTACGAAGTGCATGCGCCGCGATAAACGGTCCATTTGCCGTGTTCGGACCGTGAACGCCCCCCCCCCCCCCCCCGCTGCAGAAGAGGAGCGTGGGGGGGCGTTCACGGTCCGAACGCCCCCCGGTCCGCGGGGGGAAGCATATCAGTCTATTCCATCATGTAGCGATGGCCCTCTTCTGTAGCGAGGGGGGGGGCGTTCACGGTCCGTTCACGGTTCCCCCCCACACACACACACACAGTAGCGAGGGGGGGGGAGCCGCTGTGAAAACATGCAAGGAGTGTAATCCGTCTGTAGCGAGGGCCGAAGTCGGTCCTTGGTAGCGGGGGGGGGGAACGACCCCCCGCCCACACACACACACACACAGACACAGCCCTGAGTGTGACCTTTCATTAGAGCCTAAAATGAAGATTCTACATTGAATTATTCAAAAGTTACAGACGTTTTTCCAAACTGTGCCATTTGGCACAATTTGGCACAGTTCCAAAACGCCTGGGAACAGCCTGAGAACAAAGCTGTGTAAAATATTCATTTTTTGTGGTATTGTTACCAAATTTGGATCTCAGCTGGATAACACTTGGTTCTACATTTCTGTTGCATTTTCCAGCCGGATCGGACAGCTGTGTGTTATTTACAAGCATTTGTATCCAAAAAAACACTGTGTCCAATTTTTTTTTCTTCAAGTTCAGTATGTTTAGATGACTGTAACTCAGTGGCCGGAGCACGTAGAGAGATTATGTTTTTTTTGCCAAAAAATTCAAAGTGTTTTCTTTTAAATGAGACCAACCCCATGAAGATGCTGCAAAGGGTTGAATAACAGCTTTCGATTTACTTTGGGCATGTTATTTTTTGGCATTTTTAGGAAAATTGCCCGGAGTGCAAGTGGTTAATTGTAGGCTGGTGACGTCATCTTCAGCGTTGGAGATCCGGAGCTCTGCCTGCGAAACTCGTTCCATACAGTCGCTTATTTCTTTTCTCATGCCTTCTATCGCTGCTATAATCCCGTCAAACTTAGACGAAAAGTCTGCTCTCATAGCGCTGATAGCAGCAAGGACTGCATTCGTTCCTTCGGCAGTCACCGCCCCGCCACTAGCTCTGTCCTCAGCCATGGTCCCTGGAGATTTTCCTGCTTCGTCACTAGCGTGGAAGTCTGTTAACTTAGATTGTCTCGACGAATCAGTTTTTCCTCCGCCTGATTTCACAGCCTTGGTTTTTACCATATCCGCGCCTAAACGCTAGGATAGGTTTTTGCTCCAATTGAGAGAGTTTTAGCCTATTTTTTATTATTAGGAGCAGAGCAGAGTGAAACACGTCTTCCTACGTGGCCGCCATAACCGGAAGTCCCATGCACCTCAATTTTAGTGGACTTCTACAGTCTTTCCACCCTCCGACATTTACGTCTAAAACAACAGAGATCATCATTTAACCAGGGCGATGAATTAACAGCACAGAAACTCCTGGTTTTAAAGGGAGCAACTACCTCTAAGATGCTTGAACAGTGTGAGTTAAAAGAGCAGACCAAGCTCTCAGTGTCGGCGTCAGAGGATAAAACCACACTGCTGTCAAAGGCAGCAGAAAATTTCACAGCTGAAAACTGGTCAATGACACGAGAGCATTTTACCCGCTTGCCAGTGTAACAGACTGATTTAACTGATAAATTAAAAAGAACACAAAAATGGTCTGACACAAGAAGCTCCTTAGTCCGAACATTATTCACATTAAGACCGAGTGTAAAAACAAGATCAAGTCTATTTCCTTTTATATGCGTAGGGCCACATAGACACAAAACAAAATTAAATGATTCAATAATACCCAAGAAATTAACTGCAAAACTGTCATTGGGATCGTTAATATGCAAATTAAAATCTCAAAGTAATAAAATCCGCTCAAATTTAATAATAGAAGTTAAAAAATCGCTAAACTCAGATAAAAAGGAGCCATTAACTCCTGGAGGGCGGTAAATTAAAACACAATAAAATGGGTTTGAGGAGCCAATTTTTAAAATCATCAGTTCAAACGATGAAAAAGTTCCATGGCTCACCGTCCGTGTAACGAAGCAGCGCCGGTTCACAATGGCCAGACCACCACCGCGGCCTGTCAATCTCGGAGCACAGGAGAAGGTACAGTCCGGTGGACAAAGTTCAATTAAGGAGGTAAATTCCTCACTTCTCTGCCAAGTCTCAACAAGAAATAAAAAGTCCAGCCCTGCAGTAATGAATAAATCGTTCAAAAAGAATGATTTATTTGCGATGGAACGTGCGTTAAGCAACGCCAGCTGGATGGGCTCTGTGACAGCAGCAGTCTCGCCAGGAATGGGGGCTGGTGAAAGCTGACGTAGGCACCCGCTACCTGCAGGGGATTTCCTGGCTCGGAGCAGGGAGAAGGCCGGTTGGCACGGTAGAGTAGGAAAAACAGGCCGGAGAAATGATGGCCTCACTCCGGGCACACCCGAGGGCCAGGATCCAGGAAAGAGGCCAGCTGCAGAATTAGGTGAGGCGGAGCGAGTGAGATGGCGGAGCCGAGCAAGCCTTCTGGATTTCACCGCGGCACCTGCACGTCTTCCCCGAGGTTTGGATCGCTTTCTGCCGGTATAACCACAGCGGGGATCCCAGGTACCAACGGGAAGTTGCAGACGCAGAGATCGATGGAAGAATCTTCCCTCCTGATTATGACAGCCAAACCCCACCATGGAAGATTGAATATCCAGCAGCTCTTGGCGATCATAAACAATGGCTGATTGCACATAATCCAGACATAATAACACAATCAAAAACAGGACAAACAAGCAAAGACGACCAGCAGCCAGAAACACAGGCAGCGCAGCCATCTTGGAATCCATCTTGGAAAAGATGTCATTATTGGCCGGAATGGCTGGAGGAGGTTGACAGTTATCTGGCAGAAGCCCCCCGTCTAGGACCCACTGCCGAGGCCGAAAATTACTTGTTCCTCGCCCAGTGGGCTGTGCACAGTTACTACCTTACCTATACTCCGGAAGGGAAGAAGAGGTTAGCTTGGATTGTTGCACAGCGCTCATTGAGGGGTCAAATTCTAGCATCTGGCGCCCCCCCCAGTCCCAGCGTCAGGTGTTCCTGGGCCTTTCGCCGCTCCATTGGCCAGTAGGCCCCTTAGCCATGTTCCTACCGAGCCCCAATGAAAATCCCGTCCGGATCCAGCTCCGGGTCGTCAGAGGGGCCCAGCCTCCCTGTTGGCCAGATCATTCACGTCACAACAGAAGGGAATCCCCGCAGTCGCCGCCCATGGGCCATCTGTTCCTGCTGCGCTGTCAGCTCCTCGTGCCCGCGTCGCCCCGGCTACCGTGCCCTCCACTTTGACGTCATCCCCAGCGGCTAGGAGAACTGGGAGTCGTTCCTTGATGAAACCCAACAGCTATCCTTCTCGTGCGGCTCCTCCTCGTGTCCACGAGGAGCCTGTTGTTTTTCCCCGGAGGGGTAAAAGGAAGACTCCACCTGCTACAGCAGGCACCAACTCCTCTCCAGGAGAAAGGCGAGTGCAAGTTAATTTATTACACCATAATTGTAACCTGCCTTGTCTGACTCCTGGGGGTGGAGTTCGGGGTTTGCAGCCCCCCGAGCTTCCTCCACCTGCTGTAGCGACTATAACTAAACCTGCTGCCTCTGTGTCCCCCCCATTGAGCAGCCCGCGACGCCAGGCCAACGTCGTCGGGTGAAGAGGGGGCCTGCAGTGCTGGAAAGCCTGGATCCAGCCCTGCAGCCACGTCGTGGATGGAGGAGAGCAGCAGACTGCGGCCCAGAGCCTGAGCCGACGATAGAGCATCCCCGGGTCTCCTCGCCTGAGTGGTCCAAGCCAAGTCAAGGCTTGGACCACTTCAAGTCAAGTGTCCCCTGCCCCCACGACAAACGGGTAATCGGCGTGGACTTCAGAGCAGGAGGAACCTCAGGCTGCAGACGACATCATGCCAGCTGCGGAGCCCGACGCAGCTGAGTGGGAGCCAGAAGACGATCTCTTCCCATCTGAGCCCGGATCGTCGAAGTCCTGGACGGCGTCAGAACCTGAGATCAGGCAAGTGCTCTGTTTTGTCTTTCTCCTCTATATCTTTGAGCATTTTTGCCTGTCTCTTGGGGAGGCGAACCGGGTGCAGCCGTCCACTGCATCCGAGCTTGTCTCGCCGGGTTCTGGCGCTGCCGGTGATCCTGATCCCGGTTTTTTTCTTCTGAGCCCTCTCCCAAGGTCGCCGGTGCAGAGTAGGTGGTTGCTGTGCCGGAGGTTCCGGGTTCGGAGTTGGAGGTCGTTACTGGTGCGGCCCTGATCCAATTGGGGTCCATCGCGGGTGCAGCATGGGCTCAGTCTGAGCTTGTCACCGAAGTGGCTCTGACCCAATCGGGGTCCGACGCGGGTGCAGCTATGACCCAATCGGGGTCCATCGTGGGTGCAGCGTCGGCTCGTTCTGAGCAGGTCACCGAAGTGGTTCTGACCCAATCGGGGTCCGACGCGGGTGCAGCTATAACCCAATCGGGCCCCAGCGGAGATGCAGCGCCAGCGTGGTCCACAGACGGTGGAGGAGCTGCAGACCCTTCACCGCCGGAAGGATTACGGGCTCATCCTTGCCTTCTAGTCCCTCTACAAAGTCACCGCCCCGCGCATCATTGCCAGGGGCTGTGGGGGTCCCTGTTCGCTCGCCCCGGCTCTCCCAAGTTTTGTCCTCGTTTGGGAGGCCGCCACGGGCTGTTTTCCCCCGGGACTGGTGGCTGAAGGACGCGGGTCGGCTGCCTGAGGAACTGCTTCGCCGGTTTGGCGCCCCAGGTCGACCACCCAACTTGTTATGTGTTTTGCCGGGCGACCTGGTTCGGCCACCAGAGGAGTGAATGTGCTGGGCTTTGGACTGTGGTGAGCCGCCCGGTCATGTCCCACCTCCCATAACCACCCGTCGGCCGTTGGACTCGGGGAGACCTCCTGAACTGTTCCTATGGCACCTGGTCTCCACCGGTCGGCATAAACTGTCGGGGAGGTAGTGGTTATTTTTCTATTTTGTTTTGCGTTTAGTTAAGTATGAGTCAATAATTGTTCTGTTTTCCTGTATTTGGTGATTTGAAGTTTTCACTTGAGCATTCACACAGCTGAGAAGCCATTTTCTTGTGAAACATGTGGGCAAAGATTTAATTTTCTCTTTCTGTCCTGTATTTAGTTATTCTGACCCAGTAATTCTGTTTTTTTTTTTTTTTTTTTTTTTCTCCATGATATCCTGTGCTATTTTCTGTAATTGTTAGTTGAATATTTAATTTAATCTGAGTATTTGGTATCTCTTGTCATTGTCCTGTGTTTAGTTGTTTTTCTTGCCAGGTTTTGACTTTGTTATTGCACTGTTTCTGGGTTTGGTCTCTCTCCCTCCGGACCTACCCCCAGCCACCCACCCTGAGGGGTGGGGGAGGGGCAGGGTGGTCCGTGGGCGTTGTGAGCCCGCCCTTGGAGGGAGGGTACTGTTACGACCCGAGCGCTGGGTTCTGTCCGCGCTCGGGCCACGCACAGCTCGCTGCCGGCCTTGACAGCTGTGGGTTGTATTCTGGCCTCACCGGGCTCTTATTATGAAGGCGCTCGGTGGGGCTTCCGCCTGTCAAGGGCGGTCAGCTGTCTGTCATCACTGCTCGTTAGTGTTCGCCTTTATAAGGCGGGCACTGACGGCAGTTAGACTGCGGGAGCACAAGTCAATCTAAGTCAACCTAAGTCAACTAATCGTCTTCATTCGTCGTCAGACCTTCATGTCAGGTTCGTTAATATTCTTGTCTTGTCATAGTTTAGCTCGTAGTGGCTGGGTTAGCCCTACAAGCCCCTGTACCTCGTAGTATGTTTGCCCTTAGCAGCTCATAGCCTATGTCTCGTCTTGTCCTGTCCTGTGAATAAACATCTTGCAAAACTCACCGGTGGACTCTTGGCGTCTTATGGTGATCCGCGAGGATCGCCGCACATGACACTTCTACATTTCTGACTGGATTGACTTCACATTTATGCAGAAGCTTTAACTCATCAATACCTGGTATACATTTGATTTTCAGATGCATCTAATGAAGAGTTCCATGTCTTTTGGGGAGTGCCTCCTTGTCGTCGCTGCTTTAGCTTCTACATTTCTGATCGGCTTGATTTCAGATTGATACAGAAGCTTTGACTGAAATGAGGGGTTCCGTTTTTGTGGAGGAGGACTTTTTCTGGTCCATTCTATGATCCGCTGTGGCGACCCCTAAAGGTGTGGTGTATGTGAAACGGCGCCACGCGCTACGCTGCAGTAGCACATACGCACATGTGATATCATGATGCTGTGTGAAAAAGTGTTTGCGACCTTCTTTATTTCTCATTTTCTTTGTATGTTTGTCACACGTAAATGTTTCAGATCATCAAACAAATTTAAATATTAGACAAAGATAACACAAGTAAACACAAAATGCAGTTTTTAAATGAAGGTGTTTATTATTAAGGGTAAAAAAAAAATCCAAACATACAGTACATGGCCCTGTGTGAAAAGGTGATTGCAAGCCTGTTAAAACATTAATTAACTGTGGTTTATCACATCTTTGGAAAGCTGAGTTCAATTTCTCTAGCCACACCCAGGCCTGATTACTGCCACATCTATTCTCAATCAAGAAATCACTTAAATAGGGCCTGCCTGACAAAGTGAAGTAGACCAAAAGACCCTCCAAAGCTAGACATCATGCTGCGATCCAGAGAAATTCAGGAACAAATGAGACAATGAAACAAAGCAATTGAGATCTATTGACATAATGCACGGCCCAGGAGACACACACGCAGGCTCAGGATAGATTTAACAGCTTTATTAGCAACAAGGAAGTGTACGGCTGCATGTCTGTGGAATAAGAATGTATTGGTGGTGGCGTCTGCGTCAGGCACGGGGGCAGGAGGCCGTACAGCCGGACAACCCTGTGGGAGAGAGCAGAGGGAGAAGGGTAACGGGCACCACACCAATACAGGGAATAATGATGGTAGCTGGCTTACTTGGTTGTGACAGGGGGCTGGCGTCGACAAGGGCGGAGCCCGGGAGACAGCGACCTGCGGTACCTGTGGCAGCAGCGTAGAGCCAACGGCGAGGTGATGAAGTCCGCCGCCGGGGATGTCCACCTGTGCACAGGGGAAAGCTAGAGGAGAGAGGTAAGGGGAGCTTACCCAGGGTATCTTTGCTAGTCGGTTTGAGATCCGTAGTAGCAAAGGGGCCGAAGTAGAGAGACGGCTTCAGGCCGAAGCCCAGGGCAGAGTGGATTAAATACCTCGCCGCTGACAAGGAGCAGGTGTGCGCGCGGCTGGCGCCGCTGATGAGCAGCAAGTCATAACAGTACTCCCCCCTCTAGCAGCGCCTCCTGGCGATGGTTTTTCCGGGTGCGCTCGATGAAACTCAGAAATGAGTGACCGGTCCAACACCAGCGAGGAAGGCACCCACTGTCTCCACTCGGGTCCATAGCCCTCCCAATCCACCAGGTACTGCAATCCGCGACCCCGGCGTCGGGCGTCCAAGATGTCAGCGACGGTCCAGGCCGGATGGCCACCAATCATCCGGGGAGCGGGGTGCGCCGCAGGTGGAGGGCAGAGGGGGTCAGAGACCACCGGTTTAATTTTGGAGACGTGGAAGGTGGGATGGATGCGGAGGGAGGAGGGAATAGCCACACGCACAGCCACCGGGTTGATGATTCTGGTTATGGGATAAGGGCCGATGAACCGTTGGGCCAGCGTTCTCCTCTCACCCTTTAGGTTTACGTCCTGTGTGGATACCCAAACTTGCTGTCCCACCTGGTAGGCAGGTGCAGGTCTCCTATGTCGGTCCGCCGTAGACTTATTGCGCTCCGCCATGCGTAAAAGCGCATTACGCGCCGTGGACCAAAGGGAACGGCACCGCCTCAGATGTGCCTGGACAGAGGGAACAGCCAACTCGCCCTCCTGCGCGGGGAACAGGGATGGATCATAGCCCAAGGATGCTTTAAAGGGCAACATCCCGATGGCCGTAGAGCGAGAGGTGTTGTGGGCGTACTCCACCCAGGCGAGGTGAGAACTCCAGGACGTGGGTTTGGATGACGTAACGCAGTGGAGCGTAGCCTCCAGCTCCTGGTTAGTCCGCTCACACTGCCCGTTAGACTGGGGGTGATGGCCGGAGGAGAGGCTTACCTTGGCTCCCAGGGCGTTGCAAAATGACCTCCAGACGTCCGAAGAAAACTGGGGGCCGCGGTCAGAAAACACGTCGACCGGGATTCCATGCAGTCTGACCACGTGCTGGATGAGGAGATCCGCCGTCTCCAAGGCTGAGGGAAGTCCACGGAGGGGCACGAAGTGGGCGGCCTTGGAAAAACGGTCTACGATGGTCAGAACTGTGTCAAAGTTGTTGGAGACAGGGAGCCCGGTGACGAAGTCCAGAGCGATGTGCGACCAGGGCCTGCCAGGGACGGGCAGGGGCTGGAGCAGACCCGCAGGGGGAGCGTTACCTGACTTATTGGCGGCACAGACGGGGCAGGCCCGGGCGTAACGGGCGGCATCCTTCCGCAGGCCTGGCCACCAAAAGGATCGCTGGAGAAGGTCAATCATCCACGAAGCTCCAGGATGGCAAGTGAGCTTGGAGGTATGGAGCCAGTGTATAACGTCCCCCCGGACGGCAGATGGCACGAAGAGCCTCCCCTCCGGTCCGCCGCCAGGGTCCGGTTCCGACTCCTGCGCCCTCCGGATCTTGTCTTCTATGTCCCATGTAACAGCCCCCACGACGCACGACCTGTGCAAGATGGTGTGAGCAACGTCTTCTGTGGCCTCCGGGGCAAATTGCCTGGAGAGGGCGTCAGGCAGGCCATTCTTGGAGCCAGGCCTATATGTGATGCTGAACTTAAACCTTGCAAAGAACAGGGACCAACGCGCCTGGCGGGCGTTCAGACGCTTGGCAGATCTCAAGTACTCCAGGTTCTTGTGGTCAGTGAGGACCACAAAAGGCAAGGCTGCCCCCTCCAGCCAGTGACGCCATTCTTGAAGGGCAAGCTTGATGGCAAGAAGCTCTCTGTCCCCCACGTCGTAATTTCGTTCCGCCGGGGACAGGCGCCGAGAGAAGAAGGCGCAGGGTCGCTTGACTCCATTGGCTGGGGACCGCTGGGACAACACCGCCCCCCACCCCCGTGTCCGAAGCGTCCACCTCCACAATGCACTGCAGCGCGGGATCGACCTGGCTGAGGACCCGGGAGGAGGAGAACTCTGTCTTCAGCGCCTGGAAGGCCGAAGCGGCCTCTTCAGTCCACCGGAACGGGGTCTTAGGAGAGGTGAGGCGGGTCAGGGGCCTGACGATGACTCCAAAGTTCGGGACAAAGCGACGGTAGAAATTGGCGAACCCGATGAACTGCTGAACTTGCTTTCGAGAAGTTGGTGTGGGCCAATCCACCACTGCTTTGATCTTCGCTGGGTCCGGAAGCACCTGGTCATCGGAGATGACGAACCCCAGGAAGGAAGTTGTTTTGGCGTAGAATTCACATTTCTCCACCTTGACGTACAGACGGTTCTCCAGCAGTCTCTGCAGGACCCGCCTCACGTGGACCCGGTGTTCATCCTTGGACCTGGAGAAGATGAGAATGTCGTCCAGGTAGACGAATACGAACAGGCCGATGAAGTCCCGGAGGACGTCATTGATGAGGCGCTGAAAGACGGCTGGAGCGTTGGTCAACCCAAACGGCATCACGAGATATTCAAAATGCCCGTTTGGGGTTCGGAAGGCGGTTTTCCACTCATCTCCCTCCCGGATCCGGATGAGGTGGTAAGCGCTGCGGAGATCCAGCTTAGTAAACCAGGTCGCCCCCTGGAGGGAGTGGAAGGCAGTGTCCATAAGGGGCAGGGTGTACCGGTCCTTCTCCGTGATATCGTTGAGAGCACGATAGTCGATACAAGGACGAAGAGATCCGTCCTTCTTTCCAACGAAGAAGAACCCTGCACCCACTGGAGAGGAGGACGGTCGGATGATCCCAGCACTGAGCGACTCCTTCAGGTAGCTGTTCATTGCCTTCTTCTCCGGCGCTGACAGACTGTAGAGGCGTCCTGAGGGTAAGGGCGCCCCCTGGCGGATGTTAATGGCGCAGTCGTAGGGCCGGTGAGGAGGCAGAGACATCGCCTTGGACTTACTGAAAACGGCACCCAGGTCGTGGAACTCTGAGGGCACCAGGGTGAGATCCGGGGGCGCGGTGTCCTGAGCTGTGGGAGGCGAGGACGGGGCGCAGGCCGCGGATTGGAGGCAGGTACCCATGCAGAAAGTGCTCCACGCTGAAACCTTCCCAGTCTTCCAGTCCAAGGCGGGGTTGTGGAGGCGGAGCCAGGGATAACCGAGGATGACAGGTGTTACTGAGGAGGGCAGGACGTAAAAGGAGATATCCTCCCGATGGTTTCCAGAGATGATCACCGGGACAGGGGATGTTTGGTGAGTTACCTTTCCCAGGGAAACTCGGCAGAGATTAACCAGGGCGAGAAGAGTATTGAGGGGGTGACAGTGGATGCCCAGTCGGGTTGCCAGGCTTCGTGAAATAAAGCTACCCTCCGCGCCTGAATCCACCAGTGCATGTGTGAGGTGCCCAGTGAGGTTGTGGCAGAAGCGGATGGGCAGCGTCAAATGTGTGAGGGGACTTAACCGATTAGCGTCCACGAGGCCCCCCTACAGTGACTCGCGGACCACCTCGTTTGGCTTCTCCGGACAATGCTCCACCGTGTGCTGGCTACCTCCGCAATACGTGCAGAGGCCCAGGTCACGACGGCGCTGTTTCTCCACCAGGGGGAGCTTTGTCCGGCCCGTCACCATTGGTTCCGACTCCTTGGAGACCTCCGGCGGCGGCAACGCCAGGGGGCGAGCTTGGGGCAGACGTGCAGAGGCGCCCCGCGAGCGAGAAGACTGCTTCTGCTCGGAGGCGCGCTCGCGCAGCCTGTTATCCAAACTGATGGTGAGAGAAATCAGCTGCGCCAGCGTCTCCGGGGTATCCCGTCCAGCCAACTCATCCCTCAGACCGGAATTTAGACTGCGGAGGAAGATGCCGCAGAGCGCACGCTCTTCCCAGCCAACTTCCTCCGCGGTAACCCGGAAGTCGATCGCGTAGTCGGCCGCCGATCGGCTCCCCTGTTGGAGTCCGAGGAGGCGGTCGACCTGGACACTGTCCAAACGCGAATGATCAAACACTTCCAGGAATTGTCGCACGAACTGGCCATAGGTGAGGGTGGCGTAGCTGGGCTTCACCATAATGGCGTAAGCCCAGGTAAGCGCACGACCCTCAAGGAGATTACCTATATAGCCAATTCTGCTATGGTCTGAGGGAAAATCTCCGGGAACGCGAAGAAACACGGACTCACACTGCATAATAAAACCCCGAGCTCCACCCAGCTTACCGGTGAAGCGAGCAGGAGTGGGGATTGGTGTGAGCCGTGTTGGTGCACCCGGAGCAGGCTGGGCGGCCACCGGAGCCACAGGAGCCACGCCACCCGGACGAGCCGAGGGGAACGGCTGCTGGGGGTCCAAGCGGTCTAATCGGTTAGTAATGATAATTAATTGATTCAATATCACCTGTTGCTGATGAGCTATTAAATCCACCCGAGCCTCGAGGGTGGAAAGACGGCGTGCGAGCCCGCTGTCTGCCGAGCCGCTCTGCTGAAGCCGTACTGACATAATGCACGGCCCAGGAGACACACACGCAGGCTCAGGATAGATTTAACAGCTTTATTAGCAACAAGGAAGTGTACGGCTGCATGTCTGTGGAATAAGAATGTATTGGTGGTGGCGTCTGCGTCAGGCACGGGGGCAGGAGGCCGTACAGCCGGACAACCCTGTGGGAGAGAGCAGAGGGAGAAGGGTAACGGGCACCACACCAATACAGGGAATAATGATGGTAGCTGGCTTACTTGGTTGTGACAGGGGGCTGGCGTCGACAAGGGCGGAGCCCGGGAGACAGCGACCTGCGGTACCTGTGGCAGCAGCGTAGAGCCAACGGCGAGGTGATGAAGTCCGCCGCCGGGGATGTCCACCTGTGCACAGGGGAAAGCTAGAGGAGAGAGGTAAGGGGAGCTTACCCAGGGTATCTTCGCTAGTCGGTTTGAGATCCGTAGTAGTAAAGGGGCCGAAGTAGAGAGACGGCTTCAGGCCGAAGCCCAGGGCAGAGTGGATTAAATACCTCGCCGCTGACGAGGAGCAGGTGTGTGCACGGCTGGCGCCGCTGATGAGCAGCGAGTCATAACATCTATCAGTCTGGAAAAGGTTATAAAGCCATTTCTAAAGCTTTGGGACTCCAGTGAACCACATGAGAGCCATTATTCACAAATGGGGAAAACATGGAACAGTGGTGAACCTTTCCAGGAGTGGCCAGCCCATCAAAATTACCCCAAGGGGTCACAAAAGACCCCACAACAACATTCAAAGAACTGCAGGCCTCACTTGCTTTAGTTAAGGTCAGTGTTTATGACTCCACCATAAGAAAGAGACTGGGCAAAAATGGCCTGCATGGCAGAGTTCCAAGACAAAAACCACTACTGAGCAAAAAGAACATAAAGGCTCATCTCAGTTTTGCCAGAAAACATCTTGATGATCCTCAAGACTATTGAGGAAATACTCTGTGGACTGATGAGACAAAAGTAGAACTTTTTTGAAGATGTGTGTCCCATTATATCCGGCGTAAAAGTTACACAGCATTTCAGAAAAGGAACATCATACCAACAGTAAAATATGGTGGTGGCAGTGTGATGGTCTGGGGCTGTTTTGCTGCTTCAGGACCTGGAAGACTTGCTGTTGTAAATGGAACCATGAATTCTGCTGTCTGCCAAAAAATCCTGTAGGAGAATATTTGGCCATCTGTTCGTGACCTCAAGCTGAAGCGCACTTGGGTTCTGCAGCAGGAAAATTATCCAAAACACACCAGTAAGTCCACCTCTGAGTGGCTTAAGAAAAACAAAATGAAGACATTGGAGTGGCCTAGTCAAAGTCCTGACCTGAATTCGATTGAGGTGCTGTGGCATGATCTTAAAAAAGGCAGTTCATGCTGGAAAACCATCCAATGTGGCTGAACTACAACAATTCTGCAAAGATGAGTGGGCCAAAATTCCTCCACAGGGCTGTAAAAGACTCATTGCCAGTTATCGCAAATGCTTGATTGCAGTTGTTGCTGCTAAGGGTGGCCCAACCCGTTATTAGGTTTAGGGGGCAGTCACTTTTTGACACAGGGCCATGCAGGTTTGGAATTTTGTTTTCCTTTAATAATAACACCTTCGTTTAAAAACTGCATTTTGTGTTTACTTGTGTTATCTTTGTCTAATATTTAAATTTGTTTGATGATCTGAAACATTTTAGTGTGACAAACATACAAAAAAATGAGAATTCAGGAAGGGGTAAACACTTTTTCACACCACTGTACGGCTGTCCAGGGCCAGCCCTCCCTCCACTCCGCTCTTCCATGCGTCACCTGTGCTGAGTACTATATATCTTGGCTAATGTTCAATAAAGCTAACCTCAACAAGTGGACGTGTTATTTCCAGACATAACATTTGGCGACAAGGATGACCCACGCAGCATCGAGGATGAAGAATCCAATTACAAAACTACCACTGTTCCTCATTCTGCCTGGTGAGCCACCTACTGTATGCCCTGGTCCTGCTGGTATGAAACATTTGAAACGTATCACTATCGACCTAGAGGAAGCTAGACTATGAGCTATACTACTCACTCACCTTGGCTTCAAGGGACAGTGCATCTTCTGTTCACTTAGGACCATGGACACCTACAGCAAGTGTGTAGCTTTGCTGACTGGACATTTCGCTGCTCCACAGAGTGTGATGGCCTGAAGATTTGTGTTTCACCGGCACCAACAGCAACCTGACAAGTCAGTCCCACAGTACATGGCTGTCCTCTGCTGTTTAGCTAGCACATGTGAGTTCAGACACTTGGAAAACAAGTTGGTGCGAGGACAGTTGAAGGCGTACACCTTGAATTTGGAGATACAGTAGGGACTGCTGGAGGCGCTGGATGACCTGCCATTGGCAGACGTGCTGGAATTAGCGTCCCAGCTAGAGCTAGAAGTGGCTGCCCAGTTAGCATCGCAGCTAGCAGGCCCCAACCCACACTCCCCACATTCAACTCCACTGGTACAAGCAGTTACCCCGGCTGCTCAGCCCTTCAACTGATGCCAGCATGGACATCATCAACTTTGTAGGCCCCAACAACTGGTCAGCCCAGTGGTGTATAGTGAAGCTGGACAGCATCAGTATATTGATGGTGCTAGCCACTGCTGCCTCAATGTCCCTGATCAATGAAGCCACAGATTAGAAGGCTTACTCCCCAATGTCCAGACGCAGTGGAACTGCTGGACTACGGATGCTCCAAGACCAGCAGCACTAGCGACAGAACTCTCCCAGCATTCTTGTTCCAGGTGACACGCCATGGCGATAATATCCTGGGGTGGGACTTATTCTGTGAACTGGGCTTCTCCATCATAGGCCCCGGTCTGACCACTGATGACTCGAGTCCACTGCACTCAGACGTGGATGCAACCACACCTTGCTTTGCACCGCATACCGAGCAGAACCTTGTAGAACCGGAGCCACCACAGGAGCTCCAGACCACATCCGCACAAGACCCGAAGCCACCACAGGAGCCCCAGACTGCATCCACACATGACCCAGAGCTGGTCCTCATGCAGCACGAGCATCCTCGAACTGCCACCTCATCGCAGGAGCTCCAGTCCACAGTCACACAGGACTCAGAAGAAGGTAAGGCCTACCCCATCAGTGGCAAGACTGGCACCTTTCCTCGGCAGCAGGGTGGAAGAGCAATGATCTTTATGTCATATACAGTATGTCAAAGACTTCGAGTTTATGCTGAAATACACCACATTTAAGTAATTTCATTTTGGTTAATTATGCAGTTTGAAAAACAATGATTTGCAGTTGTAATCAATTAAATCATCTTAAGAGGCTGCAGCGTATTTAATTCAGTTGATTCCTGAAGAAAGTAGTAAGTCTGAAATAAAAAGTCTGAGATCCACAATAGTTGGTCACATGTTTTTATGTCACACAAATTAAAAGTATGGTTAAAATAAATAATTATATTATATATTATATAATAATTATTATATACGTATATAATTATATATAATAATTAATTATATATATATATATATATTTCTATTAAAATGGTAACACTGAAAATAAGAATGATTTGATCCCCTTTATTTCAATAAGAAAATATTACAATTATAAATATAGGTGGGAAAAAATGAAGGAGAATGGAATAATTTAAAACAGAGTTGGGATTCTATTTGAAGAAGTTACACAAAAACCTCTGAAGACCCTGGAAACACACACAGCCTTGAACTTTCAGGCTCATTTTCTTGTATCCTTATAAATCCTGTCTGTTTCTGATTTTAGTTTTGTCTGCAATCTGTTTTTATTTTGTCCTGTTATATTATTTTTGTACTCTCTTATCTAAACTATTTTTGTTTCCTAATCCTTTTAATAAAGTAAAGTAAATTAAACTAGAAAAGCACTCATAGAGCACATACCTCCGCCAAGGCTCCTTCCATTTCTCATGGATCACCTCCAAAATGTAATGGGTTTGTGTGTAGGCCTATAGCCACTTGTGGTGAAAACTGCATCAGAGTCTGTCCATCAGTTTTGGAGTATTGTTGCTAATACACTGTGAAAAGATACGAGCCTTGGCTGAGGTATGCATTCTCAGATCATCACCAAAATACGATGGGTTCCTCTCTAGCCCAAGAACCACCTCTGGTGAAAATTTCATCCAAGTCCATCCTGTAGTTTTTGTGTAATCCTGCTGCACAAATACAAACAAAGGCCTTGGTGGAGGTATGCACTCTCAGATCATCACCAAAATCTAATCATCTGTTCCCCGTGCCATTACACACCTTTCCTGAAAATTTCATCAAAATCCATTCATAACTTTTTGAGTTATGTTGGTAACAGACAAACAGACAAACTGACAGAAAAACGCCGGTAAAAATATAACCTCCTTGGCGGAGGTAATAAAAAACTTAGTGTTGCTAAGGTAACAAAGTATGTCCTATTTTACCGGAGAAGGATTAAGGTGGTCGGGGCCCCTAGGCTACTAGGTGTAAAGGGCCCCCCATACTGTTATGTCCAGAAACCCGGAATGATCAACTTAGAGTTGAGCTGTGCTTGAACATGAACTTTATTATAACAAACAGTTAATAATACAGTACAGGTTTATCGTGGCTGAGCACTATGTCACTGAGAGCCGAGAGAGGCCTAAGATGGCTGACTCTCCCCATTTAACCGTCTGACGTGGTGACATCACCCTAATGGCTGCATCACCACGCCGGCGCTCATTAGCCCCTGTCATGCCACACTACATATACCTCCACACCACACCTCCACCAGGCAGAAAATGGTTGGAAACAAGCTTTAAGTTAGGGAAGTAGCTACAGCATCTTAAGGCAACATCACAGAGGCACATCCTGATTTCAAGATCATACTAAAACAAAGTAACATTCAAAAAGCACAGCAACATGCAGTATGGGATACCATCATTTTGAGCCACTTCATGCCCTCACAGACTCACACACTTGAGCGCTACTGATGGTGGCAGCCTAAGTCTACAAGGGCTCAGGGCTTGAGGGTTTAGGGAGAAGATTGAGATTCTGCCTATTTCTTGGTTAACGTTCAATAAAGCTAACCTCAACACGTGGACGTATCCGTCCTTATTTCCAGACATAACCAAAGAAGAAGAAGCTGTAACCGAGGACCTTTTTTATGTGTAACATGTGACTCTTTTACAAGAGGTGTTTAATCAACCAATCATTATCATGTTGGAATACTGCCCTTCGGCCCAGTTTCCGAAGGGAAAGGATCATGCTCTGCTTCAGTATGTCACAGTATATGTTGGGATTCATGGTTCCCTCAATGAACTGTAGCCCCCCAGTGCTGGCAGCACTTATGCAGCCCCAAACCACGACACTCCCACCACCATGCTTGACTGTAGTCAAGACATACTTGTCTTTGTACTCCTCACCTGGTTGCTGCCACACACGCTTGACACAATCTGAATCAAATAAGTTTATCCTGGTTTCATCAGACCACAGGACATGGTTCCAATAATCCATGTCCTTAGTCTGCTTGTCTTCAGCAAACTGTTTGTGGGCTTTCTTGTGCGTCATCTTTAAAAGGGGCTTCCTTCTGGGACGACAGCCATGCAGACCAATTTGATGCAGTGTGCGGCGTATGGTCTGAGCACTGACAAGCTGACCCCCCACCCCTTCAACCTCTGCAGCAATGCTGGCAGCACTCATACATCTATTTTCAAAAGACAACCTCTGGATATGACGCAGAGCACGTGCACTCAACTTTTATGGATGACCATGGCAAGGCCTGTTCTGAGTGGAACATGTCCTGTTAAACCACTGTATGGTCTTGGCCACCATGCTGCAGCTCAGTTTCAGGGTGCTGGCAATCTTCTTATAGCCTAGGCCATCTTTATGTAGAGCAACAATTCTTTTTTTCAGATCCCCAGAGAGTTCTTTGCCATGAGGTGCCATGTTGAACTTCCATTGACCAGTATGAGAGAGTGTGAGAGCAATAACACCAAATTTAACACACCTGCTCCCCATTCACATCTGAGACCTTGTAACAATAACGAGTCACATGACACCGGGGAGGGAAAATGGCTAATTGGGCACAATTAAGACATTTTCACTTAGGGGTGTGCTCACTTTTGTTGCCAGCAGTTTAGACATTAATGGCTGTGTGTTGAGTTATTTTGAGGAGACAGCAAATTTGCACTGTTATACAAGCTGTACACTGCCTACTTTACATTGTATCAAAGTGTCATATCTTCATTGTTTTCCCATGAAAAGATATAAAATATTTACAAAAATGTGAGGGGCGTACTCACTTTTGTGAAGTACTGTAACTCAAGTTAGCGTAGTGTGTAATATACTACAAATGAACTGCTGTAAAGTAATAGCATTTTTTAAATTAAAAAAGATGCATGCATTTTGCGTGTTTTTAGGTCTTTGATTACCAGTGAAGATGATTTTTGAATACCATTGTAAGTAGAAGTTTGACTAATTGCAACTTTTTTTCCAGGGAAAGATTCTGTTGTGTTTTTATTTCATTTTATTGTGTACATGCTTCTTAAGGAACCCTGGATTTCATTCTGCAAGAGACAACAGCAGAGCAGGTTCAATTCAATTCAACTTTATTTATATAGTGCCATATCACAACAATAGTCATCTCATAGCACTTTCAAATGTAGGGGAAACTCCACAATTGCAGAAAGACCCCAGCAATCAGGCGATCCCCTGTGAGCAAGCGCTTGGTGACGGTGGAGAGGAAAAACTCCCTTTTAACAGGAAGAAACCTCTAGCAGAACCAGGCTCAGGGATGGGGCAGTCATCTGCTGCGACTGGCTGTGGCATGAGGGGATAGAGAAGATGAAAAGAACAGACATAAAGAGAGCAAACATTAAAGGAGTGAAGCCAAGTACATTATTGGAGGTCACCAGGCAGTCTAAATCTATTAACAGCAAAACAAAGGGAGGGTTTAGAGACACATGATCCCTCCCTAATCGTAGGCTATATTGAAGAGGAAGGTTTTTACCCTATTCTTAAAAACAGAGATCAAGTCTGACTCCCGAACCCAGATTAGTAACTGGTTCCACAGGAAGGGAGCTTGACAGCTGAAGGCTCTGCTGTCATGCGGTGACCCTCGCGGATCACCATAAGACGCCAAGAGTCCACCAGTGAGTTTTGCAATGATGGTGGTTTATTAAAACAAGACAAGACAATACTGTGAGCTGCTCAGGGCAAAAACACACATTAAGCAGTACAAGGGCTCGTAGGGCTAACCCCAGCCACTACGAGCTAAACTATGACATGACATGAAAAGCACGAACCTGACATGAAGGCCTAACAAGGTTTAGGCCACCTGACGATGTCTGATGAGGATTTTTTTTTTTTTTTTTTTTAGATTTAGTATACTTTATTGATCCCCAGAGGGGAAATTGAGGGCCATCCACCACCTGGATGGATGAAGCAGCCACGATATGGCGCTATCCCTTAACCATTCACACACACATTCACTCCTAGGGCCACTTAGAGTCTCCAATTAACCTAACCTGCATGTTTTTGGCATGTGAGAGGAAACCGGAGAAATCCCGGGGTAAACCCACGTATACACGGGGAGAACATGCAAACTCCACACAGATCACTGTTGGTCGGGGGCTGGGATCGAACCCACAATCCCACGATCCCCACGATCCCCCGGCCAAGGGTAAACTGTGCTGCCGCAGTGCTAACCACTGCGCCACCGTGCAGCCCCTAGTTGACAATGTCTGACAATACTCCTGCGATTTAACTGCCTCTAGTGCCCGCCTTATAAAGGCGAACACTAACGAGCAGTAATGACAAGCAGCTGACCAACCTTGACAGGCGGAAGCCCCACCGAGCGCCTTCACAATAAGAGCCCGGTGAGGCCAGAATACAACCCATAACTGTCAAGGCCGGCAGCGAGTTGTGCTTAGCCCGAGCGCGGACAGAACCCAGCGCTCGGGTCGTAACAGTACCCTCCCTCCGAGGGCGGGCTCAGAACGCCCAAGGACCACCCTGCCCCCACCCCACCCCCCAGGGTGGGTGGCTGGGGGTAGGTGCGGAGGGAGATAGACCAAACCCAGAAACAAACAGTGACAAGGACAACTACATACAGGACAATGACAAGAATACCAATCACTCAGATTAAATCAAAAAGATGCACATGGAGAAAACAAAAAAAAAAAAACAGAACTACTGGGTCAGAAAAACTACATACAAGACCATGACAAAATACCGAATATTCAACTCAGATAAAATACACAGAGGGAAATAAGGCAACAGTAGAACATAACACAATTTGCCAAGGATCCCCAAATAAGTTACAGAAAACACAGGACAGCATGAGAAAATTAGATCTTGGCCCACATGTTACACAAGGAAATGACTTCCCACCCATGTGAATACACAAATAACCAAACACAAAAGGCAGAGCACTTACTGGCTCATACCCGACTACACACAATGCAAACTAGGGCAACTGCAAGACATAACCATAACACAAAGTACACAGGACAGCAAGGAAAAAAAACCAGAACAATCACTGCGACAGATCAACACCAGAAAACGACCACTACCTCCCCGACAGTTTATGCCGACCGGCGGAGACCAAGCGCCACAGGAACAGTTCAGGTGGTCTCCCCGCGTCCAACAGCCGGCGGGTGGTCATAGGAGGTGGAACATGACCAGGCGGCTTACCACAGTCCCAACGCCCAGCACGTCCGCTCCTCAGGTGGTCGAACCAGGTCACCCAGCGAAACACACAAAACGTCGGGTGACCGACCCGGGGCGCCGAACCGGCAAAGCAGTTCCTCAGGCGGCCGACCCGTGTCCCTCAGCCACCAGTCCCAGGGAAAAACAGCCCGCGGTGGCCTCCCAGACGAGGACAAAACTCGGGAGAGCCGGAGCGAGCGAACAGGAGCCCCCACGGCCCCCGGCGATGATGCACAGGGGCCGTGACTCAGTAGAGGGGAAAGATGGCAAGGATGAGCCCGTAATCCGTCCGACGGTGAAAGGTCTGCAGCTCCTCCCTCATCCGCGGACCACGCTGGCGCTGCACCTCCGCTGGACCCCGATTGGGTCCCAGCTGCACCCGCGTCGGGCCCCGATTGGGCCAAAACCGCACCTGCGGTGGACCCCGATTGAGCCTCTGGCGCACCCATGTCGGACCCCGATTGGGCCAGAACCGCACCTGCGGTGGACCCCAATTGGGCCTCCGGTGCACCCTCGTTGGACCCCGATTGGGCCAGAACCGCACCTGCGGTGGACCCCATTTGGGCCTCTGACGCACCCACGTCGGACCCCGATTGGGCCACAGCAGCCTCCACGACGGACCCCAACTGGGTTGGTGCAGCTCCGCTGACGATCTCCACCCCCGAACCTGGGACCTCCAACCCAGTGACTCCGACTGGTTCCACGCCGGCAACACTGCAACAAGGCTCACAAACAGGAAGAAAACCGGGATTAGAATCACCGGTAGCAACAGAACCCAGCGAGACGAGCTCGGGCGCAGCAGGTGGCTGCTCCTCACTCGCCTCCCCGAGAGGCAGGCAAAAATGTTCCAAAACAGGGGACAGAGACACAAGGGGGAGCACTTGCCTGCACTCGGGTTCTGTTGCCACCCAGGACTTCGACGATCCAGGTACAGGGCGGCGACTCTCGTCAGCGGGCTCCAACTCAGCTGCGTTGGGCTCCGCAGCTGGCAAGATGTCATCTGCAGCCAGAGGTTCCTCCCACGCAGCTATCCACGCCGATGACCCGCATGGCGTGGGGGCAGGGGACCCTCGACCCACTGGCTCGGACCGCTCCGGCGAGGAGACCCGGGGACGCTTCTTCGTCGGCTCAGGCTCTGGGCCGCAGTCCGGTCTTCTCCTCCGTCCACGACGTGGCTGCAGGGCTGGATCCAGGCTTTCCAGCACTGCAGGCCCCCTCTTCATCCGACAACGTTGGCCTGGCGTCGCGGACCGCTCGACCAGGGGGGACACAGAGGCAGCAGGTTTAGTTATTATCACTACAGCAGATGGAGAGAGCTCGGGGGGCTGCGAACCCCAAACTCCGCCCCCAGGAGTCAGACAAGGCAGGCTACAATTATGGTGTAATAAACTAACTTGCACTTGCCTTTCTCCCGGAGGGAAGATGGTTCCTGCTGTAGGGGACGTTGTTCCTCCTTCTCCCCACTGGATGGCGACAGAGGGCCCCCTGGAAGGACGAGGTGGAGCCGCTCTCAGAGGTTCGCTGACGGGCTTCGCCGGCAGCGAGTCCAGCCGGGGATTCTGCCGAGGTTCTCCTTGGCCGTGACGCCGACATCGTCGACGACCTCCAGATGGCGCGACCTCCTGGACCGGGTCAGGGACAGGGACCCAACACGGGGAGCGAGGATGCCTCCACCTCTGCTTCCTGCTTTCCTCCTCCTCCAGCCCGTGGAGTATCTCGCGCTGCGTGGCGAGTTCATCTCTCCTCGTCATCACCTCCGGGTGATCGTAGTAGTGGAGAGGAAGGTTGTCCAGGAGAACCTCTGCACAGTCCAGGTGCTAGCGCATATAGCTGGAGTTGACGTCAAAGGTAGCGGCGAGGAGCGTCCCGTCGACGTACTCCAGCGCGCTCGCTAACTCTTTGCCCAGGCGCTGACCGCGGCCCCTGGATGATGGCATTCTCCCAGCAATTGACACCCAGACAGGGAAGAACAATAGTCCAATTAAGGCAAAAACTCACCGTGAAAAAAGGCATCTCGGTGTGGCGTCTCCGTTTAGATGTCCTGGCAGGAGTATACTGTCATGCGGTGACCCTCGCGGATCACCATAAGACGCCAAGAGTCCACCAGTGAGTTTTGCAATGATGGTGGTTTATTAAAACAACAAGACAAGACAATACTGTGAGCCGCTCAGGGCAAAAACACACATTAAGCAGTACAAGGGCTCGTAGGGCTAACCCCAGCCACTACAAGCTAAACTATGACATGACATGAAAAGCACGAACCTGGCATGAAGGCCTAACAAGGTTTAGACCACCTGACGATGTCTGACGAGGATAGTTGACAATGTCTGACAATACTCCTGCGATTTAACTGCTGCTAGTGCCCACCTTATAAAGGCGAACACTAATGAGCAGTAATGACAAGCAGCTGACCAACCTTGACAGGGGGAAGCCCCACCAAGCGCCTTCACAATAAGAGCCCGGTGAGGCCAGAATACCACCCACAACTGTCAAGGCCGGCAGCGAGTTGTGCTTAGCCCGAGCGCGGACAGAACCCAGCGCTCGGGTCGTAACATCTGCCTCCCATTGTACTTTTGGAGATTCTAGGTATTACAAGTAATCCTGCATTTTGGGAGCATAGTGCTCTGTTAGGATGATAGGGTAATATCAGATCTTTTATATAAAAAGGGACCTGGTTATTAAAAGCTTTGTAAGTGAGAAGAAGGATTTTAAACTTAATTCTAAACTCTATGGGAAGCCAATGAGGGGAGGCCAGAGCCGGAGAGACATGATCTCTCTTTCTAGTACCTGTTAAAACTCTTGCAGCACCATTTTGGATCAGCTGAAGACTTTTGAAAGATATTTTAGGACAACCTGATAACGAGTTACAATAATCTAATCTAGAGCTAACAAAAGCGTGGATCACTTTCTCAGCATCACTCTGAGACAAGATGCTCCTAATCTTGGCAATATTACGCAGATGATAGAAGGCAGTCTTAGAAACAAATTTAATATGTGAATTAAAAAACAGATCTTGATCAAAAATAACTCCAAGGTTCCTCACAGGACTATTCAGAGAAAGATTACCCACTTCCAAATTAAGAGTTTGATTTGGAAAGGTATTTCTAAGGTTTTTGGACCAACAAGAATGACTTCAGTCTTATCTGGGTTTAATAGCAGAAAATTACAAGTCATCCAAGCTTTGATTTCCTTAAGACAGGTGTCTAAATTGGCTAATTGATTACTATCATCTGGCTTCATTGACAGGTATAATTGTGTGTCATCTGCGTAACAATGAAAATGTATTCAGTGCTTTCTAATGATATTGCCTAACGGAAGCATATATAAACTAAAAAGAGTAGCTTAGCACAGATCCCTGTGGAACTCCATAACTGAGCTTAGAGTTGGAAGAAAACTCATTATTGATATGAACAAACTGAAGCCTATCGGACAGATACGATCTAAACCACTGCAGCGAAGTTCCATTTAGTCCAACAAAGTGTTCTAATCTATCAAGTAAAAATATCATGGTCGATAGTATCTGTCACATGGGATGAGATGCCGGGTCGGCGCTCAGACCATGTCCCTTATCCCTGCCTCTCATTGGACAGCGTCTCAGCAGGCTCCCAGCTGTCAGTGTTACGGGACGGCTGGGGCCAATTAATCCTCATCAGCTGGGGCGCTGCCAATGAGGATAAAAAGGAGCAGCCTTGATCACTCGGGGCTGCGACATAAGCACTGCTAGGCTGGAGCCCCTTCGTCCAGTGCCAGTCCTTGACTCATCTGCAGCATTACTCGTAAGTGTTTTCCCGTAAGGAGTAATTGTGTATCTGTACCCCCATGTCCGGTGCTAGCTCTCGGTTCACCTTACTGTATCACTTGGGAGTGCCACCTTGTATGAGTACCTGTGCATTGGAGTCCTTATGCCCTGTGCCAGCTCTCTGGCTGCTTAACCCGTGAGTGTTACCCGCTGTGAGTTCTCATGCCGTTACCCCTACGCCCGGTGCCAACTGTTAACTCTGGTGCTGTACTGCTCGTGAGCGTTACTCTGTATGAGTGTCTGTGCTTTCCTCATCCCTTACCCCTGTCATTAATAAACATCACAACTCACTGGCTCGCCCTTGGCTCTCATTGTGTGGCTCCCCAGAGTCACACGTAACAGTATCAAAGACTCCACTAAGATCTAAAAGGACAAGTACAGAAACAAGTCCATTATCAGATGCGATAAGGAGGCCATTAGTGACCTTCACTAAGGCTGTTTCAGTACTATGATGGATTCTGAACCCAGATTGAAACTCTTCAAATAAACCATTTCCCTGCAAGTGGTCAAATAATTGCGTAGTAACAACTCTTTCTAAGATTTCTGAAATGAAAGGCAGATTAGAGATTGGTCAATAGTTAGCTAAAACTCCTGGATCAAGCGTTGGCTTTTTGAGTAAGGGTTTAATTACAGCAGTTTTAAAAGCCTGCAGTACATGACCTAAAGTTAAAGAAGAATTGATTATTTGAATAATATGGCTCCCAATAAATGGGAAGGCTTTTTTTAAATAACCTGGTAGGAATAGGGTCTAAAAGACAAGTTGAAGGCTTGGATAAGGATATTATTTTATCTAACGCTAAAAGGTCAATTGGAGTAAACTTATCCAAGCAGATATCAACTGAAGGAGTTGTGGTAGTTTCTGTACTTAAGTTTACGGTGGGAAGAATCTGACTGATTTTATCTCTAATAGATAAAATTTTATGATTGAAAAAGTTCAAAAAGTCCTGACTGGTAAGCTCTAGGGGGATGCGAGGATTGACAGAGTCCTGACTCTTTGTCAGCCTGGCTACAGTGCTGAAAAGAAACCTGGGATTATTCTTATTCTCTTCTATTAATGCAGAGTAATAACTTGTTCTAGCTTTTCTAAGACATTTTTAATAAATTAAGCGATGATTTCTCCAAGCTAAATAGATTTTATCTAAATTAGTGGAACACCATTTTCTTTCTAATTGACGAGTCTTCTGTTTTAAACTGCGAGTTTCTGTGTTAAACTAAGGGGTTAGAAATCTGTGATTGGACTTTTTCTTTTTTAATGGGGCCACCAAGTCTAGAGTCTGATGCAGAGAGGCTGTAACACTATCTACCGTGCTATCAATTATGGAAGGAGCAAGCTTTCTGTCTTTTATTTTCGTTGTGTTGACACATGGCATAGAGGAGACAATCTGCATAAATTTGGAAACAACATCATCTGAAAGACATCTGCTGTAGTAGTATTTTCTTTAGGAATCGAATAGTCAGGAATAATGAAATCAAAGGTTAACAGATAGTGGTCTGACAGTACAGGATTTTGAGGAGACACTACCAGATTTTCTATTTCTATGCCATAAGTCAGAACAAGGTCCAATGTGTGGTGGAGATAATGGGTAGAATTTTCTACTTTCTGGGAAAACCCCATCAAGTTTAACCTCTTGCACTCCGGTGTACCGCGGACGGGCAGGTCTCTGCGTCCTACAGCGCACAGAGGGCGCTCTCGTGTGCTCTAGGACGCACGAGGGCGCTGCGTCCTAAGAACGCACTGGAAAAAAAAGCTGCATTTCCGTTCTCCCACTTTCCCATTCTCCCATTGAATAAGAGCCTTGAATTGGGTTTCTGAAACCTTGAAGAACCAATGACTGAAAACCTAGCAAGAAGGACCCGCCTACCAACGCTGTGAATGCAGCGAGCCAATTGAAGCACAGAAGTTCGCGAGCTTTTTTGTGTAAGGCTGGGTGAAGAGAGACTGACTGCTGCAGCAGATGAAAAAAGGACCCGCAGGAAGAACCCCACAGACCCAGCAGCACGGAGACCATCCACAAGTGCAACCTGTGTGACAGGGACTGCCATTCGCGCATCGGCATGTTCGGCCACAGGCGGTGCTTTTTTTGTTTTTGTTCCAGCAGAGTAGACGTTAGGATTCTCTTCCATGGTCATCATAGACCGACGGAGGCCAACGACGAAGGCTGAGTGACACACACGCGTTCGCCAGTCTTTTTTTAATTACTACTGTTATTTGTTTTGAAAAATCGTTCGCCAAAAACCACAATCATGGAAGCGCAAAACCGCAATAATGGAATTATGTTTTGATTGG
The DNA here is from genome assembly GCA_020510985.1 of Pholidichthys leucotaenia. Taxonomy (NCBI): domain Eukaryota; kingdom Metazoa; phylum Chordata; class Actinopteri; order Cichliformes; family Pholidichthyidae; genus Pholidichthys; species Pholidichthys leucotaenia. The sequence continues at coordinate 400,997,693 of CM035836.1, forward strand.
GTCGCGAGACCAACGTCGCGTTTGTCTGACAATGAGGAAGAAGTTCTCCAGTTCCGCTTCTGCTGTGAAGAGGTAAGTGTTCTAAGCTAAATTATTCTTTATCCCTGAAAATTGTAATCAAAATGACTTTTGACCGATCGGTAAATTACAGCTGTGCATCATCGCTGCATGACGGACCGTGGCGCAATGGGCGATGTCCATCCTCTGTAGCGGGGGGGGGACAACCCCCACACACACACAGCCCTGAGTGTCACCTTTCATTAGAGCCCAAGATGAAGCTTCTATATTGAATCATTCAAAAGTTACAGACGTTTTTCCAAACTGTGCCATTTGGCACAATTTGGCACAGTTCAAAAATGCCTGGGAACTACCTGAGGAAAAAGCTGTGTAATATATTCATTTTTTGTGGCATTGTTACAAAATTTGGACCTCAGCTGGATAACACTTGGTTCTACATTTCTGTTGCATTTTCCAGCCCGGATCTGAAGCTGTGTGTTATTTGCAAGCATTTGTATCCGAAAAAACACCCAGGCCAAATTTATTTTCTTCAAGTTCAGTATGCTTAGATGACTGTAACTCAGTGGCTGGAGCACTTAGAGAGATTATAACTGTTTTGCCAAAAAATTCAAAGTGTTTTCTTTTAAATGAGACCAACCCCATGAAGATGCTGCAAAGGGTTGAAGAACAGCTTTCGATTTACTTTGGGCACGTTATTTTTTGGCGTTTTTAGGGAAATTGACCGGAGTGCAAGGGGTTAATATTGAATTGAATGCCTTATTAAGACAGTCACTATCTACGTCAGCATGTATATTAAAATCCCCTACTATAATTATTATCTGATTTCAGCACTAAATCAGCTAAGAATTTGGCAAATTCGGATAAAAACTCTGAGTAGGCTGAGGGAGGGCGGTAAACTATGGCAAAGAAAATTAGGTATCAGCTAAGATTACTAACATGCCCAATACTGAGGACCAGGCCCTCAAAGGAATTAAAACATGTTTTTTGCTTTCCATTAACTAGTAATTTAGAATGGTAAATTGCCGCCACTCCACCTCCACAACCAGAACTTCTGGGATGTTGATAGTTTAGATAACCAGAGGGAGTTAATTCAGTTAAACCAACATAATCATCTTGCCCTAGCCAAGTCTCTGTAAGGGATTTTAAATCAATCTGATGATCAATTAACAGATCATGGACTAGTAGAGACTTGGGAGTTAGAGACCTAATATTTAACTAAACTCATTTAATTTTTAAATTATGAGGAGGAAGAGAGATCAAATCATTAAATTTAGAGACTTGATGTTTAAGTTTTACTAACTTTTTGTTTAATCACTTTGGGATGTTTATACATTATGTTTTTATTAACTTTGGAGGGAGTAAACAAAGGTTCTCTGAAGGGGAAGACAGGGCCTAAGTTGAGGGGTGACAGATGAGGAGGAACTGCAGAAAGGCGTGAATTTATCAAGTTTTGTTGTATTTGTCTTGGGTTATAATATTTTGGGTAACGGGAGACAGACACAATCTCTATGGGGTTATTAATTGAAGACTGATCTAAACCGTGAGGATTATTTGGATTAATACGATTAATATGAGAAGTGGACACAAAGAAGGGCTGGTTAGCAGACCCAGGAACTTCGGGGTGAGTTAACACACCAGATTTCAGTCATTGTACTAAAAAATGCTGAGTGGAATAGAACAGATTGTCCCTTAAAACACGTGCACCAAGTCTATTTGGATGGATGCCATCTGGCCTCATAAATGATGGGCGGTTCCAAAACAGGTTGAAATTGTCTACAAAACCAGTGTTAAAAGTAGGACATGTAGAACACAATCAGGTGTTAAGGCTGAGAGTTCTGCTAAAATAATTGCAACCTCATCTGAAAGGTGCCAAAGGCCCAGAAATAAACACACATCTGCCACATTTCATAAGAGTGGACAGAAGGCTCTTGAAGTCACTCTTTAAGATCTCCGACACTTCACCTGGGATGTTGTTGCATCCAACATGTACAATGACAGTTTTAGCGTGGGAGAATTCATTTAATAGGCCAGGGGTAAGAGCCTCGATGTCTGACACTTTAGCCCCAGGAAAAAATTTAGTGACGCAGTACCTGCTTCTGACGTTCCTCATAATCAAATCACCAGTTACCAATGTCGTCTGGGGGGGGCTTTGCCGGTGGCTTCTGAAATGGTGGATAATTTTGCCGTTGTTGTTGCAGTGATGGCGGGGTGATGCGCTCTCTTGTTTTTGGAGCTGGTGTATAGTTCGGCACACCTAAAGTAGTTTTAATCCGGGGCTTGCAGGTTTGGGCCGCTGCTGAAGGAAGAGGAGAGGCCATGGGAGGATGATAGACGTCCAGGTGGGGAAAATCTTCCAGGGAAAGGATGTCAAATCTGTTTTCCAGCAACAGGGGAACAGAGGAGGCGCAGCCGTGTCTGGTCAATCCCTGATGTTTGCTAGTTGGCCCAAACAAGGTCCAGGGCACGCATTGAGGATGTGAAAAACCACCCGGGGCTTTGGGTTTAGCTCTGAGCTGAAGCCAGTGTTTATTGCTGGGGTCCTGGACAGCTGAGGAGACCGGAGCAGGGGTGGAAGTAGATGGCAATGTGCTAAAATCTCCCAGGTAAGTAGCCGTCTCTGCTAGCTGCGAGTCGGTTGGCGGGGCTGATGTTCACCCGAGAATTATAGTATCTAGGTGGTCTTCAGCCTTACGAATCTTATAGAGGTTGGAGAGTCTCAATTTCAACTCAGAAACCTTCTTAAGGAGGGACACACAGCTGACACACGTCGGGGATGGAGTCATGACGTTCCAGGCGAGAAGTGAATAGCTAGCTAGCTAAAAACAGGTAAAAACAGGTTAGTCTAGCGTGGTGAAACAGCCCTGCCCGGGGTCAGATTCACCTGTGTGCCTGATCGTGCTATTGCATTTACTAGGCCAACACTAAGCTAACACTAAGTAAAAAGCTAATATCAGTAAAAAGAGATAAAAAAAAAATTAAAAACGAAGTTAATAAAACATACTGTGACATTTGCGGGATTCACACAAAGAAAGAGAAGCAAGATGGTTGTGACAAACAGGCTTTATTTACACACCACCAACCCCAACTTACTTCTGAGCACAGAGAGGAGGGGAGGTCATTCTCCCAGACCTCCGTTTCAATCATGGTTACACACACACATGATACATCTTGCCCTAATCCTGCTAAACACTGCTGGGTCATTATAACGCAGTTATAATGACACAGCAGTATAACTCAGTAATAACACACTTAATACACACACACAGTAACGTTTCAAACTGGCAAAGCATGCTGGGAAATCCCTGCCCCCCTTAACATGGCCCCGACGTTACACTGCCCTCCCCTGGACTGGTTTCTGTCCCCAGAAAATTCAAAGTCCACTTTCAGAAATCCAACGCAAGTCAGCCCGGTGCCGGGGCGGCACGCACGGGCCATCCAGTGTCCATCTGAGTCTCGGTCGGAGTATCTGGTTGGGGTAGGGTTCCGGTTTGGCCACCAGCGGGCGGGTGGACACATCTGACAGCCTCTGTAGGACCACGCACAGTCCCTTCCCTGGCAGCGGGAGTCCCATGCCCGCTCCGGCCGACTCCCACCGCTGCCAGGTCTCCCAGGCGGCCGCTGGCCCACGTCCATGCGTCCAGCCCTTGTCGCGCCTGGAAAATGGCCGGATCTTCATCCTGCTCGCTCCGCTGCTGCGCGTCTGCTGCGCCGAGGGCCTCTGTGACGTCACCGAAAGGGAAAGCATCTGCGGGTGGCGGTAGAACTACGCAGTTCCTCCTCTGGCAGCGGGAGTCACGACTCCCACCGCTGCCAGGACCTCCCAGGCGGCCGCTGGCCCGCGTCCAGGCATCCAGCCCCTGCCGAGCCCGGGAAAAGACCGGATCTGTCCTGCTCGCTCCGCTGCTGCTGCGCTCCAAAGGCCTCTGTGACGTCACCGCCGGGGGGAGCATCTGCAGGAGGCGGCTTTTTCTCCGTCCATGCCACCTCGCTCTAATTTAACGTCAGCGAGGGGCCAGTTTGTCATGCGCTGTGTGCGGGGCAGTAACCGTGTGAAGTACCCTGGCTCTGTGCAGCGGAAGCCCCCCTTCCTCGCGTCGCCGCGGCTGTCTCCTCCACGGTCTGCCATAGCTCCTCCTCCCACTCGCTCTCAGCACGGTGGTTTCCTCCGATGACCAGTCGTTCAGCGCGGCAGCCAACTCAACCTGGACCAGGTGGTCATCCAACAGGTTCTCGCCGTTGTAGCAGGGAATCTTGGCCCGCTGCTGGACGGATGGGACGGTCATCTCCCGGTTGATCGCCGCTCCTAATTGCTCTGGAATCGCCAGCCCGTCCTGCCCTGAAAAGGGCGGGAAACAGGGCTGGTTTGCTTTGCTCAGCCCGTTCTGCCTTGAAAAAGGCAGAGCAGTCCCATCGAGTCCGCTGCTCCGTCCATCGCTGCGATCCACTCCAGGGGCCGGCGTCTCAGCTCTACGCTCCGTTCCCAGCCGAGCGATGAACCGCTCTGGCCGTTGGACCTCCGCCTGGATCCTCATCTTGCTCCATCCCCACTCCTGACACCAGTGTGATGTTTGCGGGATTCACACAAAGAAAGAGGAGCAAGATGGTTGTGACAAACAGGCTTTATTTACACACCACCAACCCCAACTTACTTCTGAGCACAGAGAGGAGGGGAGGTCATTCTCCCAGACCTCCGTTTCAATCATGGTTACACACACACATGATACATCTTGCCCTAATCCTGCTAAACACTGCTGGGTCATTATAACGCAGTTATAATGACACAGCAGTATAACTCAGTAATAACACATTTAATACACACACACAGTAACGTTTCAAACTGGCAAAGCATGCTGGGAAATCCCTGCCCCCCTTAACATGGCCCTGACATTACAATACAAAAGCAGACAAGATAACGCTTTGACGTAACGTGATGTTGACAGACTGGTTGACGTTGACAGACCGGTTGACAGGTTAACCTTAAAGAACTATTATTGTATGAAAGAAACCAGAAACTCCAGTTCCTGTTGTGATTAACAGAAAATGCATCCTGCTTCCTTATTCTGCTACATTTATTGTCAGCCACTCCAGAGTGAACAGGTGCTTCACTGGTAAGAAAATGACTTATATAACATTTAAATTTTTTGATTGCTGACAGGGGGAAAGTATCCAACAACTGTGAAAAAGTGAAATTAGACAGTTTTAGATATTCCCTTGAAATTGCATTACTGATAAAACAATATATTCATTGTAATAGTTGATCTGTCATATTCTTTCTGAATAGAGTTTCTTCTTGTTTTCTTTTACAGCTAGTGGGCTTATTTTTAAATCCTGCATTGTTTGCTGAAAAAGTTAATAGTTTTAAAGGTGATTTCCAGTGTAAGACAGTAAAAAAAACTCGTGCTGTTTTTTTGTTTAGGTGTGGCGCCAAAATGCAAAGAGTCACAGGTAGTGTATGATGTCTGTTCTGATGTAAGCTTTTGAATGCCTTTAAAAGCTCGGTTCAGATAATCTGTTTTCACTGATAACCTCTTCAAAACACAAGATTAGTTTGACAGGCCTGGAATGTTTTCAAGTAACCTACCATGTCAACACATTCATTAAAGGCCAAATGTCACGTAACAGGGTACTTTAAATATCTTGAAACTAGATATAAAAGGGAACCGATCCGTTCGGGTCTTGGTGCATATGCTTCAGTAACAACGGAATATTCGTTAATTTAAAACTGCCGCGCTTGGCCTGACACGGCCCCTGGAATCGCCTGGGGAAGAAGGCGGAAGTGACGAAATCGATTGCACCCTAGTTTGATGCTTGGGGTATTTCAATTGATTGTTTATATGGAGACTGGAAGGTTGAAGTGAGCAACAAGAAAGAAAAAATTGGATATTTCACCCATACCTTAAAACGGGACTATCAGGGACAGCTGGGTAATAAGGGACACTTCTCTGGGAAATGTTTTCATACCTGTCAAGTGAGACGTTTTCGCCGTACTTCAACACCGTAAAAAGCGGCTATAAGGGACGGCGGAGCAACAAGGGACACCTCTCTGGGAAATGCCCCAAATGCAACTCGTGTTGTTATTGTCAAATATTTTAAGGATTCATGGATATTTGACAATAACAACACAACTCAGCGTCCGGCGCAAAATTAAAAAAAAAGCAGAATTCTGTATTTGTAAGGCGATCTCTCTCTGTTCCGCAACCGCTGCACAGCTGAAAGTGTTAAACCATTGTCCTAATGACTTCTCATTGTAGTGAGAATAGCTCCCGCTGAGCGATCTGCCCGCCCCGACAATCAGACTAATGATTGAGTCCACACTTCGAACAGTAGTGATAATAGCTCCCGCTGAGCGATCTGCCCACCGCGGCCATCAGACTGATTGAGTCCACACTTCTCATTGTAGTGATAATAGCTCCCGCTGCGCCATCTGCCAGCACCAGCTGTGGGGGATCACACACAGGACGTGCTCCTCAACACACTCAATTTTTTTTCCCGTATATTTTTCTTTTGGGCGTACAGAAATGGCAATACGCCCGTTTTTGCTAAAATTGCATTTTCCCCGTATTTTCCTTAAAATATTTGACAATAACAACACGAACTACATTTAAAACATTTCCCAGAAAAGTGTCCCCCACCACTCCGCCGTCTCCCACAGCCGCGCTTGGCATCAAAATACGGCGAAAACGTCTCACTTGACAGGTATGCGCCTCCATTTTCATATTGATCTGGTCAATTTCTTGACAGCAGCGGCTCTCCTCCACTGTAATAATAATGGCTTCCGAAAAATCAATATTTATGGGGCGCCCTCGACAGACCCCCTTCGGCTTCACAATTCTGGAGGCGATTAATGTCCAGTTCAATGACATTTTCCACTGGTTCTGCTCTCTGGTCATCGTTGGAACTGTTGTCATCAGACAAAGCATCTGATTCCGTCTTGGACGGCTCGAACCTGTAAGGTTCTATGCCTCTGTCACTGTCTGAACCACTGACAAAAAAAAAGACAAAAAAAAAAGACAAAACTAAACTAATTTGTTCACAATCGCTGTCACTTTCCGTCATGATTGTCCAATGTTGATAAGTGTGAATGTGGATAGGCAGGGCAGCCAGGGTACAACTGGTGATGTCAAAAACATGGGCGTGGTCTGGACTGGCTGTCACAAGCCAGCAAGCAAGGTGGGGCCTTCACCTGGTGTATTTTGTGCAATTATGTAAATACAGGTGGGTGATATGGTCTCCGGTATGAATATTTGGTTTAAGCTATGTGTATTTTATCTAAATTCGTTGTCATTTAGAAAAAAAAATTACGTGACATTTGGCCTTTAAGTTGGTTGGGGAGTGGCTAGTCTAGTCCTTAGCAAATAAAAGTTTTCCTTTTCAGTTCTTGGCGACTTATTTCCCCTTAAAAATCATTTACAGCTTTTTTTTCTCCAAATGACAACAAAAGGAAAATTAAGCTCCACTTTTTTCTTGCCTAAAGACCATATACAAGTCAATGATCTCTAAACAATGGACTTCTCTTGCTCGCAGGGGGAAGCACTGTGTTCTACAAACAAGCCAAAGTTGTGAAAGAAATAAGATCTGGATACTTGTACAAGTCTCCACCAAAACGAGTGATGACAGAGGTTCTTTCAGCAAATATTTTCCACATACCACACTGCAGCGCTTTGCACCATATGTATTTTTTCATGACAGTATTTCATGTTTTCTTTTGTTGTTTTTTTTCTGCAGTGGAAAAAGCGTTATTTTGTCCTGTTTGAACTTAGCGAGCATGAGCATCAGTTAAAGTACTTCACGAGTCCGGAGGACAAGAACAGACCACTTGGAGACATAAACTTGTCCCAGTATGTTTTACAAGTTCACCTTAGCCATAGAAAATACAACCCATTATACTTTTTACACATCTCTTTATTTCTCAGGTTTTTTACCAAGGTCTGTTTTTTATCTTCCATTTACAGAGCTATTTGTCATGAAACCCACCAAATCCATTAATAGATTTGTTGCTTTTAAAGGATACCAAAGACAAGATATCTTTTTTGTGTACGAGTGTAAAACACAATGTGCTTTCACAACCTGTCTTTTTTTGTCCCTTCTTTAGGATCACTACATTGTCTTTGAGCCCCCAATATCACCAAAAATGGGGATCAATCCAGAAGAACTTCAAGTGCTCTCCAAACTGTGTGCTCTACATTAGGGTTGGAAGCCGAGACTACTTTCTTGTCGGTGAAAACAGGTGTGTTTAGTGTGTGTTTAATGTTTATTTGAAAGAGACATTACATATTTAGTAATACTGCTAATTTGCATCTGTAGTCCCCCGGCAGGTCACAAAAACACACAAACAATCATACACGACAATCATACACGAGCAGAACAACTGCAATGAAACTGTACAAAGTGTATTTGCTAAAGTGCAAGAGTTAAGGTGTTACAAAACAAAACATTCAAATGTCACACGAGTGAAGTGCTGTGTATGCTTACACACACATGCACTCAAGCACCTCACAGCACCAACAGATAGCAACAAACAAGAGGTGGGGCATATGTGTGTGACGCATGGGCACATATGTATGCCGCAGAGTAACCACTAGTTATGGGTACAGTTTTGGTTGTTGATGTGGCAGGGCGGTGGATTTTTAAACAAAAAGCACAACAACGCCACCTGTGGAATTTCGCCCCAGGAAATAGTTTTCTATAAACCAAGACCTGTAAGGTCACACAGGTTTGTTACACACGCACACACAGAGCCATAGACATGATTCCATTAATAACAAATTTTATTAAACAATTTTAAAAAAAACAAATCGTTGGTTTGTAATTAAAACCCCAACACTTAAATTTCACCTACCATGAGTTCAGTTGGCAGTACAATTGCAATTTGGCAATAACATGCCTAGGATTAGGGCTGGAGCTTATCGAGAGGATAGCCAGAGAAGGGGAAGAAGGGGTCTTAAACTTAACACCACGTGAACTGCACACCAACCATATGGACACCTGCATGCATTTCGGAGGGAGTCGTGAAGGAAAACCACCACCAGTGGAACCAGCTGCTGCACACCTCAGGTCCACCGCTCCTGTCCTGCAACAAAAGAAATTCTTTCAGTATTGCTCAATAAAAAACTGATTAAAACTCAGGGCAATAAAAGCAAGGTTGTTGTTAGAAAAATCCTTCTTAACCTTCTGTCAAGAATCAGGCAGGATCAAAGTTTCAGCAAATTTAATTACACTGGCCAGTGGAGAACAATACAAAAACAGTCTCAGAGCCTATTCACGCATCATTCTCACTCAAACACACATCGCTCAGTCCTTTAAGCCCTCTGTTATCCGAGAGGTGGACGAGAAAATGTCCATGGCGATTGGCTCAGTACATCTGGTCAAAGCTTGGTTTACAGATTATCTCTTTCTCGGGAACTGTCACACTCTCTCAGCACCAGTCACACCAGAACAGTACATGCGAACTAAAACAAGCGATAACAAAGTACAGCTGCATCAGCATCTTTAGCACTTTCACACAGACTCTGAGACAAAGTAAATCACAAATGTGAAACTTTTCTGTCATTTTATGTTTCTGTCTTTCCCTTTGATTTTTTTTTTTTTTTGATTTTGTATACTTTATTGATCCCCAGAGGGGAAATTGAGGGCATCCACCTGGATGGATGAAGCAGCCACGGTACGGCTCTATCCCTTTACCATTCAGAATCAGAATCAGAATGAGATTTATTGCCATTGTTCATGTAGTACACAAACTAGGAATTTGTCTCGGTGCAATGCTGCAACATTAAACATGGAGTAGCACTAAAGATAAAAATAAAAAACTATGCATACAATAAAAGGTAGAATATGAATAAGTAATACTAATCTATGCAATTTTTAAATATATTAACAAGCAGCAGATATTGTGGAGTTCCACATAGTGCAGTCGGCAGTGCAAAAAGAAAACAGTGATAATTGTCATGAGTCCGGTTGAGCTGCTGTACATAATGCACGAGAGTCTAATAAGTCACTTAGTGTTCAGCAGTCTGATGGCAGAGGGGAAGAAGCTGTTCATGTAGCGGGAGGTTTTAGTCTGAATGGACCGAAGTCTTCTGCCTGAGGGGAGGGGGGAAAACAGTGCGTGTCCAGGGTGTGAAGGGTCGGCTATGATCTGACCTGCACGCCTCCGGGTCCTGGAGATGTAGCCGATCACCTTCTCAGCAGCGCACACAACGCGCTGCAGTCTTAGTCTGTCCCTGGCGGTGGCTCCTGCGTACCACACGGTGATGGAGGTGGTGAGGATGGACTCGATGATGGCCATGTAGAACTGCACCAACATCTTGGTGGGTAGCTTGAGTTTCCTCAGCTGCCGCAGGAAGAACATCCTCTGCTGGGCCTTTTTGATGAGGGAGCTGATGGTCGGCTCCCACTTGAGGTCCCGGGGGATGGTGGTGCCCAGGAAGTGGAAGGAATCCGCAGTGGTGATGGGAGAGTCTGTGAGGGTAAGGGGGGGCAGAGGGGCTGTGACTTTTCTGAAGTCCACGATCATCTCCACCATCTTCAGAGCGTTCAGCTGCAGGTTGTTGTGGCTGCACCAGGACGCCAGCTGGGCCACCTCTCTCCTGTAGACGGACTCGTCGCCGTTGGAGATGAGCCCGATGAGGGTGGTGTCGTCCGCAAACTTGATCAGCTTGACAGACTGGTGGCTGGAGGTGCAGGAGTTGGTGTACAGGGAGAAGAGCAGGGGGGAAAGTACACAGCCCTGGGGTGATCCGGTGCTGATGCTAACAGAGTCTGAGACAGTCTTTCCCAGCCGCACATGCTGCCTCCGGTCCGTCAGGAAGTCGGTGATCCACCTGCAGATGGAGTCAGGCACATTGAGCAGGGACAGCTTGTCCTGGAGCAGAGCGGGGCGGATGGTATTGAATGCAGAGCTGAAGTCCACAAACAGGATCCTGACATAGGTTCCCGGGGAGTCCAGGTGCTGCAGGATGGAGTGGAGGGCCAGGTTGACTGCGTCGTCCACAGACCTGTTGGCTCTGTAGGCAAACTGCAGCGGGTCCAGGAGGGGAGTGGTGATGGTCTTGAGGTGGGGCAGGACCAGGCGCTCAAAGGACTTCATGACTACAGAGGTGAGCGCTACAGGTCTGTAGTCGTTAAGTCCAGTGATCCGTGGCTTCTTGGGGACAGGGACGATGGTAGAGGTTTTGAGGCAGGCCGGCGCGTGGCATGACTTCAGGGAGGTGTTAAAAATGTCTGTGAAGACAGGAGTGAGCTCCTCCGCACAGTGTCTCAGGGTGGAGGGAGACACGCCGTCCGGACCAGGGGCCTTGCGCGGGTTCAGTCTGGAGAACTGTCTGTGCACGTCCTGCTCACTGATGGCAAGGGCAGGGGGGGGGGCACCTTTGATGAAGTGGGGACCATGGAGGCAGTGGCGCTGGGGGGAGGGGGGGAGTTGGACACAGCTGACGAGGTGTCAAAACGGGCATAGTGTTGGGACAGTCTTTGACAAAGGGCTTTGTCATCCTGTCTTTTAGAAGCCTGAGGCCGATAGTTGGTGATTTGCCTCAGTCCTCTCCACACAGAAACAGAGTCATTAGCAGTGAGCTGTTGCTGGAGTCTCTCAGAATACACAGATTTAGCTCTCCTCAGCTCTCTCCTAAACCGGTATTTGGCCTCCTTGTAGCAGTCCCTGTCTCCACTTTTCAGCGCTGCTTTCTTCTCCTTTCTGATCTGTCTGAGCTTAGCTGTGAACCAGGGCTTGTCGTTGGAGTAACTCACCCTGGTGCGCGATGGAAGAATGCTCTCCTCACAAAAGTAGATATATGAGGTCACAGTGTCCGTGTATTCATCCAGATCATGCGTGGCTCCTTTAAACATGTCCCAGTCAGTTATTTCCAAGCACGTGCTCAGCTCCTCCCCAGCTTCACTGGTCCATTTCCTCGTAGTGCTCACAACAGGTTTTGTGAGCTTCAGTCTCTGTCTGTATGTGGGAATCAGGTGGACCATCACGTGATCAGATAGTCCGAGCGCAGCGCGGGGAACAGTGCGATACGCGTCCTTAACTGTAGTGTAACAGTGATCCAGCGTGTTCTCTCCTCTGGTGGGGCATTTAATAAACTGTTTGTATCGGGGGAGTTCGTGGCTCAGGTTGCTCTGGTTAAAGTTGCCAACCACAATAACCAGAGAGTCCGGGAAAGTCCACTCCACTTGCTGAATGTGATCCGCGAGCGCGTGCTGAGCCTCGCGCACGTTTGCATCGGGCAGGATGTAAACAGCGGCCAGGATGAATGAAGCAAACTCACGCGGGGAATAAAATGACTTGCAGTTGATGAATAAATATTCCAGAGCGGGAGAACAGTGTTGGGAGATCACAGTTACATCGGAGCACCAGCTGCTGTTGATGTAGAAGCAGACTCCTCCGCCTGTGGTCTTGCCGGAGAGCCCCGTGTCTTGATCAGCACGAAACAGCTGAAATCCCTCGAGGAGGAGCGCGCTATCCGGTGTCTTTTGCTTGAGCCAGGTCTCAGTGAAGCAGAGGGCACACGAGGTGGAGAGGTCCTTAAATCGCATCAGCAGTCTCAGTTCATCTACCTTGTTATAAAGAGAATTGACGTTGGACAGAAATATTCCAGGCAAAGCCGTGCGCGTGCCTCTCCTGCGAAGCCGCACGAGGGCGCCCACTCGTCTTCCTCTCTTTCGCCGTCTCACTTTTTGGGCTAAAAAGTGAACCAGATCGGCGGCAGGAGCCAAAAAAACTGGGAGTAGGTCCATGGGAGTGAAAGTCCTGATATTTAGTAGCTCTTCACGGGTGTAAGAGCAGGCAGACACACAATTGACGAACAAAAACAAACAAAAAAAAGCGCAGCGAAGCACCATGGCGACCACTGTGGGCACCATCTTGGATCTAGGATTAGATCACACACACATTCACACCTAGGGCCACTTTAGAGTCTCCAATTAACCTAACCTGCATGTTTTTGGCCTGTGGGAGGAAACCGGAGAACTCCCGGAGTAAACCCACGCAGATACGGGGAGAACATGCAAACTCCACACAGATCACTGTTGGTCAGGGGCTGGGATCGAACCAGGGATCCCATGGCCAAGGGTGAGTTGCTGTGCTGCCGCAGTGCTAACCACTGCTCCACCGCACCAAGGCATCATAAAAGAACAATTTATGGCATCTAAAACCCCATCTGGCAGCTATGCAAAGCTCCAATGCATTTGCGTGCAATAGATCCTAACGAGCTAGTGATCGGGAAAGTCCGCCATCGGCCCTGCTGCCCCAGGCACCAGCTAATGTTTTAGTCCTTTAGGAGGAGAAATGGAACAATAAAACTCATTAATTAATGATGAAAGTAATTAATGGTAAAAACAGTGAAATCAAAATAATAATAAAATAATGGTAAAGATATAATAAGGATATATGTGTGTCATAGCTACGTGTGTTTTTGCAGCTTGTATAAAAACAAACATAAAAGAAAAACAAAACAACAATAATAATAAAATGTAAAAACTGAAATAAGAGTAACATAAAAACAAAATAAAAGTAAAAATAATGTTTCAAACTTCATAAATGTATTTACAGGTAGTACATTTCAACTTCACATCATGATAATGCAACTCCTTTCGGTTTTCTGCATGTCAGTCATACTTTTACTCTGTACTTGGGTCATGGAGCGACACCTTGAGGTCACACCATTTGTTCATCATCCCCGGCAACTGCTCCATGGTACATCATTAAGTTAACATGCACAAGTCTCATCATCATACTACGGATGCAGGGAATGAAACAAGAAAAGACCAAAAATAATACCACAAAAACCATTAACAGGCTCATGATGAGACTTCTCCATGAAGAGAGTAACCAACTTAACCAGGTACTGTATATTCATCAGTAACATTGTCCTTGGCCATGGCAGCCTGCAAAGCGGTCAGGTTCTTTATGGCTGAGGCAATCACGTGACCATCTGCATCATTTTCAGGGATAAAAGTACAACAATAATCACCCACAATCGCACACACACACCCTCGGGCAGCAGTTATTTGATCAAGAACCATTCTATTTTGGGTCAACATAAGTCTAAGCCATTAACTCCTCATTTATACCAGAAAAAGCAGATAAAGAAAAATTCACCAATGATTAAGCGGAAGACGATGGATGGATGGATTGTAATCTATAATTAGTTGTTTCAATCCACAAGGTGTTCTTAGCCACTCCCACACAAGGAAACTGTGATGACTCGCTCTCTGCCATTATCTGCCACAGCTGCGCGCACACCTGCTCCTTGTCACTCACGGGCTATATAACCTGCTCTGCCTGCAAGACCGGCACGGAGCCGTCTGTCTCCCTGGCTACATGAATCTCTGCGCTCTCCGTCCAGCCAAACATTCAGCCCTCGTCATCCCTGCCGTTTCGGCTTCTACCTGGAAGGATTCTCCTCAACTCCAAGTAAGCTCATTATTCTACTGACCTGTTCAGCATTGTCCCCTGTGCACAGGCGGAATTCCCGGGTGGCGGAATTCTTTCCTCCAGGCGGCGTACTATGCCTACCTCTTACCTTCACACCGTCTCTCGTCAGCTTCGCTGGGTGGCAGACACTGTCCTTCGGGATTGCCTCCAGGCCAACCTTCATTCTCCACCACAGCTGTAACAGTAAGCCTCAGTTATTCCACCAATACACTCCAGTGTTGAACTGTGCTAACACCGTGTCTCTGCTCTGTTCTTAGGGTTGCCAGATTGCACGGCACGCTGCTCACTCCCAGCTGTCACGAGTCTACGGATCCACGCACTCACATCCACATTCACTACACACTCACGCATCCACACACAAACACTATCACAGTAAAGATTATTGAACCTACTCTTGAGCTTGTGTCTGTTCCCTGGGTCTGCCAATTTTGTCAGTACAGCTCCGTCAGAACAACCCAGCGAACAGCGCGCTAACGTGCCAAGTAAACAACTTAGAAGCTTGAGTAGATCAAATAGCTTACCAGCAGCAAGTAATTCTAAATCAGCTGGTCCAAATTAACAGCCGACTGGATCGCCTGGTCGGACAGCAGGCGTTTCCTCCGGCTTCAAGTAGCGCTCCGGTGCCCATTAGCGCCCCTCCTAGTCGGGCTAGTCAGGCTGCCTTGGCAACGACTCACACCGGTACCCACACCCACTCGGTTTAATGGTAAACTCGGGGAGGCCCGGGGTTTTCTTCTCCAGTGTGAGATAGTTTTTCAGCGGGTTCCTGGGGATTTTCCAACCTATCACAGCCGTATTGGTTACGTAGCTAATTTACTGGAGGGGCGGGCTCTTGCGTGGGCTTACGCAGTTATGGCTAGACCTAGCTACGCTAATCTTACCTATGCCCAGTTTGTTAGAGAGTTTAATGAGGTGTTTGACCACTCCGACAAGGATAATGTGCTCACCACCTGGCTGTTAAATCTTCGACGGGGGGCAGGTCTGTGGCGGACTATGCTGTCAATTTCCGGGTGGTAGTGGCGGAGATGGGGTGGGAAGACGCCTCATTATGCAGCATCTTTGCTAGGAGTCTGAGCCCAAGTCTGCGGGATGAACTAGCCCACTTAGAGAAGCCGGAGAGGCTAACGGAGCTAATTTCCTTAGCTATTAGTTTAGACAACAGGCTGAGGGAGCGGGCAGCCGAGCGGAAGACGTCCGAACGATTGGGTGCCCAGTTTTGCCGCTCTTCTCAGTCCCCTTTACTGGCCTTGCCTTCGGTATAGCCGGCTGAAGAATCTGACCCTATGGCAAAAGGACAAACTAAATTACCTTTGGCAGAAAGACAGCGCCGTACAGAGCTTGGCCTGTGTATGTACTGTGGTAGTGAGGAACATGACGTTACATCCTGCCCCGTGCGGCCAAAAGGGGGAGCCCGTGCGTCGCAGTAGGGGGTCTCACGGGCTCACGTCAGTTAAATCCCCTCTTTAAGTGTTTTTTACCCATTAGGTTCATGCACAATCGTACAGAATATTACACATACGCCTTGGTGGACTCGGGAGCTGAGCAGAGTTTCATCTCGGGGGAAATGGCAACCCGGTTGAGGCTTCCCTGGCGTTCTCTGGAGACATCCCTGAGGCTCATTACTCTATCTAAAACCCCGTTGACGGTGGTGTTCAAGCAAACTGCTCCTACCCCTGTCATCATTTCTGGGAACCATCGGGAGGACCTGAGCCTTTTCGTCCTGCTGGTCGCTGTCTCCCCAGTTATTCTGGGTTATCCCTGGCTCCGGCTCCATAACCCCTCCATCGATTGGCGCACCGGTAAAATAGATGCCTGGAGCCCTTTTTGTTTAAGTGCGTGTCTGCAGTCCGCTGCATGTTCACCCTCCAAGCCCTTGGCTACTCCCGTCACCCCTCCTTCCGATCTCACTGGGGTCCCCTCGGAATATCATAATCTGGGGGCAGTGTTCAGCAAATCTCAGGCATTGTCTCTCCCCCCTCATCGGCCCTATGACTGCGCCATCAATCTCCGGGCTGGAGCCCTGCTGCTGGCGAGCCGCCTCTACAGCCTGTCTGCACCGGAATGGGAGGCTATGTATGCGTACATTAAGGAGTCCCTCAGCTCTGGCATCATCTGCCCGTCATCTTCGGCGGAAGGGGCGGGGTTTTTTTTCGTCAGGAAGAAGGATGGCTCCCTGAGGCCGTGCATTGATTTCCGTACCCTAAATGACATCACCATCAAGGATAAGTACACCCTCCCTCTGATGGACACGGCCTTTGATTCCCTCCAGGGGGCCTCCTACTTCACCAAGCTGGACCTCCGCAATGCGTACCATCTGGTGCGGATCAGGGAGGGGGATGAATGGAAGACGGGTTTCCGGACCCCAAATGGTCACTTTGAGTATTTGGTGATGCTGTTTGGACTGACCAACGCTCCAGCCATCTTCCAACACCTGATTAACAACGTGCTATGTGACTTCCTGGGGTCATCGTCTTCGTGTACCTTGACAACATCCTGATCTTCTCCCGATCATTGGAGGAGCATCAAGTACACGTGAGGCGGGTTCTGCAACGACTCCTGGAGAACAAACTGTATGTGAGGGCCGAGAAATGTGAGTTTCACACTTCTAAAACATCATTTCTCGGTTTTATCATCTCTCACAACCAGATCATCCCGGATCCCAGCAAGGTGAAGGCAGTGGTGGATTGCCCCCCCCCCCCTTCTAGGAAACAGCTTCAACAGTTCCTGGGGTTTGCTAATTTCTACCGACGCTTCATTAACAACTACAGCATCATTGCTGTCCCCTTGACCTGCCTCACCTCCCCCAAGACGGTTTTCCGGTGGACTGAGGAGGCCGCTGCCGCATTCGCTACCCTTAAGGAGCAGTTGTCATCCTCCCCCATCCTGACGTAGGTGGACCCCACTCTTCAGTGTCTGGTGGAAGTGGACACTTCGGACTCAGGGGTGGGGGCTGTGCTCTCCCAGCGTTCCCCTGTGGATGGAGTGGTCCGGCCTTGTGCGTTCTTTTCTCGCCGGTTGTCACCAGCAGAGAGGAACTATGATATCGGCGACAGGGAGCTTCTGGCAGTGAAACTCGCGCTGGAGGAGTGGCGCCACTGGTTGGAGGGGGCCGCCCAGCCGTTTGTTGTCCGGACAGACCATAAGAACTTGGAGTACCTGAGGATGGCCAGACGCCTTAACGCCCGACAGGCCCGCTGGTCCCTGTTTGTTGGGCGCTTTAACTTTACCATCACCTACCGGCCCGGGTCGAAAAACACCAAGCTGGACGCCCTTTCCAGACAGTTCACTCCGAACATGATGGAGGCGCCCGAGCAGCCCATTCTCCCGTCGTCCTGCATTGTGGGCACTCTCTCGTGGGACGCGAAGGAAAGGGTCTTGAGGGCGCAGGAGGCCGAACCGGACCCGGGCGGGGGACCAGCAGGTAAACAATATGTTCCCTCTTCTGTTCGGGGTGAGGTGATTCACTGGGCTTATTCCTCCAGGCTTACTTGTCACCCGGGGGGGTCCCACACGATCAGGATTCTTCAGAGGTCATTTTGGTGGCCTTCTCTCTGGAAGGACGTCGCCGACTACGTCCGTGCCTGTCCTCAGTGCGCTACGGGTAAGACACCATCCTCTCCTTCTGTGGGGTTGCACCACCCCCTTCCTACTCCCGGCAGACCCTGGTCGCACGTTGCACTTGACTTTGTTACTGGTCTTCCTCCATCTAACATTACACTGTTGTTCTCACTATAGTGGAACGTTTCTTCAAGGCCGCCCACTCCGTCTCCCTGCAGGGGCTGCCCACAGCAAAGGATACAGCGGATCTGCTTATACATCACGTGGTGAGGCTACATGGGATTCCCTCAGACATTGTCTTCGACCGGGGTCCCCAGTTTGTGTCTTGAGTGTGGAGATCATTCTGTAATGCTCTGGGAGCCACGGTGAGCCTGTCCTCTGGCTACCACCCACAGAGCAATGGACAGTGTGAGAGAGCCAACCAAGAGCTGGAGGCTGCGCTGCGCTGCATCATCTCCTCCAACCCTGTGTCATGGAGCACGCACCTCCCGTGGATAGAGTACGCCCACAACTCCACAGTGTCGTCAGCAATTGGCATGTCGCCTTTTGAAGCCACCTTGGGTTACAATCCCCCGCTTTTTCCCGAGGAGGAGGGGGACATCGCCGTACCATCTGTCCGGGTCCATCTAAGACACTGTCGACGGATTTGGAGGACGGTCCGGACGGCGCTCCAGCGCACGGCAGAGCGCAACTTCAGGGTGGCTAATCGCCGCAGGAGACCGGCCCCACCCTACCAGGTGTGTCAACAGGTGTGGCTTTCTACACAGCATATTAACCTCAAGGCTGAGAATAGGAAGCTATCTCAGCGTTTCATTGGGCCTTTTCCTATTGAGCGGATTATTAATCCAGTGGCTGTGTGCCTGACTCTCCCCACCTCTCTCCACATCTGTCCTACATTTCAGGTGTCACAGGTCAAACATTTTTTCTCCAGCCCTCTCTGTCCCCCTCCCAGGTCTCCACCTCCACCAGTGGTGATCAACGGTGACCCGGCCTGGAAGGTCAACTCCATCCTGGACGTCCGCCGCCGGGGTAGCAGCCTGCAGTATCTGGTGGACTGGGTGGGGTATGGGCCCGAGTGGCACTCCTGGGTGCGTCCATCCTTCGTGTTGGATAGTCAACTCATCAAGGATTTCCATCGGGCGCACCCAGGTAGGTTGGATCAGGTGCCAGGAGGCACCTCTCGGTGGTGGTGGTGGGGGGGGGATACTGTGATGACTCGCTCTCTGTCATTATCTGCCACCGCTGTGCGCACACTTGCTCCTCATCACTCACGGGCTATAGAGAGAGAGTTATTAATATTAAGTTCCATGTCTCTGTCATCTCTTGTTCTGTTTATTAGTCAGTTTGTTAATATTATTCAAAAATTTTTTGCCATCTCCTTTTGCATTTTCAATAATGGTTATAAAATGTTTGCCTTCGCCTTCCTCAGAGTTTGTGTTACCTTACTTCTAGCAGATGTAAATTTTTGTCTGTTAAGTTAATTGGCATCAAACTGGGGATTCTAAATTGTCCTTAGGTATGACTGTGAGAGTGAATGGTTGTCTGTATCTCTGTATTGGCCCTGCGATGGAATGGCGATCTGTCCAGGGTGTACCCTGCCTCTCGCCCAAAGATGCTGGGATAGGCTCCAGCGCCTTCGCGACCCGAAAAGGATTAAGTGGAAGAAGATGAATGAATGAATGAATGAATGTTAAACCTGATTTTAGAGCTGTTTTAAGAAGTTCATCTCTGGTCTTCATTAGTTGTAGACATTCGGAGTTGAGCCATGGTAAGCTGATTGCTCTTCTGTTATTTCCTTCTTTTTTTTAAATGCCATGATAACCTTTTTGATTTTTGTTATAAAAAAAAAATTGTTGCTGTGATTTATGTCATTTGAGGATGTGATTTCCTTCTATTCAATTTTGTTTATTGCCATTGTTATATTTTGTTGTTGTTTTTTTGGGATTATATAATTTACTGTGTTACCTGATGACTTCTTAAATGGATTTGAAAGCTGTTTCTGTGGAAGTTTTCTTGTCGCTAATATTATATTATGGTCAGACAGTCCTGTTAAGAGGTTATAAGTCTGGAAGATTCTTTCAGGTTTATTTGTGAAAAGTAAATCAATTTTGGTTTTTGACTGGCTTGTGACTCTTGTTGGTTTATCTATTAATTGTTAGGTTGGAGTGATCTGTAATGATTTCTTTTTTGTCATCCCAGTTTATATTAAAATCACCCAATAAGATTAATTCATTTTTAGGGTTGCATTGATTAAGAAGCGCTTTAAATTGGTCATAAAAATCTGCTTTAGAGGAGGGTTTGCGGTATAAACAAATAACAAAGAAGGTCATATTGGCTGACAACTTAATGTTAACTCGTACACATTCTAGACTCATATCTTTTGACCATTCAGTCTGGTTACATTTTAAGGTGTCTTTAGCATAGAGTAAAACTCCTCCACCTTTTCCTTGCTCCCTGTCTTTCCTATACACATTACAGCCAAGCATGGTAACAACAGTTTCAAGTGACGAGGATGATAACCAGGTTTCAGACAGACCCATAAAATCAATATTACTTTATTAGCAGATGTTGTAGTTGTTCACGTTTGGAGACCATATTGTTATGTCCATAACCCGTATTTCAATAACGAGGCCGGAGGTGCAGTAGAATGTTGGTTTACTGAAGAACTCACAGTACAATACAGGTGCTCTTGTATAGGCAGAAGTCTGGTCGTGAAGGGACCGTTGTGGAGTGTGTGAAATCACAGGCAGATTCATTTCAAATGATTTATTGCACACTCACATCTCACGAGCACAGAACAGAATGAACTTTTTATCAGAGATTCTCCTCTTAAGTTTCATGGCATTACATCACACACAACAGGACATTTGCATCACACTGCATTCAACCCCCTACATCCTTGATTCCTTCCCGCTATCTCACCAGGAGCCTCCTGCTCTTTGATCTCCCATGCTTATCCACTGTCTCTTGTCTGAGATGCTAGAAATCTGGCTCTCCCAAGGTTCTACAAATACCCCCCCCCCCCAGCATCTTAGATAGGACAATAGAATAACAGTCCACATGCTGTGATAGAACAACAGAACATCAGTCCACATGCTGTTTGGGCTTCTGTCTCCTCCCGTATCTGCTGTAACTGGGTTTTACCGCCTCCGTGGCGCTGTTGTGCCGGTGGGAGGCTGCTGGGAGGGGGGCCACTTCGGTCTGTCCGTGTGGCTGCTCTGGCGAATCGTTTCCCTGGGGAGCTCTCCGTGGGGGTCTTCCACGCCGAGGGGCCCTAGCCAACAGCACTTGCTCGTCCGCCACAACGAAAGCGGGTTTGAGTCTGTCTATGCCAATCTTTTCCCTCCTACCTCCCAAGTCTAGCAAAAAATGCTTATCCCCTGTTTCCAACACTCTGAACGGTCCATCATAGGGTGGGCGCAATGGAGGGCGGTGGGCATCGTGTCTGACAAACATGAACTCCGCGCTCTTTGAAGTTTTAGGCACAAAAACACGCGGAAAACTGTGGTGGGCAGGGCCCGGCAGCGTGCCTGTGTTTGCGCTATGCTGCAAAAGCTGAGACGAGGAGCTGCCCGGAGCGGGATTATCTGGTAGAAATTCCCCGGGCAGCCGTAGTGGCTGCGTAAAAACGAGCTCTGCCGGGGAAGCTTCTAGATCCTCTTTCGGCGCGGAGCGCAACTCCAATAAAACCCACGGCAGCCTGTCTACCCAATTTGCATCCGTCAATGAAGCCCTGAGTGCTGCTTTCAGTGATCTATGAAAACGCTCGCATAACCCATTGGCCTGTGGGTTGTACGCAGTTGTGCGGTGAATTGTAACACCCAGGCTGCGGGCCATCGCAGACCAGAGTTCAGAAACAAATCGGGGGCCCCTGTCAGACGTAATATCCGACGGGACTCCAAAACGCGCCACCCATGCTGCTAAAAAAGCGCGCGCTACGTCTGCAGACATAGTTGCCGCCAGCGGAACTGCTTCTGGCCAGCACGTGGTGCGGTCCACCATTGTCAGGAGGTGCGTGCACTCCTGTGATGGCGGGAGGGGGCCCACGAGGTCCACGTGAACATGGTCGAACCTCTTAGCCGGAATACGAAACGGCTCAGAGGGAGCCTTCGTGTGTCTGTGTACCTTGGCTCGTTGGCATGCCACGCAGGCTGCAGCCCACTCTTTCACTTGTTTGCGTAGGCTCGGCCACGCAAACTTCTCTCCCACCAGTTTGACTGACGCGCGCACTCCTGGGTGCGCCAGAGTGTGAACCGACTCAAACATGCGGCGGCACCACGTGGCCGGGACCACGGGACGCGGGCGACCCGTGGAGACATCGCAGATTAGGGGGGGCATGCCGTCTTGCAGCACCCTGCTCTCCAGCCTTAACCCTGTTGGTCCAGACTGGAGCACGCGCACGTCTGCATCGCTAATCTGCTCCGCGGCCATGGCTGCGTAATCTATCCCCACGCAGACCGGGGCCACCACGGCGCGCGAGAGGCAGTCCGCCACTACATTCAGTTTACCCGACACATGCTGAATATCGGTAGTAAACTCTGAGATCGCGGCCAGCTGTCTCTGCTGCCGGCCCGACCACGGTTCTGAAACCTTGGCCATCGCGAATGTTAGCGGCTTGTGGTCCACGAACGCGGTGAAGCTGCGCCCTTCCAGCCAGAACTGGAAGTGGCGAATGGCCAGGTGGAGAGCCAGCAACTCTCTGTCGAACGCGCTGTATTTACGTTCGCTGTCGCGCAAAGTTCTGCTGAAAAAGTCAAGCGGCTGCCAAGCCCCGGCGACGCGCTGCTCCACGACAGCCCCTATGGCCACGTCTGAAGCGTTGGTGGTGAGCGCTATGCGGGCCGTCGGGTCTGGATGTGCCAGCAGTGCGGCGTTTGCCAGGGCTGCTTTAACTTCCGAGAACGCCCGCTCTCGCTCTGGGGTCCATTTGACCCTATCCGCGGGTTTGTTTTCTGAGCGCGGCGTACAATGGTTGCATGAGCTGCGCCGCGCGGGGAAGGAAACGGTTATAAAAGTTCACCATTCCCAAAAATTCTTGCAGCGCCCTGACCGTTTGAGGCCGGGGAAAATCTGCCACGGCGCGCACTTTGTCGGGCAGCGGGATCGCTCCTTCTGGAGAGACGCGGTGCCCCAAAAAATCAATCTCCGTTACGCCGAACTGGCATTTCGCCGGGTTGATTATTAACCCGTGCTCCTCCAACCTCCGGAAAACCGTCATGAGGTGGGTTTCGTGTTCGTCTTCAGACGCGCTGGCTACCAGGATATTGTCCAGGTAGACGAACACGAACGGGAGATCGCACAGCACTGCATCCATCATACGCTGGAACGTCTGTGCCGCTCCTTTTAACCCGAATGGCATGCGCAGGAACTCGAATAGACCGAATGGAGTTATTACCGCTGTTTTGGGTACGTCCTCAGCGCGCACTGGGACTTGGTGGTAACTGCGGACCAGGTCTATTTTGGAAAAAATGCGTGCCCCGGCGAAGTGAACGGAAAAATCCTGTATGTGGGGAATCAGGTAGCGGTCGTGCGCCGTGGCGTTGTTCAACCTGCGGAAATCACCGCACGGTCGCCACGATCCCTCAGCCTTAGGGACCATGTGTAGCGGGGATGCCCATGGGCTGTTCGAGCGCCTGATGATGCCCAACCTTTCCAGGTTGGCAAACTCCTCGCGCGCTATAGCCAGTTTAGCTGCGTCCAAGCGCCAAGGTCTTGCAAAAACGGGCGGCCCGGTGGTGGTGATAAAGTGCTCCACCCCGTGTTTAGCGATGGCCGTGGAAAACGTCGGGACCGTGAGTGCTGGGAACTGAGTGAGCAGTGTGTGGAACTTACCGCCTGTAGCTGTGACATTGGCTTGTGCTGTTGGCTGGGTCACTCGAGCTATACAGGGGAGAGAGTCAAAAGACAGTGCATTAACCAGGCGCCTGTTAGCAACATCAGCCAGTAAACCATGTGCACACAGAAAATCAGCCCCCAGTATATGGTAATTCAGTGCTGCTATGACAAAAGTCCACTCATATGTACGGCCGTGTAGAGATAAGAGCAGAGTCCTCTCACCAAAGGTCTTAATATCCGAGCCGTTTGCTGCCAACATCCCGGGGCCTCTAGATCCTGCCAGCCGGTCAGCGTAGGTCGGCCGGATGAAGCTCTTCTGGGCTCCGGTGTCCACGAGGAAATGCCTCCCCGAGCGTGCGTCCATTAGGTAGAGCAGCTTGTTCTCTTCACCGAGGGTCGCTGCTGCTACCGACCCCCGGCCTTGGCGTTTTCCCGAGCGCTGGAATTGGCACGATGGCGCACATCTGCGTGCATTCTCTCCGAAGCTGCGGTGTTAGGAACAGAGCATGTCTCTCTGGCGCTCCTTGGCCCCTGCTGCTGCTACCGTCGGTGGCTCCTCGCCTCCTCTGGTTGTCTCGCTGGGCTCCGTCGCTGCCGCGTTGACTGTGATCACCCTGGTGGTGATGATGATCCGGTCTGCCTCCTGGGCTAGCGCACGGTAGTCTCGCGCGGCCAGCCGCGGCGAATTGGCCAGAACCGCTCTCGCTACTGTCGGAAGGTTCCGGAGGAAGAGGTGGGCAAACAAAGTGCCCGTCGTCCGTGCCCATTAACGCCAGCATCTTCTCCATCAGGTCTACGGCCGAACCATCTCCTAACTCGGTCTGCGTCAGGAGCCTCTCCGCTCTCTCACAGTCCGAGAGCGTGTAGCGCTGGATGAGCGCAGCCTTGAGCGCCTCGTATCTGTTGCTGGCTGGTGGCTGATCGAGCAGGCTCGCTACCTGTTGAGCTGTGCGGGCGTCGAGCGCTGCGACCACATGGTAGAATCTGGTGTCATCTGCCGTTACTCCCCGGAGGGCGAACTGGGCCTCAGTGAGGTAGAACCAAGAGCGCGGGTTGTGCTGCCAGAAATCCGGTAGCTTGACTGTAACCGCACACACGTGGCCGGAGGTCCCAGTCCGGGCTGTCTGTGGGATGGCTGCCGCCTCCCTGTAGCTTCCTGACCGTGCCGGCTCCGGGGATCTTGCCTCGTGTTCCATAATACGTCTTGGGTCACCAGTGTGGAGTGTGTGAAATCACAGGCAGATTCATTTCAAATGATTTACTGCACACTCACATCTCACGAGCACAGAACAGAATGAACTTTTTATCAGAGACTCTCCTCTTAAGTTTCATGGCATTACATCACACACAACAGGACATTTGCATCACACTGCATTCAACCCCCTACATCCTTGACTCCTTCCCGCTATCTCACCAGGAGCCTCCTGCTCTTTGATCTCCCATGCTTATCCACTGTCTCTTGTCTGAGATGCTAGAAATCTGGCTCTCCCAAGGTGCTACACCGTGCCACTTCCGCATCTGTCTTTTATACCCAGGGTGGCGGCGGAACTGGAAAGGTGGAGCCGCCACGCATAGTACACACAATATGAAATGTATCATATTTGATACATGACACACCCTCCCCCCCCATAGAAAAGTCCAAAACACACCAATTAAGCCCTCCCAAATTTGTAACCCGAATCATGCACTAACAATGAACAGAATATATGTATATATAGGCCTATCCATGTACACAAAACAACTAAAACTAGAGGGGAACAGGTGGACTACTGTCCCACCTCCACACAGCTAGACGGATTATTCTGCCATCTTTATCGACATTGTGAGGGACCCATGCTGTAGAGTTCAGTAGTTTTCCTCTCAGACTGAGAGAGCATGGAGATCAAAGGGCTGGAGGGTAAGGGGAATTGTCTTGGGGGAGTGAATGGTGAATGCAGGACCTCAGGTAGCAGGGAGGTGTGAGTTTTGGGATATAAAAAAGAGAGTCCCTGCTTCACGAGTTTAATGTTCTGATTCTGGAAGATGTGAGAGTGAAATAAAGTCTGTTATGTCTGCTCGGACAGTTTGGTCTGGTTATTTCATCTCCACACTGGTGACCCTTGACGCAGAATGGAACACGAGGTGAACACCCCGGAGACGACCCGGATGGGAAACCCCAGCAATGCATGCGCCGTTTCGGTCAAACTACCGGACTTTTGGCTGCACGACCCGAAGTCTTGGTTCCTCCACACCGAGGCCCAGTTTGCACTCCGGGGAATAACAGCAGATTGACACCAGGTATTACTATGTGGTCGTAGTGCTGGACGTTCGCACAACTCAGCAAGTAGCGAGCCTGCTCCAACAGCCCCCAGCCCACGACAAATATGGGGCTCTCAAAGCTGCGCTGACCCAGCGCTACACGCTCTTGGACTGCGAGAGACCGGAGAGACTCCTGACGCGCTCCGAGTTGGGAGACGGGTCGGTGGTCGAACGGATGGAGAAGATGTTGGCGTTGATGGGTACGGACTACGGGCATTTTCTATTTGCCCACCTCTTCCTCCGGAACCTCCCAACGGCGGCCAGAGCAGTCCTTGCCAACTCCCCGTTGCTGGTTGCGCGTGAGTTTCGAAACCATGGTCGGGCCGGCAGCAGAGACAGCTGGCCGCGATCTCGGAGTTTACGACTGACATTGGTCATGTGGCCGGTAAACTCAACGTGGTGGCTGACTGTCTCTCGCACGTCGTAGTGACCCCAGTCTAAGTGGGGATAGATTACACAGCCATGGCGACAGAACAGATTGGCGATGCCGATGTTTGCGCACTCCAGTCTGGACCAACAGGGTTATGACAATAAAGGGTGATTTTTTTTTAAGGCTGGAGAGCAGAGTTATGCAAGACGGGGGGGCCCCCCCAATCTGTGACATCTCCACGGGCCGCCCGCGCCCGGTGGTACCACGCGCTTGGCGATGCCGCATTTTTGAGTCGATTCACTCCCTGGCGCACCTAGGCATACACGTGTCAGTCAAAATGGTGGCAGCAAAGTTTGTCTGGCCGAGCCTGTGCAAACAGGTGAAAGAGTGGGCTGCAGCCTGTGTAGCGTGCCAACTAGCCAAAGTGCACAGGCACACAAAGGCCCCCCTTGAGCCGTTCCATATCCCGGCTAAGAGGTTCGACCACGTTCACGTGGACCTCGTCGGCCCCCTCCCGCCATCGCAGGGGTTCACGCACCTCCTGACAGTGGTGGACCACACCACACGATGCCCCGAAGCAGTCCCACTAGCTTCCACCATGTCCGCAGATGTGGCACTCGCCTTTTTAACAACATGGGTGGCACATTTTGGCACCCCTTTGGACATCACGTCCAGTCGGGGCCCGCAGTTTGTTTCCGACCTCTGGTCCACAATGGCCTGGAGCCTGGGTGTCTCAATTCATCGCACGACCGCGTACAACCCACAGGCCAATGGGTTATGCCAGCGTTTCCATAGGTCACTGAAACCTGTGCTCAGGGCTTTGCTTACGGATGCAAATTGGGTGGACCGGTTGTCGTGGGTTCTATTAGGGTTGCGTTCCGCACCGAAGGAGGATTTAGTGGCTTCCCCAGCAGAGCTGGTTTTTATGCAGCCCCTGCTGCTCCCCGGGGAGTTTTTACCAGATAACCCCGCGCCGAACACCCATCCGTCCCCGCATTTGCAGCATAGTGTAGATGCACAGATGCTCCCTGGCCCGACCCACCACTGTTTTCCCTGTGCTTTTGTGCCAAAAACCTTGAAGGACGTGGCATTTGTGTTTGTCAGGCACGATGCCCACCGGACCCCATTGCTATTGGCACACCCAACAAAACCACCCCATAACACAGGCAAACCACACAGTAATACATACATTTTAAACATCACTTGGGTTTTTTTTATTTCGTACATAGGCAACTTATATAGCACTCAGTATAAGGAACATATTGACTACACAACTCTATATACCGTTTGACACATCGCCCCCTTAGCTACCATACAGTCCCAATGGAGAAGCCACCCCACGGAGACCCGTCTGGCGGGTCCCACCCAGAGCACCTTCGTCTTTTCGCCTCTGGAAATGAGCCACGTCACAGTCTCGACACCTCCTTCCCATTGCTGGTGCTCCGCAGCTCATTGGGGTGTCTCCATGAGTCATCGGACAGCTGGATATAGCCGTCCTCCTGAACGGCCACCACCTGCAGCCGACCCGTTCATCTCGTTGTTTCCTCTTGTCATGGGCCATCCTTAGCTGAGCCTCCCCCCCGGGCTGAACCACGTCAGCGACCCGCAGAGGAGCTCGACTTGGCTTCAAATGTCCACAACGCTTAGACCGGGCTTCCTCTCTAGGTCGAACCACTCCACCAACCCCATACGATGGCTGACTTAGCCTCCAGTGTTGCTGTGTGGCACATCTGTCCACCGTGCCAGCTGGTCCTGCCCAGCTCTCTTTCATTTCGAATGCCGGTGAAGCCATTGTAGCCCCTTGCTTCTCAGTATTTCCAGGCCGAACTCTGGAAGAAGTGGGAGCTATCCTCTTGGCTCCATCCGCCGTCACGGGCATTCCACTGTGCCGCCCAGTTCCCACATCCAGGGCAAGTTGGACTCAGGCATCGGAACCCTCCCGCGATGGCTATGGATGATATTGGTCCTGGTCATCTCCCAGAATACTAGGCCAGTCTTTGTCCCATACTGCATCATCCACCACACACGGAACTGGTCGGTCCCACAAGCCACAGCCTGACCACTCCTCTCCGACGCCACTGCTGATCGTGAAGCCCAGGCCGTAGAACATATCGCAGCCCATCACATTCGACCCGCTGACGGTCACCACGAATTGGATGTTGGACATCACTGCTGACTTGTAACTCGCCATCAATTCCAGTGAACCTACTATGGCCAACTTACTATATTACCTCCGTAGCCCGAATATGACGTTGACAGTCCTCTCACTCAGTAATAAGGGAACAAACTCCTCACAGTAGGCCAGTTCAACACAGAAGCCACTGCTCCCGTGTCCACCAACAACAGCACTTCCACTCCGTCCAGCATCACATTACAATAAATTCGCCCATCTGTGCTCGGGGAGACAGTATGAACAACCATAGGAGTCATGGCGGGGGAATCCACTTTGCATCGTTGGTCCCCTCGCTCAAAGCTTTTACAGGCCCTGGCAAAATGGTGTAGGAGTCCACACTTGCCACAGCGTTTGTCCCTCGCCGGACATTCTCTTGCCTTATATCGGTGCTTGGTGGATCCGCAGCCAAAACACTTTGGCAAACCCGGGGCCGACCTAATTTTTATAGCTGTAGCATATTCTTCTCCGTCATCCATGCTGTCATCGCTATCCGGGTCTACAGCCTGCGCCGCCGATTGTGGTTCCATATGCCTCAATGTAGTTCTCTCACCGAGGTCCTTGGACAGTTTTTTCGCTGTTTCGAACTGTTGAGCTATCTCTACTGCCGTGGCTAACGTCAGTTCACTGGAGTCCGTGAGGCAAAACATAGCGTGTGTTCTGCCAACTGATCACGGCCCATTTCTTCCTCCAAAGCTCCAGACTGGCATTCCCTAGCCAGCTGATGCAGGTCTGCGACGTATTGCTGCACCGACTCTCCAGTCCACTGGTGACGCTGCCGAAACAGAATCCTCCG
Organism: Pholidichthys leucotaenia; assembly: GCA_020510985.1. Lineage (NCBI taxonomy): Eukaryota > Metazoa > Chordata > Actinopteri > Cichliformes > Pholidichthyidae > Pholidichthys > Pholidichthys leucotaenia. Next base: position 401,027,175 of record CM035836.1, read on the forward strand.
GACTATGATGTTTTCCGGAGTGCGAAAGTAGCGCGCCATTAGCCCGACCACGTCGTCAAAACTATCACTCTCACCCAATGTGCTGAGAATTCGTTGCCCCTCCATGCCGAGATTATGGACCAAAATCGCTCGTGCACACAGTTTCTCCAATTCACCATGGTTCAAGGCCACCAAATAGTTCTGGAATGCCGCATACCACCTCGCCCAGGGAACTGGCGGCTCGCCTGAGAGCTCCAAAATTGGCCGAATACTAGAAACACCCTTCTCCATACTTTTATCCTCGTTGCCAAATGTTATGTCCATAACCCATACCTTCAATAACAAGGCTGGAGGTGCAGTAGAAAGTAGGTTTATTGAAGAACTCACAGTACAGTACAGGCGCTCTCATATAGGCAGAGGTCTGTTATAAGGAGACCTTGCCTCTTCCGCATCCGCCTTTTATACCCAGGGTGGTGGCGGACCCGGAAAGGTGGAGCCGCCACCCATAGTACACACAATATGAAATGTATCATATTTGATACATCACACATACTCCGTACATTTAAGTCCCCCCCCCCCAAGCAGATCCTTTTTTTACTTTGAGGGTCCCAGAGTTTTTTGGTTCAGGGTTTGAAAAACTTCTAGCAATCTATGCATTTTTAACACAGGGTTTGTCTGAATTTTACACTCCCTGCTGGTTGGTTGTTGTATTGGTGCTGTGGTGGAGTCCGTGCGCTGGGCTGCTGTTGCCACAGGGACCAACCCAGCGGCAGCGGCCGGCCGTCTGCTGACGTGGGTTCTCTGCTGTGCTGTGGTGAGGAGGGCACTGTGCTGTGCTACGAGAACAAGGGTCGATTGCCAGTCCACCCAGGCTCTGTTCCACTGTTGGTCCATGACGACAGCATCAGGCTGCCATGCCACGGTGGTGTTGGTGGTGAGCTGCAGGGCTGCAGTGCTGCTGGTTGGTGTGGACCTCCTTAGCGCAGCCAGTACCGGTAGTGGGCTCAGTATTAATTCCACTGGCGATGGCGCTTGTGTCCATGCTGGTCCCGTAAACAAGTGTGGTCTTGTTGTCTCCGCTGGTGATGGAGACTTTAGCTGCGCTAGTCCTGTTAGCATTGGTGGCATCTGTCCTGCACACAGGTCCGTGGCCATTGGTCCTGGGTTTATTTCCACGTCGCCTGCCAGGAGCAAGATAATGCTGAAGTGGAATAATCTCACGAAGCTGCTGACTGTGCAGGATTGCCCGTAGTAGGTTGGCAGTCTGGCGCGTCCTTTGGTCAAGTAACTCATGTGCAAGAGATACTGGCCTCATTTACCTGTAGGGTGGAGCTGTTCTCTCCATTTAGTTGTTGAGAGCCGGTGTACTGTACTTAGAATTAAGTACAGGAGTAGGCAGCAGTTAACAGGTGGGATTGTAAGAGATGTAGAGGTTTTGCTGTAGTTTTAGCTGGGTTTTTTTAGCTTACGTGAAGGACCCACCACACTGCATGCTTGCTCTGTGTCTGCCATCTTCTTTCAGGTCGGTCAGCTGGTCAACTGAGATGGAATTTTTACATCCAGTGCGTGTCTTTATATTTGGGTTTTATACCGTTCTGTAAAAACGTACCACAACTAAGGAACAAAAAGTTTTACTTCCACTCAACACAGGGACTTTTTCCAAGTAGTGATAAATGCTGTGTTGCAGGTTATTGGAATAAATAATATACGTATGTATGCATATATTGCAAGCCTAAAACCTAATTCCATAAATCAAATAAAAGCCAATCCTTAAAAATGTGATTGGTGGACTTCCGGTCTGGACGCCATGGCGACTGCAGCTTAACACTGAAGCTCTCAGACCCAATCCAGGATAACACCTTGAAAATCAAACTTAACGGATTTTTGGAGGAGTGAAAATCAAAAGACAAAATCATCATGTCTAAAGGAAAACAGAAGAAACTGAAATTCTCCAGGCCAGGACACGTATCGGCCGGAGAATCTGAACTGGAAGATCTCCGTTCAGAAGACGAGGAACTGGTGATAGCTAACAAAAAGGTTAGCCTGAAATCACTATTTGAGGAGCTACGACGATTTCGCCGAGAAGTTACGGCCGAATTTCGGGAATTCAGAGAAGAATTGAAAAGGACAAACAGCAGAGTGGACCAGGCCGAGAACCAAATCTTGGAAACAGAGGAACGAATAAAAGTGCTCGAAGATTCTGTGCTGGACCTACGCAAAAGACAAGCATCTATAGAGGCTAAGCTAGCCAACCAAGAAGGAAAACAAAGAAGAGACAACATAAGAATTCATGGTCTGATAGAAGGAGCCGAAAACGGTTTTAACTCAATGGCAGAATGCGTGGAATCCTTACTAAGAGAGAAATTGGATATTCCACAAACCACCGACTTGAAGATAGAAAAGGCACATCGTTCATTAGCCGCTAGGCCGGCGGCGGAAGCGCCCCCACGTTCGGTGTTGGTAAGATTTTCCAATTTCAAAATAAAACAAGAGGTTGTAAGACTGGCCTGGCAGAAAAAAGGATTTATGCACCAGGAGAGAAAAGTCTACGTGGAACACGATTACGCCCCGGAGGTCCTTAAAAAGCGCAGGGAATACAATGACGCGAAAAAGGTGTTAAGAGAGAAGAAATTGCGCTTTCAGACTCCATTTCCTGCGAAGTTAAGGGTCTTCTACGGCGAAGAAACGTGTCTCTATAATTCGGCGGAAGAAGCAACAGCTGACATGGCAAAAAGAGGGCTCCCGGTAACGGTATTTAAACCCGCAGCAGACCCGAGTGAGGAGATCAAAGCGCAAACATGGTCAACACAAAGACCTTCAAAATCCACGGACCAGCAGCGGGAAACCCAGCGCCAGAGCGTCGCGGATAAACTATCCGTTTTCAGGTTGGAATAGCGACCTTTTTTTTTTTTTTTTTTTTTCTCTTGAATCAATCCGCACATCCAACCCCCCTCATACAAGGTAACAAACATTAAAGGAGATGCGTATTCAGCATGTGGTAAAACATTTCATGGAACAGTCATAATATTTGAAACAAATAAGTCTTTGTAATAAAAAAAAAAAAAAAAAAACTTGTTAAAATAGAAATGTGACAATAATCCACATGTTCTCCTCATACTAACAAATACTGTTTTTGCGTGAATGTTTGATGTGATGGGGGTGGGAGGGTGCACACAATTTCACAGGGTTTAGGCATAAAAGGAAAAAAAAAAAATCATTACAAGTTTGGATTGGGTTCTGAAACTCACGTTAAAAGCATGGGGCAGCTTACAGAGGTAAGAGAGGGCCCTCAACACGTAACAGAGTTTGAGGAATTTCCCTCAGGGCCTTCACTCCATCAAGGCTCTTCCAGGGTCTTTAAAAAGACCTCAGCTCAGGAAGTTCTTCTGACAGCTTTTTGTTTTAAAGTTTTATACGCTATGTTCTTAATGTTTTTCTTGTTTTTAATGTTCTTTCAGTTTCTGAGTAGCACAAATGAGGGCCACCACACAGTTATACTAAACAAAACAACACAATGGAGAAACAGGGTGTAACCAAAATAATTTCATATAATGTAAAAGGAATCCTGAATCCAGTTAAAAGATCCAAGATTCTAGGCAAAATGAAAAAAGACAAAGCAGGAATAATATTTTTACAAGAAACCCACCTAACAGACGTGGAACACAATAAACTCAGTAGACAAGGGTTTAAAATGATCTCTTCATCTTCATATAAGTCAGGGAGGAGGAGGGGAGTAGCGACATTGATATCAACCAAAATTACATTTGAAAAAAAATCAGAACACAAAGATAAAGAAGGGAGATACAGTTTGGTAACTGGGCGGCTAGAGGGAGAAGATATCACCCTGCTGAATGTGTATGCTCCCCCAGGGGCTAACTGGAAATTTTATAAAAATGTATTCGACCTAATGATAACTAAAGCTCAAGGTTTAGTGATATGTGGTGGGGACTTCAATCTTAGACTGAATCCATACTGGGATGCTTCTGGTAATTCTCCACATCAAAATAACACCCAAAACAGGAAGACTCGGATGCTACTAAAAGAAATGGGAATCTGTGACGTGTGGAGGGAACTCAACCCCAGTGTAAAAGACTATACATTTTACTCAACTCCACATTCATCTTACTCAAGGATTGACTATTTTTTTATGTTTAATAGAGACATTGGAAGAGTAAAAACATGTAAAATAAGACTGATGGATCTCTCTGACCACAGTCCGATCTACATGGACTTAAATATCCAAAAATACACAAATAATACATTTTCTTGGAGGTTAAATTCAAATGTCCTGAAAGGACCATTGAAAGATGAATTGGAATCAGATATTCTCAGATATTTGGAAGATAACGATAATGGAGAAGTATCCCCTTTAATACTGTGGGATGCATGCAAAGCTGTAATAAGAGGAAAGATTATTGCAAAACTGGCAACCCAAAAGAAACTAAGACAAGAAAAACTATCCACATTAGAGTCAGAACTTAGGAACCTAGAAAAAGAACACAAAGGCAACACTCATTCTACTGACTCGCTCAAGATTAAGGAAATTAAAAACCAAATAAATGAGATCTACACAATAGAAATCCAGAAGAAACTTACATTTTTGAAACAAAAATACTATGAAGCAGGCAGTAAATCGGCAAAATTGCTAGCCTATAAATTGAGAAAACATCAAACAGAAAGAGCAATCTACAAAATCAGAGACCCAGTATCAAAGGAAATAAAATTCAGAATTCAGGATATTCTTAAAAGCTTCGAGAATTACTATAAGAACTTATACTCCCACAAAAAACATAAAAACGCATCCGAGGCATTCCTAAACACATTAAACCTTCCCCAACTTACGGAGTCACAAAATAAAACACTACTGTCAGAAATACATCCTAAAGAATTGGAAAAAGCAATTATGAAACTTAAAGCTAACAAATCCCCAGGAGCTGATGGCTATACAGCAGAGTGGTACAAAACCTTTAAACAGCAACTATCTCCTCTCCTCCTGAAAACATTTAATTATGTCCTCCACACAGGGGAAATCCCCCCCTCCTGGAGAGAAGGGGTCATTGCAGTTATACCTAAACCTGAAAAGGATAAACTAGAGTGCTCCAACTACAGACCAATCAGTGTACTAAATCAGGACTATAAGCTTTTTACCATTATCCTTGCCAAAAGGTTAGAAAATATACTGACAGACCTAATTCATTTAGACCAAACAGGTTTTATAAGACAAAGACAGACACAAGACAACATTCGACGCACTTTACACATAATTCATCATATAAAAAAATATAACTTAAATGCAGTCATATTGGGATTAGATGCTGAAAAAGCATTCGATTCGGTTGACTGGTCTTTTCTATATAGAATCTTATCCAGTTTCAATTTTCATAACAACTTCATTAGAACTATACAGGCATTATATAAAAAACCAACAGCTAAAATAAGGATTAACGGTAATTTATCATCATCTTTTGAACTGGAAAAAGGATGTCGTCAGGGCTGCCCCCTGTCTCCACTGCTCTTTGCAATCTTCATAGAACCTCTGAGCCAATGGATAAGACAAAATCAAAAAATTCAAGGTATTACACTTGGTCAGAAGGAACATAAAATAGCACTCTTTGCTGATGACATTTTAATATACCTAGGGCAGCCGGACACTTCTTTACCAGAACTAACCTCAGTTTTTTCAGAGTATGGAGATTTATCGGGGTACAAATTAAACATGCATAAAACCCAAGTTTTAACATTCAACTATGACCCAAATCATTATTCACTAAGCAAACTCAAAACTAACTGGGAGTCGGAATCTATGAAATATCTGGGGGTCAATATCCCGAAACAACTCAACAAAATTATATCACTAAACTATGATCCACTGGTGACAAAAATAAAATCTGACCTAGCAAGATGGAATATGATACCATTCTTGGGTACTGCACAAAGAATTGAAGCAGTCAAAATGAATATACTTCCACGTCTTCTATACCTTTTCCAAACAATACCGGTAGAACCTCCCAAAAAAACATGGCAGGAGCTGGACAGAAGGATCTCAAGATTCATATGGCAGGGCAAGAGACCTAGAATCAGATATAGAACCCTACAGCTAAACAAAGACAAAGGTGGGCTCGCGCTGCCAAATATCAGGGACTACTTTAAAGCCGCACAAATTAAAACTTTAGTAGAGATATGTAACCCAGTCTACACTGCACAATGGAAGGAGATCGAATGCCAAATAACAAGTGACATCCCCCTACAGGCGATAATAGGGAACAATGCCTTACCTAAGCTTTTGAATAACACTAACCCGTGGATAGAGACCCCGCTAAAAATTTGGTTTAAGATAGTCAGAGAGAATCAAACTAAAGAGCCCTATCGACTTCTGCAATGGATTGCCTATGATCAGGACTTTACTCCTAATAAAACAGACACCAGATTTAAAAAGTGGAAGGAGAAAGGGCTGATAAAATATTACGATTTTTTTAAAGGGCAAATCTTAAGAAGTTTTGAAGATTTGAAAAAACAAGGCCTAGTAAATCAAGACCTTTACAGGTTCTTCCAGCTTAGACACCACATAAACAATATACTTAAAAAGGAGGTTTTGGAAAGGGCCCAGTCAGGTGTTCTGAAGGTCTTCTTAATGGCATATAAAGGGATCCCAGGGATCAGATACATTTCTAAAATATACCAAGGTCTTCAAGACTTAAAAGGAGACAACACATCTTATATAAAAGAGAGATGGGAAAAAGAGGGGAATTTCACTTTACAACTGGAAATATGGGAAAAGCTAAATAAACAGCAATGGAAAAGTACCTCATCCCTGCAGTGGAGAGAATTTGGATGGAAAAACTTGGTAAGATTTTTCAGAACACCTGCACAAAACAAATTTACCCATAAGGGATTGAACTGTTGGCGCTTGTGTGGTGAAAAGACTGCAAATCATTTTCATGTGTTTTGGTCATGCCCAGTTATCCACCAATATTGGACCAATGTACAGACAATATTGGGGAAAATATTCAAAATAACATTTCCCTTTTCTTTTGTAACTTTGTATTTGGGTTTACTACCGGACTCACTGGAAAGACGAGGAGAAAAATACTTATTCAATGTTTTAATATTGGCAAGCAAAAAAGCTCTAACTAAAAAATGGATGTTGAAGGACTGTCCTACACCTGAAGATTGGATTAATGTGATCCAAGACATTTACTCGATGGAAAAGTTGACATTCGCACTGAGACAGGACATGGATGGGTTCATGAACTTTTGGCAACCCTGGATCGCATATGTGTCTTCCATTGGATCTAATCTTTGACAAATACCATTTCAATAATGGTTCCGCTCTTTGTTCCAACGCTACTCAGATGCTCTTTTACCTTTATTTACTTACTTTTTCTTTTTGTTTGTTTTTTGCTGGTTTGTTTGGGGGTTTTTTTTGTTTTTTGTTTTTGTTTTTTTTTTCTCTTTAATCTCACTTTTTCCTTCACTTTAAAAAAAAAAAAAAAAAGGGGTGTTGTAAGAATTAATCTTCCAGTGTTGTCAGATATCAGAAAATAAGGGAACATGTGATGAAAATGTAAACAATGCATTGCTGTAACGACCTGTATACCCTTTACAAAAACTTAAATAAAACTAAAATCAGAAGAAAAAAAAAATGTGATTGGTATGTTTTTCCCAAATAGGCTCGACCATTTCCCATTTTGATGTTAGACTTCTGCTTTAAATTTAACTGGGCATAAATGCAACAACTTCACAATTGAATTACACAGTATCATGTTACTTTTTTTAAGCTACAATTACTGTATTTGAAGTCCATAAATTACCTTTTTAAGTGTCTTCTTCTAGTGAGGAAGTGGAAGGCTGGTACTCAGACCTATATGAGGCATTGAAAAGCAAACCGCATAATCTGGGCTCTTCAGAGGTACATTAATATACTCTGATGTTTCAATTTTTCTCATGTTTGCATACTATCTGTATACTGCTAATGCTAATAATTACTTTACATCTTTCCCTTAAGGATCTGCCTAATGGGAAGGTAATCAAGGTATGAGGATTCAGTAAGCCTTGGTGCAATAAATCTTCTGTGCTTTTTGCCTTTTCGTAACTAGACTTTTCTTCCCATTTTACCAGACCATCTCAAAACCACAATCGCAGGATGAAGAGCGTCCCCCGGGGTCTGATCAGGTAATTCATTTTCCACCAAAGGCTCAATTGTTCTAAAGATGGTGTATCCTGTTGTGCATAAAGACTACACAAATTGGTTGTGACCATCCTTTGGTTGAATTAGTTTTCTCCCCCAATCAAACTCCAATATCAAGTACATATGCCAAGCATAGAAAACATGCCAGCTGCAGTATGACTATAACGAGTATTGCAAGCTTTTCTGTCATTTGAATTTGTTAAAAGGCTGAGTAGTCACAGCGGTCTTCTGGCCTGTTGAGGAATAAGCAAAGCTGGACTCTCTTCTAGTCCTCAGGAACATTTATTGAACCATTTACATGTGGAGTAAAATGCAGCTCTCGGTTGCAGCTCCTCTCGGCTGCTTTATATACAGAGACTGTAATGGTATGGCATTCTAGACTTGGTGCAGACTCAGATAGGGCTGGAAGCCCAGGAACATGACGATATTATATCCTGACGTACTATCCTCATGACAACAATAATAACACAATAAGTAAGGTTGCAAATGAATAATTCTCAACACCCCCACTCAACCATAGCTCAGTGTTTTATGTGGAAAACATAACATTTGGTTTCTCATTTAACTTTACCAGCACAAACAAATCCTTCCACACTTTTAGAAAACTGAACACATGCATGGAAATAACTGACTGGGGCATGTTTAAAAGAGCCACACATGATCTTAATGAGTACACAGACACTGTGAACTCATATATCAACTTCTGTGAGGAGGACATTCTCCCATCGCGCACCAGGGTGAGATATTCTAATGACAAGCCCTGGTTCACAGCTAAGCTCAGACGGATCAGGAAGGAGAAGGAAGCACCGTTGAAAAGTGGAGACAGGGACTGCTACAGAGAGGTCAAATATCGGTTTAACAGAGAGCTGAGGAGAGCTAAATCTGTGTATTCTGAGAAACTCCAGCAGCAGTTCACTGCTAATGACTCGGCTTCTGTGTGGAGAGGACTGAGGCAAATCACCAACTATCGGCCTCAGGCTTCTAAAGGTCAGGATGACAAAGCCCTTTGTCAAAAACTGTCCCAACATTACGCCCGTTTTGACACCTCGTCAGCTGTGTCCAACTCACCCACTCCACCCAGTTCCACTGCCTCCTCAGCCCCTAATTCATCAAAAGCGGTCCCCCCCTCCTCCTCCTCCTCCTCCCCCCCTCCCCTTGTCATCAGTGAGCAGGACGTGCACAGACAGTTCTCCAGACTGAACCCGCGCAAGGCCCCCGGGCCGGACGGTGTGTCTCCCTCCACCCTGAGACACTGTGCGAAAGAGCTGGCTCCTGTCTTCACAGACATTTTTAACACCTCCCTTAAGCAATGTCACGTGCCGACCTGCCTCAAATCCTCCACCATCATCCCTGTCCCCAAGAAGCCACGGATTACTGGACTTAACGACTACAGACCTGTAGCGCTCACCTCTGTAGTCATGAAGTCCTTTGAGCGCCTGGTCCTGTCGCACCTCAAGTCCATCACCACACCCCTCCTAAACCCGCTGCAGTTTGCCTACCGTGCTAACAGGTCTGTGGACGACGCAGTCAACCTGGCCCTCCACTCCATCCTGCAGCACCTGGACTCCCCGGGAACCTACGCCAGGATTCTGTTTGTGGACTTCAGCTCCGCATTCAACACCATCCGCCCCGATCTGCTCCAGGACAAGCTGTCCCTGCTCAACGTGCCTGACTCCCTCTGCAGGAGGATCACCGACTTCCTGACGGACTGGAGACAGCATGTGCGGCTGGGGAAGTCTGTCTCAGACTCTGTTAGCATCAGCATTGGATCACCCCAGGGCTGTGTACTTTCCCCCCTACTCTTCTCCCTTTATACCAACTCCTGCACCTCCTCCCACCAGTCTGTTAAGCTGATTAAGTTTGCGGACGACACCACCCTCATCGGGCTCATCTCCAACGGCGACGAGTCCGCCTACAGGGAAGAGGTGGCCCAGCTGGTGTCCTGGTGCAGCCACAACAACCTGCAGCTGAATGCACTGAAGACAGCGGAGATGATTGTGGACTTCAGGAAAGTCACAACCCCCCTGCCCCCCCTCACCATCACAGGCTCTCCCATCACCATTGCAGATTCCTTCCGCTTCTTGGGCACCACCATCTCCCGAGACCTCAAATGGGAGCCAACCATCAGCTCCCTCATCAAAAAGGCCCAGCAGAGGATGTTCTTTCTGCGGCAGCTGAGGAAGCTCAAGCTACCCACCAAGATGTTAGTGCAGTTCTACACGGCCATCATCGAGTCCATCCTCACCTCCTCCATAACTGTGTGGTATGCAGGAGCCACTGCCAGGGACAGACTAAGGCTGCAGCGCGTCGTGCGCACTGCTGAGAAGGTGATAGGCTGCGAGCTCCCATCTCTCCAGGACCTGTACATCTCCAGGACCCGGAGGCGTGCTGGCCGGATCATAGCCGATCCTTCACATCCTGGTCACGTACTGTTTGCCCCCCTCCCCTCAGGTAGAAGACTTCGGTCCATTCGGACTAAAACCTCCCGGCACATGAACAGCTTTTTCCCCTCTGCCATCAGACTGCTGAACATTAAGTGACTTTTTGACTCTTGTGCACTACGTACAGCAGCTCAACCAGACTCACGTCATTCATCACTTTTTTTCTGTTGCATTATCGACTGCACTATGTGGTACTTCACATTATCTGCTACTTGCTAATTTTTTAAAACTGCCTTGACTAGTACTACTCATTATTACTAGTATTATTATTATTATTATTATTATTATTATTATTACTTATTTTTCTACACTTATTGCACATTTTTAGTCCTTAAGTTTTTTAGTTTATCCCTTTTTCTCATCATGTTTTTAATGTTGCAGCATGGCACCGAGACAAATTCCTAGTTTGTGTACTACATGAACAATGGCAATAAATCTGATTCTGATTCTGATTCTGATTTTTAAGTGCCAAACAAAACATCTGTACATCTCTTCAACTTTAACTTGGTGGCTGGCTTTGTCATTACATCAGTACCATTTTTCTCAGTAGGACAGTGTTGCAGTGCAACTTTTCCACTGCTTATAGTTTTACTTCTGAAATAGTACTTAATATCAATGTGCTTGCACCTTTGTCTGCTGACTGGGTTTTTGGCTAGTGCTGTTGTACCTTGGTTGCCTTCATACACTTTTGTTTGTGCATATTGATATTGGTATTTGTCTATGGCCAGTTTCTGATTGTAACCTCTTGCTACAGTCTTCTCTGACCTATCAATATTACTCTTGATTGTGTAGCGCCATTTCCCCCCCACTGCCTTTTTGCCTGGTGGCAATGGGGTGAGACCAATGGTGACCGCCAGTTACCTTGTCTCATTCATGGCTTCTTTTCACTGCCTTGAATTCATTGATACCATGGCACCCTCATAGGTTTGAGTTTTATCACACACTGCTCTGTAGCAAAGATCTAGACACATTTCCCGTTTATCTTCTGGGTCCTCAATCTCCAACTCCTGCAAATTAACCGGCTTCCTCCTGGTCCTCCCTGGGTTTTTCCTGGTCACAGTCTCTTTAGCTGGCTGTGTACATTCAGTCTGTTCAGGCAAAGTCTCAGAAACATCCCTTTTATCAAGTACATTTTCCACATCTACATAAACATTTTCATCATCATTTACTCTGGGATATATTTCTATATCACCATATTCTATATTTGACTCAGATTTGTGTGCTCCTTTTCTTTTGCTATTTCGGTTGTCAGTTTCACTAACCTGTGCTTTTGGATTTTCTCTGTGCTTTATACAACACCTTGTAGTTTTTGTACATGTTTACATTGGTTGATATTGTTCTCAACAGTTGGTAATACAAATTACCACTTCCATGGATGTCAAACCTGCTACCATCCATGGCAGCTGTCTCTTTTCTTGAAGGTAATCATTACTCCTGCTTTTGTTGCTCTTGCCACGGAAAAGATCTCATGTGGGTACAATGGCATGTACAGTGCATCTTGTAGATGTCCACTGTGCTGTCATCCCACACTGTCCAGCAGATGTATCATCACTGTTCCTCTTTGTTGTGCTATCCCACTGCATCGGGTCCCATTGGACCAGCTCTCATCCAACTCTGATGAATAATTCTCAGGCTGGAATGACTTGTCAAAGCTTTCAAACATTCAGATGGTAATTTATGATGTGGGATGTTGCTTCTGTATACACCATGCTGCCTTTCTTCTTTACGTTGCTGGGTGGTCTCTCATTCCTCACACGTTTCACCCCAAAGAACTGCCTCCATTGCCATCTTTTCCATCTTTGCCATCATTTATAACATCTCCCTGAGTCAGGCCATTGTTCCCAGATGCTTCAAGACCTCTATCATTGTACCGGTGGCAAAGAAACCAGTTGTGTCCTGTTTGAATGACTATCGTCCTGTTGCACTGACACCAATTGTGATGAAGTGTTTTGAACGGCTGGTCAAACCACACATTACATCCTGCCTCCCTGCATCACACGACCCGCTCCAGTTTGCATATCGTTCAAACCGCTCCACGGAGGATGCTATAGTCACCACCCTACACTCTGTCATCACCCACCTGGACCAGAAAGACACCTACGCCAGACTCCTGTACATTGATTTCAGTTCAGCATTCAACACCATTATTCCCCAGAGACTGATGGAGAAATTACTCCTTCTCAGTCTGAACACCGCCACATGTCTCTGGATCCTGGATTTCCTGACTGAGAGACCTCAGTCTGTCCGGGTTGGAAACAACATCTCCAACTCTGTCACGCTGAGCACCGGATCCCCTCAAGGCTGTGTACTCAGTCCACTGTTGTTTACACTTCTAACACATGACTGTGTATCAAGACACGAGGGGAACCAGATTATTAAGTTTGCAGACGACACCACGGTGGTGGGACTTATTCAGAGGGATGAGGAATCAATGTACAGGGAAGAAGTGAGAGACCTGGAGGGCTGGTGCAGGGAGAACAATCTGGTGCTCAACGTGGACAAAACGAAGGAGATGATTATCAACTTCCGGCGGTCACAGCCTGAGCACGTCCCCCTCAGCATCGGCGGCCGTTTAGTGGAGAGAGTGGAGAACATCAAGTTCCTCGGAGTGCAGATCTCGCAGGACCTGACCTGGAGCAAGAATTCCTTGGAGATCAGGAAGCGGGCTCAGCAGAGACTGCACTTCTTGAGGAAACTCAAACAGGCCTCTCTCCCCATCTGCATCCTCAGGACCTTCTACAGAGGTGTGGTGGAGAGTGTTCTGATGTACTGCATTGCTACATGGTACTCCAGCTGCAGTATGTCAGACAAAAAAGCCCTGCAGAGGATAGTCAAGGGGGCTGAGAGGGTAATTGGAGTCTCCCTCCCCTCTGTCCAAGAACTTTTCCAGAACCGTTGCAGGAGCAGGGCACTGAACATTGTCAAGGACCGTTCTCACCCTCTGCATAAACACTTTGAACTTCTTCCATCTGGTAAATGATTCCGGAGCATCAGAGGCAGAACCACCAGACTGATCAACAGCTTCCTTCCACAAGCTGTCAGGATGCTGAACAGTTGACCCGGAATCTCTCATACACACTACTGCACCTACGGACATTTTGTATATTATTTGTATATTATAGTTAGTTTTTTCCCAAGTATGTCTCAGGGATGTGTGAATGGATGGGGGGGGGTGAGGGGGGGGGGGGGTGGAGCTATGTGGGAGTGTGTCTTAAATCATGCTGCTTCTATTTATATGGATGCCGAGAGAAACGCAATTTCATCTTGCCTGCACTACAGTTGTATATACAGAAATACGACAATAAAGTTTGATTTGATTTGATTTGATCTTGTCCCCTCTTTTTTTGCATAAGGATCTTTGATGGGTGTTGCTCCTGCAATAATTGCACCACTCTTTTCTGTTACATGTTCATGCCTTATGACCTTTTCCTTCCACATCTACAGTGGTGTGAAAAAGTGTTTGCCCCCTTCCTGATTTCTCATTCTTTGTATGTTTGTCACACTTAAATGTTTCAGATCATCAAACAAATTTAAATATTAGACAAAGATAACACAAGTAAACACAAAATGCAGTTTTTAAATGAAGGTGCTATTGTTAAGGGTAAAAAAAAATCCAAACCTACATGGCCCTATGTGAAAAAGCGATTGCCCCCTAAACCTAATAACTGGTTGGGCCACCCTTAGCAGCAACAACTGCAATCAAGTGTTTGCCATAACTGGCAATGAGTCTTTTACAGCACTGTGGAGGAATTTTGGCCCACTCATCTTTGTAGAATTGTTGTAATTCAGCCACATTGGAGGGTTTTCCAGCATGAACTGCCTTTTTAAGGTCATGCCACAGCATCTCAATCGGATTCAGGTCAGGATTTTGACTAAGCCCTTCCAAAGTCTTCATTTTGTTTTTCTTAAGCCACTCAGAGGTGGACCTGCTGGTGTGTTCTGGATCTTTGTCCTGTTGCAGAATCCAAGTGCACTTCAGCTTGAGGTCACAAACAGATGGCCAGACATTCTCCTTCAGGATTTTTTGGTAGACAGCAGAATTCATGGTTCCATTTACCACAGCAAGTCTTCCAGTTCCTGAAGCAGCAAAACAGCCCCAGACCATCACACTACCTCCACCATATTTTACTGTTGGTATGATGTTCCTTTTCTGAAATGCTGTGCTACTTTTACGCCAGATGTAATGGGACACACACCTTCCAAAAAGTTCTGCTTTTGTCTTGTAAGTCCACAGAATATTTTCCCAAAAGTCTTGGGGATGGGGATCATTAAGATGTTTTCTGGCAAAACTGAGATGAGCCTTTATGTTCTTTTTGCTCAGCAGTGGTTTTCATCTTGGAATTCTGCCATGCAGGCCATTTTTGCCCAGTCTCTTTTTAATGGTGGAGTCATGAACACTGACCTTAATTGAGGCAAGTGAGGCCTGCAGTTCTTTGGATGTTGTTGTGGGGTCTTTTGTGACCTCTTGGATGAGTCGTCGCTGTGCTCTTGGGGTCATTTTGGTCGGCCGGCCACTCCTGGGAAGGTTCACCACTGTTCCATGTTTTCCCCATTTGTGGATAATGGCTCTCACTGTGGTTCGCTTGAGTCCCAAAGCTTTAGAAATGGCTCTATAACCTTTTCCAGACTGATAGGTCTCAGTTACTCTGTTTCTCATTTGTTCCTGAGTGTCTTTGGATCACAGCATGATGTCTAGCTTTTGAGGATCTTTTGGTCTACTTCATTTTGTCAGGCAGGTCCTATTTAAGTGATTTTTTTGATTGAGAACAAGTGTGGGAGTAATCAGGCCTGGGTGTGGCTAGAGAAATTGAACTCAGCTTTCTAAAGATGTGATAAACCACAGTTAATTTATGTTTTCACAGGTGGGAGAAATCACTTTTTCACACAGGGCCATGCATGCTTGGATTTTTTACCATTAATAATAAACACCTTCATTTAAAAACTGCATTTTGTGTTTACTTGTGTTATCTTTGTCTAATATTTGAATTTGTTCGATGATCTGAAACATTTAAGTGTGACGAACATACAAAAAAATGAGAAATCAGGAAGGGGGCAAACACTTTTTCAAACCACTGTATATCATGTCACATTGTCATCTCTGTGGCATGGGTGTAGTGTGACCAACTACTGATCGGAGGATTGGTGGTTCGATTACCGCCCTCTGCAGTCTGCATGTCAAAGTGTCCTTGAATAAGACACTGAACCCCTAGTTGCTCCTGATGTGTCAGGCCAGTGCCTTGCATGGCGGCTCCGCCGCCATCAGTGTGTGAATGGGTAGATAGCAAGATCTGTAAAGAACTTTGGTCATCCAGAGATGAGAGGAAAAAAAGCACTTTAAAAGTCAATACCATTTTCTGATCTCAGCTTTGTCTCATGTGAGTTTTCGTCGCTGAGTTTGTAGATTCTATTAGCTTTATTTTTTCACTTTCTTCATACATTCACAGACTTCTCTTAAAGTCTGTGAATGTTAGGCCATCTTTATATTGAGTTACATGGACAATTAGTGGCTTAAAGGAGTTTGGTAGCCCGCCAAGTATCATAGCAATGATCAGTTTGTCAAGGCTGTGATGATGTCCTGTGCTTGTATTGAATAGTCTGTAACACTCTCATTGTCCATCATCTGTAGCTTGATCAGTGACTTATATAGACTTATTATTCTTGGCTTGCTCTTCCTAGAATAATGCTGTTTTCATATTTTCAGAGTTTTTCTGCCATTATCAGTGGCTTCATGCCTTATTAACGACAGGCTTTTGTCATCAATCAGTACTATTAGCTCAACATAGCAATAAACATTCTTCCCTCTGTTTTTAGCCATCTGCTCTTTTAGCTTCAGAGTGTGTAAGTAGTCTAGGAATCTTGAAGGCTACATCTGTTGAATATGAGCTACTGGTGTGTTGGAACTTCCATCATGCTTAAGGTTCTGTAGCTGCTAATTATTAGCTTCTTGTTAGCTTCACTGGCTCTCGTATAATATGTTGCCTGAAAAGCCTTTTCACTTATCTCTGTGTTGATTCATTTAGCTTCCCACATAATAAGTTGCATTTAAAGTTCCTTCACTTACTCCTAACACTGGCTCACTTAGATTAGCTGCTCGAAGTCCTGCGTGTATAATATTATTTGCACTCTAAATTCTTCCGGAGAATTAATATGTCCAACTTACTCTGGGCCCATAACCTGTTAAAATGCTGAGGTACAGTAGTCCTCTGCTGTGTAGAGGAATAGCTGGACTCTCTTCTAGTCCTCAGGAACATTTATTGAACATATGGAGTAAAATACAGCATCTGGATGCAGCTTCTCTTAGCTGCTTCACACACAGACTGTAATGACTGTAATGGAATGGTGCTCTAGACTTTGTGCAGACTCAGATAGTGCTGGAAGCCCAGTAACATGATGTTATATCCTGATGTCCTATCGCCATGAAAACAATAATACCACAGTGAGTCAGGATGCAAATGTGTAATTGTCAGCAGATTTAAACATGATTTTTGTCAGCAGATTCTTATGAAGTTGACATGCTTTGACATGCTCTTAGTCAAAACTATTATTGAATGCTTACTGAAACCACTGACGTATATATGTAAGCTGTCTCTCCAAACAGGTATATTTCCCAATGCAATGAAAATAGCTAAAGTAATTCTGATATACAAGACGGGTGACAGAGGGGAATTCTCAAACTACAGACCAATTTCACTATTACCGCAATTTTCCAAGATACTTGAAAAAATATTCTGTGAGAGAATTGACAACTTCATACTGAAGAATAATTTATTGTGTGAGCAGCAATATGGGTTCAGACACAAGAGGACAACTGCATTTGCTCTAATGGAATTTATAGAAAAAATATCAACTGCCGTTGAAAATAAAGAGTATTCAGTTGGGGTATTCCTGGATCTTAAAAAAGCATTTGATACAGTGGATCATAATTTATTAAGAAACTACAAAATTGTGGTATTAGGGGGGTAGCACCGTCCTGGTTATGTAGTTACTTAAAGAATAGATATCAGTATGTATGTGTTGGTAACAAAAACTCACAGTTACTGAAGGTTACTTGTGGAGTCCCACAGGATTCAGTTTTGGAGCCATTGTTATTCAATATGTATATAAATGATATATGTAAAGTTTCGGAAAAAATGGATTTAATATTGTTTGCTGATGGCACTAATTTATTATGCAGTGGAAGCAATTTGGAACAACTTTTGGATACACTTGGAAAGGAATTAGGAAAGCTTAAACTGTGGTTTGATTCAAACAAATTAACGCTCAATCTAAGTAAGACAAAAATTATAGTTTTTAACAACCATCACAACAACTTAGTATCTAAACTCAGTGTAAATGCTGTAGAGACTGAAAGGGTATCCGAAACTAAATTTCTTGGAGTAATAATTGATAATAAACTGTGTTGGAAGTCACATATTAATTATATTAAAGGTAAAATATCTAAATCAATTGCAATACTACACAGAGTGAAATATTTGCTGAATCAACCCACATTATATACTTTGTATCATTCATTAATACTCCCATACATGACATATTGTACTGAAGTATGGGGAAATACATATAAAACAAACATATATCCAGTCTTTATGCTTCAGAAGAGAGCTATTAGAGTAATAAAGCTGCTTACAGGGAACCAACAAACCCACTTTTTCTTAAATTAAAAGCTCTCAAGTTGAAAGATCTGGTTGACTTTAAAACTGCAGTAATAATATTTAAAGTGAAGAATCTATCACTGCCCACAAATATCCAAAAGTTGTTCCAAATAAGGGAGAAACAATATAATTTCAGAGGAACATGTATATTTCAAAAACCTTCAGTGAGAACTACCACCAAGCAACACTGTGTTTCGGTGCAAGGAGTCAGATTATGGAACGCTTTTGGACCTGAATTAAAATCATGTACAATGCTTAGACAATTTAAACAAAAACTAAAGGAAGAAGTACTCCAAACATATATACAAGATGACATGTAAAATCACAGAAGGATTGTCATATCCAGTCTGTGTTGTGTTGTTGCTTAGTTTTTTTTGTCACATTTTGTCTTAGCTTTGTTCTGAATTGTAATCGCTCTTGTTTTGTTTTTCTTTTGAATTCTTGGATGGAATATGGGTGGGCAATATAAGCTGCGGCTTCAGCCGTCACCCTTTTCGGATAACTTATGTTGAACTGTATAATCAGAGGAGTTATTGTCTAATTTGACCTTGTTGGATTTTCTTTCCCCCTTTGTTATATTATTCTGTTTCTTTTTTTAATCTTTACTTTTAATCTATCTGAAAATAAATAAATAAAAATAAAAATAAAATAAAATAAGTGAAGGTTGAGTCTCTTTGAATATCAAGCAGGATTCACATATGGCAGATCTGATGACACCACTGATACCATTTTAAACTAGAAAAGCACTCGGAGAGCGCAGACCTCCGCCAAGCGCCACAGTTCCCCCCATACAGTGTTTGTGTGTACGTTTTCAGATTCCTTGACCATGAAAACATATGACTAGCAATTGGATTGACAATGATAGGATTAGTGGTTCAGTAGTTATTCACGAAAATGATATTTTCCGTAATGGCGGCCACAGTTCCGCCCATACAGTGTTTGTGTGTACGTTTTCAGATTCCTTGACCACGAAAACATATGACTAGCAATTGGATTGACAATGATAGGATTAGTGGTTGAGTAGTTATTCACGAAAATGGCATTTTCGGTAATGGCGGCCATAGTTCCCCCCATACAGTGTTTGTGTGTACGTTTTCAGATTCCTTGACCATGAAAACATATGACTAGCAATTGTATTGACAATGATAGGATTAGTAGTTCAGTGGTTATTCACGAAAATGGCATTTTCAGTAATGGCGGCCACAGTTCCGCCCATACAGTGTTTGTGTGTACGTTTTCAGATTCCTTGACCACGAAAACATATGACTAACAATTGGACTGACAATGATAGGATTAGTGGTTCAGTAGTTATTCATGAAAATGGCATTTTCCGTAATGGTGGTTTTCTTCTGGACGGTGATCCGGATCATCCCCAAAATTTAATCAGTTCTTCCTTGTATCATTTCCAACAATGCCTGAAAGTTTCATCGAAATCCGTCCAAAACTTTTTGAGTTATCTTGCTAACCAACAGACAAACAGACAGACAGACAGACAAACCCCGGCAAAAACATAACCTCCTGGCGGAGGTAATGAAATGCCCATTTAGAGTTTAAATGATGTTGTCTGTGTACGATTTTCTCAAATTATGGAATACATTTAACCAGCGTTAGTCCCAGTTATTTTGCTGATGGTTTATTTTGTCAGAATAATGTAAATCATCATCATGTAAACATATTGTATACATACTGTCTTTTTTTGTATTTGTCTTTTCAGGTGCCATTTAAAATACGGTCTATGTCTGAGCCATCCTCAAACGCAAAGGACAGCGACTCAGAGAAACCAAAGGTGCAACATTTTAACTTGATTAGTTTTGGGTTAGTTTTGGGGTACGGTACTAAAAAATTGGATGTGACTGCTCTTTTTTTGTTGTATGTCGTACTACTTTCTGACTGGCTGGCAGGAGGAAGACTTTCCTAAAAGACGTGCATCTGAGCCCGTGAATCCAATCTATGACTATCCGAGACCTTTAAGACAAAAAGTAGGGCTGAATCGAAATTATTATTTTTTTTTTCTATTTCAGAATCAGAATCAGAATCAGAATCAGAATCAGGTTTATTGCCATTGTTCATGTAGTACACAAACTAGGAATTTGTCTCGGTACAATGCTGCAACATTAAACATGATAAGATAAGAGAAATAAACTATACATGTAATAAAGTGTAGGATAAGATTAAGTGATACTGGTCAACAGTTAAAATATATATTAGCCAGCAGCAGATACTGTGGAGAACTATATAGTGCAGTCGGTAATGCAGGAAGAAAACAGTGATGATTGACATGAGTCTGGTTGAGCTGCTGTACATGGTGCACGAGAGTCAATAAGTCACTTAGTGTTCAGCAGTCTAATGGCAGAGGGGAAGAAGCTGTTCATGTGACGGGAGGTTTTAGTCTGGATGGACCGAAGTCTTCTACCAGAGGGGAGGGGGGCAAACAGTACGTGACCAGGGTGTGAGGGATCGGCTATGATCCGGCCAGCACGCCTCCGGGTCCTGGAGATGTACAGATCCTGGAGAGATGGGAGCTTGCAGCCGATCACCTTCTCAGCAGTGCGCACGACGCGCTGCAGCCTTAGTCTGTCCCTGGCAGTGGCTCCTGCGTACCACACGGTTATGGAGGTGGTGAGGATGGACTCGATGATGGCTGTGTAGAACTGCACTAACATCTTGGTGGGTAGCTTGAGCTTCCTCAGCTGCCGCAGGAAGAACATCCTCTGCTGGGCTTTTTTGATGAGTGAGCTGATGGTCAGCTCCCATTTGAGGTCCCTGGTGATGGTAGTGCCTAGGAAGCGGAAGGAATCAGCAGTGGTGATGGGAGAGCCTGAGAGGGTGAGGGGGGGCAGAGGAGTAGTGACTTTCCTGAAGTCTACAATCATCTCCACTGTCTTCAGAGCGTTCAGCTGCAGGTTGTTATTGCTGCACCAGGACGCCAGCTGGGCCACCTCTCTCCTGTAGGCGGACTCGTCGCCGTTGGAGATGAGCCCGATGAGGGTGGTGTCGTCCGCAAACTTGATCAACTTGACAGACTGGTGGCTGGAGGTGCAGGAGTTGGTGTAAAGGGAGAAGAGTAGGGGGGAAAGTACACAGCCCTGGGGTGATCCGGTGCTGATGCTAGTATAGTCTGAGACAGTCTTTCCCAGCCGCACATGCTGCCTCCGGTCCGTCAGGAAGTCGATGATCCACCTGCAGAGGGAGTCAGGCACGTTGAGCAGGGACAGCTTGTCCCGGAGCAGAGCGGGGCGGATGGTGTTGAATGCGGAGCTGAAGTCCACAAACAGGATCCTGGCGTAGGTTCCCGGGGAGTCCAGGTGCTGCAGGATGGAGTGGAGGGCCAGGTTGACTGCATCGTCTACAGACCTGTTGGCTCGGTAGGCAAACTGCAGCGGGTCCAGGAGAGGGGTGGTGATGGACTTGAGGTGGGACAGGACCAGGCGCTCAAAGGACTTCATGACTACAGAGGTGAGCGCTACAGGTCTGTAGTCATTAAGTCCAGTGATCCGTGGCTTCTTGGGGACAGGGATGATGGTGGAGGATTTGAGGCAGGACGGCACATGGCATAACTTAAGGGAGGTGTTAAAAATGTCTGTGAATACAGGAGCCAGCTGTTTCGCACAGAGTCTCAGGGTGGAGGGAGACACGCCGTCTGGGCCGGGGGCCTTGCGCGGGTTCAGTCTGGAGAACTGTTTGAGCACATCCTGCTCACTGATGATAAGGGGAGGGGGGGGAGGAGGGGGGGGTGCCTTAAATGAAGTAGCGAATGTGGAGGCTGTGGAGCTGGAGGGAGGGGGGGAGTTGGACACAGATGACGAGGTGTCAAAACGGGCATAGTGTTGGGACAGTCTTTGACAAAGGGCTTTGTCATCCTGACCTTTAGGAGCCTTAGGTCGATAGTTGGTGATTTGCCTCAGTCCTCTCCACACGGAAGCCGAATCATTAGCAGTGAACTGCTGCTGGAGTCTCTCTGAGTATAGAGATTTAGCCCTCTTCAGCTCTCTGTTAAACCGGTATTTAACCTCCCTGTAGCAGTCCTTGTCTCCACTTTTCAGCGCTGCTTCCTTCTCCTTCCTGATCTGTCTGAGCTTAGCTGTGAACCAGGGTTTGTCATTAGAGTAACTCACCCTGGTGCGTGATGGAAGAATGTTCTCTTCACAAAAGTGGATATATGAGTTCACAGTGTCCGTGTACTCATCCAGATCATGCGTGGCTCCTTTAAGCATGCCCCAGTCAGATATTTCCATGCACGTTTCCAGCTTCTCCTCAGCATCACTGGTCCGTATCTTCGTAGTGCTCACAACAGGTTTAGTGAGCTTCAATCTCTGTCTGTATGTGGGAATGAGGTGAACCATCACGTGATCAGATAATCCCAGCGCAGCTCGAGGGACAGCGCGATATGCGCTGTCTATAAGATTCTATAAGATTCTAAATTGTCCTTAGGTATGAATGCCAGAGTGAAAGGTTATCTGTCTCTCTGTGTTGTCCCTGCGATGGACTGGCAATCTGTCCAGGGTGTACCCTGCCTCTCGCCCAAAGACGCTGGGATAGGCTCCAGCCCTACTGCGACCTAAAAATGATTAAGCGGTAGAAGATGGTGGATGGATGGATAGATGGATTTTTTTCTGTAAAATTGAAAGAGAAAATACTATTGTAGTTTCTCAGAACAGAAGATGACATATTGGCCAGCAGTCCAGTGTACACTAATATTTAATTTACTATCAACATGACAGTGTTTATCATATTCTGCCATCATACAATAGCTATGTATCACAGTAATATTGCATACAATAGCCACAGTAACTATACCAACTGCGTTTCCACTTTTTTTTTCTGATGGTGTTAATTAGGTTGAGAAACAAAATGGGGAGCAATGCAACATCACGGATGGAATGTAAGTGTTAATTATTGTTTCATTTTGGATATCAAAAGCAAACACACACACACACACACACACACACACACTCAGTGGTGTGAAAAAGTGTTTGCTCCCTTCCTGATTTCTCATTTTTTTTTATGTTTGTCACACTTTAATGTTTCAGATCATCAAAGAAAATTAAATATTTGACAAAAATAACACAAATAAACACAAAATGCAGTTTTTAAATGAAGGTGTTTATTAATAATTGCCAGTGTCTGCTGATCTGTATATACTTTTATTTATTTATTTATCTATTTTCTACTCGTTTTAGTTTTGCTCTTAATATGAACCCTGAGTTTGAAATAAACATTTGAATTTTGAATTTGAATTTGAATTAATAAGGGAAAAAAACCCAAACCTACATGGACCTGTGTGAAAAAGTGATTGCCCCCTAAACCTAATAACTAGTTGGGCCACCCTTAGCATCAACAACTGCAATCAAGCGCTTGCGATAACTGGCAGTGAGTCTTTTACAGCGCTGTGGAGGAATTTTGGCCCACTCATCTTTGCAGAATTGTTGTAATTCAGCCACATTGGACGGTTTACCAGCATGAACTGCTTTTTTAAGGTCATGCCACAGCATCTCAATCGGATTCAGGTCAGGACTTTGACTAGGCCACTCCAAAGCCTTCATTTTATTTTTCTTAAGCCATTCAGAGGAGGACTTGCTGGTGTGATTTGGATCATTGTCCTGCTGCAGAACCCAAGTGTGCTTCAGCTTGAGGTCATGAACAGATGGCCGGACATTCTCCTTCAGGATTCTTTGGTAGACAGCAGAATTCATGGTTCCATTTACAACAGCAAGTCTTCCAGGTCCTGAAGCAGCAAAACAGCCCCAGACCATCACACTACCACCACCATATTTTACTGCTGGTGTGATGTTCCTTTTGTGAAATGCTGTGTTACTTTTACACAAGATGTAATGGGACACACACCTTCCAAAAAGTTCAGCTTTTGTCTTGTAAGTCCACAGAGTATTTTCCCAAAAGTCCTGGCGATCATTAAGATGTTTTCTGGCAAAACTGAGACGAGCCTTTATGTTCTTTTTGCTCAGCAGCGGTTTTTGTCTTTGAACTCTGCCATGCAGGCCATTTTTGCCCAGTCTCTTTCTTATGGTGGAGTCATGAACACTGACCTTAATTGGGGCAAGTGATGCCTGCAGTTCTTTGGATGTTGTTGTGGGGTCTTTTGTGACCTCTTGGGGTAATTTTGGTCAGCTGTCCACTCCTGGGAAGGTTCACCACTGTTCCATGCTTTCACCATTTGTGGATAATGGCTCTCACTGTGGTTTGCTGGACTCCCAAAGCTTTAGAAATGGCTTTATAACCTTTTCCAGAATGATAGATCTCAATTACCTTGTTTATCATGTGTTCCTGAATTTCTTTGGATTGCAGCATGATGTCTAGCTTTTGAGGATCTTTTGGTGTACTTCACTTTGTCAGGCAGGTCCTATTTAAGTGATTTCTTGATTGAGAACAAGTGTGGTAGTAATCAGCCCTGGTTGTGGCTAGAGGAATTGAACTCAGCTTTCCAAAGATGTGGTAAACCACAGTTAATTTTTGTTTTAATGGGGGGGGGGGGCATGGCAATCACTTTATCCACACAGGGCCATGTAGGTTTGGATTTTTTTTACTTAATAATAAACACCTTCATTTAAAAACTGCAATTTGTGTTTACTTGTGTTATCTTTGTCTAATATTTAAATTTGTTTGATGATCTGAAACATTTAAGTGTGACAAACATACAAAGAATGAGAAATCAGGAAGGGGGCAAACACTTTTTCACTCCACTGTATATATCATATATAGATATATCCTCAATAATTCTTTTTAACATACTGCTGGACTCTAAATACCTTTTTAGACCTTAAATGCATTCATCACAATTTTCAGCTGATTTTACAAACCCCTGTTTCAATGAAGTTGCAGCTTTGTGTAAAACATAAATAAAAACAGAATACGATGATTGTAAATCCTTTTCAATCTATATTCAACTGAATACACTTCCAAAACAAGATAGTTAGTGTTCAATATATGATATATTTTATTGTTTTGTTTGCAAATATTCACTCATTTTGAATTTGATGCCTACAACACAGTTGAAAAAAGTTGAGACTGGGCCTGTTTACCACCGTGTTAGAACATTTTTCCTTTTAACAACACTCAAAGTGTTTAGGAACTGAGGACACTAATTGTTGAAGCTTTGTACGTGGAAATCTTTCCCATTCTTGCTTGATGTATGACTTCAGTTGCTCCACAGTCTGGGATCTCTGTTGTCGTATTTTGTGCTTCATAATGCCTCACATTTTCAATGGGAGACAGGTCTGGACTGCAGGCAGGCCAGTCTAATACCCGCACTCTTTTACTATGAGTCCATGCTTGTGTAACACGTGCAGAATGTGGCTTGGTATTGTCTTGCTGAAATAGCTGGGACGTCCTTGAAAAGGACATTGCTTGGATGGCAGTATATTTTGCTCTAAAACCTGTATTAATGGTTCCTTGACAGATGTGCAAGTTACCCATGCCATGGGCACTAGCACGCACCCATACCATCACAGATGCTGGCTTTTGAACTTTTCACTGATAACAGTCTGGATAGTCCTTTTCCTCATGAGCCTGGAGGACACGACATCCATGATGTCCAAGAACAGTTTGAAATATGGACTCATCAGACCACAGCACACTTTTCCACTTTGCATCAGTCCATCTCAGATGAGCTTGGGCCCAAAGCAACCGGCAGCTTTTCGGGGTGTTGTTGATATTTGGCTTTCGCTTTGCATGGTAGAACTTTAACTTGCACTTGTAGATGTAGCAACAAACTGTGTTATCTGACAGTGGTTTTCAGAAGTGTTTCTGAGGCTACGTGGTAATATCCTTTACAAAACGATGTTGGGTTTTAATTGCCACCTGAGGGATAAAAGGTCATAGGCATTCAATGTTGGTTTTAGGCCTTGCCACTTACATGCAGAAATTTCTCTAAATTTTCTGAATCTTTTGATGATATTGTGGACTGTAGATGATGAAATCCCTAAATTCCTTGCAATTGTACATTGAGTAATGTTTTTAAACTGTTGGGACTATTTGCCCGCGTAGTTGTTCGCAAAGTGGTAAACCTTGCTCCATCCTTGCTTCTGAATGACTGAGTCTTTCAGGGACCCTCCTTTTATACTCAATCATGACACTCATCTATTTCCAATTAACCTTTTTACCTGTGGAATGTCCCAAAAAGGTGTTTTTTGAGCATTCCTCAACTTTTCCAGTCTTTTCTTGCCCTGTCCTATTTTTATTGTAATACGTTGTAGGCATCAAATTCAAAATGAGTGAATATTTGCAACAATAATAATAATAGTTTGAACATTAAATATCTTATCTTTGTAGTGTATTCAACTGAATATAGGTTGAAAAGGATTTGCAAATCATTGTGTTCTGTTTTTATTAATGACTGATACGATGTGTCAGCTTCATTGGAATTGGGGTTTATAATTTCTGTCTCTTGCATGTATAGATATATGACAATGACTGACATGAACGACACGAATGACACAAAATATGGACAAGGAACTCAGGCAGCGTAAGGGTTAACTCATTAATAATTGGATGCTGTAATGCAAAAAAATAAAACTTATATAATGAGAAGTAATTGCTGATTACTGTTAAAAATACAAGGAGTTCATTGTACCAAATGCTTCCAGAGACCATGAAGTTGAGGATGTTATTACGGGCACCCTGATGAAGAGTGTCACTCAGGCTTTCGAGAGAATCAGGGCTCAGATTTCCCCACTGCCTGTGTGTGAGGAGGAGATTGGCAGGTAGGTCTGATCCTTTGTGAAGCACTTTTGTTGACCGCTGTCACCAAAGACTCCAAAATGTCTGACTCATCAGAGG
This sequence comes from Pholidichthys leucotaenia, assembly GCA_020510985.1. Classification (NCBI taxonomy): domain Eukaryota; kingdom Metazoa; phylum Chordata; class Actinopteri; order Cichliformes; family Pholidichthyidae; genus Pholidichthys; species Pholidichthys leucotaenia. The sequence continues at coordinate 401,054,228 of CM035836.1, forward strand.
TAGCTGTGGTCTCATTTTCTAAAACATCTACTGTAGGCTGAGGGAACAATGAGTTATTTTTAGAGCTGTTAACACTCAAAGAACAATCAAGAATCTTAGAAAGGCCTGTTTGACAACCCACAATTGATTCTTACTGTACTAAACCAGCAAGTTAGCTTTTCATTAGAAGAGGAAGAAAGGCATCACTTTCCAAAAGCTGGGTTTACCCATTGCAGATTGAAACACACTCAAGTGTTCAACCAAGTAAACTGCCCTTCCAGTTTACCATTATTATTGTGTTAATCATCACCCTTCCAGTTATTTTGTGTTATCATTTCCTGCTGCTGTTTGTCTCATTATACTTTATTTGATGTCAAACTGGTCCTGAAAAGCATTTTGACTCATATACTATTTGTCAGAAGGGTCAAAAGACTAATTTCTAAGGCACTTCTTAATCATAATTCTCCTGTCCCTGCCATGATTTTAATTATTTGCTCTTTCCAATCTGTTTTTTTTTTATCAGTTTTTCCTTCCTTATTTTGTTTTAGTTGTAACTATTTATTTCTGCCAACCATATGCTTGTATGACAGAGCCATTTTTATTTTAATACATTTCTGTATCTTCCTGTTGCCGGAGTAGTGGACTAGTGGTAGATCATCCGCCCCACAGCCAGGAGTCGTGGGTTCAAGCCCTGACTGGTTCATACCAAAGACCATATAAAAATGGTACTTCCCACCTTCTAGCTTGGTGCTCAGCATAATAGAATGGGGGAAGGAAAAGTTGGTGGTGCCTTGCATGGCAGTGGCCCCTCTGATTCTAGATGTGATTAACAATGTAGATAGGAGAGACGTAATTTCGTTCTACTGTACATGATTGGCTGTATGGACTGAATGACAATAAAGTTGGCTTCTTATCGATCCTGACCTGCTGTCTTAATCTCTCATTCAATTAAGGGAAGAAACACATCAGTCTTCAGATTTCAGCTGCAGCTCCGGTGCCACCTCTCCTCCTGTATCTCCAGTGAACATGTTGGCAAGCTCCAGTGAGAGGTGAGATTAATGAAAAGAAAAGCTTTTATTTAAAGTTAGTGTACAAATTGCAAAGAGTTAAAGGGAAGCATAAGAACTCTCTTCCAAGCAGCACAGAGCACGGTGGGGGGATCCCCACATTCAGAGTGACACAGTGACACAGTAAAGGAATGCTGGGACTGATGCTGACATGTTGCAGGACTGGTTATAAAGGTTTCTAAAGGGTTGTGCAAGCAGACAGAACCTGAATAACAGCAGTCTGTCCACATTCAACATGAGTAACTCCAGTTGCTGTGATACTAAAAGGAATATAATTTTTAGTTGTACAAAAATAGAACTAAAGTGCCAGATTTTACTGTTAATTTTTCCTCACCTTATTTCCCTCTAAAGCAGGGGTTGGCAACCCGCATGCGGCCCCGGGGCCCCCATACTACGGCTCCCTGCAGTTATATCGCAAAACACATGGAAATTAATGAAGCTCATTTTAATTATTGTTTATTGCAAATGGATACATTTCTTAGTGGAAATGTATACTTTTATGAACGTAAAGTGTATATTTTTAAAATTATTTATTTTGTTGTCAACCATGCATGACTGTGTCATATCTGACGGTGGCTGCACAGAGAGCCACTCAAGGTACATGTCCACTGGTTCCGTTGTTTTTCCGCTTCCCATTCATTGTGTATTGGAAATGCAGCGGGAAGCATTTGGGTGCGGACTGGTGAAAACTGGACTGGGGTGTGCAGAATCTCCCGTGGGTCACCTACAGCTCATTTACATTATCTGGATGATCAGTCGTGCTATTTTCCATACGGTCATGAACCAGAGGCAGCACTCTCATCCTGAACTTTTAAATCAGTGGTTTTTGATGTCAAATTACGACAGATTCATTAGCTGAACCTATTATTTCTCGCACAAAATGATGTTAGAAACACTTTTCGCTGGTTTGTTTTAAAGATATGGAGACCAAGGACGCCATATTGAATTGTAGCATCGGAGAGCTGAAGACCGTCCATAAACTGACCCGTCACTGAATCCAGTGAACCAGGCAGCTGGAGGAGAAGACCGGGGGGGGGGGAGGGGGGTGGAGAAACAGATCTGTACGTTACCTGTTGTGAAGATATGAAGGAGAAATTAATAACCGCTGTTGCATGTTCTCCCCTTGTCTGCGTTGGTTTACTCCGGGATTTCTCCGGTTTCCTCCCACATGCCAAAAACATGCAAGTTAGGTTAATTGGCATCAAACTGGGGATTCTAAATTGTCCTTAGGTATGACTGTGAGAGTGAATGGTTGTCTGTCTCTCTGTGTTGGCCCTGCGATGGACTGGTGATCTGTCCAGGGTGTACCCTGCCTCTCGCTCAAAGATGCTGGGATAGGCTCCAGCCCTGCCACGACCCAAAAAGGATTAAATGGAAGAAGATGGATGGATGAATGGATGTTTCAGGCAACCTGATACATATGACCAGTTCTTGCCGTCATATAGAAACAACATACAAAGGAACGAGACGTGGAGAGCAGTGGAACACGGGGTCATCCAGCCGAAGCTCACGAACCAGGCGGTCATATTTGACATGCATTGTGCGGGTCTGTAGGATTGGGTGAACCCACAACCGGAGCTGACGACGACAAAGTCGCCTTTTGTAGCACAAATATACCAGCACTATTAAAAACAGTTTGCTCATGGTTAATAATGACTATTCCAGTATTTCCTCCCGCATTGCTCGACTCTTGCCTATCTGCTACACACCCCTTTCCGCATCTCACAGGTTCCGGTATCTGATTCCTTTCCAAAAAATCCTGACCAGTGGACATGTAGCATCAGCCTCTCCGTCCTCAGTGCATGTGGAGAAGCACGGACAGCAGCCGCTTCCTGCCACTCTCAGTAAGACATGAACAGATCCAGAAAAAGTAAAATCACTGAGGAAACTAGAGAGTTTAATTCTGTGTGGACAGATTAATTTGCATTCATGTATGGTTGTTGTGGAGAGAATTTCTCCATGAGAACACAAACAAGGAGAAAAACAGCCACCTCATTAGTGTCTACAGGTCCGTAAAAAGTCTTAAATCTAAAATCAATGCCTTAATTACCCTTAAAAATGAGAAACAATCCCTGAATTCCTGCTCAATAACCTTGTTGCCTGCCCTATAAATGCTACATTCAGACAGGTCTGAATTAGTGTAAATTTATTTTCACCGTCACAGCTCAACACTTCCTGAGTGATGTAAAAATAAAAGTCCTTTACAGCGTTCAGTTTTCAGAATGGTTGTGTCTGTTATGTGCTTTTATTATGAAATGCCATCAACCGGATATACCAGTGAGAGAGGACAGAAGATTCTGTGACAGTGATGTAGAGGTGAGCCTTTTCTTGTTAGGACATTTTTAGCTTTTTCTCTGTAAGGTAACTGCTTGTTTGTTATTTGTGGGGTTTTGAACAGTGAATTATGGGGGGGGGGGGTGCTGAAAAGTTCATAGGCTGACCATGATGCAGTGGTCAAATTTGACCAAATGTGGTTTATTTTTCAATATAGTCTCCAATGTCAGTGTGTCAGAAAAGAAACAATGCAGTTAGTAATAGAAAAGGTTGAATTTAATGCATGACTAGTTTCACTGCTGTAGCATAACTCCTTCTTAGTCAGCCTATGAACTTTTCAGCACCCCCTTCCCCCATGTGCAGATTGTCTATTAGTGCCACACATTTTTTTTAAAAATTATAACCAATATTTAGCTCAGCAGAAGAAGATACTTCTTTAAATGTTTTTCCACTCTGTTGCAAATTATTTTTAATTGGTTTAATTTGTACCAAATGATTTTTAGTTATATTATTTATCAGAAAACCAATCCACTAGTTGTCAAATTGAGAGTCTGGAGAATAGATGAAGGATACAGATTTATATTATATTAATACATTTGAATAAGGAGCATTATGAGGAAACATAAAAAGGATGAAAAGTAGCTTCTTCTAAATAAAACCTTTGTCTCTAATTTATTAAAATACCAGGAACTAAAGCTGTGTAATCACTGTTGAAAGTAGGAGATGGATGATATTTTTCAGATTTAAACAATTTATGAATGTGCTGATAATTAAAAAACTATACAAAAAATTATGGTCAGATATTTAGAAATTTATTTTTCAGCACAAAATAATTTGTAATATATTTCTAATACTTTTATTTCACAAATGAAGCTATATATAACGTGACAGTTTTTTTCCACTGTTGCAGTATGAATTCATTAATAGCCACATAATATTCAGAGATATGTATATATTAAAAAAAACTTTATAAGCAGCATAATTTTTATTTTAAAGGTCAAATTGCCATTGTGGCCCTCAGCCACTTCTATTTTAGTCAGAGACGGGCAAAATGGCTCTTTGGTTAGCAAAGGTTGTAGACCCCTGCTCCAAGAAATCACTTACAGTGATATGAAAAAGTGTTTGCCCCCTTCCTGGTTTCTCATTTTTTTGTTTGTCACACTAAAATGTTTCAGATCATCAAACCAATTTAAATATTAGACAAAGATAACACAAGTAAAAACAAAATGCAGTTTTTAAATGAAAGTGTTTATTATTAAGGGTAAAAAAAATTCCAAACCTACATGGCCCTCTGTGAAAAAGTGATTGCCCCCCTGTTAAAACATAAATTAACTGGTTTATCACATCTTTGGAAAGCTGAGTTCAATTTCTCTAGCCACACCCAGGCCTGATTACTGCCCCACCTGTTCTCAATCAAGAAATCACTTAAATAGGACCTGCCTGACAAAGTGAAGTACACCAAAAGATCATCAAAACCTAGACATCATGCTGCAATCCAAAGAAATTCAAGAACAAATGAGAAAAAGTAATTGAGAGCTATCCGTCTGGAAAAGGTTATAGAGCCATTTCTAAAGCTTTGGGACTCCGGCGAACCACAGTGAGAGCCATTATCCACAAATGGGGAAAACATGGAACAGTGGTGAACCTTCCCAGGAGTGGCCGGCCAACCAAAATTACCCCAAGAGCGCAGCAACGACTCATCCAAGAGGCCACAAAAGACCCCACAACAACATCCAAAGAACTGCAGGCCTCACTCCAGACTCTACCATAAGAAAGAGACCGGGCAAAAATGGCCTGCATGGGAGAGTTCAAAGACAAAAACCACTGCTGAGCAAAAAGAAGATAAAGGCTCGTCTCAGTTTTGCCAGAAGACATCTTGATGATCCCCAAGACTTTTGGGAAAATACTCTGTAGACTGACGAGACAAAAGTTGAACTTTTTGGAAGGTGTGTGTCCCATTACATTCAGCATAAATGTAACACAGCATTTCAGAATTTTTTTTTCTTTATTACTTACTTTGTACCCGTAGGTAGATTTGTTTTGCAGTCTGGTGACAAGCCACCAGCTGCCGGTCGCTGCGTGCGCAAGCGCCCCGTATCCCTAACCTGCATGTTTTTGGTATGTGGGAGGAAACCAGAGAAATCCCGGAGTAAACCCACGCAACACGGGGAGAACATGCAAACTCCACACAGATCACTGTTGGTCGGGGGCAGGGATCGAACCCACGGTCTCACGATCCCCAAGATCCCCCGGCCGAGGGTAAACTGTGCTGCCACAGTGCTAACCACTGTGCCACCGTGCAGCCCAGGAAATGAGCATCATACCAACAGTAAAATATGGTGGTGGTAGTGTGATGGTCTGGGGCTGTTTTGCTGCTTCAGGACCTGAAAGACTTGCTGTGGTAAATGGAACCATGAATTCTGCTGTCTACCAAAAAATCCTGAAGGAGAATGTCTGGCCATCTGTTTGTGACCTCAAGCTGAAGCGCACTTGGGTTCTGCAGCAGGACAAAGATCCAAAACACACCAGCAGGTCCACCTCTGAGTGGCTTAAGAAAAACAAAATGAAGACTTTGGAGTGGCCTAGTCAAAGTCCTGACCTGAATCCGATTGAGATGCTGTGGCATGACCTTAAAAAGGCAGCTCATGCTGGAAAACCCTCCAATGTGGCTGAATTACAACAATTCTACAAAGATGAGTGGGCCAAAATTCCTCCACAGTGCTGTAAACAACTCACTGCCAGTTATCGCAAACGCTTGATTGCAGTTGTTGCTGGTAAGGGTGGCCCAACCAGTTATTAGGTTTAAGGGACAATCACTTTTTCTCACAAGCCATGTAGATTTGGATTTTTTTTTTCCCTTAATAATAAACACCTTAATTTAAAAACTGCATTTTGTGTTTACTTGTGTTATCTTTGTATAATATTTAAATTTGTTTGATGATCTGAAACATTTAACTGTGACAAACATACAAAAAAAAGAGAAATCAGGAAGGGGGCAAACACTTTTTCACACCACTGTAGGTTGCACCTCCATTGTTTTCATGCTGTATCTTGGAGTCATGACAATGCCAGGGACACAAAAGTATCATGGAACAACCTTTGGTGAGCAGGAAGGATGACTCCTTCAAGTGAGTATGGCTTTAGTTGTATGAGCGATTTATTAAATACAAAATAAATGCAGCACAGGGGCTGTGAAAATGCAAAAGGCCTTAGCAGCTGAGAAAACTCAAATACGATGATGACAATTAACAGGAAGAGGAACCAAAGGGTAAATGCTGTAATGATGCCACAAGGAGAAATAGGGCTATTGCGATAACCACAATTCAGTCCCTCCAGGATTTTGCCGGATGTTTTTATGATCGTTGTAGGCCAAAAAGCCTGAATTCACGGGAGCTTTTTTAAAAAGTTCCAATAAAAGTTGCAATGTTTTTAGAGATTTTTTTGCACTAAAAGTTGTGGGAAGAATTCCAAATTTTAAAGCAGATGCTTTTTTCCAGTTTACTGCAGTGATATTCTATATAATAATACAAGAAAAGCACAGGATTGTCAAAAAATTCCTATTACAGTGATTTGTAAATTAAGCAGAAACTTCTGCTATACAGAAAAGCTCTTCTGTGCAACAGCAAATACAAACATTAACACAATATCCATTACAACAGCTAAATTGCACTGAATGCATGTTAAAGAGTAGAGATTTGGAAATTATTGGCAGCACCTTCATTTGAAAACGTCCCTACAGTTCCCAACCACTCGGTACCAAGCGGAGAGGAAAGAAATAATTTATTCTGTTTCACTGTACTGGCTCTTGGAGTCTGTTTTTCTGGAAAAAAAAAAATACAGAGAATATTCTCTCTCTTTCCATGCCTACCTGTCTGTCTGCTGCGTGTCGGTCTTCACACACACACACACACACACACACACACACACACACACACACACACACACACACACACACCTTTCATTTACAGCGGGGGGATGCGTTTGTCCGTCCACACCGGAGACTCAGTTTTAAAGCTCATTGCCCAAATGTAGTAATGAGTTTACCTCTAAAGATGTACAGTATAAATGCTCAAACACTGGCTGTAGTGTAGTGTACTCTCCTCACGTGTGCCCATGCGGCGGGGTGCTTTTGGGCAAGCAGATGTTTTTCAACGCAAACCCAGCGCTTCGTACATGCGGTCAGGACGGAGACGTGATGAGGCGTCTGTGGGAGACGGAGGAAGGAACAGTGTTGAAAACCTCGCGAGTGAGTGTTTTTTTTTTAAATGACACGCTGTGTTTGCTGATGTGTTCCGTTACTCACTGTAAACTAAAAACTCACTACTCACTGTAAACACGGAAGTGAACGCCGTGCAGCGATGCATTTGATTGGTTAGACTGACTGTTTCAGCACCAATTAGAGACAAATTTGATAGGTGAAATTGGCAGAAGTTGACGAGGATTGGCCAAAATTGTGGGAAAGTTGCAGTGATTGGACGAAGTTGCAAGGTCATGCAATAGTTGCGCTGATTGGCTGATTTTGTGTGAATTGGTGTGATTGCAACATTGCGAAATCCTGGAGGGACTGACAATTATGTAATACTGCGCTATGGACAAGCCTACCGCGGAGGACAACAAGCATCCGCAACAACCGCAGTGTTCACTTTTGTGTGTGTGTAGCTAAATCTTGTTGACTTATGGAATATTAAATAAATTGTTAAATGTTAGGTGTATTTTTATTGCCAGCACCATATTTGCAGGGCATAAAGCGTGTTATATGTACTGCTTTTGGTGAGATCAGATCAGATTCCTTGTGGCAGATGGCGGGGGGGGGGGGGGTGTCCTAAGTTTAATAAAGCAATGGTTGGATGGGCTTCTTCTGAGTGTTTATGACCCTGACGATTAAGCTCTGCTACTACATAGTGCGTTGCTTGTTTGCTGTTTGTGTAGAAGTGTCAATGATACACAGGAATTCACGTAAGGTCTTAAGTACGAGCTTTATTTAGGTATATCTCCAGAGGCGTGCCGCTACTTCCCCAAGCTGTAGCCAGAATACCTCGAGATCCCCAGCGGCACCCCGTACGTCACGTCGCCTTGTATGCGTTGCCAGGGCAACTACACATACATATTGTACATCCCCCCTCTCAATAAAATATAACAAACAGGGTAGGTTGGCAGTTTTGACAGGTGAAGAACAGCCTAAGTGCTCCTATTAGGGTAAGGCACATGAGGGGAGGTTAGGAATGCCAGAATGACAATATTCAACTAAATTAAAAATTTCAAAGTCTCAATAACACAAATTCGCCAGCTTAACCTAAATATGAAGTATAGAGGTGGAACACAAATTACAAATTCATTAGCTTAACGTGAGTAAGGAATCTAGAGGTAGGAACCTTTATATTGTAAACCTTCACATTCATCAACGTAACGTGCATGAAGAATGAACAGTGACATTGTACAGTGACACATTGTACTGTAGACCATTTTTTTTTTTTTTTTTAGGTGAGTAAGTGGGTGAGTGAGTCAGTGAGTGAATGGAAGTGTCTAGGTGGTGTAGTCTTTGTAGAGGGTGTTGGGCCTCGATACTCTTCCTGAGCGGGTTATGATCACACCTTCCTGGGCTGGGCCGTCTCTGGCTGGGCGGCGACAGGCTGTGGATCCGCTGGTCGGTCTGGAGTGGTGCTGGATGGGAGGCTTGGTGTATGAGGGGTGTAGGTCTCCGGGGTGAGTAGCAGATGACGCCTGTTCCTTGTGTACGTGGCATCCCCGACCTGGACCTGGTAGCTGTTGGGTTGTGCTGCAGCTCCTGTGACCACTGCGAGCCGGTCGTATCCCCTGGCCGTCTGCATCCTGACCGTGTTCCCTGTTTGCAGTGGTGTTAGGCGTTTGGCTGATTTGTCGTAGTGTGCCTTGCGTCGCTCCCTTGCGTGTGTGAGAGCAGCCTGCACCTGTGTTTGCACCCTGGGTAGGTACATTGCTTTGGTCATGGGAATGAGGGTCTTTGTGCGCCGAGACAGCAAGCGCTGCGCTGGCAAGGGCAGTCCATCTCTTGGTGTGTTCCGTATGTTGAGTAGGGCCACATAGACATCTGTACCATCACGTGCACGTTTCTCCAGCAGGTGTTTGGCTGAACGAACGGCCCTTTCAGCTAACCCATTTGACTGTGGGTAGTGGGGGCTGCTGGTGACGTGGGTAAAGTCCCATGTGTGGGCAAATTCCTGGAATTCCCTGCTAGTGAAATATGCAGCATTGTCAGTCATGAGCTGCTGAGGTGCACCGTGTGTGGCAAAGTGCCGTTTCAGCCTGGTGATGATGGTTGCACTAGTGGTGTTGGGGAGCTGATCCATTTCATACCAGCCAGAGTACGAGTCGACAAGCACCAGGTGTTCTTTTCCCTCCCACTCGAAGACATCAGCTGCTGTGAGGGCCCACGGTAAGTCAGGTACATCGTGTAGTTGCAGAGGCTCTCTTGTTTGGTGAGGTCGCAGTGCATTACATGGAGCACATTTGGAGAGCTCATTCTCAATGTCCTGGTTGATTGTGGGCCAGAACATGGTTTCTCTGGCCCTGCGTTTTGTTGCTTCGGGGCCAGGGTGGCCTTGATGCAGCTGTTTGACGTAGTAGTGTTGCAAAGAGTGGGGGATGATGAAGTGCAGACCGCGAAGCAGCAGGCCATCGTCCGTCGTGAGCTCACCTCTCATGCTGTAGAATGGTCTGAGATCATGAGGCAGTTTCTTTGACAAGTCAGGCCAGCCTGTGGTTATGACCTCAGCTAGCCGGCGGCATGTAGGGTCTGCCAGTGTTTCACGTCTCAGTTCCTCCAGTCTTCTTGAGGAGAGCACCTCCACCGTCATGACATTGTAGTCCTCAGCACTGTCGGTCTGGTCAGCAGCCAGCAGATGCGCACGTGAGAGGGTGTCTGCAACATACAGTTCTTTGCCTCTTTTGTAGGTAACCTGAAGGTTGTAACGCTGCAGTTTCAGCATCATCCTCTGGAGGCGAGCGGATGCAGAGTGGAGGGGCTTTCGCAGTATGGTGATGAGGGGCTGATGATCGGTCTCCACTGTCACAGGACGGCCATATATGTAGTCATGGAATTTTTGACAGGCGTAGACTAGAGCCAGGAGCTCCTTTTCTATCTGTGCGTAGCGTCCCTCTGTCTCCGTGAGGGCTCTGGAGGCAAACGCCACAGGTTTGTTGTTTTGTAGGCAGACAGCCCCTAGACCATGCTGAGAGGCATCAGCAGACAGCACCACTGGCTGGTGTACATCAAAATACTGGAGGACTGGGGGGCTGGTGAGAAGGTCCTTGAGTTTGTTGAAGGCCGCTGTGTGATGCTCCTGCCAGACCCAGTCCACATCTTGAAGGAGGAGCTGACGCAGGGGTGCTGTGACTTCGCTGTAGCCTGGAATGAACTTTGACAGGTAGTTTGTCATTCCGAGGAATCTCTGGACCCCCTGCTTGTCCTCTGGGGGAGGCATCAGGCGAACCGCGGCAGTCTTGGCAGGATCCGGTTTGATCCCCTGGTCGGTGAGCAGGTGCCCCACGTATGAGACTGCAGACACCCTGAAGCGGCATTTGTCTGGGTTGAGCTTGAGGTTGACGGCACGCACTCTCTCCATGACCTGACGTAGACGCGCGTCATGCTCCTCTGTAGTGCTGCCCCAGACAAGGATGTCGTCGACGATAATCGCACATGGCTGCCCTTCAAAGAGTTGCTCCATGCACCTCTGGAACATCTCACTCCCCGTCGATATCCCATAGGGCATTCGGAGGAAAGCATACCGGCCCACTGGTGTCATGAATGTGGTCAGTTTGGAGGACCCGCTGCTGAGTGGCACCTGCCAGAATCCACATTTTGCATCTAGGATGCTGAACACTTTGGCGCCCGGCATGTCAGCTATCACTTGTTCGACTGTTTTCATGGGATGGTGTGGCCTGAGAAGTGCTTTGTTGAGATGGACTGGATCGATGCACAACCGGATGCTGCCATCCTTCTTGCAGGCAGCCACCATTGCAGATACCCATTCTGTGGGTTCGTGGACTGGTTTGATGATTTCCAGCTTGGTCATTCTGTTGAGCTCCTGAATGATCTTGTCCTTCATTGCTAGTGGTACCCGCCTGGGAGCACATATTGTGGGGTGCACTGTGTCGTCCAGACGCATGTGGTACACCGCCGGAAGCTTGCCTATAGTGCTGTTGTCAAATAGGTCTCTGTATTCTGTCAGTTCTGGCGCCCCCTGTTGGAGTGCATGCACATTTGGTCCCAGTTTCACAAAGCCCAGTTTTACACTATCAACGAGACCAAGAAGAGGTTTCACATCACTGTCAACAACGTGAAAGTGTAATGTCCCGCATGTGAGATGTACGGTAGCCATGCCCGTTGTTCTTATTACCTGTCCTCCGTAGGCCACGAGGTTGATTATATGGCTGTGGTCGATGTCCGCATTGGGGTCGGTGTGGTTAAGAGTGGCTTTGGAGATCACATTGCACCAAGCCCCAGTGTCAATCTTTACTTTAAGTTGTTTTCCGGTGGTGGAGGACGACAGCATGGTGAATATCTCGCCCTTTTCTGTAGCCGTTTCCACGCTTTCACAGTAGAAGAGTTCGGCTGGGTCATGTGCGGTCTCTGTGTCCAGTTCGCTTATTTTGTGCGCGTATCCTCCTCTGCGTGGGGTGTGGGGTGGTCTGCTCGGCTGCTGCCCACGCTGTGCGCTGGGTTTACGCTCCCCGCTCGATCTGCAGCATTTGGAGAAGTGGTTCCATTTTCCGCATGAGTTGCAGCATTTATTGAAAGCTGGGCAGCTGCTGCGATTGGGTGGGTGTTGCCCACTACAGTTTGAGCACAAGTTGAATTGCACTGCACACAGATCTCCTTCCTTTTTCATTTCTTTGCCGTCCTTTTCCTTCTTTAGTTCCATGTTGCCCTTTTCAGACTGCTCGTGTAGCACACACATCTCAATGGCTGCATCTAGCGTCAATTTCTTTTCTTTCAGTAGCTGGGTGCGGAGGGTGTCATCGCGGACACCACACACCAACCTGTCTCTAATCAGTTCATCATGTAACGGGCCGAACTCACATTTCTTGGCCAGAGACCTTAACGTGGCTACATACGACTGGATAGACTGGTGTGGTTTCTGGCCTGTAGTATTGAATGCATGTCTGTCCATAATGACGTTTTTTACAGGAAGGCAGATTTCATCAAATTTCTTTACCAGTGTGTCGGGATCTTCCGGATCTTCGCCTTGTTCAAAGGTGAATGTGTCGTACTTGTCCAGCGCATCAGGACCAGCGAGGTTGAGGAGTGTGTACGCTTGCACCTTTTTGCTAGCCGATGTTAGCCCCGCGATGCTGTAAACGTGCCATTCCCGCTTGAACTTGTCCCAGTTATCTGGGATGTTTTCGTCAAAGACGAGCGGATCAATCCGTCGAAGGTTCTGCGACATGCTGGACAGAGGCTGACTTCTGACACCATGTAGAAGTGTCAATGATACACAGGAATTCACGTAAGGTCTAAAGTACGAGCTTTATTTAGGTATATCTCCAGAGGCGTGCCGCTACTTCCCCAAGCTGTAGCCAGAATACCTCGAGATCCCCAGCGGCACCCCGTACGTCACGTCGCCTCGTATGCGTTGCCAGGGCAACTACACATACATATTCTACAGTTTGAACATGATTTTTCGGACAGCAGCATTAGACACTGAGACAAGAGCCATGCGGGGTCCTGCACGAAGCCTGTCCTGTTTAAATAAGTTGAATGTCGTGGCTCTCTCCAACCAATCCACACACCCTGAAGTTGAAATGCTGGAGTTACCGCCACTACTTTATGAAAGTGATCAATTTTTTTTTCTTTTTACCGAATCAGCAGTTCATGATTGTAGGAAGAGCTCCGTCACACACACACACTTAAACTGAGAGCAGAGCTGCAGCTGCAGCCATTCTCAACATAGCTTCCATGATTTGCCACATACAAAAGTTATGAACCCTGTCTAAATTACAAGACCAATGGGTCCTAAAAACATTTTTAATAATACCGCATACTGCGCTGTTGAGTTATCCACCATCACCGCAGGCGAAATTCCTCCACCATGACAACCCTAGGGAGGAATGAAAATAGCGGATATATATATATATGTATAGACACAGAAATTAACTAACACAGGACAGCTGGGTAACTAATTAGGGTCAAATGAAAATCATGGGTGGCTGGATGAATGGGAAGATGACAGGAGAGACTAGAAAACAATACTGAACTAAGAAACTGAGGATAACCCAACAAACTAATGATAACAGAGTTGTGCAAACATTTCAAAAAATAACAGAAGGCGCGGACAATATGTCCAACTCATAAAAGTGCCCCCCTTAAGGGCGGATTCCAGACGCCCAAAAACAAAACAAAGAACAACCAATCGGGTGGGAGGAGGGGGACAAAGGCACGGTGGGGAAAAACAAGGACAAAAATGACAACAGAAAAATGTTCATCAGGTGGTCGCCCCAAAGTCCCAAGACACCAACAGGAGGAATATGCACATCTGGTGGCCTACCAAAGTCCATGGACCACCAGATGGAGAAACATGGTGCATCGGGTGGCCTACCTGAGTCCAAAGGCCACCAGACTGGGGAGCGAGGTGGGTCAGGAGGCCTACCCAAGTCCATAAGCCACCTGACTGATGAACACGATGCGTCAGGTGGCCTACCAAAGTCCATGGGCCACCAGATGGGAGAAAACATAGGAGCCTTCTGCTCTGAAAATAACATCCTAAGGTCCTTGAACTTGAGAGATAACATTATGGCTTTAGACTCAGGATATGATAGCATGGAAACTTTAACCTCAAGAGAAAATAAAATGGGGGCTTTTAGCCCTGAAAATAACATCATGGGAGTCTTTTGCTCAGAGGATAACATAGGAGCTTCTTGCTCTGAAAGTAACAACACTGAAGTCTTTAGCTCTGAAGATAACAATACAGGAACTCTTAACTCCGGAGACACCAACATAGAAACCTTTAGCTCTGAAGAGCACCAATATAGGCGATTCCAGCTCTAGATGGTACCAATATAGGAGCTTTCCACTCATTGATTAATAGCACAGGATTTTTTTAGTTCAGAAGATAGTACCTGAGGAGCCTTTATTGCAGGGGCTAACAGCAGCTGGGAGGTGGCGACCCCAGACAGCGAAGGTAGAGCAGACTGCTTAATCTCTTGAATGAAGGGCGAAGTGGATGGCTCGACCCCCTGAATGAAGGGTAAAGTGGACGGCTAGACCCTCTGGACAACGGGTGGAGCAGACTGCTCTGATGATGGTGGTGATGGAGCTGCCTGTTCCGATGATAGCGCAGGTGGAGCGGCCTGTTCCAATGATGGCCCAGGTGGAGTGGACTGCTCAGACAGTCCAGGTGGAGTGAACCCAGATGATGATGATGATGAAGGTGCCTGGCGAGTGGCATGCTCGGGAGCCTGGAATTCCATCCCTGACGCAGCCACCTCAGATGGGGAGTAAAAAACACAGGATGGGGCCGAGTCAAAACAGGTACCAGCAGTGGAACCCGGCAGAGGGTGGCCAGCTGCAACTGGGTTTCCCAGTCAGGAGTTAAGCAAGACTCTTTAAGTACAGATGTTAAAAATACTTTTAAAAAAGTACTTGCCTTAACTCCCGTTCCACCACTGGCGAGGACCCCGGTGACTCTGCGACTGAAGAGGTGACCTCCACCTCTGTAAATGCTGGAGGGGCTGTGGACGAGATGCTCTGACCTGCAGCAGCAGGCGAGGGCACCTGAGTTGGAGATGTGGGAGCCGGCACTGCAGGCGTGATGACGGGCAAAACAGCAGATGAGGTGGTCGGAAGCTCAGCAGCGGGTGTCGACGCCGTGGAGGAGAAGAGAGCAGCAGCAACAGATGAGGAACACTGAAGAGGAGCTGGCAGGAGGGCCGGTGTAACACTCGGGGACAAAGAAGCTGATAGGAAAGCCGATGAGGAGCTAGAGGATGAGGAGACTGCTGCTGGAACTCTCCGGAGTGGTGATGGAGCAGCTGCTGGAGAAATAGAGCTGAATTCCCACTCCGCTGCCGCCAGTGTTTCCACTGCCACTGAGACTGCCACGGGAAAACCAGATAAAATGCTTCATGTGACAGTGGAGTTCGTCTGGCGGAGAACAGCTGGGAGATGGCGAGGAGTGGGGGCTGGAACTGGTGGAAGGCAAAGAGGAAGCACCGGAGCTGGAGGGCGGTGAGAAGCTGAAGGCATTTGCACCAGGGGACGCCTCTTTGTCGGCACAGGTACAGATGGGGGAGAGCCTCTGACCAGCCCGGGGAGCATATGCTGGAAGATGGGAACGGAGATGAGGAACCCGGTGAGTCCTGGGTAGCTCTGCAGGCTGGGTTATGCCTCAGTAACTTCCGCCGCACCGTCCAGAAATCTCAGGGTTGCTTCGGGAGTGTGGGAAGTGCAAGCATCTGAGATGAAATCTTCAATTAACCGTGCCGCCCAACACTCATTCTCATCTAGACCGTAAACACTAAAGTCCATATCCACATAGTCTTGTGGTGGTATCATTCTGTCATGGAACAACCTTTGGTGAGCAGGAAGGATGACTCCTTAAGGTGAGTCCAGCTTTAGTTGTATGAGCGATTTATTAAATACAAAATAAATGCAGCACAGGGGCTGTGAAAAACAAAAGGCCTTAGCGGCTGAGAAAACTCACATACGATGATGACAGATAATGTGAAGAGGAACCAAAGGGTAACTCCTGTAATGATGCCATGGGGAGAAATGAAAACCGCAGGTATATATCCACTATATTCCTCGGCCCCATGATGCCTTGAGTGAATTATGGTAGCAACTTCCAGTACTAGTTTAGAACGTATGGTTGTCACTGAAACAGGACACTTTTCCTTGTTTAAAAACAATGACTTCTGCATCACAAATGCGGGAACATGACCCTTTGCACCATAAAAACAGTAATCTGATCATACCACTTCCCACGACTACCTAAGGATGGGAAAATGACCTTAAAAAGTAGCCTGGCAGACAGTAGCTCCATTTGTTAGCACCGCTGCTAAGATGCTAATGCTGTAAACAAATAAAAGCTTTGCGATATATCAATGTTTCCACCGCAATAAAGTCGGTTGAATTTTGTTAAAATATTCATTCATTCATTCATTCATCTTCTTGTGCTTAATCCTTTTCGGGTCGTGGGGGGGCTGGAGCCTATCCCAGCATCTTTGGGCGAGAGGCAGGGTACACCCTGGACAGATCGCCAGTCCATCGCAGGGCCAAGACAGAGAGACATTCACCCTCACATTCATACCTAAGGACAATTTAGAATCCCCAGTTTGATGCCAATTAACCTAACTTGCATCAAACTGGGGATTCTTAATTGTCACTTGTCATTTGTCAATTGTAAAGATTGGACACTTACTATAACAGTGGTAATAACTAGGTTTGAAGACATTAATTCCTGGAATTGATGATGTCAGTAATTGTAGAAGAAATGTTCCTGTAGCTGTGGTAAACACTGAGTTTTCAAACATTGTTAAAATATGTTGGACATAATCAAATTTACCTCAGAGCAGACGTAGAGTCTAGTCAGAGCCACAAAGCACCACAACACTGTGCTTGGGCATTTTAAATTTGGGGTAAAACATGTGATCTGTGACATTCATACAAGTGAAAACATATCTGGTGCTGCTGTGTCTGTACCACCGATCACACAAACAGTCCTTTAGTTTTCAGTGCATGATCTACTTATTGCTGTTGAAGCCACAGATTTAGCTGTGCTTATCTGTGAGGAGCCTCACACCACGAACAGCAGCACGTACCAGAACTACGCAAAAACATTCAAAAATACAAAAACTACAAGTGCTGAAATTAGCTGCCACTTGAGTGCAAAACACATATGTGGACTATACATTAAAATGAATTTGAAAAACTTTTAAAAACGCTATTTTAAATGCTCCTGCTACTCCACTCTTACTGACTGATTTAATACTACATCAGCCGAAACCAGAAGCTCCGCCCATAATTGTTTGTACAGCGGCACCCCCAGGAATAAGGTGGGTATAGACACAGAAATTAACAAACACAGGACAGCTGGGTAACTAATTAGGGTCAAATGAAATCATGTGATCGGCTGGAGGAATGGGAGGATGATGGGAGAGACTAGAAAACAATACTGAACTAAGAAACTGAGAATAACCCAACAAACTAATGATAACAGAGTTGTGCAAACATTTCAAAAATAACAGAAGGCGTGGACAATATGTCCAGCTCATAACAGAAAGAACTAGAAAAGCACTCAGAGAGCGCATACCTCCGCCAAGGCTCCTTCCGTCCCTCATGGATCACCTCCAAAATGTGATGGGTTTGTTTTGGAGTATTCTTGCTAACACAGTGTGAGAAATTAAGAGCCTTGGTGGAGGTATGCACTCTCAGATCATCACCAAAATTTAATGAGTTCATCCTTGGCCCAAGGGCTAACTGGTGAAAATTTCATCAAAATCCATCCAGTAGTTTTTGCGTAATCCTGCTAACAGACAGGCAAACAGACGTACAGATGGACAGACAGACAAACCACTCCGATTACATAACCTCCTTAGCGGAGGTAATAATAAGAAATCTAAAGGGTATGATCCTAACTGTTTACACTCCAGGTATTATGTATTTATCAGGACAATGTACTTGTATTTATTAAGTTTTTTTTATATGGTATGATGATGTCTCTCCGTCCATCTGTCCATCCGACTTGTCAGGTAAACTCCTCCCACAGTTTTCAAGATATGACTTTTTTAATTTCACAGTGTTTGTACATGTATTGCATGTTGTAGGGGGTTAAATGATTTTCTAATATTTTCTCTACCTTTGTTCCACTTTGAATTGTATTTTGTTTGCTCTGCCAAAAGTCCTTGCTATTACATGATTATGAGTTGTTTTTTTACACATCTACACTATATTGAATCATGAATTTGTAATTGAATTTTTGATCTTTGGTCTTTCATCCTTGCTTGCTATATATATATATGTATATATATATATATGCATATACCGTATATGTGCATGTATTTGTAATTGAATATATATATGCACTCTCAATAATGGCTATGGATGAGCATATGATATACCGTGTGCAGTGCTCTTGTTCTTTCCAGTGTTGCTAGTTTGTTTGCTAGTTTAACTTGTAGCAGTCATCCCAAATATGTGACAGTCTATCTTTGGAAAACTGTCCCAGCCATGTTAGGTACACTGTTTTGGAGCCACAAAAAATATATACACCACAGTCGTGGTATAGTGTATACCCAGTTTTAGTTTCCTTTCTCTTCCTGTTTGTTGCTTCTGAAGTTGTTCACCATCTTCTCTCAGATTCATCCATCCATCCATCCATCTTCTACCGCTTTTCTGGAGGCCCGGGTCGCGGAGGCAGTAGTTCAAGCAGAGAAGCCCAGACTTCCCTCTCCCCAGCCACCTGCTCCAGCTCTTCAGAGAGGATACCAAGGCGTTCCCAGACCAGCTGGGAGACATAGTCTCTCCACCGAGTCCTGGGTCTGCCCCGGGATCTCCTCCCAGTGGGATGTGCCTGAAACACCTCAAGTGGGAGGCGTCCAGGAGGCATCCTAATCAGATGCCCATACCACCTCAACTGACTCCTTTCAATGTGGAGGAGCAGCGGTTCTACTCTGAGCCTCTCCCGGATGACTGAGCTCCTCACCCTATCTCTGAGGATGAGTCCAGCAATCCTACGGAGAAAGCTCATTTCAGCCGCTTGTATCCGCGATCTCGTTCTTTCGGTCATTACTCAAAGCTCGTGGCCATAGGTGAGGGTAGGAACGTAGATTGACTGGCAAATCAACAGCTTTGCCTTAGAACTAAGCTCACTCTTCACCACAAAAGACCGGTACAACGTCCGCATCACTGCAGATGCTGCTCCAATCCATCTGTCAATCTCTCGCTCCATTTTCCCCTCACTCGTGAACAAGACCCCAAGATACTTAAGCTCCTCCACTTGGGGCAGGAGCCTGTCCCCAACCCAGAGAGGACAATCCACCTTTTTCCCACTGAGGACCATGGACTCGGACTTGGAGGTGCTGAATCTCATCCCAGCCGCTTCACACTCAGCGGAAAACCGTCCCAGCAAGAGCTGTAGGTCATTGCTGGATGAAGCCAACAGGACAACATCATCTGCAAACAACAGAGGTGAGATCCTGTGGTCACCAAGCATGACACCCTCCATTCCCTGGCTGCGCCTAGAAATCCTGTCCATAAAAATTATGAACAGGATGGGTGACAAAGGGCAGCCCTGGCGAAGTCCAACTCTCACTGGGAATGACTCTGACCGAGTGTTGGCAATACGAACCAAACTCTCACAACGGTCGTACAGAGACCGAATAGCTCGTAACAACAAGCCTGATACCCCATACTCCCGAAGCACCCCCCACAAAAAACACGGAGGGACGCGGTCAAATTCTTCTCCAAGTCCACAAAACACATGTAAACTGTGTAAAACACATGTAAACATGTAAACACATGTAAACTTCTTTAATCCCAAAGAAGGCAATTCATTTGCAGCTACCCCAAACACACAAGTATATACCAACACATACTCACACAATATGACTCTTATACACTGCCACATAGGCCACGGATCGACAAGCAACTCAGTCAGTAAATAAATAATGTTAAATGATAGAATTCATTAAAAAAAACAAGGTCTTATTAAGATCTTAAAAAGAGTTAGTCCAAGCGACCTTTGTTAGAGTTAAGTAATCTGATAACCGATGGAATTAAAGATTTTGAATATGTCTTTGTTCTGCTCTTTGGTAAAAGATAACATCGACCTGAAGGCAACTTCCTGAACTCAAATGACAAAACATGATCGGGTTAATTAATATTATGTTTTGCCTTCTTCGTGACTGATTTTCCCAGAGTGAACACAAGTCTCTCTGCCTGACGCTGCTGATTTGGAGCTGATGTTGACTATGGTGCTAAGGGAGTTCGATCCTTAAAGGATAGAACTCCAAACCAACAGATATAGAAAATGACTTGCCCACTTTTCCCCCCTTCACAGTCTTTTTTATTTATATTGTTTGTAAGTTTTATCAAAATATACTTTACTTCATGCCAGTCTGCTTCACTTCACATTTGGTCATCATCAGAAATCCATTCTGTGAAGTCTTTACATGACTATATGATGCTATAAATGCTAAAAAAAAATCATTGGCTGTATTTTGTAAGATGTGTATTTAATACTAGTGTTTTATTCTAACTGGGAAATCTTAAGTCAGTTGCTTTACTTTAAATTCTGCATCTTTCACAAATACATAATCATACCAAGATAAAAATCTCCTATCTGCACTGAATAAGATATTTCAATTTAGATCTATTTTATATATTCAAGATTCATAAAATGCTATTAGAAATTAAACATTTCTTTTCTTTGTCCTTTTTCTTCCCCAAGCCTCGACCCCATTGATGACAGAGACATCGAGGTCAAAAAGGCAGATTTGAGAAAACGCTTTACCCTTGTAGAGATGGATAAGAACTCAAGGTATATTGATCTGGAATCTTTATCATGGATTTGTATGTTACAGTCAAAAAATGTCAAACAGCTTGGAGTGCTTTGATTCAGATGATTGGCTTGACATGTTCTCCCCGTGTCTGCGTGGGTTTACTCCGGGATTTCTCCGGTTTCCTCCCACATGCCAAAAACATTCAAGTTAGGTTAATTGGCATCAAACTGGGGATTCTAAATTGTCCTTTGGTATGACTGTGAGAGTGAATGGTTGTCTGTCTCTCTGTGTTGGCCCTGCGATGGACTGGTGATCTGTCCAGGGTGCACCCTGCCTCTCGCCCAAAGATGCTGGGATAGGCTCCAGCCCCCCCACGACCCGAAAAGGATTAAGCGCAAGATGATGGATGGATGGATGGATGGATTGGCTTGACTGAGCCTACATTACCTACAGCAGCTCTGCTCTTGGTAGGAACACTGAAAAGACTACAACTATGACAGCTATGACCTGAGTCCCAACAGCCAATCACAGAGCACAACTGTAGCCACCATCAACTAAGCACCCTATGATTGGCTGATTGGACTGCAGTCATAGTCACCATAGTTTTAGTCTTCTCAGTATTCCTACCCAGAACAAGAAAGCTACATAGTGCTGCTTAAATACATTTTATATCCTTGTGTAATACTAGTGTAATTTTCACTTACACTAAAGAAAGATACCACAATGTAAAATATTTAATTCTCTATTTTGGACAAGCCTTGATCGCACCTCCCCAGAAGAGAGAAATATGGAGGTGAACCAGGCAGACTTGAAGAAACACCTCACACTAACAGATATGGGTGGAAAACCAAGGTATGTTTGTCTAAAAACAGAAACACATTACTGTACATTATTAAAGCTGTTGGCTATGTTTGACTGCTTTGACCTAGAGTAGATTGTTTAAAAGGCCTTTCTTAAAGAAAATATGGAGATAAATGCACCACTATTTTTATTTATTTTTGGTATCCCTTCAGATAAATACAGTAAAGTCTTCTTTAAGCTATTATCTCAGGGAGCGGCAAATGCTGACAGACGTTCATGAACGTCGAGATTGTTGTGGTTTCGGAAAAGGTTGTGCAGCAGTTTGCCAAAAGTTTTTACAGTGGCAAAAGGCTTTTCTTGTTGCAGAACTGTTTTGAACATGTTCAAAATTTTTCTGTGACAAGAAAAACTTTCTGCAATAAGAAAACTTGTGCAACCTTTTACGAACCCTGACGAGACCTCAACATTCTCAATGTTTGTGAGCATTTCTCAAACATTCGCTGCTCCGTGAGATACACACTTTAAGGCCATAAACAGTTTTTCTTGTCACAAATAAATTTTGAACATGTTCAGAATTTAAATTCAAAATTTAAATTTTGAACATATTCAAAATTTATTTGCAAATTTATTTTTTCCACAAACAGTTTCAAACATTTGCACAATAGCTGTAAGCGTTTGCAAATGGCTGCAACACATGTTGCGAAAGTCCTTTTTGGTTCACCATGTAGTGAGCACTCGCAACAGTTTAAGAACCTTTACGAATCCTTGAAATCTGAATGACGGGGAGGGTTTGCTCACACTTTTTATATGGTTGGGTCCTGATATTCGCCTGATATTTTATCTGGAATTGGCAAAAGGTCCCAAACATTCCCAAAGAGTGGCAAATAGTTGCTAAGAGTCGCTAATGTTCGCCAACTGTCTTTCACAGACACTTTCACAAACATTTTCACAAATGTTGCTAATGTTGTCACAAATTTGTCGCCAAGCGTCAGTAAACATTACTAAATGTCACTATTGACAGAGGCAAACCCTGATTTTCGTGAACATTCATCAGAAAAGTTGGCGAATCCAAAAATCACAATGTCCATCAGTGTTCGCCGCTCTGTGAGATACTAGTTTTACATCTCATTTACCTACTGCTCCAGATTTGTCTTAATTAAGAAATCACTAGAAAAGCACTCAGAGAGTGCATACCTCCACCAAGGCTCCTTCCATCCCTCATGGATCACCTCCAAAATGTAATGGGTTTGTGTGTAGGCCCAGAGCCACTTTTAGTGAAAATCGCATCGAAGTCTGTCCATTAGTTTTGGAGTATTGTTGCTAAAACTCTGTGAGAAGATAAGAGCCTTGGCTGAGGTATGCATTCTCAGATCATCAAAATGAAATGGGTTCGTCTGTAGCCCAAGAACCACCTCTGGTGAAAATTTCATCCAAATTCATCCATTAGTTTTAGAGTATTGTTGCTAACACTCTGTGAGAAGATAAGAGCTTTGGTGGAGGCATGCATTCTCGGATCATCACCAAAATGTAATGCCTTCCTCTGTAGCCCAAGAACCACCTCTGGTGAAAATCTCATCCAAATCCATTCAGTAGTTTAGAGTATTGTTGCTAACAGTCTGTGAGAAAATAAGAGCCTTGGCGGAGGTATGCATTCTCGGATCCTCACCAAAATATAATGGGTTCCTCTTTAGCCAAAGAACCACCTGTGATTAAAATTTCATCCAAATCCATCCCGTAGTTTTTGTGTAATCCTGTTGCACAAATACAAACAAAGCCCTTGGTGGAGGTATGCACTCTCAGATCATCACCAAAATCTAATCATCTGTTCCCCCTCTCATTACACACCTTTCCTGAAAATTTCATCAAAATCCATTTATAACTTTTTGAGTTATGTTGCTAAAAGTCAGACAAACCATCCAACAAACCGACAGACAAACCAACACCGCTAAAAACATTACCTCCTCCCTTGGTGGAGGTAATAAATAAAAAACAAGTTCAAATTAATAATTTAAAAATATATATATATTTGTTTGGAAAAAAAAAGTGTTTTTTACCATTAACAAATTTTTCATATCATATTTAAATTGTAAACTCAAGTTATTTTTACATTGCTTTCCTAGCACACTGGTTGCTAAATTTGCACATTGCTCACTTGTACAGTGTACACAGTCTCACCCCGTCTGATGTCCATAACATCTCTGCTGCTAATTATCATGTACAGTCTACTGGTATTATCTTTACAGAGAAATTCTCACACTGGGTGCTAATTTGTAATTTGTATACTGCTCATTTGCACACTGTACATAGGCTATGCCAGCTCAGGTTCATATCATTTCTGATATCAATATATCACTGTCCACTTTAGCCATCCAGTGAACTTTCAAATTTCATTCTTCTTGTTTCCTCTAGTTTGACTGCTTTAACTGTTCAAATCGCCTAATGTGTGTTATTAGTATCCATTAGTATTAGTACTTAGTATGTGCTTAAGGTGTCCTAATTGCCTAACTGTGTGTTATAGTGTGTGTTATTAGTATCCATTAGCATTAGGTGTGTTATTACCTTATTAGTATGTTGTGTACCTATTACCTTGGCATTCGTTCGGAGAGCAGAGTAAGAATTTCATTGCTCAGGAAATGTTACATTTCTTAACTGTGATAATAAAGCCTTTGAATCTTGAATCTAACATGTCTGTATCAGACATGGTTACTTCAGTCCATTGCTTAAAGGCTTTGCAACAGTTACCAGATGTTTATTCTGGTTTTAATAACTACAGTATCTCACAAGTTCAAGACTGTACAATTTTCAGCTGGATTGAACTAGAAATGCATTGAACAGTGGTGTCGAGCCACACCTCTCCAGTGTATTCTCTAGCAACAGCTCTGAGTAGCTGATTAAAAATAGACACAGTATTGTTGTTTACATGCCAGATGATGGTACTCAATGTTTCTCCTGCATAAACAAATAGACACTAGTGCTGCACACAGTGACAGATTTCTTCCACTAAACCTGTAGTGGTCAAACAAAGGTCAGCAGATTTTTTTCCCTTCACTTCCAATATTGAAAGTGTATTGTACTGAAACGTGCAATGAATTTTTGCATTTTTTTATTGATAAGGTCACCATCATTAGGGCTCTCATCCCACCTCCTGCCTCTGACCTCTCTGTGTCTGTCCCTTGCTTTGCTGTTTTTAATCAGTTTGAGCCTGTGACCCTCTACAATTAGAGCAGGGGTCTCCAACCTTGGGCTCCTGGAACGTTCAGGTTTCTGTGGGAAATTGTCTAATTTCACTCCTTAATTTGTTGCTCTTGTGCATGGGTGCAAGGGTGCCTACAGAACACATGCACAACAATGACAAATTATTTGCAAATCTTTGGACCAATTAAGAAGTGAAATTAGAAAATTTCCCACAGAGACCTGAACATTACAGGAGCCCCAGGTTGGAGACCTCTGAATGAGAGGATGTGGTTGGCCATATTAAGCCTTCAGGTTCCCCTTGTGATGTTTTCCCTCCTCGATTTTTTTAAAAGCGGTTTTATCTAGCATAGGTCAGTTGGTTTTAAACATTTTAAACAACAGTTTACTTTCTGGTGTGGTTCCTGCAAATTTTAAATATGCAGTAGTGAAACCTTTGATAAAGAAACCTGGGACCTCATATAGAAAGACTTGTGTGGATTTCCTACTGAAAGATGACATATGTTTAAATCAAGAAAATGCCGTTAGCAAAAAAAATAAAAAAAATAAAAATCCAGATGTATGAAACAGTGTGTACGCAGGAATCCAAGCACATTTCCTTTGTACTGTGGTGCACATATGTGGATTCCATATGCTTCACATGTGAATTACTGTATGCTTGTTGTATGCTTCACGTCTCAGAGGAACAAAAGGGACTGAACCTCCTAGGGGTAACAGGAGGATGTGAAGTCTGGCCTTTTGTAGGCGAAGAGATGGCCGTGAGGGATTTCCTGACCACCAGGACTTGAGATGGAGACGAGGAGACCTGGTGGGGGATGCATTGTGATTTGGGATTAAAAGACAATGTGAATGTGTGCTTTGATGTCCTGGGGTATTTAAGGGACAGAATGTGGGGGATTCCTTCCTCTGTCTGCTTTTGAATGTTGGAGAATGTGATTGTGAATAAAACTGGTCTTGAGAAATAAACTCAGCCTCATCTTTCCACACATTGACATAATGCATGGCTCAGGAGACACACACGCAGGCTCAGAATAGGTTTAACAGTTTATTTAACAGCAAATGTGTGTGTGGATGCGTGTCTGTGGTATGTGGATGTACTGATGGCGGACGTCAGCGTCAGGCACGGAGACAGGAAACCATACAGCCAGACAACCCTAGGGAGAGAGCACAGGGAGAAGGTGACGGGCACCAAACCAGTACAACAGGTAACAAGGGATTTGTTGGCTTACTTGGCAGGGCAGGTGGCAGGCGTGCATAAGGGCAAGTCCAGGAGACAGCAACCTGACGATGCACCTGACAGCAGCAACGAGATGGTAATGCAGAGGCGGAGTCCGCCGCCGAGGAAGATCCACCTGTGCACAGGGGAGAAACTGGAACACAAGAGGAGGTATGCTTACGCGGGTAATCTTGCTGGTAGGCGAGGGGGTTCCTCTGGAGCAAGTAGCCGAAGGGAACAGACGGCTTCAGGCCGAGGCCCAGGGCAGAGTGGCTTATATGCCACGCTGCTGACGAGGTGCAGGTGTGCGCTCAGCTGGCGCCGCTAATGAGCGGCGAGTTGTAACAGTACTCCCCCCTCTAGCAGTGCCTCCTGGCGATGGTTTATCGGGGTGCTTCCGGTGAAACTCGGTGATGAGAGAGCGATCCAACACGAACGAGGGGCGAACCCACTGCCTCCATTCTGGACCATAGCCCTCCCAGTCCACCAAATACTGTAGCCCGCGACCCCGGCGTCGGGAGTCCAAGATGGTAGAGACAGTCCAAGCCGGATGGCCATCAATCATCCGAGGCGCGGGCAGCGCAGCAGGAGGAGGGCAGATGGCATCAGACACCACCGGTTTCACCTTGGAGACGTGGAAGGTGGGATGGATGCGGAGGGAGGGGGGAGTAGCAACACGCACAGCCACCGGGTTGATAATCTTGGTGACGGGGTATGGACCCATGAAACGTTTAGCCAACTTCCTCCTCTCACCCTTCAGGTTCACATTTTGCGTGGATACTCAGACCGGTTGGCCTACCTGGTAGGCAGGAGCAGGTCTTCTACGCCGATCCGCCGTGGCCTTATTGCGCTCCGCTGTGCGTAAAAGCGCATTGTGCGCAGCTGTCCAGATGGAGCGACACCGCCTGAGGTGAGCCTGAACCATGGGAACTGCCGACTCGTTCTCCAGCGAGGGGAACAGAGGGGGGTCGTAACCCAGGGACACCTTGAAGGGGGACATGCCTGTGGCTGAGGAGCGAGCGGTGTTGTGGGCGTATTCCACCCAGGCAAGGTGTTTGCTCCATGATGCAGGCTTCGAGGCGGTGACGCAGCGGAGAGCAGCCTCCAGCTCCTGGTTGGTCCGTTCACACTGCCCGTTAGATTGGGGGTGATGGCCGGAGGAGAGGCTTACCTGGGCTCCTAATGCCTTGCAAAAACCCCGCCAGACGTCCGAGGTGAATTGGGGACCCCGGTCGGAGACCACGTCAGCTGGTATCCTGTGCAGCCTGACCACGTGTTGGATGAGAAGATCTGCCGTCTCCAAGGCAGAGGGAAGCCCCCGTAATGGCACGAAATGGGCAGCCTTGGAGAAACGGTCGACGATGGTCAGGACAGTGTCGAAGTTGTTAGAGACGGGGAGACCGGTGACGAAGTCCAATGCGATGTGCGACCAGGGCCTACCAGGAACGGGCAGGGGCTGGAGCAAACCCGCAGGGGGGGAGTTGCCGGTTTTACTGGTGGCACAGATGGGGCAGGCCCGGGCGTAGCGGGCAGCGTCCTTGCGCAGTCCCGGCCACCAGAAGGAGCGTTGGAGCAGGTCAATCATTCGGGAGATCCCAGGATGGCAGGCTAGCTTGGATGTGTGAAGCCAATGGATGACCTCTCCCCGAACGGAGGATGGAACGAAGAGCCTCCCCTCTGGTCCGCCGCCCGGGTCTGGCTCCGATTCCTGCGCCTTCCGGACCTTATCCTCGATCTCCCAGGTAACGGCCCCCACGATGCACGACCTGGGCAGGATGGTATGTTCCGCGCCCTCCAAGTCTTCAGGAGCGAATTGCCTTGAGAGGGCGTCAGGGAGTCCGTTCTTGGAGCCCGGCCTGAATGTGATGGTGAAACGGAATCTCGCAAAAAACAGGGACCAACGGGCCTGGCGGGCATTCAGACGCTTGGCAGTTCTTAAATATTCCAGATTCTTGTGATCCGTTAACACCACGAAAGGCAGGGCGGCCCCCTCCAGTCAGTGACGCCACTCCTGGAGCGCGAGCTTGATGGCGAGAAGCTCCCTGTCCCCCACGTCGTAGTTGCGTTCCGCCGGGGACAAGCGCTGGGAGAAGAAGGCGCAAGGCCGTTTGACCCCATCAGCAGGTGACCGCTGAGACAACACCGCCCCCACCCCTGTATCCGAGGCGTCGACCTCCACGATGCACTGCAGAGAGGGATCGACCTGGCTGAGGACCCGGGAGGATGAAAACTCCGTCTTAAGCGCCTGGAAGGCCGCTGCGGCCTCTTCAGTCCACTGGAACCAGGTTTTAGGGGAGGTGAGACGGGTCAGAGGGCCGACGATGGCTCCAAAGTTGGGCACAAAGCGGCGGTAGAAGTTGGCAAAGCCAATGAATTGTTGCACCTGCTTTCTAGATGTAGGAGTCGGCCAATCTACCACCGCTTTAATCTTAGCTGGGTCTGGGAGCACCTGGTCATGGGAGATGACAAACCCGAGAAATGACGTCTTCTTGGCATAGAACTCGCACTTCTCCGCCTTCACATACAACCGATTCTCCAGTAACCTCTGAAGGACCCGTCTCACATGCACCTGGTGCTCATCCCTGGACTTGGAGAAGATGAGAATATCATCCAGGTAGACAAACACAAACAGACCGATGAAGTCCCGGAGAACGTCATTTATCAGGCGCTGAAAGACGGCTGGAGCGTTGGTTAACCCGAACGGCATGACCAGGTATTCAAAGTGGCCGTTCGGGGTACGGAAGGCTGTCTTCCATTCATCTCCCTCCCGGATCCGGACGAGGTGGTACGCGCTGCGGAGATCCAGCTTGGTAAACCAGGTCGCCCCCTGGAGGGAGTGGAAGGCAGTGTCCATCAGGGGCAGGGTGTAACGGTCCTTCTCCGTGACGTCATTGAGGGCACGGAAGTCGATGCATGGACGAAGAGAACCATCCTTCTTGCCCACGAAGAAGAACCCTGCACCTAATGGAGATGATGATGGGCGAATAATACCTGCACTGAGAGATTCCTTAAGGTAGGTGTTCATAGCCTCCTTCTCCGGCACTGACAGGCTGTAGAGACGTCCCGAGGGAAGAGGCGCCCCCTGGCGGAGATTTATGGCGCAGTCGTAAGGCCTGTGTGGAGGAAGAGACATCACCTTGGACTTACTAAAGACCGCGCCCAGGTCGTGAAACTCCGCTGGCACCAAGGAGAGGTCCGGGGGCGCGGCATCCTTGACCACGGGAGGAGAAGATGGAGAGCAGGCAGCGGATTGGAGGCAGGTGCTCATACAAAAGGTACTCCAGGCTGTCACTCTTCCGGTCTTCCAATCCAGGACGGGGTTATGAAGTCGGAGCCACGGATAACCCAGGATCACCGGAGACACAGAGGATGGCAAGATGTAAAAGGAGATTTCCTCCCGGTGATTTCCAGAGACGATGACAGAGACAGGGTTTGTCCGGTGGGTCACTTTCCCCAGAGATGCACGGGAGAGATTGATGAGGGTGAGAGGAGTTTTAAGGGGCTGGCAACGGATGCCCAATCGGGTTGCCAGGCTTTGTGAAATGAAGCTGCCTTCCGCGCCTGAGTCCACCAGTGCATGAGTGAGATGCCCTGTGATGTTGTGGCAGAAATGGATGGGCAGCGACAAATGTGTGAGAGGAACTGACCGATTAGCATGCGCGAGGGCCCCTAAAGTGACTCGCGGACCTCCCCGTTTGGGCTTCTCCGGGCAACGCTCCACAGTGTGCTGGTTGTCTCCGCAATACATGCAGAGACCCAACTCACGGCGGCGTTGTTTCTCCACAAGGGGGAGCTTTGCCCGGGCCGTCACCATAGGTTCCGACTCCTCGGAAACCTCCGATGGCGGTAACGCCAGGGGGCGAGCTTGGGACGGGCGTGACAAGGCACCCCGCGAGCGAGAAGGCAACTTCCGCTCCGAGGCGCGCTCGCGCAGCCGATTATCCAAGCTGATGGTGAGAGAGATTAGCTCCGCAAATGTTTCAGGGAGATCCCGACCAGCCAGTTCATCCCTCAGACCAGAGTTTAAACTGCGGAGGAAGATGCCACAGAGGGCGCGTTCCTCCCAGCCAACCTCCTCCGCTGTAACCCGGAAGTCAATGGTGTAATCGGCGGCCGATCGGCTTCCCTGCTGAAGGCTGAGGAGGCGATCGACCTGGACACTCTCAAAACGAGAGTGATCAAAGACTTCCAGGAATAGGTTAATGAACTGGCCATAGGTGAGGGTGGCGTAGCTGGGCTTCGCCATTACGGCATAAGCCCAGGTGAGCGCACGACCCTCCAGGAGATTTCCTATGTAGCCAATTCGGCTGTGGTCTGAGGGAAAATCTTCGGGGACACGCAGGAACACCGACTCACACTGCATAATGAACCCCCGCGCTCCACCAAGCTTACCGCTAAAGCGGGCGGGGGTCGGGATAGGAGTGAGTCGGGCTGGGCCACCCGGAGCAGGCTGGACGGCCGCTGGAGCAGCTGGAGCTGCGCCTCCCTGACGAGCCGGGGGGAACGGCTGACGGGGGTCCAGGCGGTCTAACCGGTCAGTAATCTTAATTAATTGATTCAACATCACCTGTTGTTGATAAACTATCAAACCTACTTGAGCCTCAAAGATGGTAAGACGGCGCGTGAGCCTGCTGTCCACCGAGCCGCTCTGCTGAAGCCGTACTGACATAATGCACAGCTCAGGAGACACACACACGCAGGCTCAGAATAGGTTTAACAGTTTATTTAACAGCAAGTGTGTGTGTGGATGCGTGTCTGTGGTATGTGGATGTACTGATGGCGGACGTCAGCGTCAGGCACGGAGACAGGAAACTGTACAGCCAGACAACCCTGGGGAGAGAGCACAGGGAGAAGGTGACGGGCACCAAACCAGTACAACAGGTAACAAGGGATTTGTTGGCTTACTTGGCAGGGCAGGTGGCAGGCGTGCACAAGGGCGAGTCCAGGAGACAGCAACCTGACGATGCACCTGACAGCAGCAACGAGATGGTAATGCAGAGGCGGAGTCCGCCGCCGAGGAAGATCCACCTGTGCACAGGGGAGAAACTGGAACACAAGAGGAGGTATGCTTACGCGGGTAATCTTGCTGGTAGGCGAGGGGGTTCCTCTGGAACAAGTAGCCGAAGGGAACAGACGGCTTCAGGCCGAGGCCCAGGGCAGAGTGGCTTATATGCCACGCTGCTGACGAGGTGCAGGTGTGCGCTCAGCTGGCGCCGCTAATGAGCGGCGAGTTGTAACACACATCTCCACAGTACATCCCAATCTACTTGAAATTGAACGCACGTGAGGAAATACCGGACCCCTCCCTTGACACGCCTCCATTTAAATGTGCAATTAGATGCAAATAGATACAGTGGTGTGAAAAAGTGTTTTCCCCCTTCCTGATTTCTCATTTTTTTGTATGTTTGTCACACTTAAATGTTTCAGATCATCAAACAAATTTAAATATTAGACAAAGACAACACAAGTAAACACAAAATGCAGTTTTTAAATGAAGGTGTTTATTATTAAGGGTAAAAAAAAATCCGAACCTACGTGGCCCTGTGTGAAAAAGGGATCCAAAAAGTGAAACATTTAAGTATGCCAAACATACAAAAAAGTGAGAAATCAGGAAGGGGGCAAACACTTTTTCACACCACTGTACACACGCATAGATTACTTCTTAGTTGATAGCAGAATTTTTCCCTCAGTGGAATCATGTTCCTATAAGCCTCTTGTAATCTCTGATCATGCGCCTGTCGTAATGAGCATACAGATGGATCGTCCTCTCAACTTACAATCCCCTTGGTGTTTTGATACACGTCTTCTCTCAAACATCAAATTTGTGGAAATGACTGGTAATCAAATTGACATATTCTTGAGCATTAACAGGACTCCTGATGTTTCAGTATCTACCCTCTGGGAAACACTCAAAGCCTACCTTTGAGGGCAGATCATAGCCTATGTAAATTTTCAGAAAAAATGTAAAACAGAGAGATTGAATGAATTAATGGCTCGTATTGCTCATTTGGATCACCTGTATGCTACTTCGCCAACTCCAGACATGTATAAAGAATGCCTTCTATTACAATCTGAGATTAATATACGAACAGCAGATCATGCTGCAGAACTTGTCATTAAATCCAGAAGTACCTACTACAAACATAAGATAAGATAAGATATGCCTTTATTAGTCCCA
Source organism: Pholidichthys leucotaenia (assembly GCA_020510985.1). NCBI lineage: Eukaryota > Metazoa > Chordata > Actinopteri > Cichliformes > Pholidichthyidae > Pholidichthys > Pholidichthys leucotaenia. The sequence goes on from CM035836.1 coordinate 401,086,410, forward strand.
CAATGGGGAAATTCCAGCATTGCAACAGCACAGGGATAGCAACACTCAGAGCAACAATCAGAAGGCAAGAAAAAACAAGAACAGCTAGTAAACATATGTACATATTACTATAAATATATATATATATATATAGACACACAGTGCGGACCATTATGGTTGGTGAATGTGCAGCAGAATGTCTAAGCTCTCTCTCCGCGGATGCGGCGGGCCAGCTGGAAGTCTTTGGGCATGATGGTGACCCTCTTAGCGAAGAAGAGACCCACCAGGTAGGCCTTGCTGGCCTCCTGCCGAGCCATGACGGCGAAGCTCAGGAAGCGCAGGTCGGTCTTGAAGTCCTGAGCGATCTCCCTCACCAGGCGTTGGAAGGGCAGCTTACGGATGAGCAGCTCCATGGATTTCTGGTAGCGACGGATCTCTCTCAGAGCCACGGGCCTGTAACGGTGAGGCTTCTTCACTCCGCCGGTGGCCGGAGTGCTTTTCCGAGCAGCCTTGGTGGCTAACTGCTTTCTGGGGGGCTTTTTCCTCCAGTAGATTTTACGGGCGGTCTGCTTGGTTCTTGCCATCGCTCTTTATTATTCTGTCTTATATTTCTTGCACGCCGCTTAAACTCCAGCCCGGCACCCGCGTCGTTTTCGCTACAGTTCCCGGTATGTCGAGTTTCTCCGTTAGCCCGGGTGGCGGTTGAGTGCTAGCTAGCACTAGCTCTTCCTGCTGTAACGTCTCCTGCTGTAAACAGTGGCTCCGTCTGCCGACTCGGGAGACCTTTGGGGCGATCTGTGTGTCCGTGATATATATATAGAGTGAAAGGTGTAGAAAGAAGAAGGAAGATTAAAAAAAAGGCTATTGCAACGGGCAGCCAACTCGTGTGGCACCGCCGGTCCGGCGGAACCGGAACCGGAAAAAAAAAACAAAAAAAAAACATGGTGACAAGGCTGGCAGATTACTGGCTCATCAACTTTGACAAATTTCTTCTTCTCACCAGATATCACAAATACGAACATCTTCGGGTATCACTATGGATCCTAAGGAAATTAATAAAGAATTTCAGCACTTTTACTCGCAATTATATACCTTGGAAAACTCTTCAGCCATTCAAGACATAAGTAATTTCTTTGACTCATTCGAAATTCCCACTGTAGGACCTGAAGTGGTTGAAGAGTTAGAGAAGCCATCGACAGTTCCTGAAATATGAGCAGCTGTTTCCGCAATACAGAGTGGCAAATGCCCGGGCCCAGACGGCTATCCCATTGAGTTCTACAGGAAATTTCAACACAAATTAGCCCCTCTTTTGCTGAATATGTTCAATGAATCCTTTAAGCTATGTAACTTACCTCCAGCGTGCTACCAAGCCTCTATTTCTCTAATTTTGAAGAAAAATAAGGACCCTCTTAGCTGTTCTTCCTACCACCCAATTAGTCTATTAAATGTGGATGTTAAATTAATTTCTAAAATATTGGTCCTAGTCTGGAAACTGTATTGCCGTCAGTTATTACTCCCGACCAAACAAGATTCATTACAAATAGGCACTCCTTTTTTAATCTAAGACAACTGTTCAATATTATTTATCACCCTTCCCAAACATCCAGTCCACAGGCTGTAATCTCTCTGGATGCAGAAAAGGCTTTCGACCGTGTGGAATGGCAGTACCTTTTCTGCACCCTGGAGGAATTTGGGTTTGTGAAAACTTTATTTCATGGGTTAAAATACTATACACATCCCCACAAGCCGCAGTTAGAACCAATAATATTTATTCACCATATTTTCCTCTCCATCGCTCTACTTGGCAAAGTTGCCCTTTAAGTCCGCTCCTATTTGCAATAGCCATTGAACCACTCGCTACTGCATTTCGTAACGAACCCTCTATTACGTGAATTTTCAGATATGGAATGGAGCATTAAGTATCTCTGTATGCAGACGACCTTCTGTTGTATATCTGTGATTTTCCAACCTCTATTCCTAGAGCTCTTAATATTTTCAATTCCTTTGGCGCTATTTCGGGCTATAAACTAAACTTGAATAAAAGTGAATTCTTTCCTTTAAATAAAGCAGCAGAAGAATATCCATTGCACACTCTACCCTTCAGGATAGCACAACACAGTTTTACTTCATTGGGGTGGAGGTAACCCATAAATTCAACGAATTATATAAAGCAAACCTTATTCCCCTCCTCACCCGTATACAAGAAGATTTTGATTGTTGGTCAGTGTTGAATTTGTCTTTAGCCGGCCGTGTCAATGCAGTTAAAATGAATACTTTGCCTAAACTTTTGTATACATCTTAATATATACCAATCTTCCTTCCTTTAAAGCGTACCTGTGGTGGTCGTGAAGACGCATTTGACTTGAAAACATTATGAAAAAGTATTTCTTATTTTGGTAAATAATTTTTGCCACCCATATACCACCAGACATATATTCAAATAGGACCTTGGCCATGGGCAGCCAATGAAAACTGTGGGCGCAGCCATGACACATGCGGATGTGACGTCACTTCGTTGATACTCAACAGTCAATGCTCCCCCTGTATGAGAGACTAGGGTGCTGTTGTGAGTGTTTTTATTCTATTATGGCTGAATTGTCGGACTCTGAGGAAGAATTTGTCCAACATGGCTACAGGTTTGAGCCAGAAAGGTCTTCTGAGGGTTAAAGTGACGAAGTGGTCCTCACACACAACGCAATTTCGTCTGAAATTATTCGTCTGTGCCCTGTTTCCGCTCCGATCTTCTGACAAGGTGAGCTGGGTTTGGGTACACAAAAAAAGTGTTTCTTTGTTTTTTTCGCTTATTATTCAGACATCCAAAGGCTTTACATTCCGCCATGTTGCGATATCCATATCGCATTGTATGTTTTTGTTTTTCCAAGAGCACCGAGTGTCTGCTGCTCTGTATATAGTTGTAGAATCATCTTCCGTGTTGCGGCAGTTAGGAGCTCAGATCACATGAGACAAGCCGCTGAATTTAAGCATTTATTTATTTATTTATCTACTCGTTTCAGTTCTGCATTTAATATGAACCCTGAGTTTGAAATAAACGTTTGATTTTGGTCCTCACACAACGCAACGCACTGTCTGCCGCTCTTTATAGCGGCGAGGGAAGAGCCGAATTATTCTGCCGTGTTGCGGCTGTTAACGACCTCAGATCAAACAATAGGACCCGCCGAATTTAAGCATTTATTTATTTATTTTCTACTCGTTTCAGTTCTGCATTTAATATGAACCCTGAGTTTGAAATAAACGTTTGAATTTTGGTCCTCACACAACGCAACGCACTGTCTGCCGCTCTTTATAGCGGCGAGGGAAGAGCCGACTTATTCTGCCGTGTTGCGGCTGTTAACGACCTCAGATCAAACAATAGGATCCGCCGAATTTAAGCATTTATTTATTTATTTTCTACTCGTTTCAGTTCTGCATTTAATATGAACCCTGAGTTTGAAATAAACGTTTGAATTTTGGTCCTCACACAACGCAACGCACTGTCTGCCGCTCTTTATAGCAGCGAGGGAAGAGCCGACTTATTCTGCCGTGCTGCGGCTGTTAACGACCTCAGATCAAACAATAGGACCCGCCGAATTTAAGCATTTATTTATTTATTTTCTACTCGTTTCAGTTCTGCATTTAATATGAATCCTGAGTTTGAAATAAACGTTTGAATTTTGGTCCTCACACAACGCAACGCACTGTCTGCCGCTCTTTATAGCGGCGAGGGAAGAGCCGAATTAATCTGCCCTGTTGCGGCTGTTAACGACCTCAGATCAGACAATAGGACCCGCCGAATTTAAGCATTTATTTATTTATTTTCTACTCGTTTCAGTTCTGCATTTAATATGAACCCTGAGTTTGAAATAAACATTTGAATTTGAATTTGAATATCCCCAAAGCCGCTGCGCATCCGGGTACTCGAGGCTCAGCCAATACTGATCCAGATCGCGGTAGCCACGAAATTACGTCACAGGAAGCGTCCTGGAAGGCCATGTAGCCGCTAGTATGGCTGTACCCATGTTTTACTGACATAGCTGAACCAGTACATCAGCAATGGATTTATATCAAATTGCTTTGAACGTGAATTTCAACTTAAACTTGAACTAGAACGTGAGACAGGGGCTCAATATAATATCTTTTTTTTCACGACCACCACAGGTACACTTTAAGCTTTTTTCATAAAATTAACACTGTGGTGACACTAGGCACAGTGGGTGGACATTCCTCTCACACCCAGAAGCAGGAAGAGGGGCAGAACAATGGACTGAAGGGGGTAGTCCCCCGAGGAGTAACTAGACAGACAATGAGGGCAGGGGGGTGAATGTATTGTCAGGAATGTCGCAAGTGTTATGTTAATGTGTCACACATTCTCTTTGTACACACACAAGCATAATGCACTAGCACAGCTCTTTATGCATACAATTAAAGCTATATAAGCAGAATGCAGAGAGAGTTGAGAAACTTTCCTACCAGATACTTGGGCCCCAGCGGACAACGCTGGGGTCCGCCGGCTGTATTTATGTTAAAGGGTCAATAAAGAACCTGTGTCGACCTACGCTCGTGCCTCACCTCCACATCCTTCCCTTACACCCTCTACATTGGTGACTTGACGTGAAATGGACTATCTCTCCCTTTCACCATGCTGTGGATTCCTTTTTCTCCACATTGGTGACCTGACGGAGATGAACTGTCTCTCCCTTACACTGCACACCACATGGTGACCTGACGTGGGATGACCGTCTGCTCCCTTTCACCGCGCTGTGGATTCCAGAGACTGGGGATCGCCTTCATCCTTCGCATCCACACTGGAGTGCGCGCGCCTTATCCACTATCCACGATGGCTACCTCCAGGGCCGTACGGAGAGTGTGGAGCTGGGACCGAGACACACGAGGATCAGTGACACGAGCAACGCACAGAAACAGCCTGAACGGGGAAGATCATCAGCGCCGTCTGCGTTGATTTCCATCAAGCTCCCCGACCCTGACTCACCTCCCGACAGCAGACTTTCTGCGCACAGAAGCCCCGCGCACACACCGCAGGATTACAAGTACAGCGCAACTTTCAGCTATGTGGTCACGGCGCCAGGCGCTCGCCACGCACCAGGAACAAACCGGCTCCACAGACTTATACATTGTCCTCCGCCACTGCACATGCCCGAGAAACAAGGCCGATCGTCATCCTCGGAACCTTTAGGGCTGCTCACGGACCTGAAGCAGACATGCAGCCCACACATGGGACTTTGTATGGGTTTCTCAGCCACGGCGCACAACGGGAATTTACCCGATTGCTTTCCCCAGTGACTTTAGGGCAGCTTCCGCACCTAAAGCCAAACCGCCAAGTCCCTCACACAGCTTCAGGTTTTTTTTTCACAGCCGCTACGCATCCTCGGGGAATTTGGCCGTTCACCTTCCCCACATCCTCGCAGGACTGAGCCGCAAGAGGAGTCAGAGACTTAATTTTTTTCGCAGCCGCTGCGGATCACCGCCATGTTTACTGGGAAAGTCCCTCACCATGGCGGATCCAGACGCAATTTTTGCACGGCCCAGACACTTTTGACGTCCCAGGCCGGCACTCACTTATTCCCATCCACCTCAACCTCCTCCTCCACATCGTTCTTCCCACACCTCACTCCCTAAAGCCGGCCGATCGCCGGTTTGTTCCATTATGCATGATGCGCACTGGACCCCGTGCGCCCACGAGCCATGGCCGTCACGTGTTGGAACTTGGAACAGAGCAGACAGTGTTTTTCACTCCTCCCCCTTTCCCCCCACAGACTTACATGCCCTCCGACACTCCTCACCAGTAGACAGTTCGACCGGAGTGGCAGCCCCCCGCTGCAGCCTCCTCTGGTGTTGACTTGAGCCCAAACGACGGGGGGGGGGGGGGGTCACAGCCCTTTCTGGGCATTTGGTGGGGGGGCTGTGTGGTGACACTAGGCACAGCGGGTGGACATTCCTCTCACACCCAGAAGCAGGAAGAGGGGCAGAATAATGGACTGAAGGGGGTAGCCCCCCAAGGAGTAACTAGACAGACAATGAGGGCAGGGGGGTGAATGTATGGTCAGGAATGTTGCAAGTGTTATGTTAATGTGTCACGCATTCTCTTTGTACACACACAAGCATAATGCACTAGCACAGCACTTTATGCATACCATTAAAGCTATATAAGCAGAATGCAAAGAGAGTTGAAAAACTTTCCTACCAGACACTCGGCCCCAGCGGACAACGCTGGGATCCACCGGCTGTATTTATATTAGGGGGTCAATAAAGAACCTGTGTCGACCTACGCTCGTGCCTCGCCTCCACATCCTTCCCTTACACCCTCTACAACACTACCATTGAGGAATTTATTTGGAATAAAAAAAAAACTCCAAGGATTAGACAACAGTTTTTACAGAGACCTAAAGAAATCGGAGGCATGGATTTACCAAATATAAAATTTTGTTATTGAGTAGCTAATTTAAGAATTATTCAATTCTGGTTGCACTCTGAACTCTTCCAACCCCTGCCTGTTTGCCTTACAATGGAATCTGACTCTTGTGGATCAGTATCTCTGTCAGCCTTAGCTCACTCCATTAAAAGAAACTCCGATTATATTGGCATGTTAGCTCTATATGCTTTATTTTTATGTTAGTAACATAACTATAATATAATTTTTTTGAAAATAATCCCAGTTTTATATATTTTTAATGCTTTATCATATCAATTTAATCATTATTTCATGCTTTATCATAGCGTGATTAATACATATGTCAGCTTTATCAGGCGTGTGCTATAGCGCGTGATCATAGACATGTCTCATGCGCGCGCTTTGAGCGATATCGTGCTTAATATATATATATATATGTCAGCTTTATCAAGTGTGCGCTATAGCGCGTGATCACAGACACTCAGAGTGAGGGAAATGTGGCTGCCAATCCGCGCCAACGGCCTCTCCGGCCACCACCAAGCATTTAAACATTTTTACACATTCATACCCAGTGTTATGGGCACTGGAGGCAATGCGGGTGAAGTGTCTTGCCCAGGGACACAACGGCAGGATATCTGGGGAGAGCGTGATGCGAACCGCCAACCATCAGGTTATTAGACGACCTGCTCTACCTCCTGAGCCCGTCACTGGGGATCGTCACTTCCTTGTGGTAACGTATCGTCACTTCCTGTTTTGCTGTCTGCCTGTGTGGTTTGCTCTCCAGCCACTAGCTAGCCACTAGCTATGGCTACTAGCTCTCTTTCCTCTCCTCCTCTGGTGTGCTCTCTCTGTCAGCTGTTTAGCTACACCTCTGCCTCTTTTAGTGATAACGGTAAATAAGATAAGATAAGATAAGATAAGCCTTTATTAGTCCCACAATGGGGAAATTCCAGGATTGCAACAGCATAGGGACAGCAACACTCAGAGCAACAATCAGAAGACAAGGAAAAAAAAAAAAAAAAACAACATCTAGTAAACATATGTCCATATTACTATAAATGTATATATATATAGACACACAGTGCAGAGCATTATGGCTGGTGAATGTGCAGCAGAAAGTCTAAGCTCTCTCTCCGCGGATGCAGCGGGCCAGCTGGAAGTGTTTGGGCATGATGGTGACCCCCTTAGCGAAGAAGAGACCCACCAGGTGGGCCTCGCAGGTCTCCTGCAGAGCCATGACGGCGAAGCTCAGGAAACGCAGGACGGTCTTGAAGTCCTGAGCGATCTCCCTCACCAGGCGCTGGACGGGCAGCTTACGGATGAGCAGCTCCGTGGATTTCTGGCAGCGATGGATCTCTCTCAGAGCCACGGGCCTGTGACGGCGAGGCCTCTTCACTCTGCCGGTGGCCAGAGCGCCTCTCCGAGCAGCCCTGGTGGCTAGCTGTCTCCTGGGGGGGAGGGGCTTCTTCCTCCAGTAGATTTTACGGGCGGTCTGCTTGGTTCTTGCCATCGCTCTTTATTATTCTGTCTTATATTCCTTTCACGCCGCCTAAACTCCAGCCCGGCACCCGCATCGTTTTCGCTACAGCTCCCAGTATGTCGAGTTTCCCATTAGCACCGGGCGGCGGCCAAGTGCTAGCTAGCACTAGCTCCTCCCCGCTGTAACATCTCCCGCTGCAAACCGTGGCACCGTCCGCCGACCCGGGAGACCCCCGGGGCGATCCGTGCGTCCGTGATATATATACACGGTATATACCGTGTATATACCGTGTATATATATATCTGTATATATATATATATATATATATATATCGTGTATATATACACGATATAAATGTAATAAATGTTGTCTTTTTGAGGCGTTCGAGGCGAGGTTGTCTGATTTGGAATCCTGGCTCCGCTGCATTGAAACACCGTCTGCGCCAGTTAATCTCGACGGACGCCCCTTAGCTGCAGCGGAGCTAGCTAGCTTAGGCCCCCCTGTCAGCGGTCCCCCGGCTCTCCTCAGCAGCGAGGAGACTGGGTGGGTGACGGTGAGAAGGAAGCCTAGTTGCAAAGCCCCGGTACACCACCAACCTGTTCACGTTTCTAATCGTTTTTCCCCGCTCAGCGACACACCCGCTGAGGAAAAAACTCTGATCATTGGCAACTCTGTAGTCAGAAACGTGAACCTAGAGACTCCAGCGGCCATAGTCAAATGCATTCCTGGGGCCAGAGCAGGCGACATCGAGTCAAATTTGAAAATGCTGGCTAAAAGTAACTGTAAATATTCCACAATTGTTATTCACGCCGGCATTAATGACATCCGTCTCCGGCAGTCGGAAGTCACGAAACTTAATATAGAATCGGTGTGTGACTTTGCAAAAACGATGTCTGCCACTGTAGTATTCTCTGGGCCCCTCCCCAATCTGACCAGTGATGACATGTTTAGCCGCTCGTCATCCTTGAACCGCTGGCTGTCTGTGTGGTGTCCTAAAAATGACGTGGGCTACATTGACAATTGGAGCTCTTTTTGGGGAAAACCTGGTCTTATGAGACGAGACAGCATTCATCCCACTTTGGATGGTGCTTCTCATTTATCTAACAATCTGGCATCTTTTTTATCCAAATTTCCAAAACCCTGACTACTCAGAGTTGGGACCAGGAAGCAGAGTCGCAGTCTTACACGCCTCTCTGCAGCTCCTCTTCATCCGCTACCCCTCAGCTTAGCCCATGTCTTCCCCATCAGAGAATCGTTGTCTGCTTCCTCCAAAGTAAATAAAAACATAATGCATAAGCATCCCAAAGTGATAAAGCAAAATATTGGTAAAACTCAAATTAAACATAAGGTAGAAGCCAATGCAATCTCAGCCTGTTATGCTCTACCGAAGAAAGATAACAAAACAAAGAAATCAATTGTGATGCGCTTTGTGAACAGAAGGGTAAAGAATAACATACTGAGGCAGGCCAAAAAGCTAAAGGATACTCAAGTTTACCTAAATGAACATCTGACAAAAAAAAACGCTGAATTAGCACGACAGGCACGGATGCTAAAAAAACAAAATAAGATACAAGCAACCTGGACAAGAAATTGTAGAATTTGGATTAAACTAAATGGATCACCTGAGCAAGCAAAGAGTGTAATGATCAGAGATGCTACTGACTTAGATAAATACAGATGAACACTGATTAAGAAAATTATGAGCCAATGATGATCCATATTCATACACACGATAAGAATAGTTCTTTTGATACACCATGCCAAAGTACTTTAATAAAATAAGCAAAATAAACAAAAACTTATGACCGACTCGAATAGACATAAATTATCCCCAGTTGGAGGAAGTCATTTGACACAGAATGAGGAAACTCAAACTCTGAAAATATGCCATTATGCTGAACATAAACCACAAGAGATGGAGAATGATATTGATCCTGATAACCACTTTTTCAATAATATTCATAACCACTGTGAATATTACACTGAAAAACAATTCAAAAGTCAAGTGCAATTAGATGGTAAACTGTCAATAATACACTTCAATAGCAGAAGTCTTAACAAAAACTTGCCACAGATTCAGGACTATTTAAAACAGCTAGACAGAAAATTCACAGCTATTGCAGTCTCTGAAACCTGGCTTAATGAAGAACTGGCTCCCCTGATGGCAATAGAGGGATATCAGATGTTTCATATTAACAGATCTCAAAAAAAGGGTGGTGGTGTTGCACTGTACATTGATGACCTGTACAGGTGTAAGCTTGTAAATGAAATGTCCTTAGCACTACCAGGGATTTTGGAATGTGTTACTGTTGAGATTGACCTAGACAAAACAAAAAATCTAATCATAAGCTGCATATATAGAACGCCGGGAACTTGCATTGAGACATTCAGAGATAAATTAGTTGAGCTGTACAATAATATTACTAGTAAGAAAATGGTAGCAATTTGTGGAGATTTCAATATTGATTTACTGAATCCACATCAACAAAATGTAGTTACAGAGTTCATGAACTCTATGTACAGCATGAGTCTATATCCCACAATAACACATCCCAGTAGAATCACAGTTCACTCTGCTACACTTATTGACAACCTGTTTGTCAATGTTTTCGATAAGAAAATAGAAAGTGGATTATTGATAAATGATATAAGTGACCATTTGCCAACCTTTGCACTTATCCATGGCCACACGGGGCCCAACGCAGAAAAAATTTCAAAATCGTTCAGACACAAATCACCAAATGCAATCAGTTCTCTTAAAGAGGACTTGCTGAAGCAAGACTGGACAGAAGTCTATGTATCAGATGTAAATGAAGCCTATGACACATTTATAAACATTGTAACCACTCTTTATGAAAAAAAACTGCCCACTAGTAAAAAAAAAAAGCTTAAACACAAATTTGCTGATAAGCCATGGTTAACCAAAGGACTACAAAAGGCGTGTAAAAAGAAAAATTTATTATATAAAGCTTTCCTAAAGAAAAGAACAAAAGAAGCAGAGCAGCGGTATAAAACATACAAAAATAAGTTAACATATATAATAAGATGTAGTAAAAGAGACTATTACAGTAAAGAACTGGCGAAAAACAAAGACAATATTAAAAATACAGGGACAATACTCAACAGTATCCTTGGAAATAAAAGCAGAAATACAAGCTACCCAACTAATATTCCAAAAAATAATAAAGCGACTCAGAGTGTGAATATAGCTTCACCTGCAGATGAATTTAATAATTTTTTTGTTAACATTGGACCTAAACTGGCCCGAGAAATACCCACTACAGTGCCTACAGGCGATACAATATGCAATAACACTGCTGTAAAAGACTCCATCTTCATAAAGAACACAGACGAAAGAGAGGTCATTGAAATTGTTAAATCGTTCAAAAGTAAAACATCTACTGACTGTGATGGTATTGACATGCTACTAGTCAAAACTGTTATCGAATGCATAGTAAAACCACTGACGTATATCTGTAACCTGTCTCTCCAATCAGGTATATTTCCCAATGCAATGAAAATAGCTAAAGTAATTCCGATATACAAGACGGGCGACAGAGGGGAACTCTCAAACTATAGACCAATTTCACTATTACCGCAATTTTCCAAGATACTTGAAAAAATATTCTATGAGAGAATTGACAACTTCATACTGAAGAATGATTTATTATGTGAGCAGCAATATGGGTTCAGACACAAGAGGACAACTGCATATGCCCTAATGGAATTTACAGAAAAAATATCAACAGCCATTGAAAATAAAGAGTATTCAGTTGGAGTATTCCTAGATCTTAAAAAAGCATTTGATACAGTAGATCATAATTTATTATTAAAGAAACTACAAAATTGTGGTATTAGAGGGGTAGCACTGTCCTGGTTAAGTAGTTACTTAAAGAATAGATATCAGTATGTATGTGTTAGCAACAAAAACTCAGAGTTACTGAAGGTCACCTGTGGAGTCCCACAGGGTTCAGTTTTGGGACCATTATTATTCATTATGTATATAAACGATATATGTAAAGTTTCAGAAAAAATGGACTTAATATTGTTTGCCGATGACACTAATCTGCTATGCAGTGGAAACAATTTGGAACAACTTCTGGATACACTCGGAAAGGAATTAGGAAAGCTTAAACTGTGGTTTGATTCAAACAAATTAACGCTCAATTTAAGTAAGACAAAATTTATAGTCTTTAACAACCATCACAACAACCCAGTACCCAAACTCAGTGTAAATGGTGTAGAGATTGAAAGGGTATCTGAAACTAAATTCCTTGGAGTAATAATTGATAACAAACTGTGTTGGAAGTCACATATTAATTATATTAAAGGTAAAGTATCCAAATCAATTGCAATATTACACAGAGTGAAATATTTGCTGAATCAACCCACACTATACACCTTGTATCATTCATTAATACTCCCATACATGACATATTGTAATGAAGTATGGGGAAATACATATAAAACAAACATATATCCACTCTTTATGCTTCAAAAGAGAGCTATTAGAATAATAAACAAAGCAGCTTACAGGGAACCAACAAACCCACTTTTTCTTAAACAAAAAACTCTCAAGTTGAAAGATCTGGTTGACTTTAAAACCGCAATAATAATGTTCAAAGTGAAGAATTTATCACTGCCCGCAAATATCCAAAAGTTGTTCCAAACAAGGGAGAAACAATATCACTTCAGAGGAACATGTATATTTCAAAAGCCTACAGTGAGAACAACCACCAAGCAACACTGTATTTCAGTGCAAGGAGTCAGATTATGGAACGATTTTGGACCTGAACTAAAATCATGTACAACGCTTGGACAATTTAAACAAAAACTAAAGGAAGAAATACTCCAAACATATTTACAAGACGACATGTAAACTCACATAAGGATTGACATATCCAGCCTGTGTTGTGTTGTAGCTTAGTTTTTTTTTTTGTTTTTTTTTTTCTGTGACATTTTGTCTTAGATTTGTTTTGAATAGTAACCGCTTAACTTAGCTTAGCTTAGTTTTCTCTTTTTTTTTTTTTTCTCTCAGTCACATTTTGTCTTAGCTTTGTTTTAAATTGTAATCGCTCTTGTCTTGTTTTCTCTTTTTTCTCTTTTGAATTCTTGGATGGAATATGGGTGGGCAATATAAGCTGCGGCTTCAGCCATCACCCATTTCGGATAACTCACGTGGAATTGTATAGTAGAAGGAGTCTTTGTCTAATTTGACCTTGTTGTTATATTATACAGTTTCTTTTAACCTGTACTGTACTATCCGAAATAAAAAAATAATTCAGAACATAAAGCCTCTAAATTGAATGAATTGGCCTCTGTTCCTCCTCATAATTTAAAAATTAAATGTGGTTATTAAATATTAGGTCTCTAACTCCCAAGTCTCTGTTAGTCCATGATCTGTTAATTGATCATCAGATTGATTTAATTTCCCTTACAGAGACTTGGTTAGGGCAAGAGGATTATGTTGGTTTAAATGAATCAACTCCCTCTGGTTATTTAAACTGTCAAAATCCCAGAAGTTCTGGTCGTGGAGGAGGAGTAGCAACAATTTACCATTCCAAATTACTAGTTAATGTAAAGCAAAAAACATGTTATAATTCCTTTGAGGGCCTGGTCCTCAGTATTGGGCACTTTAGCAATTTTAGGTTAAACCCAATTTTATTTGCCATAGTTTATCGTCCCCCATCAACCTACTCAGAATTTTTATCCGAATTTGCTGATTTCTTAGCTGATTTAGTGCTGAAATCTGATAGAATAATTATAGTAGGGGACTTTAATATACATGTGGATGTAGATAGTGACTGCCTTAATGTGGCATTTAATTCAATATTAGACTCGATTGGGTTTTCTCAGAAAGTAGGAAATTCTACTCATTACCTCCACCATACATTGGACCTTGTTCTGACATATGGCATAGAAATAGAAAATCTTGTAGTGTCTCCTCATAACCCTGTACTGTCAGACCATTGTCTGTTAACCTTCGATTTGACTATTTCTGACTATTTGGCTCCTAAAGAAAATATTATTACAGTAGATGCCTCTCAAATGATGCTGTTACCAAATTTATGCAGATTGTTTCCTCTATGCCATGTGTCAACACAACGGAAATAAGCTATAGACAGCTTGCCCCTTCTGTAATTGATAACATGGTGGATAGTGTTTCAGCTTCTCTGCATCAGACTCTAGACTTGGTGGCCCCCTTAAAAAAGAAAAAGTCTAATCAGAGATTTCTAACTCCTTGGTTCAACACAGAAACTCGTAGCTTAAAACAGAAGACTCGTCAATTAGAAAGAAAATGGCGCTCCACTAATTTAGATAAAATCTATTTAGCTTGGAGAAATCATCTTTTAATTTATAAAAAATCTCTTAGAAAAGCTAGAACGAGTTATTACTCTGCATTAATAGAAGAGAACAAGAATAATCCCAGGTTTCTTTTCAGTACTGTAGCCAGGTTGACAAAGAGTCAGGACTCTGTCAATCCTAGCATTCCCTTAGAGCTTACTAGTCAGGACTTTATGAACTTTTTCAATAATAAAATTTCATCCATCAGAGATGAAATCAATCAGATTCTTCCCACAGTTAACTTAAATACTCTAACTACTACAACTCCTTCTATTGATGTTTGTCTTGATGAGTTTACTCCAATCGACCTTTGTGAGTTAGACAAAATAGTTTCCTCATCCAAACCTTCAACTTGTCTTTTAGACCCTATTCCTACCAGGTTATTTAAAGAAGTCTTCCCACTTATTGGTAGCCTTATTCTTCATATAATCAATTCTTCATTAACTTTAGGCCATGTACCGCAGGCTTTTAAAACGGCTGTAATTAAACCCTTACTCAAAAAGCCAACGCTAGATCCAGGAGCTTTAGCTAACTATAGACCAATCTCTAATCTCCCTTTCATTTCAAAAATCTTAGAAAGAGTTGTTACTACACAATTATTTGACCACCTGCAGGGAAATGGTTTACTTGAAGAGTTTTACTCTGGGTTTAGAATCCATCATAGTACTGAAACAGCCTTAGCGAAGGTCGCTAACGACCTCCTCATTGCATCTGCTAATGGACTAGTTTCTGTACTTGTCCTTTTAGACCTTAGTGCAGCTTTTGATACTATCGATCATAGTGTAACGTCGGGGCCATTTTAAGGGGGGCAGGGATTTCCCAGCATGCTTTGCCAGTTGAAAACGTTACTGTGTGTGTGTATTAAATGTGTTACTACTGAGTTATACTGCTGTGTCATTATAACTGCGTTATAATGACCCAGCAGTGTTTAGCAGGATTAGGGCAAGATGTATCATGTGTGTGTAACCATGATTGAAACGGGGGTCTGGGAGAATGACCTCCCCTCCTGTCTGTGCTCAGAACCAAGTTGGGGGTCGGTGGTGTGTAAATAAAGCCTGTTCATCACAACCATCTTGCTCCTCTTTCTTTGTGTGAATCCCGCAAACGTCACAATAATATTCTACTTGATAGATTAGAACACTATGTTGGACTTAATGGAACTTCGTTGCAGTGGTTTAGATCTTATTTATCTGATAGGTTCCAGTTTGTTCATGTAAATAATGAGTTTTCTTTCAACTCAAAGCTTAGTCATGGAATTCCACAGGGATCTGTGCTAGGCCCTACTCTTTTTAGTTTATATATGCTTCCGTTAGGCAACATTATTAGAAAGCACTGTATACATTTTCATTGTTATGCTGATGACACACAATTATACCAGTCAATGAAGCCAGATGATAGTAATCAATTAGCCAAGTTAGAAGCCTGTCTTAAGGAAATCAAAGCTTGGATGACTTGTAATTTCCTGCTATTAAATTGAGATAAGACTGAAGTCATTCTTGTTGGTCCAAAAAACCTTAGAAATTCCTTTCCAAATCAAACTTTCAGTTTGGATGCGGTTACTCTTTCTCTTAATAGCTCTGTGAGGAACCTTGGAGTTATTTTTGATCAGGATTTGTCCTTCAATTCACATATTAAATCTGTTTCTAAGACTGCCTTCTATCATTTGCGTAATATTGCCAAGATTAGGAGCATCTTGTCTCAGAGTGATGCTGAGAAACTGATCCACGCTTTTGTTAGCTCGAGATTTGATTATTGTAATTCTTTATTATCAGGCTGTCCTAAAATATCTTTAAAAAGTCTTCAGCTGATCCAAAATGCTACAGCAAGAGTTTTAACAGGTACTAGAAAGAGAGCTCATATCTCTTCGGTTCTGGCCTCCCTTCATTGGCTTCCCATAGAGTTTAGAATTAAGTTTAAAATCCTTCTTCTTACTTACAAAGCTCTAAACAATCAGGCTCCTTTTTATTTAAAAGATCTGATACTACCGTATTATCCTAACAGAGCACTACGCTCCCAAAATGCAGGATTACTTGTAATACCTAGAATCTCCAAAAGTACGATGGGAGGCAGAGCCTTCAGTTATCAAGCTCCTCTCCTGTGGAATCAGCTGCCAATCTGGATTCGGGAGTCAGACTCGATCTCTGTTTTTAAGAATAGGGCTAAAACCCACCTTTTTGATATAGCCTACAATTAGGGAGGGATCATGTGTTTCTGAACCCTCCCTTAGTTATGCTGCTAATAGGTTTAGTCAGCCGGGGGACCTCCAGTAATGCATTGGGCCTCACTCCTTTTCTCACTCTCAATGAAATATTTTTTTTGCTGGTCATTAACATTTGTTTGTTCTCTCCCATAGATTGAGTCCCCATCGTGCTGTTTGCTCTCTACATGTCTGTTCTTTTCTTCTTCTCTATCCCCTCACCCCCCAGCCAGTCGCAGCAGATGACTGCCCCTCCCTGAGCCTGGTTCTGCTGGAGGTTTCTTTCTGTTAAAAGGGAGTTTTTCCTCTCCACCGTCGCCAAGTGCTTGCTCACAGGGGATCGCCTGATTGCTGGGGTCTTTCTGCAACTGTGGGGGTCCCCCCTACAGTTGATAGTGCTATGAGATGACTGTTGTTGTGAAATGGTGCTATATAAATAAAGTTGAATTGAATTGAATTTTTCCTCAACTTTCCCTCTTTAGGAAAGCTATGGAGGCTTACCCTGCTCTCTTTACTTCCCTTTGATTGGAAATTACATCCAAAAGCCGCGCAATGTGGCATTTTCACTGACAAATGGCAGTGGTTAGTAGCTTCGCTTCTTGGCTTGTATAAGACAGAAAAAAACGGCTGCAACCATTCTACGTCACTACCTAGAATGCATTGCGACGTAAACAAAAATGGCGATTTACATCGTAATAAAGTTTTTTAAAAATATATAAAACTGGGAATTATTTTCAAAAAAATTATATTATAGTTATGTTACTAACATAAAAATAAAGCATATAGAGCTAACATGCCAATATAATCGGAGTTCCTTTTAAAACTTCCTCCTCTGATTATACAAGAAATATCATCATCAAGACTTCACTGAGAATCTGGAATCAATTCAGACGTAGTTTCCATCTTCAAACATATTCAATATCTGCTCCTGTAACTGCTAACCATTTGTTTCCTCCATCCTTAGTGGATAGCACATTTAAAACCTGGTTTAACCTCTGTATTAAATCATTCAAAGATCTATATATTGATAACTCATTTGCTTCCTATGTCCAATTGTCCGATAAATTCGAATTGCCTAAGCATCATTTATTTAGATATTTACAAATCCATAGCTTTGTGACCAAAACATTCCATCATTTCCCGGGTTCACACGATAATTCCTCTCTGGATATCTTCTTAGAACCTATAAGTAAATTAGAAGGCATGATTTTCCATATTTATTCTTTGATTCATTCCCTTTGTTTGGTCTCTCTCAATTCTATCAAAACATCATGGGAAGCAGAGTTAGGCGATAATATTCAAGATGATCTCTGGAGAAATATTCTTTATAAAGTACATAAATCATCCATTTGTGCAAAGCATGGATTAATTCAGTACACCATCTCCACTTCACCAAGGTTAAACTATCTAAAATTTATAGAGACACAGATCCAATCTGTGACAGATGTCACCTAGCTCCAGCAAACCATGTTCACATGTTCTGGTCTTGCCCTGTCTTGCAACCCTTTTGGGCAGAAATTTTCAAATCCCTATCAGGTATTACTGGAAAACATTTTGAACCTAATGTTTTGATGGGTTTGTTGAGGATTGCTTCAACTGTATCGCTCACATCAACAGAATCAAACTTTACTGCTTTTGTTACTTTGCTGGTTAGATGCACAATATTACTCAAGTGGAAATCTCCAACAGCTCCTTTACATATTCAGTGGATAAAAGAAATTCTCAATTGTCTGAATTTGGAGAAGAGTCGACATGTGCTAAGAAACTCTAATAAGAAATTTAACATGACTGGGGCCCCTTTTCTTAAGCATGTCAAACAGCTAGATTTTCCCAATATTTCTGATTCTACATGATTTGGGCATGGCAGGCTGTTTTTTTTCTTGTCTGTTTTTGTTTCTTAATGTTTAGGTTTTTCTGATTTAGATATGCAATTGGGGGGAGGGGTGCTGTAGTCTGACCTTTGTTCTTTGCAATCCACTTAATTTTAATAAGGCTGAGCTTATCTATATTATTGAATTACTTAACTGGTTTTATTGTGTTGATGGTACACTTAGTATTTACCTTAACCCCCCTTGTATTAATCTTACTGCATTGAAAAATCAGTAGTTTTGAAAAAAAAAAAAAAAAGAACTCTCTAAAAGGTCTTCAAACCCACACCTCAAGTCCAATAATTTCTATCCTGTGAACAAGTGTGCTTCCAGTAGACGGGAAAAAAAATTAATCTGTCTGTGTGCCACAGTGTGTCTGGATGGACAGGACAGCCACAGTCAGTGTGTCTGTTCCACAAAGGTGACCAAATTCTGGCAGTAAATGACTTGCATGTCGGCAATGTGACTGAGTTTGACCTGTTCCTTTCCAGGTCACTCAAGAATGAGGTACTTCTTTTTTTTGCTCACAAAATGCCCAACATCAAGCGTGCAGTTTCTCTGAAAGGCTTTTTTCCTTTTTTTTTTTTTTTTTTTTTAGGTGAAAGTGACCATCCTGAGGCATCCTGGACACCAGCCTCTGCATTTGCCAAACTCTACCTGCACCGACTGGCAGCCAAATGACCATTAGAGATGAGACTTCTACTCAGTGTGTGCTACTGACTCTGTATTCAGCAGTATTTTCTCTGGACTGTGACCATTTTATAGAGTATGGCACTCTACCACTTTAAAGGGTATGGTTACTGTAGCTGGTGAGAATGAACAATGAAAATGTTTTCACATATACTCACTGTGTGGCCTGTTCAGTGCCTTTTGTATTAAGTGCAGAGCTTCACTGAAGCATGTTTCCTCATACCATCTGTATCCTGTATTGTGTAATTAGTTCAAGATAATTGTGCATGCGAGATAGAGTTGTCCATGAGACATGTCTTGAAGAAAGGTTGAAAATGGTTGCTATATTTAATCTACTCTGTTTTCATGCCCACAACTATTAAATTCTCATTTCATGTACGACAGATCAAATGTACAAAACATGCAGAACTATTGACAAACTTTGGAAAGTACCCAAGAGCTTCAGAAAATTAGGGACATCAGCTTTACCTTTTGTTGCCAGTAAGTGCTGGATATACCTTCCTTAAGAATACAAATGTTAGTAGTTAACATTAATCTGAGATGATGGGAAGAAACCCCATTTCAGATTGGTTTAATGTGAGAATGACAGTTATGAATTTTAAGACACACTTTATTCCATTTTATCATAATACTGTTGACTGAGGAAGACCAGAGATGCATTCCTGTTTTGAGTATCATTGCTCAGAAGTGCTGATGAATTTCCAGTTTGCTTAGCTGCTCCTATGATGAGATGACTTTTGATTCGATTCAATTTATTTATATAGCGCCAAATCACAACAAAAAAGGTTGCTTGACAAGCACAGGTTGCTTGAGGTTTGTAGTGCGTGTGTGTCAGCGTCTATTTGTAAACTGTCACGTCCTGTCACAACGCTTTCAAAGCGTTATCTTGTCTGTTTTTTGTTTGTTGTATTAGCTCTGTTTTAAATTTTTATCTCTTTATCTCTTTTACTGATACTAACTTTTTACTTAGTGTTAGCTCTAGTAAATATAACAGCCTGGACAGGCTCACAGGTGAATCAGACCCCAGGCAGGGCTGTTCACCAGGTTAGGCTAACCTGTTTTAGCTAGCTAGCGAGCCACTTCTGGCCTGGAAAGCCATGGCTCCATCCCCGACTTGTGTCAGCTGTGTTTCCCTCCCGAAGAAGGTTTCTGAGTTGGAATTGAGACTCTCTAATCTCTATTAGATTCGGGAAGCTGAAAACCACCTGGACACTATTATTTCTGGATGGACATTGGCCCGAGCGATGGACTCGCAGCTAGCAGAGACAGCTACTTACCTGGGTGAAATTAGCACATCGCCATCCACTTCCACCCCTGCTCCAGTCACCTCAGCTGTCCAGGACCCCAGCAACAAACACTGGCTTCAGCTCGAAGCTAAACCCAAAGCCCCGGGTGGTTCTTCACAGCCTCAATGCGTGCCCTGGACCATGGTTGGGCCAAATAGCAAACGTCGGGGATTGACCAGACACGGCCGCGCCTCCTCCCTTCCCCTTTTGCTGGAAAATAGATTCGATATCCTTTCCCTGGAAGATTTCCCCCACCTGGACATCGATCTTCCTCCCTTGGCCGCCCCTCCTCCTTCAGCAGCTGCCCAAACCCCGCAAGCCCCGGATCAAAACTACCTTAGGTGTGCCAAACTATACACCAGCTCCAAAAAGAAGAGAGCGCATCACCCCCACATCGGCTCCCCACCGCCACTGCAGCAACAATGGCAAAATTATCCACCATTTTACAAGCCACCGACAAAGGCCACCCAGACGACGCTGGTAATCATTGATTCAATAATGAGGAACGTCAGAAGCAGGTACTGTGATACAAAATTTTTTTCCTGGGACTAAAGTGTCAGACATTGAGGCTCTTACCCCTGAACTATTAAATGAATACCCCCACGCTAAAACTGTCATTGTGCATGTTGGATGCAACAACATCCCAGATGAAGCATCGGAGATTTTTAAAGAGAGACTTCAGGAGCCTTCTATCCACTCTTATGAACTGTGGCAGACGTGTGTTTATTTCTGGACCACGTGCTTCTTTTAGAAGAGGTTGCAGTTATTTTAGCAGAACTCTCAGCCTTAATACCTGGTTGTGTTCAACATGTCCTACTTTTAATATTGGTTTCATAGACAATTTCAACCTGTTCTGGAACCGCCCATCATTTATGAGGCCAGGTGGCATCCATCCAAATAGACTGGGTGCACGGGTTCTAAGCGACAATCTGTTTTATTCCATTCAGTGTTTTTTAGTACAGTGACTGAAGGCTGGTGTGTTAACTTACCTCGAAGGACCTGGGCCTGCCAACCAACCCTTTTGTGCTTCAACTTCTCATATTAATCCTATTATTCCAAATAATTCTCTCTGTTTAGATCAGTCTTCAATTAATAACCCCATAGAGATCGTGTCAGTCTTCCGTTACCCAAAACATCATAACCCAAGACAAATACAACTAACTTGATAAATACACGCCTCTCTGCACCTCCTTTTCATCCGCCACCCCTCAACTTAGCCCCTGTCTTCCCCATCAGAGAATCATTGTCTGCTTCCTCCAAAGTTAATAAAAATATAATGTATAAGCATCCCAAAATGATTAAACAAAAAGTTGGTAAAACTCAAATTAAACACCAAGTCTCTAAATTCAATGATTTGGCATCTCTTCCTCCTCATAATTTAAAAATTAAATGTGGTTTGTTAAATATTAGGTCTCTAACTCCCAAGTCTCTGCTAGTCCATGATCTGTTAATTGATCCACAGATTGATTTAATATCCCTTACAGAGACTTGGTTAGGGCAAGAGGATTATGTTGGTGTAAATGAATCAACTCCCTCTGGTTATTTAAACTATCAAAATCCCAGAAGTTGTGGTCATGGAGGAGGAGTAGCGACAATTTACCATTCTAAATTACTAAGCAAAAAACATGATCTGATTCCTTTGAGGGCTTGGTCCTCAGTATTGGGCATGATGGCAATCTTAGGTAAAACCCAATTTTCTTTGCCATAGTTTATCGTCCTCCCTCAGCCTACTCAGAGTTTTTATCCAAATTTACCGAATTCTTAGCTGATTTAGTGCTGAAATCAGACAGAATAATTATAGTAGGGGATTTTCATACACATGTAGATGTAGATAGTGACTGTCTTAATAAGGCATTTAACTCAATATTAGACTCGATGGGGTTTTCCCAGAAAGTAGAAAATTCTACCCATTATCTCCACCGCACATTGGACCTTGTTCTGACATATGGCATAGAAAGAGAAAATCTGGTAGTGTCTCCTCATAATCCTGTACTGTCAGACCACTGTCTGTTAACCTCTGATTTCACTATTCCTGACTATTTGATTCCCAAAGAAAAATATTACTATAGCAGATGTCTTTCAGATGATGTTGTTACCAAATTTTATGCAGATTGTCTCCTCTATGCCATGTGTCAACACAACGGAAATAAGCTATGGAGAGCTTGCTCCTGTAATTGATAGCATGGTAGATAATGTTACAGCTTCTCTACATTAGACTCTAGACTTGGTGACCCCTTTAAAAAAGAAAAAGTCCAATCAGAGATTTCTAACCCCTTGGTTTAACACAGAAACTCGTAGCTTAAAACAGAAGACTCGTCAATTAGAAAATGGTGTTCCACTAATTTAGATGAAAACTATTCAGCTTGGAGAAACCATCTTTTAATTTATATTAAAAAAAATCTCTTAGAAAAGCTAGAACAAGTTATTACTCTGCATTAATAGAAGAGAACAAGAATAATCCCAGGTTTCTTTTCAGCACTGTAGCCAGGCTGACAAAGAGTCAGGACTCTGTCAGTCCTTGCATTCCCTTAGAGCTTTCTAGTCAGGACTTTATGAACTTTTTCAATCATAAAATTTCATCTATTAGAGATAAAATCAGTCAGATTCTTCCCACCGTTAACTTAAATACAGTAACTACTACAACCCCTTCAATTGATATCTGTTTGGATAAGTTTACTCCAATTGACCTTTTAGAGTTAGATAAGATAATTTCCTCATCCAAGCCTTCAACTTGTCTTTTAGACCCTATTCCTACCAAGTTATTTGAAAAAGTCTTCCCATTTATTGGCAGCCTATTCTTCAAATAATCAATTCTTCTTTAACATTAGGCCATGTACCACAGGCTTTTAAAACTGCTGTAATTAAACCCTTACTCAAAAAGCCAACACTGGATCCAGGAGTTTTAGCAAACTATCGGCCAGTCTCTAATCTGCCTTTCATTTCAAAAACCTTAGAGTTGTTGCTACACAATTATTTGACCACTTGCAGGGAAATGGTTTATTTGAAGAGTTTCAATCTGGGTTTAGAATCCATCATAGTACTGAAACAGCCTTTGCGAAGGTCACTAATGATCTCCTTATCGCATCTGATAATGGACTTGTTTCTGTACTTGTCCTTTTAGATCTTAGTGCAGCCTTTGATACTATTGACCATAATATTCTACTTGATAGATTAGAACACTATGTTGGACTGAAGATTTAAACCACTGCAGCGAAGTTCCATTATTTGTCTGATAAGCTCCAGTTTGTTCATGTCAATGAGTTTTCTTCCAACTCAAAGCTCAATCATGGAGTTCCACAGGAATCTGTGCTAGGCCCTACTCTTTTTAGTTTATATATGCTTCCGTTAGGCAACATCATTAGAAAGCACTGTATACATTTTCATTGTTATGCAGATGACACACAATTATACCTGTCAATGAAGCCAGATGATAGTAATCAATTAGCCAAGTTAGAAGCCTGTCTTAAGGAAATCAAAGCTTGGATGACTTGTAGTTTCCTGCTATTAAATTCAGATAAGATTGAAGTCATTCTTGTTGGTCCAAAAAACCTTAGAAATACCTTTCCAAATCAAACTCTTAGTTTGGATGCAGTTACTCTTAAGTAAGGCTTAAGAGTAACTGCATTATAAGGCTAAGGCTGCCTTCTATCATTTGCATGATATTGCCAAGATTAGGAGCATCTTGTCTCAGAGTGATGCTGAGAAACTGATCCACGCTTTTGTTAGCTCTAGATTAGATTATTGTAACTCTTTATTATCAGGTTGTCCTAAAATATCTTTAAAAAGTCTTCAGTTGATCCAAAATGCTGCTGCAAGAGTTTTAACAGGTACTAGAAAGAGAGATCATATCTCTCCGGTTTTAGCCTCCCTTCATTGGCTTCCCATAGAGTTTAGAATTAAGTTTAAAATCCTTCTTCTCACTTACAAAGCTCTTAACAATCAGGCCCCTTTTTATTTAAAAGATCTGATACCACCCTATCATCCTAATAGAGCATTACGCTCCCAAAATGCTGGATTACTTGTAATACCTAGAATCTCCAAAAGTACAATGGGAGGCAGAGCCTTCAGTAATCAAGCTCCTTTCCTGTGGAACTGTTACCAATCTGGATTCGGGAGTCAGACTCGAGCTCTGTTTTTAAGAATAGGGTAAAAACCTTCCTTTTTGATATAGCCTACAATTAGAAGGGATGTGTCTCTAAACCCTCCCTTAGTTATGCTGCTAATAGATTTGGACAGCCGGGGGACCTCCAATAATGTACTGGGCTTCTCCCCTTTAATGTTTGCTCTCTACATGTCTGTTCTTCTCATCTTCTCTATCCCCTCACCCCCCAGTCAGTCGTAGCAGATGACTGCCCCTCCCTGAGCCTGGTTCTGCTGGAGGTTTCTTCCTGTTAAAAGGGAGTTTTTCCTCTCCACAGTCGCCAAGCGCTTGCTCACAGGGGATCGCCTGATTGCTGGGGTCTTTCTGCAATTGTGGGGGGTTTCCCCTACATATGAAAGGGCTATGAGATGACTGTTGTTGTGAAATGGCGCTATATAAAAAAAGTTGAATTGAAAAACTTCCCTTTAATGGGCAGAAACCTCGGGTGGAACCATAGTTCAAAGAGGATGGCCATCTGCCTCAACCAGCTGGGTTGCGTAGCTACATTCAAAAACAAACATACAAATACAGTACAACATTCAAAGCCAAACAGTCCAGTACCAAGCCTGGCCAGGCTGCACATGCAAGTGAAGGCCTGGCAGGAGCAGCATTTCTAACTAAAGGCCTTATCAAAGAGAAAGGATTTCAACTTGCTCTTGAATAAAGAGAGTGTCTGCCTCCCGAAATGAACTGGGAAGATGGTTCCACAGGAAGGGAGCTTGATAGCTGAAAGCTCTACCTCCCAGTCTACTTCTAGATACCTTGGGGACCACTAATAGTTTGGATTTTTGGGAGCGCAGAGCTCTGGTTGGATGATAAGGAACTAAGAGTTCTTGCAGGTAAGAAGGAGCCGTACCTTTAAGAGCTTTATAGGTTAAGAGCAATATCTTGAATTCAATTCTATACTTTATTGGGAGCCAATGTAAAGAAGCTAAAACTGGAGTAATGTGATCTCTTCTCCCTCTTCTCATAAGGATACGCGCAGCTGCATTCTGAAGGAGTTGGAGAAACTTTATGGACTTATTTGGGCAACCCAATAAAAGTGAGTTACAATAGTCAAGTCTAGAGGTGATAAAGGCGTGGACAAGTTTCTCTGCATCTTTATGAGACAGGATGGACCTAATTTTAGAAATATTACGCAGATGGAAGAAGGCGGTCTTAATGGTTTGCTGTATATGAGAGTTGAAAGACACATCTTGGTCAAAGACAACTCCAAGATTCCTAACAGAAGACGTAGAAGCAAGTGCAATGCCATCTAGCGTTGTTATCTTGCTAAAAAGAGTACTTATAGCATGTTTGGGACCAAGGACAATGACTTCAGTTTTATCTGTATTCAGCAATAAAAGTTGTAGTTCATCCAGGTTTTGATATCCTTAAGACACTCCTGGAGTAAACCCAACTGGCTGAGATCATCTGGATTGATGGATAAATACAACTGAGTGTCGTCACCGTAACAATGAAAATGAATAGAATGCTTCCTCATAATGTCTCCCAAAGGCAGCATGTATAATGTTAATACTGGTCCAAGTACTGATCCCTGTGGGACTCCATAGCTAACCGTGGTCTGAGTAGAGGACTTGTTATGGACATGAACAAGCTGGGAACGATCCGATAGATA
This sequence comes from Pholidichthys leucotaenia, assembly GCA_020510985.1. Lineage (NCBI taxonomy): Eukaryota > Metazoa > Chordata > Actinopteri > Cichliformes > Pholidichthyidae > Pholidichthys > Pholidichthys leucotaenia. The sequence goes on from CM035836.1 coordinate 401,112,420, forward strand.
AGACTGGAACCATCTTAGCGTTGTTCCTTTCAGGCCAATTTGCTGTTCAAGTCTCTCTAGCAGAATATGGTGGTCAATGGTATTAAAGGCAGCGCTGAGGTCCAATAAAACAAAGACGGAGACAAGTCCTTTGTCAAATGCCATAAGGATGTCATCAGTAACTTTCACTAAGGCTGTCTCTGTGCTGTGACGTTTCCTAAAACCTGACTGAAATTTCTCAAATATATAATTTTTTTTCTAAAAAGGTGCATAGTTGATTGGCGACTACTTTTTTGAGGATCTTGGAAAAGTAGGGGAGGTTAGATATTTGTCTATAATTGGTCAAAATCCCAGAATCAAGCAAAGGTTTTTTAAGTAGAGGTTTGGACTTTGTAAAGCATTCCTGGTAAACAGCACTTTTTGCAGAATGCAGATGGGAAGTAAACATGTACATCACCATACAGTATGTAACCTTCTCTTTTAACATATACGTACTTTTGTTTAAAACATCTGGACATTTTAAATGTCCACAAAGAACACAAGAACAAACGCACCTTGAAGAGTTTTGAGGTTTTATCCAAGAAAACGGCATTTAAACTAGTTTTATCATGAAAATAAAAAAAAGTTACAATATATTCTATTTCGGAGTAGACACACTGTTGTTCCCATATATATTTAAACCCAAATTTGTTTTAATACTCTGATCTTGACAAAGAATTGAGTTGCAAGTATAAACTGAAGTGGAACTGAATTCCCAGTTAAGTGTGTGGCTCCTATGATGCAACACCTTTGTAAACCAAGTGACATGAATGGCAGGCTCTAGGGAGCAGACTATAGAGTAAACATGTTTAAGTATATTTTAATTTTATTATTGTATACATTTAAAAAAAATCCTGACACATGATTTTATGTTTTCACTTTAAGAAGAATGTGAATTAGTAATAGACAAGATCTACAGTATACTGTATTTTTCCTGACTTTGTAGAAACATATAGTAGATGTATAGAACAGTGTCAGCCTTAAGATGATATCACACCTCTCACTGATTTGAAACAGCTGGTCACTGACAATTAAGAGCCTGTGTTGGATAAACTCCTAAAACCAAATAATTCTTTGACATTGTTAATATTTAGAATGACTCCATAGTGTGTGGGATTTCCGAGGTCGTTTTTAGTTTTAATGTCGTCTTTCAAAGATGCTTAAGGCAGTTCTTTTACTGTGATAGTCAAGTGTGCTATGATAATCTACCTGTATGCATACTATAATTAGTGGTGGGCATTGTAATTGCAATTGATCGTCCCAATAACAAGTAATTGTGTTAACTGCAATTATCTGTGTTAAGCACCATTATTTTGCCATTGGTGGCATATGGGTGAGACAGAAAACATGTACCATTAATTACACGCCATGCAATTAATGGTGATTACCGTGATTAGACTGCCCACCACTAAAATATATACACATGTGAATCTTAGAGACACAAAATTGTCATGTTGTAAGATGAATTCTTGTTCAAATAAAACAAATGTATTCACCATTTTGAAAAAAAGAGCCTTGGAAAACCAAATAATAAAAACCCAAGTTGTTTCTTGAAGAAGTCTTTCGATTTAAGTGTCTGAATCACATGCAAAATCTTAGTTATATTGTGATTTTTTTTTTCCATTGTAGTTTCAGGATTGAAGTGATACATTAACACAGGTATCAAAAAAAGGTATCTGATGTTGGCCATGTGACAAGACACTACGATGTGTGTTTCTTCTCAACTCTTGCTCACCTGATCACTGACCCCAGTTACATGGTAACAGTAATCTGGTAACTGGGAATAAACAGATAATGGTAATAATCCAATTTGATGGGTTTACATGCACTGAATTGATTATTAGGCGGTAAATTACTTGAGTTAAAGGGATTTTTCATAACCTGATAATGACCTTTATCTGATTATTCTGTTTACATGGCCACTTGAATAATCAGATAACTCCAGAAATCTAGTTATAACCAGTTTATTCATATACATGTAAACATGGTCTCATTTTCTCCATGTGGAGGTGGGAGATGCAGAACGTGTTCTGCCCTGAGCCTCGAGTTCTCGTTCATGACCCACTGATTCTCTTCGAGAAAGGAAAAAATAATGCTCCCAAGTGGGACTTAACTCCCTTTGTTCATCATTATAAAGAGCCACCCAGTAGAATCAGAGCAGTCCCATACAACTGAACACTACAATTATCTTTTCTCCCTACCACAGTGGTATTGTAACTATAATAAAGCAACATGCAAATATACCTTGAGCTTTTATGAACTAGATTGACTATTTAGGCAGTGTTACTTGGAAGGATGATGGGAATTTTTACAGAAACCTCTTGCATCTACAGTTGAAATTACTTTCAATACCCCTGTCATTTAAAATTAGTTATCTTTCCAATATACAATGATATACAGTATTGAAGGGGCAGTCTTGTTTTCTCAACAGCTCCACTATTTCCGATTGACCAGAAATACCCCCCCATACACACAAAAAAGTGCAGGTTAACATCACCCAGTCACATTACTGCTTCACTGGGTATTTTCAGCAGAAGTACAAAAACTATGATATAGTGGAAATTTGTGTATACACTGATTAAGGTTTAGGAAATAATTTAGAGGCAAAGCAAAACCAACAGAATGGTTTGGCTGAAAGAAAAAAAAAGTGCACATCTGATTCTTAAGCATCATGGCCAGCACCTATTTACAGTGGGGAAAAAAAGTATTTTGTCAGCCACCAATTGTGCAAGTTCTCCCACTTAAAAGATGAGAGAGGTCTCCAATTTTCATCATAGGTATACCTCAACTATGAGAGACAAAATGAGAAAAAAAAAATCCAGAAAATCACATTGAAGGATTTTTAATGAATTAATTGGTAAATTCCTTGGTAAAATAAGTATTTAGTCACCTACAAACAAGCAAGATTTCTGGCTCTCACAGACCTGTAACTTCTTCTTTAGGAGGCTCCTCTGTCCTCCACTCGTTACCTGTATTAATGGCACCTGTTTGAACTCATTATCAGTATAAAAGACACCTGTCCACAACCTCAAACAGTCAGACTCCAAACTCCACTATGGTCAAGACCAAAGAGCTGTCAAAGGACACCAGAAACAAAATTGTAGACCTGCACCAGGCTGGGAAGACTGAATCTGCAATAGGTAAGCAGCTTGGTGTGAAGAAATCAACTGTGGGAGCAATTATTAGAAAATGGAAGACATACAAGACCACTGATAATCTCCCTCGATCTGGGGCTCCATGCAAGATCTCACCCCGTGAGGTCAAAATGATCACGAGAACGGTGAGCAAAAATCCCAGAACCACACGGGGGGACCTAGTGAATGACCTGCAGAGAGCTGGGACCAAAGTAACAAAGGCTACATCAGAAACACACTACGCCGCCAGGGACTCAAATCCTGCAGTGCCAGACGTGTTCCCCTGCTTAAGCCAGTACATGTCCAGGCCCATCTGAAGTTTGCTAGAGAGCATTTGGATGATCCAGAAAAGGATTGGGAGAATGTCATATGGTCAAATGAAACCAAAATAGAACTTTTTGATAAAAACTCAACTTGTCGTGTTTGGAGGAGAAAGAACACCATACCTACTGTGAAGCATGGAGGCGGAAACATCATGCTTTGGGGCTGTTTTTCTGCAAAGGGACCAGGACGACTGATCCGTGTAAAGGAAAGAATGAATGGGGCCATGTATCGTGAGATTTTGAGTGAAAACCTCCTTCCATCAGCAAGGGCATTGAAAATGAAACGTGGCTGGGTCTTTCAGCATGACAATGATCCCAAACACACTGCCCGGGCAACGAAGGAGAGGCTTCGTAAGAAGCATTTCAAGGTCCTGGAGTGGCCTAGCCAGTCTCCAGATCTCAACCCCATAGAAAATCTTTGGAGGGAGTTGAAAGTCCGTGTTGCCCAGCGACAGCCCCAAAACATCACTGTTCTAGAGGAGATCTGCATGGAGGAATGGGCCAAAATACCAGCAACAGTGTGTGAAAACCTTGTGAAGACTTACAGAAAACGTTTGACCTCTGTCCTTGCCAACAAAGGGTATATAACAGAGTATTGACATGAACTTTTGTTATTGACCAAATACATATTTTACCGAGGAATTTACCAATTAATTCATTAAAAATCCTTCAATGTAGGGTGAATGTTCAACCACTCATTTTTTTGCTTTTCTGTTTGAGCATGTTTACACTGCAAGGTAATCCCAAACTCCCTATTGATTATAAATCAAAGCGTTAATCTTAATTTAACTTCATGGAATTGCAGAGGTCTACAAAATTTAAAAAAAACTTAAACAAGTTATGAATAAAATAAAAGACATGGGTTCAAAAATTGTGTTTTTACAAGAAACTCATCTAATAGAGCAAGATGTAAAAAGAATTAGGAGTAGATGGCAAGGAAATGTTTTCACCTCATCATTTTCATCCCGAGCCAGGGGAGTTATGACTCTCATACATAAATCAGTCCCATTTCAAGTGAAAAATGTAATTGGAGACAAATTTGGAAGATATGTAATCATTCAAGGATCTTTGCTATTAGAAAACACAAATTTGGTGAACTTATATGGTCCCAATATAGATGATCAAAAGTTCTTTGCCAATTTATTTCTTATCTTATCATCACTTACAGGGCAACATATAATAGCAGGGGATTTTAATTGTACATTGAATCCCAGTATAGATAGATCAACAGGACTGGACTGTACGCACAATGGATGTAGGATGACCATTAATCATTTTATGAAAGAATTGAAATTGATAGATATATGGAGAGAAATGAAACCACAAGTTAAAGCATACTCTTGTTATTCCAATACCTACAAGACATTCTCACGTATAGATTATTTTTTGATCTCCACAGAATTAAGGTCCAAGATTCAAAACTGTTTTTATGATAACATCGTGATCTCTGATCATGCACCCTGCTGTCTAATGTATGTAGATAAGAAATTGACAAAGGAACCAGGTAGATGGCAATTTCAGCATAAATGGCTTCAGGATGAGGAATTTGTTAAGTATATAGAAAAACAGATAGATGAGTTCTTTGATATCAATACTACACAAACATCAGCATGTGTAAAGTGGGAGGCTTTCAAAGCTTTTATTAGGGGACATATTATTAGTTATACAGGTTCAAAATCTAAGAAGACTCGAGAGGAGAGAGTCCAATTGGAACATAAAATAAAAATTCTTCAAGAAAGAGTATATGCAGGAAGAGATCCAAGGTTGGAGAACGAATTACTGATTTTGAGGGCTGAATATGACAAAAAATCAGCGAATAGAGCTGCCTCGAGTCTTCTAAGATTGAAACAATCTTTTTATGAACAAGGTGAAAAATCAGGAAAGTTATTGGCATGGCAGATTAAACAATTAGAATCTAAAACACCAATTACCAGTATTATAAGTAAGGGACAGGTAGTTATAGATCCTTCAGAAATTAATAGAGCCTTTAGAGATTACTATGAAAAATTATATGATACCAAAAATGAATCTGACTTAACAAAACTACATGGGTTTTTGAATGAACTATTTATACCGTGTATTCCAAATGAAAATAGGGAGATACTGGAGTCTAAAATTAGTCAAGAAGAAGTTGGACTAGCCATTGATAATATGAAATCAGGAAAAAGTGCAGGACCAGATGGTCTTCCAGTTGACCTTTATAAAAAATTTAAGAATAAATTAACAAAACCTTTTTTGGAAATGGTTTTAGAAGCATTTCAAAATAGTAATTTACCATCATATATGAATAATGCCTTAATTATACTGTTGCCAAAACCAGGTAAGCCCTCTAATAAATGTGAAAATATGAGACCAATAAGCCTATTAAATGCCGACCTTAAGATAATTTGTAAAATTTTAGCAAGACGAATACAAGAAATTTTACCAAATATTATTAATCGAGATCAGAATGGCTTTATAAAGGGAAGACAAGGCTTCCATAATGTAAGAAGACTATTTAATATTATTTATTCTAATAAAGAAGCACCGGATACAGCTCTCTTATCACTGGATGCCGAAAAAGCCTTTGATAGAGTTGAATGGCCCTTTCTTTTTGAAGTCTTACAAAGGTTTGGACTTGGAAATAATTTCATAAAATGGGTTCAGATAATATATAATAACGCTACTGCAGAAATTCTAACAAATAACAATATTTCAAAATCAATAAAAATCAATAGAGGATGTCGACAAGGCTGTCCACTTTCACCTTTACTGTTTACTATGGCAATTGAACCTTTAGCGATGGCGATACGTCTACAGTCACAAATATATGGAATTAAAGTTGGACCAACAGAACATAAAATCTCCCTGTATGCCGATGACATAATTTTGTTTATGTCGAATCTTAAAAAATCAATTCCGACCTTGTTGAATTTAATAAAGAATTTCGGGGAAATATCAGGATATAAAATAAATAAAACTAAATCTTCAATATTAATGCTAAATGAGACCCAGAGAAATTACCTAGCCCCTGAGGTAAATCAATTCAATGTTGTAAATCAGTTCAAATATTTAGGAATCCAAATTATGCCTAAGCTAGAATCAGTCGCCAGTGTCAATTATGAAGCCTTAATGACAGATATTGATGAGTTACTTCAGAGATGGATGTCACTACCAATGTCGATGATCGGGAGAATTAATATACTTAAAAGTAATATCTTACCTAAAATACTTTATTTATTTCAATACATTCCCTTACCACCACCTTTAGATTTATTCTCAAGAATTAAAAAAAAGTTAGTGGAATTTATATGGAACAACAGGAGGGCTAGATTACGTCTGTCTTTATTATATTTACCATTTGATCGTGGAGGTCTGAAATGTCCAAATTTTATGTTGTATTATTGGTCGGCACAACTGAGGTCTATGACATATTATTTTTCATCAAATGATCTCCCTCACTGGACTGAAATGGAATCATACAATTTACCTTTACCTCTTCCCATATTCATATACTCAGATTCGGCAAAAAAATTACAAAAACAAGTTAAAAATCCATTTGTAAAGCATATGATCAAAATATGGTGTGAAGCTAAAAACTATTTAAAAGAACCACAGTTATTGTCACAATTTAGTCCAATATGGGGTAATCAATATTTTAAACCAGGGAGAGCGGACGCTGTATTTAAAGTATGGAATTTAAAAGGGATACAAAAGATTCAGGATTTATATTTGCCATGTGCAGAAAACATAATGTCTTTTGAAGAGTTGAGGATCAAATTTAATCTCAATAGAACACATTTTTTTAAATATCTTCAACTTAGAAACTTTATTCGATCAAATCAAAATAAAGCTCTCACTCGACCTATCTATTCATCCTTGGAAAAAATGTTGATGAAAGATAGTAAAAGAAAGGGTATTATTTCAGAGTTTTATAACTCATTGACACTATTTTCAAGTGAAAATTCACTGAAAAGATTAAACTACTGGAAAGAAGATCTGCAAACTGAAATTTCAGAGGAACAATGGGAATTGGCTTGTACAGAAGCTCAAACCAAATCAATAAATGTACGCCTTAAATTGATACATTTCAAATGGTTAATGCGGATGTATGTTACACCGGAGGAGTTAAATAGATATAACAAAAATATACCAGATACGTGCACAAAATGTATGGAAAGTAAAGGAACTCTATTTCATTGTTTATGGGAATGTAGATTAATAAGAATGTTTTGGGAAGAGGTGAGGGTAACAATTGAAAAAATAATCTCAAAACAAATCATATTGAATCCTAAACTGTTTTTGTTGGGTTTGTACCCAGAAAAGCATAATTTTAATAAAAGTGAAAGAACATTCATAGACCTCAGTTTGCTTAATGCCAAAAAATGTATTGCACTATTATGGAAAAAGACTCATAGACCAGATGTGACTCAGTGGTTAAGACAGATGTTAACAAACCTTCCATTAGAAAGAATAACATATATACTGAAATCAAAGGAAATTGTGTTTGAGAATATATGGAGACCTTTTATTGATTATGTAAAAAATTTAAACATAACTCTTGAAGAAGAAGGTGAATGATATGTGTGGACCTTGTAAATTCCAAACTGGTGAACATAATATGTATACTTATGTAATGGATTGTCTAGACTAAACAGAGGAGCATTGTTGAAGATTTGATTTTGTTGGTGGTTGTTGGTGTTTTTTAGTGCATTTTTTTTTTTTTGTAGTACTTTAGTGTTAGTGTTTGATTGTTTGTATCATGTTTGTTTAAAAAAAAAAAGGTTCAATAAAGATATTGTGGAAAAAAAAAATCCTTCAATGTGATTTTCTGGATATTTTTTTTTCTCATTTTGTCTCTCATAGTTGAGGTATACCTATGATGAAAATTGGAGACCTCTCTCATCTCTTAAGTGGGAGAATTTGCACAATTGGTGGTTGACTAAATACTTTTTTTCCCCCCCACTGTATCAGTATATGGTGCTACTTATTTTGCAGATCTATGATCAGTCATACATTTTCATTTGCAAAAATCCAATTCAGAAATGATTGAGTGAGGAAGCTGCAGACATACAGTACTTAATCATACGGCATAATCCGTCTGTCATTGCATTCTCTCTGGGCATTCCCCCTCATATCACCCACTGGGTATAAAGTGATGGACAAGGAGTGTGGAAATGAAATTTAGCAATTCAGCATCATGCTCAGAAGGGTGAATTCTTGCATGGACTTCCATTTTTCAGGTATTGTTTACAAATGTCTATCCAGCTATTTCCTAAAGGCAATGGCTGCCTTCAGATGAGTGTTCCAAATTATTCAATGTTCTGCAAACTTGGTAGACAGAAATGAGAATTCCATTGCTTTTACATCCCTCTTTAATAGGGGTCTTAATGTGAAAATTTGCAGCTACCCATTTCCAGTAGGAATATAGTTTTGTATAATTCAGTTCAAAATACTCCTGGGATTCATCTTTTGTCTTTATGCCTCCTACCAGTGCTTGACATTAACACCACCAGTGGCGGGTAGATTTCAGCAGTGGCCGGTAAGACAGCCACTCCCACTAGCCACTTTGGCGAGTTGTAGTTTTCTCAAACGGCATCTAAAGTATTAAACCTATCGCAATGTGAGACTACAAAACTACAACTCCCATAAGCACCATCTGCCCACAGTGTGCGGTCATTGGTCCACTGTCACCATGGACGGAGTTGGACTCCACTACTGGCCTGGTAAAGGAGAAGCCACAGACTCTCCTTCACAGGTCAGTCTCCTGTCCTGCCGCAGTTCACACCGCAGCCTGGTGGGAAGAAATGCCATGACGGGTAGCGACTTTTACAGAGCCCAGAACGGAGCCAGACTCAGTCCACAGCGAGTTCATTTTGCCGCCAGTGTAGAAAAATGGAAAAAGACAGAAAACGGCAGCCAGCAGAACGCACCTGTCCCCTCTCTCAGATCACCGGGGTAACTACCCTGATCCCCTGTTCCAGTGGCGAGTAGCTAATCCTGTGCTTCTCTCCACATCAGCTCCTACCTCTTGGTTAAGCATGATTTTTAGAGCAAGAAGCTCTGTTTATTGTTAACAGTTATGCAAATTTAAGTTTTCTTACAGAGAAAAAGTAACTGCACTTATGTTGCTGTAAAGAACAAATGAAGCTTCTTCTGAGGTGAACTTTCATTTATCTCTGATTTCTATATTATTTATTTACATGCTGTTGTGATATGCAGCTATTTCATGGAAGCAAACCCTCTCCAAATGTATTTTTAATGGGCTGGCCCAGGGGTGTCAAACGTATGGCCCATGGACCAGAACCAGCCCGCAAGGGGGTCCAAATTTTTCTGTGAATTTATAGCCGCCTTTGTTTCTTAATACACCCACCTCAGACAGAGTGATAATTTTGAGCTACTTGACACAGAGGGCATGTCACTATCAACAGCCATATATGAACTAGTTCCGCTGTCTTCCAGTTCCACAAAAATTGTCACAAGTTTGTGTGGGATTTCTCAAGACCATGTGCCTCGACAGGGCTGCACAAAATTGCACAATTTATACTATATTCATTCAAATATCAAGGACATCAGCTGTATGTAGCAGCACAAGCATCTGAATATTTTAACCTTGCAAACTGCAGATTATGCCGAATATAGCAAAAGAAAATGGTTCAACAATCTTGGAGCTCATGCATAAACAATTTTTACCACAAAGCAAGAGACAAAAAAAGGTAAAATTCAAAATGTATTTCCTATATATTTAAAAACAAACATCACCATACATACATAAACATTGCCGTTTCACAGCAGCACCTGCAATCTACAGATGAACAGTACTAAAAGATAAATTTGATGTAGTACTCATACAGTTAGTTCAGTCCCAATGTACAGTGTTTCTGGATGATTTATTAAAGCAGGTTAATATTTAACAGCTTTGATGTGCATACAAACGTTTTATGAAATGGGTTCAAGAGAGGTCATGGGACCCTTTTCTACACATGAACCGTAAACCATGCTCATCTACTTTTATAACCCCATGGTTCCACATTTAAATTAAATTTTAAAACAAATAAGATGAATAGCATTAAAATATTCTCTCAAAGGAGCTACAGGAATTTAAGCATTGTGTATTCATCACCTTTGCAGGCACCAGTTGCAAACAGTTACTAGCAAATAAGTTACAGTTTATTCCTAGCTTCGGTGAGCCACTCGCTGAAACACTTCTCCATAGCCTTCCTGCTAGCCCAGCTACCATTGTTGACCGTAGGGATGATCTTGAGGGGCTGGAGCCACTGGACAAACCGCTTCAACTCAAGAAAGCTGCTGTGTTCGCTGTAAGGGATTCCTGTCAAAGAAACAGATGGGTTCCTGTGAGCTTTCCCTTAAAGGTTTATCACCAGTGTTTGTTGTGATTAATCTCAATTTTATATTTACTGAAGGGGACAAGACCTGTCCTGGAGAAAAGGAGACCAGCAGATGTTTCGAACTGGTCCAGGAGGTTTTGTTCGTTTTCCCTATCAATCAGCTTATCGTACTTCAGTAGTTTTACTCTGAATTTCTCCTTTAAGAAACAGCAAGGTGCGAGTACAGAGGGGATTTGGTCTGTGGTGAAAACTTTGCATAGAGAATGTTTAAAATTTCAGGGGCATCAGATGCTCAGTGAAAACGACCACAGGCTCTGATTGTTCCTCTTACAATGACAAGCCGATTTTCAGATGCTGTCATATGAAGACTAATGTCTGTTTTAATTACAAAATAAAGGATGGCATGGAACTGCTGCAGGAAGCAGGCACGTCTTGTTTGTCTCCATGTCACCCCTCCACAAGTTTAATGTACAACTCTGCTTCAAACAGCTTGACTGAAACAAAGCCTACTCAAGAACACAGTCCTCCCACATGCAGGGAACAAATGGTAGCATATGGCTGAGAAGAAGGAGATAACCACAAAGAGAGAGTGAGAGAATAAATTTGCTTCTGTCTGAGTGACACAAACTGCTGAGGGGGAAGAAATTATAATCAAATGAGCACCAAAAAACTTCTGACTGGTGATTGTTAAGTCACAAGGCAGATGGCTGAGGCTGCTGATGGATCTATTCAGAGCAAGAACTGAGGGGAAAAAATGGCTAAATTTGCAAATGAAAAATAAAGTCATGGCCTATTTCAGTGCCAGGGTTTAACATTACAGTATCCAAATGTATCTGTGGAACAAGCACAAGACTATAGAGATATAGCATTTTTTTATCGTCTCAAAGCCAAAGCCACCTGAAAATGAGTCATGATCTATTCATTTTTCAAGAAATCAAAGGAAATATAAAAGGACTTCCAACAGCATCACCAACAAATAAAACTATACTCACTGCCAATGAAAACCCTTAAATATCAAAACATCTTCAATATCAGAGATTCAATTTTCAAAATTGAACAGAAGCACCCTGACTTTCTCAAATTACAACAAAACGTCTGCCTTAAAAACAAAGTTCAATATGGAATATGGCCTCCATTGCATTGATGCAGGAAGTAATATGCTTCTGCATGGACCTCATGAGCCATCCAATGTTGTCCTGGCTAATATTTAGCCACTCCTCTTGCAATGCCACAACTCCAGTATTGCCCCATCGGTTGAACCCAGCCCCAACCCTGGAATGGCAAAATCAGGATTTGTCAGAGAAAAGAACAGTGCTCCACTGCTGGAGGGTCCACCTGTTGTGCTAACGAGCCCACTCGTGGCAATTTTGTTGCTACTCTGCCATCAGAATCATCTCTCCAAAGGGTCTTCAGGCCCGCAGGTCCTGATGTCTGAGGCGCCTTCTCATGGTATTCCGAGATCCTTGGCCGGTGTCTCCCTGGAGTTTCCTGGGCCATCTGGGTGGAACCTATCTTGGAGGTGCTGCTGCACGATGTACTGTTCTTGCTCCGGGGTGGCGACATGTGCTCGTCTTGGATGTGGTCTACTGGCCATGGACCCAGTTTTGACTTGGCGTTGTTGCTACCGAACAATGGTTGATGCATTGCAGCCCAATCAGAACACCACCCGTCGTGCCAACACTCCGCCCTCCAAAAGGCCCAAAGCATAGTTACGTTCATCAGGTGACTAGTCAGGGCATTGGGGAGGTTTCACAACACAGCGTTACGCATTTCTGTTCATCCCCCCCCCCCCCCCCAACAACAGGCTAGCTACTACCACTACTGTATATACTATAACTGATGACTGTCATTAGAAGAGAGAGGATGATAAACTATAGTAGCTTGCAGGCCTGAATTAATGAAGAGTATTCTAGGATTTGTAGAATCTGTGGTGTGCATGCTATAGACAAGATAACTGCAGACATTAGACGGCCTGTTATCTCATGGGCCTGATTAACTGTGCCATGGGCCAGATGTGGCCAGCAGACATTTACAATCTGTTGTGACTCTCACTCCCTTTGTTTATCTTAATTAGGAAGGCAACACAAACAGCATTTCTGGCACAGAAAATTGTTTTTGTGATCCAGTTTCAACAGGGTGTGGCAAGATGTAATGACCATTCATGAGGTTCGCCATTTGATCTGTAAAAGACGAGTTCCAATGGCAAATAATCTGCAAGGAAGGAGATTGGTGCCCACCATAAATTGAGATGTTGCCACTGATCTGAGGCTGGATGTTGTCCACTGACTCCACCTGCTCACTGAAGGTCCAGCCTGTTGGCTTGAAGGCCACCAGTTGGTCATACTGCTGTGCAAAACGCGCAAGGTGATCCTGCAGTTTCTGTGGAAAAGATCAAATAATTTTTTTAAAATGCACATTAAACAAAGTTAACAAAACAGAGAGGAGGCAGTCCAGGCAAAACATTTGTAATTGGTGGATTCCTGGCATTTTATTTAACTAGTGCATGCCCGTAGAAAGCTAGTATTCTCGTCTGAAACTGGGTAGCCCAATTAGGCTTTACAGGCCCAAATGTAGGCTGTTTGAAAGTGGAATACAAAGAGGTGTCACCTATATGTAGGCACTCGCATGTTAGACTTTGACAAATATAAAAGGGACTGAACGCCACTAAGATTTAACTGTGTGAATATTAATTGCAGAATTATTGAAAATGAATGGGACATCCAATATTAACGACTGTTTAAGAACCCTTGTTTATTTTTTGTCAGATCATTTATTTGTGTGATCTTTTATGACATATTCATAAGTGTTTTAGGGAATGGGAGTTGTTCAGTTATCATAACTGTTTAGTTTATGTGTGTAGTTTGTAGTCTATTGTCAAACTCATGCAGCACTATAACAGGACACGTTTACAAACATTTGAGACCCATTCTAGTGCATCCTTTTATATTTTAGGAATATTATAAGTACAAAACACCAAACATACACAGCAGAATGTTGCATCAGTGTTGCCCATTTGTCAGTAAATATTTAAATAAAAATTATTTATTTCATTATTTGGGAGATTGTGTGTCCAGTTTGGTGATGGTCGTTTAGTCAAACCGTGCATGTGGCCGCATATGATATGCAATTGATCTGGGCATTCTGCTCCACAATCAGGGAGGCATTATTATTAGCTTTTAATTTTTAGAGAGCCGTGCGAGCACACCGAGAGGAGTGCCATCAGCGATGGCGAGTCATGGTCCTGCAAAGGGACTCCTGTCTACTGCTGACCACGCGGGCTGGGCTTGCTTCCCTGCGAAGGACCGCATTCTACCTGCTGCTTCTCCAACACCGATGTTCTTTAGGCAGACCCCGGGTCCCCGCTGGCATTCCCTGAATTATCCTTTACACGTATGCAATCACGGCAAAATTACAGAATAATTTTTTTTAAGCATTACATCTTCACTATTCTCTCTTGTCAATTTGTTACTTTTCACTTCCTTTTTTTGTTTGTGAAGCGCTGTGGTGACTGACTGGTCGTCATGTATTATCCAATCAGCATGTCTGTGATGCCATGTATTATCCAATCAGCACAGAGTCAATCTGAAACCCCACGCACACTTCCTGAAGCCAGGGCATGGAGAGAGTGGTGACAGAGTGGTGGCTAAACTTTTGATAAAAATGACATTTTGACTGAGCGACTCCATACTCGGGGATGCACACCCTCGTAACCTCAGCAAAACACACAAAATCTGAGGTCAGCCTGATAAATGATTTGTGAGGTATCTGAAGAACACACACACACACACACACAGATTTGATGCTCAGTCTCAGCAAGTTCATTTTAAAACATCCAGGTGTCAGATAAACTTTCAAAGGGAGTTTTATTTAAAACACCAGACTAAAAATGAATTAAAATTCAAGACGTTTCAGTGTCCATCCAAACACCATCATCAGTTGTAAAACTGCAGCAGGAAGTGTCTCTGGCCAATGAATAACCTACAAGAAGGTCACATGACAAAAGGACAGTCACATGACTTGTAGGAAATTTATTCCATGGTGTGTGACCATGGAGTACATTTTTTTCCTCCTCTTTGGTCACACCATGGACTACATTTCCCACAAGTCATATGACTTTGTCCTTTTGTCATGTGACCTTCTTGTAGGCCATTTATTGGCCAGAGACACTTCCTGCTGCAGTCTTACAACTGACGATGGTGTTCGGATGGATACTAAAACATCTTAAATTTTAATTAGTTTTTAATCCAGTGTTTTAAATAAACTCCTTTTGAAACAGATTTGGTGCATTTATAGATAGATGGTTCCAGTTCTAAGTAGTCTGCTCAAAAGATACACAAGAGCCCTATGAGGCGAGTGCAATATCCTCTGCCTCCATTTTCTTTGAAGATCCCAATGTGTCACTCAAGGACAGTAGTTTTCAATTTTTCCATATAATTATTGGGCAGAACTGAATTATGATAAGCCCATCATTCATGAATATACAACAAAAACAGTTGTAATACAACCCATAGTTGTAGGGCAGGATCCCAAGGTGCATCCGTGTACCAAGTTTAGTGACCCTAGACAGCTTTACGCCTTCTATAGTAAGAGTACACAAAATGCTAACCTTGACCTTTTGACCCCAAACCCATAGTGAGAGGTCATGTCTCAGGGTGAACATGCGTACAAGTTTGATGACCCTAGTGTTCTTTGTTGTTGCGATACAGCTTATATGCCATTTTAGCATTGACCTTGCAATCCCAAAACCATAGTCACACTTGAGGATCACAAGGTGAACCTGCGTACTAAGTTTGGTGACCCAAGCTTTACTCGTTTCAAAATGGCGTTCACTTAAATAGCACTTTCTACTCAACTCTGGATGACCAAACCACTTTACAGATGCTGCTATCCACCCATTCATACACATTCACACACTGACGGCGACTGATTGGCCTGACCCATCAGGACCAACTGTGGGGGTTCAGTGTCTTGCTCAAGGACACTTCAACATGCAGACAGAGCGGGAATCGAAGTACTGATCCTCCGATCAGTAGTCGGCCACACTACACCTGCACCACAGCCCATAGTAATAAGGCATAGGTAATGCCAACTTTGATCTGTCACCTTTTGACCCCAAACCCATAGTCACCGTTCAGGGTCATGGCATGAACCTGTGTACCAAGTTAGGTGACCCTAGCTTTACTCGTTCTATAGTAATGGAGCAAATGGAATGTTAATTTTGACCTTTTCACCCCAAACCCATAGTCAGGTCAGGGTGTAAGCTATCCAAGATTTGTCTTATGCCTCCTTCCTGATTTCTTTTTTTTTGTATGTTTGTCACACTTGAATGTTTCAGATCAAACAAATTTAAATATTAGACAAAGATCAAACAAGTAAACACAAAATACAGGGTTTTTTTTTTTTTTTTAAATGAAGGTATTTATTAAGGGAAAAAAAAAATCCAAACCTACAAGGCCCTGTGTGGAAAAAGTGATTGCCCCCTAAACCTAATAACTAGTTAGGCCACCCTTAGCAGCAACAACTGCAGCCAAGCGTTTGCGATAACTGGCAGCGAGTCTTTTCCAGCACTGTGGAGGAATTTTGGCCCACTCATCTTTGCAGAATTGTTGTAATTCAGACACATTGGAGGGTTTTCCAGCATGAACCACTTTAAGGTCATGCCACAGCATTTCAATCTGATTCAGGTCAGGACTTTGACGAGGCCACTCCAAAGTCTTCATTTTGTTTTTCTTAAGCCATTCAGAGGTGGACTTGCTGGTGTGTTTTGGATCATTGTCCTGCTGCAGAACCCAAGTGCACTTCAGCTTGAGGTCACGAACAGATGGCCAGACATTCTTCTTCAGGATTTTTTGGTAGACAGCAGAATTCATGGTTCCATTTACCACAGCAAGTCTTCCAGGTCCTGAAGCAGCAAAACAGCCCCAGACCATCACACTACCACCACCATATTTTACTGTTGGTATGATGTTCCTTTTCTGAAATGCTGTTACTTTTACGAAGGATGTAATGGGACACACACACCTTCCAAAAAGTTCAACTTTTGTCTCGTCAGCCCAGAGTATTTTCCCAAAAGTCTTGGGGATCATCAAGATGTTTTCTGACAATACAGAGCCTTTGTTCTTTTTGCTCAGCAGAGGTTTTCGTCTTGGAACTCTGCCATGCAGGCCATTTTTGCCCAGTCTCTTTCTTATGGTGGAGTCATGAACACTGACCTTAACTGAGGCAAGTGAGGCCTGCAGTTCTTTGAATGTTGTTGTGGGTCTTTTGTGACCTCTTGGATGAGTCGTCGCTGTGCTCTTGGGGTAATTTTGGTCAGCCGGCCACTCCTGGGAAGGTTCACCACTGTTCCATGTTTTCCCCATTTGTGGATAATGGCTCTCACTGTGGTTCACTGGAGTTCCAAAGTTTCAAAAATGACTTTATATCCTTTTCCAGAATGAGCGGTACTCAATACTTTGCAAGCAGTTTCACAAAATGGTCAGTCAGAAATCAACTCATACCAGCTCGGATGTCGTCCAGGTTAACAAGGCCAGGAGTTCCTGGCAGTGGAGGGCGAAGGACAGAGCTGCGTGGAGGAATCTGATCAGACCTAAATGAAGCAGTCATTGTCGCCCCCGACAGACTGTTATGATGATGATGAGATCTCAGTTACTTTGTTTCTCATTTGTTCCTGAATTTCTTTGGATCGCAGCATGATGTCTAGCTTTTGAGGATCTTTTGGTCTACTTCACTTTATCAGGCAGGTCCTATTTAAGTCATTTCTTGATTGAGAACAGGTGTGGCAGTAATCAGGCCTGGGTGTGGCTAGAGAAATTGAACTCAGCTTTCCAAAGATGTGATAAACCACAGTTAATGTTTTAACGGGGGGGGGGGGGGAATCACTTTTTCACACAGCCATGTAGGTTTGGATTTTTTTTCCCCCTTAATAATAAACATCTTCATTTAAAAAAAATGCATTTTGTGTTTACTTGTGTTATCTTTGTCTAATATTTAAATTTGTGTGATGATCTGGAACATTTAAGTGTAACAAACACAAAAAAATTGAGAAATCAGGAAGAGGGCCAACACTTTCACACCACTAAATCAAACCCTGGTACTAAGTTTCAACATAATCAGAACAAACTGTAGGAGTTGATTTCACAAAAGTGGGGCGGACAGACGGACGGGAGGATCACCCCATACCATAATTGCCCGTCGAAGACCCCTGTGGGCAAAGACTAGAGACAGCAAAGATGCAGGGATAGTAGTCTTCGACCAGTGGGGGATAATTAGGAGTAGAAAAATGAAAAACAGCTCAACAACTTCTTCCAGAGATAAACTGTGAAGTAGTGCTACATCTGCTTTATTTAAGCTCTTGTTGATTAAATTTGAATATTAACAGTTTGTGTGCCCTGTGGGTGGCAATCTGTGCACCAAGTTTCAAACATACACTGGAATGATGATCAAAGTTAATTTTTAAACATCTATTAATGCAAGACTAGAGTGTGGCACCTACTTTGAAGGAGAGCTGCATCATGGGCAGCACATGAACCTGGGCCACCTTCCAGTCTGTGGTGATGAGTTCTCTGATTTGCTTCGACTCCAGACAGCACATGGTGTTGTATTTGTCTCTAGAAAGGCACACTTTAGACCCCAGAATCTCTGCCAGTGCTACAAATGAGGGGGAAACAGGCTCTGAGTGACAACCAGCACTTTAAAAAAAAAAAAAAAGGATTTTTGACAAATTATATAAAGTGCATCCAGAAAGTATTCACAGCACTTCACTTTTCCCACATTTTTTTATGTTACAGCCTCATTCCAAAATGGAATAAATCATTTTTTCCCCTCAAAATTCTACACACAATGCCCCATAATGACAATGTGAAAAACGTTAGTTTTTTTTATTTTGAATAAATATACAAAAATATCAAAGAAATCACATGTACATAAGTATTCACAGCCTTTGCCATGAGGCTCAAAATTGAGCTCAATTACATCCTGTTTCCACTGATTATCCTTGAGATGTTTCTACAGCTTAATTGGAGTCCACCTGTGGTAAAATCAGTTGACTGGACATATGGAAAGGCACACACCTGTCCATACAAGGTCCCACAGTTGACAGTGCATGTCAGAGCACAAACCAAGCATGAAGTAGTTACAGATATTACAGCCTTATTCCAAAAGGGATTAAATTCATTTTTTACCTCAAAATTCTACACACAGTACCCCATAATGACAATGTGAAAAAAAGTTTTGAGATTTTTGCAAATTTATTAAAAATAACTCTGAAATCACTTGTACATAAGTATTCACAGCCTTTGCGCAATACTTTGTTGATGCACCTTTGGCAGCAATTACAGCCTCATCCATCCATCCATCCATCCATCCATCCATCTTCTACCGCTTTTCCGGAGGTCCGGGTCGCGGAGGCAGCAGTTCAAGCAGAGAAGCCCAGACTTCCCTCTCCCCTGCCACCTGTTCCAGCTCTTCAGAGAGGATACCAAGGCGTTCCCAGACCAGCTGGGAGACATAGTCTCTCCACCGTGTCCTGGGTCTGCCCCGGGGTCTCCTCCCAGTGGGACGTGCCTGAAACACCTCAAGTGGGAGGCATCCAGGAGGCATCCTAATCAGATGCCCGAACCACCTCAACTGACTCCTTTCAATGTGGAGGAGCAGCGGTTCTACTCTGAGCCTCTCCCGGATGACTGAGCTCCTCACCCCATCTCTGAGGGTGAGTCCAGCAATCCTACGGAGAAAGCTCATTTCAGCCGCTTGTATCCGCGATCTCGTTCTTTCGGTCATTACCCAAAGCTCGTGACCATAGGTGAGAGTAGGAACGTAGATTGACTGGTAAATCGACAGCTTTGCCTTAGAACTCAGCTCCCTCTTCACCACAACAGACCGGTACAACGTCTGCATCACTGCAGATGCTGCTCCAATCCGTCTGTCAATCTCTCGCTCCATTTTCCCCTCACTCGTGAACAAGACCCCAAGATACTTAAACTCCTCCACTTGGGGCAGGAGCCTGTCCCCAACCCGGAGAGGACAATCCACCTTTTTCCGGCTGAGGACCATGGACTCGGAGGTGCTGATTCTCGTCCCAGCCGCTTCACACTCAGCGAAAACCGTCCCAGCAAGAGCTGTAGGTCATTGCTGGATGAAGCCAACAGGACAACATCATCTGCAAACAACAGAGATGAGATCCTGTGGTCACCAAGCATGACACCCTCCATTCCCTGGCTTACAGGGAATGGAGCTGGTGTACAAGGTTGAGAGATACCAGCTAGATATAGTCGGTCTCACCTCAACACACAGCTCCGGTTCCGGAACCAGTCTCCTGGAGAGGGGCTGGAGCTTGGCCTTTTCTGGAGTTTCCCCGGGCGAGAGGCGACGAGCAGGGGTGGGTATTCTTGTATCGCTCCACCTTGCTGCCTCTATATTGGAGTTTTCCCCGGTGGACGAAAGGGTTGCTTCCCTGCGCCTTTGGGTTGGGAAACGGGTCCTGACCATTTGTGCCTATGCACCAAATGATGTTTCAGAGTGGTAAAGAGCTAAAGAGTTTTTGCTTCAGCAACCACCCGAGTTGCACTCCGCTTGGCCTGCCGGTACACCTCAGCAGCTTCGGGAGTCCCACAAGCCAGCCAAGCTTGATAGGACTCCTTCAGCTTAATGGCCCCCCTCACCACTGGTGTCCACCACTTGGTTCGGGGGTTGCCACCACGAGATGCACCGACCACCTTGCGGCCGCAGCTCTGGGCCGCCGCTTCAACAACAGAGGTGGAGAACATGGCCCATTCAGACTCCATGTCTCCAGACTCCCTCGGAATGTGGTTGAAGTTCTTCCGGAGGTGGGAGTTGAAGACCTCCCGGACAGGGGCCTCAGCCAGACGCTCCCAGCACACCCTCACTATACGTTTGGGTCTACCAGGTCTGAATGGCTTCCTCCCCTGCCATCAGATCCAACTCACCACCAGATGGTGATCAGTTGACAGCTCTGCACCTCTCTTTACTCGGGTGTCCAAGACATACGGTCGCAGGTCTGATGATATGATAACAAAATCAATCATCGACCTGTGACCTAGGGTGTCCTGGTGCCAGGTGCACATATGGACACCCTTATGCTTGAACATGGTGTTCGTTATGGACAGACTGTGGTTAGCACAGAAGTCCAATAACTGAACACCACTCTGGTTCAGATCGGGCAGGCCGCTCCTCCCAATCACCCCCCTCCAGGTTTCACTGTCGTTGCCCACGTGCGCATTGAAGTCCCCCAGTAGGACAATGGAGTCTCCAAGAGGAGCACCCTCCAGCACCCCAGTCACAGACTCCAAAAAGGGTGGGTACTCTGAAAGCTACTTACAGCCTCAAGTCTTTTTGAATATGATGCCACAAGCTTGGCACCTCTTTGCAGCACCTCTCAAGCTCCATCAGGTTGGATGGGAAGCACTGGTGCACAGCCATTTTCAGGTCTCTCCAGAGATGTTCAATTGGATTCAAGTCCACGCTCTGGCTGGGCCACTCAAGGACATTCACAGAGTTGTCCTGAAGCCACTCCTTGGATATTGTGGCTGTGTGCTTAGGGTTGTTGTCCTGCTGAAAGATGAACCGTTGCCCCAGTTTGAGGTCAAGAGCGCTCTGGAGCAGGTTTTCATTTATGACGCCTCTGTACATTGCTGCATTTATCTTTCCCTCTATCCTGACTAGTCTCCCAGTTCCTGCCGGTGAAAAACATTCCCACACCATGATGCTGCCACCCCCATTAGCGTGGTTATGAGCGGTGCCTGGTTTCCTCCAAACACTGACGCCTGTTATTCACACCATAGAGTTCAATCTTTCTCTCATCAGACCAGAGAATTTTGTTTCTCATGGTCTGAGAGTCCTTCAGGTGCCTTTTGGCAAACTCCAGGCAGGCTGCCATGAGCCTTTTACTAAGGAGTGGCTTCCATCTGGCCACTCTACCATACAGGCCTGATTGGTGGATTGCTGCAGAGATGCTTGTCCTTCCGGAAGGTTCTCCTCTTTCCACAGAGGAATGCTGGAGCTCTGACAAAGTGACCATCAGGTTCTTGGTCACCGCCCTGACTAAGACCCTTCTCCCCCGATTGCTCAGTTTAGACAGCCGGGAAGCTGTAGGAAGAGTCCTGGTGGTTCTCAACTTCTTCCATTTATGGATGATGGAGGCCACTGTGCTCATTTGGGACCTTCAAAGCAGCAGAAATTTTTCTGTACCCTTCCCCAGATTTGTGCCTCCAGACAGTCTTATCTCGGAGGTCTACAGACAGTTCTTTTGACTTCATGCTTTCTTTGTGTTCCGACATGCACTGTCAACTGTGGGACCTTATATAGACAGGTGTGTGCCTTTCCAAATCATGTCCAATTAGGGCTGTCGGGATAACTGCAATTATGCAATACCGCGCTATGGACACGCCTACCATGGAGGAAAACAACCAACCGCCAACGTTCACTTTTGTGTGTGTGTATGTGGCTATCTCTCGTTTATTTATGTGGCCCTATTGATTATTAAATAAATTGCTAAATGAAGTGTATTTTTTTATTGCCAACAGCACGTTTGCACCCGGTACTCTAGAAGCTTCCACAGCACACGGTGCTGCCGCCATCAGCAGCACCATTTGGGGCACTCTCTCCAGACGGACTCCAGCAGGCAGTTACTGGTGAAAGCGTTTGGACTCCTTGTTAAATACAGCAGTGACAGTGAGCACTGAAAGGGCACAAAGTGTGTCAATTCCTTCTGAGCGGAGTGTGTATGATCCTGACTGTGTATGCTCCTGTGTATGAGCTCCGAGAGCAGCTTGTTTGAATGTGATTTTTCGGACAGCGGCAAAAATCATGGAGACAAGAGCCACGCAGGGTCCTGTACGGAGACTGTCCTGCTTAAATAAGCCGAATGTCGCTGCAGTCTCCAGTCCACACATCCCGTAGTTCCCGCCACCGCTTTAAGAAAATGATCTTTTTTTAAAAAACAGAATCAGCAGTTCATGCATGTAGAAAGACCGGAGCGCCGCACATTTGTCACACACGCACATAAAGTTGAGAGCGGGGCTGCAGCAAGACTCTCACAGCTTCCCTCATTTGTCACATAAGTTATCAACCCTGTTTAAATTACGAATCCACAGGGTCCTAAAACATTTGCAATAATACCGCGGTATTGAGCT
The DNA here is from genome assembly GCA_020510985.1 of Pholidichthys leucotaenia. Lineage (NCBI taxonomy): Eukaryota > Metazoa > Chordata > Actinopteri > Cichliformes > Pholidichthyidae > Pholidichthys > Pholidichthys leucotaenia. The sequence goes on from CM035836.1 coordinate 401,135,375, forward strand.
GTCCACGTCACCACAGGGGAAATTCCTCTACCGTGACAGCCCTATATTCAATCAACTGAATTTACCCGAGGTGGACTCTAATTAAGCTGTAAAAACATCTCAAGGATGATCAGTGGAAACAGGATGCACCTGAACTCAATTTTGAGCATAGCAAAGGCTGTGAATACTTACTGCATGTACATGTAATATCTTAGTTTTTTTTTTATTTTCAATAAATTTGCAAAAATCTCAAAAAAAAAATTTTCACGTTGTCATTATAGGGTACTTCCTGCCATTCTGGACCTGCTTTTGGAGTGAACACATCTCCCTTGGGCATACGTTTCAGTATTTATCATTTTATATTCCGATGCAAGTTATTTCTGCATAGCTTTTTTCTCTGTTCATTAATTCATTCATGGATGGAATAAAAAAAAAAAAAACCTAGTGTATCATCATATAAATAAAATGATGGGTGATTATATTTTGACAGTTACAAATCTCCATTAAAGTAACAAAAGACCATTAAATGTGGTGTCAAAAAATAAATGACACCACATCAGCACTGTTTGATTCCCCACAATGGAAGCTGAACCAGTAAATCCTGGAGAATGATTATGCACGGAGCAGAAAATTAAGAACAGTAAATTTCTCAATGAGAAGATTTTTTTTCCCTTTTAAGCAGTCACATTTTTGGGAGGAAAAAAATTATATATATATATATATATACACATACATACACACACACACAGTAGATATATTTTTCTTCTTTTTTTTTAATTCCCCCTTCTCTTCATTTCTCTTGTCTGTGCATGTCTGAAGTGAGTTTTGGTCTAAACATCTGCTTCCACCAGCATTTCAGTCAACGTTTGCCAACGGAGCTCACCTTCGGCCGACTTAGGCGAACTCTGCATAACTTAGACCAGCACTCAGGAGCTTTTAAAAACTGAGCACAACTCTCACCAACATTTATTTATTTATTTTGTATATTTTATTGATCCCCAGAGGGGAAATTGAGGGCATCCACCTGGATGGATGAAGCAGCCACGGTATGGTGCTATCCCTTCACCATTCACACACATTCACACCTAAGGCCACTTTAGAGTCTCCAGTTAACCTAACCTGCATGTTTTTGGCCTGTGGGAGGAAACCGGAGAAATCCCGGAGTAAACCCACACAGACACGGGGAGAACATGCAAATTCCACACAGATCACTGTTGGTCAGAGGCTGGGATCAAACCCGGGATCCCATGGCCAAGGGCAAGTTGCTGTGCTGCCACAGTGCTAACCACTGCGCCACCGCACCCACTGCCTTATTTCCAAATGTCTGCAAATTTTCAGCATGCTTGCAGGTTTCAGCATGCTTGCTGAAAATTTTCAAGGAATACAACTTTCACCAGCGTTTGCCAACAAGCACCAGCTGTCATTAACTTTTATCAACTTTTGCCAGCAGAGCCAGACGTTTGCTAAAATGTCAGTAAAAGTTAGTCCAAATGTTGTAGTGTGAATCCACCCAAAAAAAGCAGGTCCAGAATGGCAGGAAGCCTCCACAAACACTGGTATTTATATGAGCGTTTCCTGATGCTGATGTCCGCTGACCTGCGCTGAGTATTCGTTTGTGCGAGTTAACCTAAGTTGACAACAGCTTTACATACACTAGCCTAAGCTGGCAAAAGTTTGTCAATGCTGAATGCAATGCTGACTAGTGCTAGCAAAAGTTCGCAAGAGGTGGTGAGCGCTGCATTAAAAAAAACCTGCTCACCAGCGTAATTTCACCAATGTTTGGAATAATTTCTCTGATTTTTCAAAATATCTGTAAAAGTCGGTCCAAATGCTATAGTGTGAACCCAGCTTTATTGATTCTATAACTTGAGAGGTGGCGGGTGGTGGCTTGCTCTCCTTGGCACCTCTGGTGGCTGGCTATGCCCTGACCGCAGGGGGTTTTCTGTGACCCACTGGAGTTGGTGTCTTGGGCACCTGTCCTGAGGTCACTGTGCATCTGGCCTGGGGGGAGCTGGGGCTGTCGGGTGGGCCAGGCTGGCCGGCCTCGTCTCCCAAGTGGGGCTGGGTCTGGCCTTGAGTCCCTGGTGCTGGGGGGCCATTTCCCCCTCTGGGTCAGGGTCCGGTGTATGCTGGTAGTGCGGCGTGGCCCGGGCGTGTCCCCACACGACAGGGTTGTGCCCTCCCCAGGGCCCTGGCAGCACTCTGGGGGCCGGTGCCTGTGTCCCGGGGCAGGGGTTGCCCCCCCCCCCATCCTCTGGGGCCTATCTGTGTGTGTGTATATATGTGTGTGTGCATAGGTGCATGTAGGTGTGTATGTGAAGGTGTGTGCGAGTGTGAGTGGGTTTGCGTGTAAGTGTGTGGGTGTGGGTGCATGCATGTGTGAACGTATGGGTATGTGTGTTGTGTGTAAATATGCAAGTGTGTGTGTGGGTGTAGGTGGACATATGTGATGGTATTTATGTGTGTGTACACGTGAGAGTGGGCGTGTGTGGGTGGATGTGCGGGTGTTGAGGGTGTGTATGTGAAGGAAAGACCTCGTTGGGTGGTGAGGGTTCGGAGGGTGAGGCGGGCCATCTGGTGGCTGAGGGGGTAGCGGTCCGGTTACTGCTCTCCCTGGCCATCCTGCTGTTGTGTCCCGGGGTGGGGTGCTTTGCCCGCATTGCCTCCAGTGTCCATAGCGACGGGTATGGGTGGTGGTCAGACGGGCCGTTGGCGCGGGTTGGCGGGCCGTGTTTCCATTGGTTTGCTTGGGTGGCTGTGGCTGCAGGGGTAGCCTACCGCAGGCAATGTCTGTCTGGGGTCAATGGTTGGTGGGCTCGCGGGGGGGGGGGGGGGGGGGGGGGCTGCTTTGGGATGTTGCTTGACATGTGGATTGTCGTATTATTACTAGTGCACTGCCCGTAGAACCAAGTATTCCTGTCTGAAACAGGTATCCCAATTAGACTGTACAGGCCCAAATGTAGGCTGTGTTTGAAAGTGGAATACAAAGACATGTAGGCTACATGTTGTCAAGCACATGTTAGACTTTGAAAAACAAAAGGGAGTAAATGGCACCAAGATTTATTTGATTGTGTGGATATTAATTACAGAATACCTAAATACTGAAAATGAATGGGACATTCAATATTAGCTACTGTTTCAGATCCCTTGTTTGTTTGTCAGATCACTTATTTGTGTGATCTTTTATCACTTATATTCCTAATAGTGTATCTTGCACTTTGGGGAATGGGAGTTGTTCAGTCAATTATTTTAGTTTATCACTGTTCAGTGATGGCATTAAAGAAAACCAGTACTGGTCATAACATTAATCTTGCTTTAGGCATTACTTATAAACCAACAACGTGTTTATTCAGTAAAAATAACCCCCTAGAGTCTGTATACTGAATAATTTTATCCCATGAAAACCACTCTGTCAAAACCAACAGAGAGCAGCCATTGCCGGACGGAAGTGACGTACACTCGATGATTCCGGTTTTACTGCGGACGAGTAAACGTGTTCAGCAGATGCTCAGTGGGTCGAGATCAGAGTTGAAAACAGTGCAAAATCTGCATGGATATACACTGCACAAACAGTCCTTGGAAATGGCCTTCATTGACGGCATGATCCACAGTTACCTCTGAGGACCGGCAGCTGAAGGGGACCTGATGAACAGGCAAGTTCCCAGTCAAGTAACTTCAGAACACGTTGAATAAATCTTGATATACTAGAATTTTATTTCATTAAATTATATGTGGGTAGATTTGCTTGTAGATTGTTGTAAAAAATTACATAAAATTCTGATGTTAAAACTTTGTTGAATGCTATACTGCAGCCCAGTCAATCACACAAAGCAACGACTGTGGATCACTACCGGTGCTGAAACAACCCGTGGAGGAGGCAAGATGTCCCTGACCATGACTGACTGACAGCAGTGACTTGAAACTTGCACATATTTGAGAAGGATTCATGACTAAAATTACCGAAACGGAACCACTAGTATCATATTTGAGCCTTTGAAATAGCTTTTGATTAAAATACACTACAGGTACCCTTTAAGTGTAATATTGAATTTCTTCTGTGTATCGTCAAACTTATGCAGTACTATAACAGGACACGTTTAGAAATATTTGAGACCCATTGTAGTGCATCATTTTATACTTTAGTTAAACCTTTTCATAACAAAATATTGCTAATCAACCGAATTACAGTGGGGTAAAAAAGTATTTAGTCAGCCACCAATTGTGCAAGTTCTCCCACTTAAAAGATGAGAGGTCTCCAGTTTTCATCATAGGTATATCTCAACTATGAGAGACAAAATGAGAAAAAAAAAAATCCAGAAAATCACATTGTCTGATTTTTAAAGAATTTACTTGCAAATTAAGGGTGAAAATAAGTATTTGGTCAATAACAAAAGTTCATCTCAATACTTTGTTATATACCCTTTGTTGGCAATGACAGAGGTCAAAAGTTTTCTGCAAGTCTTCACAAGGTTTTCACACACTATTGCTGGTATTTTGGCCCATTCCTCCATGCAGATCTGCTCTAGAGCAGTGATGTTTTGGGGCTGTCGCTGGGCAACACGGACTTTCAACTCCCTCCAAAGATTTTCTCTGGGGTTGAGATCTGGAGACCGGCTAGGCCACTCCAGGACCTTGAAATGCTTCTTACGAAGCCACTCCTTCATTGCCCGGGCGGTGTGTTTGGGATCATTGTCATGCTGAAAGACCCAGCCACGTTTCATCTTCAATGCCCTTGCTGATGGAAGGAGGTTTTCACTCAAAATCTCATGATACATGGCCCCATTCATTCTTTCCTTTACACGGATCAGTCGTCCTGGTCCCTTTGCAGAAAAACAGCCCCAAAGCATGATGTTTCCACCCCCATTCTTCACAGTAGGTATGGTGTTCTTTGGATGCAACTCAGCATTCTTTCTCCTCCAGACACGACAAGTTGAGTTTTTAACTAAAAAGTTCTATTTTGGTTTCATCTGACCATATGACATTCTCCCAATCCTCTTCTGGATCATCCAAATGCTCTCTAGCAAACTTCAGATGGTCCTGGACATGTGCTGGCTTAAGCAGGGGGACACGTCTGGCACTGCAGGATTTGAGTCCCTGGTGGCGTAGTGTGTTACTGATGGTAGCCTTTGTTACTTTGGTCCCAGCTCTCTGCAGGTCATTCACTAGGTCCCCCCGTGTGGTTCTGGGATTTTTGCTCACCGTTCTCGTGATCATTTTGACCTCACGGGGTGAGATCTTGCATGAAGCCCCAGATCGAGGGATTATTAATGTTCTTGTATGTCTTCCATTTTCTAATAATTGCTCCCCACAGTTGATTTCTTCACACCAAGCTGCTTACCTATTGCAGATTCAGTCTTCCCAGCCTGGTGCAGGTCTACAATTTTGTTTCTGGTGTCCTTTGACAGCTCTTTGGTCTTGGCCATAGTGGAGTTTGGAGTCTGACTGTTTGAGGTTGTGGATAGGTGTCTTTTATACTGATAATGAGTTCAAACAGGTGCCATTAATACAGGTAACGAGTGGAGGACAGAGGAGCCTCTTGAAGAAGTTACAGGTCTGTGAGAGCCATAAATCTTGCTTGTTTGTAGGTGACCAAATACTTATTTTCCACCATAATTTGCAAATAAATTCTTTAAAAATCAGACAGTGTGATTTTCTAGATTTTTTTTCCTAATTTTGTCTCTCATAGTTGAGGTATACCTATGATGAAAATTGGAGACCTCTCTCATCTTTTAAGTGGGAGAACTTGCACAATTGGCGGCTGACCAAATACTTTTTTGCCCCACTGTAACTACAAAACACCCAACATTATTATACACAGCAGAAGGACCCATTTGACTGCAACCGTTGCATCAGTGTTGTCCATTTGTCAGCACATATTTAACTAAAAATTACTTTTCGACTTCCGGTTATGGCTGCCACGTAGGACGGACGTGTCTCGCTCTGCTCTGCTCCTGGAGAAAAAAATCGGCAAATAACTCTCTCATTTGGGACAGAACGTATCCCAGCATTTGGGCGAGGATATGTCGGCGAAGCCTAAGGCTGGAAAACCAGGAAAAGGAAAAAGCGAGCCGCCGAAACAGTCCAAATTAACGGACTTTCAGGTCTGTGACGCAGCAAACAAGGCTCCATATATGGCGGAGGAGGCTGGCGGCGGTGCGATTTCTGCGGGGAATGGCGCAGATGCGCTGATGGCTGCCATGAGTTCAATGAGAGCGGACTTTTCCTCTAGATTTGATGGGATTATGACAGCGCTGGAAGGAATAAGAAAGGAATTGGGTGACTGTGTAGAACGAACGGCGCAGATGGAGCTCCGTCTCGCTAGTGCTGAAGATGACGTCACCCGTCTTCAATTAAAGGTGCGCACTTTGGAAAAAAAAAATAAATCTCTGGAAGATAATATTTTGGATTTGGAATCTCGGTCGAGACAGAATAATTTGAGGCTGGTGGGTCTTCCAGAGGAATCAGAAGGTCGGGACGTATGTTCCTTTCTGGAAAAGTGGATTCCGGAGGTGCTGGGCAGCGAGGAGTTGCAATCAGCAGTGGTTCTGGAAAAAGCACATCGTATTGGCCCACGGAGAGATAAGGGACCGCCGAGGACCTTAATTATGAAGTTTCTTAGCAACAGAGACAGGATGAAGATCTTCAACGCTGCACGTGCTAAAAAAGGAGAGATTAAACACCAGGATCAGCAGGTGCGGTTCTACCCAGATTTGGCCACAGGAATCCAGCAATTGAGGAAGCAGTTTGATCCCGTACGTAAGGAGCTGCGCAACCTTGGGATTCGTCATGGTGTAATCTATCCTGCGAGACTGCTGACCACGTATGAGGGCAGAACCCACATCTTCAAGACCCCAGAGGAGGCGCAGGAGTTCATCAAGAAGATCAAAGAAGAAGAAGAGACTGGTGGGAGCTAAGCATGAACAAAATATAAGGTAGAATAATTAAGCATTTGCACAGGCATCTGACTGACTTGAAGTAAATAGTAAGTTTACAAAATATAGATTGTATTATATATTAAAAAAAACAAAACAAAAACAAAACAAACAAACAAAAAAAAAACTATGATGTACAAAGTTGTTAAAAATTTTGGAGTTAAGTTGGAAAACTACAGAGGAGAGTTAATGTTACGTCATTAAAAGCAGTAGAGTTAGGGTGATTGGGAGGATGAAGAAGGAGTGGCTTAGGCTGTTCCCCGTGGGTGTGGAACGGTCGATGGCTATATCGGGAGACAGAATTTTTCTTTTGATTTTGGGGGGTTTGCCACAAGTGTGGGAAGGGGAAATTTGTTTGTGTGTAGTTTGTAGGATGAATGTTCAACCACTCATGTTTTTGCTTCTCTGTATGAGCATGTTTACACTGCAAGGTAATCCCAAACTCTCTATTGATCATGGACCAAAGTGTTAATCTTAATTTAACTTCATGGAATTGCAGAGGTCTACAAAATTTAAAAAAACTTAAACAAGTTATGAATAAAATAAAGGACATGGGTTCAAGAATTGTGTTTTTACAAGAAACTCATCTGATAGAGGAGGATGTTAAAAGAATTAGGAGTAGATGGCAGGGAAGTGTATTCACCTCTTCATTTTCATCCCGAGCCAGGGGAGTTATGACTCTCATACATAAATCAGTTCCTTTTCAAGTGAAAAATGTAACTGGAGACAAATTTGGAAGATATGTAATCATTCAAGGTTCTTTGCTATTAGAAAATATAAATCTTGTGAACTTATATGGTCCCAATATAGATGATCAGAAGTTCTTTGCCAATTTATTTCTCATCTTATCATCACTTACAGGGCAACATATAATAGCAGGGGATTTTAATTGTACATTGAATCCAGGTGTGGATAGATCAACAGGACTGGATTGTACGCACATTGGATGTAGGATGACTATTAATCATTTTATGAAAGAATTGAGATTGTTAGATATATGGAGAGAAATGAAACCACAAGTTAAAGCCTATTCTTGTTATTCCAGTACCTACAAGACATTCTCACGTATTGATTATTTTTTGATTTCCACAGAATTAAGGTCCAAGATTCAAAACTGCTTTTATGATAACATCGTGATCTCTGATCATGCACCCTGTTGTCTAATATATGTAGATAAAAAATTGACAAAGGAATCAGGTAGATGGCAATTTCAGCATAAATGGCTTCAGGATGAGGAATTTGTCAAGTATATAGAAAAACAGATAGACGAGTTCTTTGACATCAATACTACACAAACATCAGCATGTGTAAAGTGGGAGGCTTTCAAAGCTTTTATTAGGGGACATATTATTAGTTATACAGGATCAAAATCTAAGAAGACTCGAGAGGAGAGAGCTAAATTGGAACATAAAATAAAAAATCTTCAGGAAAAAGTGTATGCAGGAAGTGACCCAAGGTTGGAGAATGAATTACTGATTTTGAGAGCTGAATACGACAAAAAATCAGCGAATAGAGCTGCCTCGAGTCTTCTGAGATTGAAACAATCTTTTTATGAACAAGGTGAAAAATCAGGAAAATTATTAGCATGGCAGATTAAACAATTGGAAATTAAAACACCAATTACCAGTATTATAAGTAAGGGACAGGTAGTTATAGATCCTTTAGAAATTAATAGAGCCTTTAGAGATTACTATGAAAAATTATATGATACCAAAAATGAACCTGATTTAACAAAACTAAATGGGTTTTTGAACGAACTATCTATACCGTGTATTCCAAATGAAAACAGGGAGATATTGGAGTCTAAAATTAGTCAAGAAGAAGTTGGGCTAGCCATTGATAATATGAAATCAGGAAAAAGTGCAGGACCAGATGGTCTTCCAGTTGACCTTTATAAAAAAATTTAAGAATAAATTAATAAAACCTTTTTTGGAAATGGTTTTAGAAGCATTTCAAAATAATAATTTACCATCATACATAAATAATGCCTTAATTATACTGCTGCCAAAACCAGGTAAGCCCTCTAATAAATGTGAAAATATGAGACCAATAAGCCTATTAAACGCCGACCTTAAGATAATCTGTAAAATTTTAGCAAGACGAATACAAGAAATTTTACCAAATATTATTAATCGAGATCAGAATGGCTTTATAAAGGGTAGACAAGGCTTCCATAATGTAAGAAGACTATTTAATATTATTTATTTTAATAAAGAAGCACCGGATACAGCTCTCCTATCATTGGACGCCGAAAAGGCCTTTGATAGAGTTGAATGGCCCTTTCTTTTTGAAGTCCTACAAAGGTTTGGACTTGGAAATAATTTCATAAAATGGGTTCAAATAATATACAATAATGCTACAGCAGAAATCCTAACAAATAACAATATTTCAAAACCAATAAAAATCAATAGAGGATGTCGACAAGGCTGTCCACTTTCACCTTTACTGTTTACTATGGCAATTGAACCTTTAGCGATAGCGATACGTTTACATTCACAAATATATGGAATTAAAGTTGGACCAACAGAACATAAAATCTCCCTGTACACCGATGACATAATTTTGTTTATGTCGAATCTAAAAAAATCAATTCCAACCTTGTTGAATTTAATAAAGAATTTTGGGGAAATATCAGGATATAAAATAAATAAAACTAAATCTTCAATATTAATGCTAAATGAGACCCAGAGAAATTACCCAGCCCCTGAGGTAAATCAATTCAATGTTGTAAATCAGTTTAAATATTTAGGAATCCAAATTATGCCTAAGCTAGAATCAGTCGCCAGTGTCAACTATGAAGCCTTAATGTCAGATATCAATGAGTTAACTCAGAGATGGATGTCACTACCAATGTCGATGATCGGGAGAATCAATATACTTAAAAGTAATATTTTACCTAAAATACTTTATTTATTTCAATACATTCCCTTATCACCACCTTTAGATCTATTCTCAAGAATAAAAAAAAAGTTAGTGGAATTTATATGGAACAACAGGAGGGCTAGATTACGTTTGTCTTTATTATATTTACCATTTGATCGTGGAGGTCTGAAATGTCCAAATTTTATGTTGTATTATTGGTCGGCACAACTGAGGTCTATGACATATTATTTTTCATCAAATGATCTCCCTCACTGGACTGAAATGGAATCATACAATTTACCTTTACCTCTTCCCATATTCATATACTCAGATTCGGCAAAAAAATTACAAAAACAAGTTAAAAATCCATTTGTAAAGCATATGATCAAAATATGGTGTGAAGCTAAAAACTATTTAAAAGAACCACAGTTATTGTCACAATTTAGTCCAATATGGGGTAATCAATATTTTAAACCAGGGAGAGCGGACGCTGTATTTAAAGTATGGAATTTAAAAGGGATACAAAAGATTCAGGATTTATATTTGCCATGTGCAGACAACATAATGTCTTTTGAAGAGCTGAGGATCAAATTTAATCTCAATAGAACACATTTTTTTAAATATCTTCAACTTAGAAACTTTATTCGATCAAATCAAAATAAAGCTCTCACTCGACCTATTTATTCATCCTTGGAAAAAATGATGATGAAAGATAGTAAAAGAAAGGGTATTATTTCAGAGTTTTATAACTCACTGACACTATCTTCAAGTGAAAATTCACTGAAAAGATTAAACTACTGGAAAGAAGATCTGCAAATTGAAATTTCAGAGGAACAATGGGAATTGGCTTGTACAGAAGCTCAAACCAAATCAATAAATGCACGCCTTAAATTGATACATTTCAAATGGTTAATGCGGATGTATGTTACACCGGAGGAGTTAAATAGATATAACAAAAATATACCAGATACATGCACAAAATGCATGGAAAGTAAAGGAACCCTATTTCATTGTTTATGGGAATGTAGATTAATAAGAATGTTTTGGGAAGAGGTGAGGGTAACAATTGAAAAAATAATCTCAAAACAAATCATATTGAATCCTAAACTGTTTTTGTTGGGTCTGTACCCAGAAAAGCATAATTTTAATAAAAGTGAAAGAACATTCATAGACCTCAGTTTGCTTAATGCCAAAAAATGTATTGCACTATTATGGAAAAAGACTCATAGACCAGATGTGACTCAGTGGTTAAGACAGATGTTAACAAACCTTCCATTAGAAAGAATAACATATATACTAAAATCAAAGGAAATTGTGTTTGAGAATATATGGAGACCTTTTATTGATTATGTAAAAAATTTAAACATAACTCTTGAAGAAGAAGGTGAATGATGTGTGTGGACCTTGTAAATTCCAAACTGGTGAACATAATATGTATACTTATGTATTGGATTGTCTAGACTAAACAGAGGAGCATTGTTGAAGATTTGATTTTGTTGGTGGTTGTTGGTGTTTTTAGTGCATTTTTTTTTTTTTTTTTGTAGTACTTTAGTGTTAGTGTTTGATTGTTTGTATCATGTTTGTTAAAAAAAAAAAAAAAAAAGGTTCAATAAAGATATTGTGGAAAAAAAAAAATTACTTTTCGTTTTTTGGCCATTTTCGTGTCCTGCGTTTAGGCCCCATCACACCTAGACGATTTAGGCAGTGTTTGGAAAAACTATGAAAAATTTGGAGAATACGCTGGCATATGTGGAATCAATTATGGTTAAGTTTTGTCTAAGTTAAGCACCCTGAAGCACGCTGGTATATGGCGTAGTTTGCCGAGCTCCTCTGAAAATTTTCCGACATATCCAGCGTATGGTTGATATGCCCCGCATTCGTGGAGCAAAGGTTGAAGGTAAGTTATGTGTTCATTTATACACGTTACTTGTCAATGACTCAGTTACTGAGAAGTCAAACTACATCGAGATTAATGTCTAGCGTACCCAAAAATTCAATTCAACTTTATTTATATAGCGCCATTTCACAACAACAGTCATCTCATAGCACTTTCAACTGTAGGGGAAACCCCCACAGTTGCAGAAAGACCCCAGCAATCAGGCGATCCCCTGTGAGCAAGCACTTGGCGATGGTGGAGAGGAAAAACTCCCTTTTAACAGGAAGAACCCTCCAGCAGAACCAGGCTGAGGGAGGGACAGTCATCTGCTGCGACTGGCTGGGGGGTGAGGGGATAGAGGAAAAAAAAAGAAGAGACATGTAGAGAGCAAAAGGCAAGAGGGGGACTCAATCTATGGGAGAGAACAAACAGATGTTAATGACCAGCAAAAATATTTCATTGAGAGTGAAGAAAGGAGTGAAGCCCAGTGCATTGCTGGAGGCCCCATGGCTGTCTAAACCTATTAGCAGCATAACTAAGGGAGAGTTCAGGGGCACCTGATCCCACCCCAATTATAGGCAATATCAAAAAGGAAGGTTTTAAACCTATTCTTAAAAACAGAGATTGAGTCTGACTCCCGAATCCAGATTGGCAGCTGATTCCACAGGAGAGAAGCTTGACAACTGAAGGCTCTGCCTCCCATTGTACTTTTGGAGATTCTAGGTATTGCAAGTAATCCTGCATTTTGGGAGCGTAGTGCTCTGTTAGGATGATAGGGTGGCATCAGATCTTTTAAATAAAAAGAGGCCTGATTATTTAGAGCTTTGTAAGTGAGGAGAAGGATTTTAAACTTAATTCTAAATTCTATGAGAAGCCAATGAAGGGAGGCCAAAACCAGAGAGATGTGGTCTCTTTCTAGTATCTGATAAAACTCTTGCTGTAGCATTTTGGATCAAATGAAGACCTTTTAAAGATGTTTTAGGACAGCCTGATAGAGTTACAAAAATCTAATCTAGAGCTAACAAAAGCGTGGATTAGTTTCTCAGTATCACTCAGACAAGATGCTCCTAATCTTGGCAATATTACGCAAATGATAGAAGGCAATCTTAGAAACAAGTTTAACATGTGAATTAAAAAACAGATCTTGATCAAATATAACTCCAAGGTTCCTCACAGAACTATTAAGAGAAAGAGCAACCACATCCAAACTAAGTTTGATTTGGAAAGGTATTTCTAAGGTTTTTTGAACCAACTAGAATGACTTTAGTCTTGTATGAATTTAATAGCAAGAAGTTACAAGTCATCCAAGCTTTGATTTCCTTAAGACAGTGCTCTAACTTGGCTAACTGCTTACTATCATCTGGCTTCACTGACAAGTATAACTGTGTGTCATCTGCATAACAATGAAAATATATACAGTACTTTCTAGTAATGTTGCCTAGCGGAAGCATATATAAACTAAAAAGAATAGGGCCTAGCACAGATCCCGGTGGAACTCCGTGATTGAGCACTGAGTTGGAAGAAAACTCATTGACATGAACAAACTGGAACCTATCAGATAAATCAGTCCCTCCAGGAATTTGCGATGTTGCGATTGTGTCAATTCATGCGAAATCAGCCAATCAGCGCAACTATTGTGTGACCTTGCAACTTTATCCAATCACTGCAACTTTCCCGCAATTTTGGCCAATCCTTGTCAACTTCCGCCAATTTCACCAATCAAATTTCAGCTGACTGGCGCTGAAATGCTCAGTCTAACTAATCAAATGCATCACTACATCGCGTTCACTTCCGTGTTTACAGTAAATATTAATGGAACGCTTCAGCAAAAAACAGTGTGATTAAAAAACAAAACACTCACCCGCGAGGTTTCCAACACTGTCCCTTCCTCTGTGTCCCCCAGCCTGCCGGTGGACGTCTCCGTCCTGACCACGTGTACAAAGTGCTGGGTTTGTGTTGAAAAACGTCCGCCTGCCCCAAAAGCACCCCGTTGCGGGAACGCACGTGACAAGAGACTCCATAAAATCACAGAAACAAGCAAGTCTAACACTACAGCCAGTGTTTGATCATTTCATATATCTTTAGAGGTAAAATCATTACTACATCTTGTCAATGAACTTTAAAGCTGTGAATCTCTGATCTGAACACGGACAAACGCCCCCCACTCCCCCATAAATGAAAGATGTGTGTCTGATGAGACGGGTGTGTGTGTGCGTATGTGTCAAGACGCGCAGCAGATAGACAGGTAGGAATTAGGCATAGGAATACTGTCTGCATTTTTTTCCCCCCGGAAAAACACAAACTCCAATAGACAATACAGACTGACAGAATAAATTATTTTTTCCTTTCTGCTCGGTACAGAGTGGTTGGGGACCGTAGGGAGTTTTCAAATGAAGGCGCTGTAAATAATTTCCACATCTGTGCGCCACCGCACATGGGCAGCGCAGTGGCGCAGTGGTTAGCACTGCGCCAGCATAGCAACTCACCCATGGCCATGGGATCCCTGGTTCGATCCCAGCCCCTGATCAACAGTGATCTGTGTGGAGTTTGCATGTTCTCCCCATATCTGCGTGGGCTTACTCTGGAATTTCTCCGGTTTCCTCCCACAGGCCAAAAACATGCAGGTTAGGTTAATTGGAGACTCTAAAGTGGCCCTAGGTGTGAATGTGTGTGTGAATGGTTAAGGGATAGCGCCGTACCGTGGCTGCTTCATCCATCCAGGTGGATGTCCTCAAGTTCCCCTCTGGGGATCAATAAAGTATACAAAATCAAAAAAAAAAAAAAAAAAAAAAAAAAAAAAAATCAAATCTCTACTCTTTAACATGCATTCAATGCAATTTAGCTATTGTAATGGATAGTTTGTTAAAGTCTGTATTGGCTGTTGCACAAAAGAGTTTCTGTATAGCATAAGTTTCTGCATAATTCACAAATCACTGTAATAGGAAATGTTTGACAATCCTATGCTTTTCTTGTATTGTTAAATAGAATATCACTGTAGTATGCTGGAAAAACCATCTGCTTTAAAATTCGTTAAAAAAAGTCCCGCAAATAATAATAATAATAATTTTTGGGAAACAATCATAAAAACATCCCGCGAAATCCTGGAGGGACTGATAAGAGCTAAACCACTGCAACAAAGTTCCATTAAGTCCAACAAGGTGTTCTAGTCTATCAAGTAAAATATTATCATCAATAGTATCCACAGCTGCGCTAAGGTCCAAAAGGACAAGTACAGAAACAAGTCCATTATCAGATGCAATAAGGGGGTCATTAATGACCTTCACTAAAGCTGTTTCAGTACTATGATGGATTCTGAACCCAGATTGAAACTCTTCAAATAAACCATTTCCCTGCAAGTGGTCAAATAATTGCGTAGCAACAACTCCAAGATGTTTGAAATAAAAGGCAGATTCGAGACTGGTCTATATTTTGTAGCGCTATGAGATGAGGCTTTTTAAGTAAGGGTTTAATTATAGCAGTTTTAAAAGCCTGTGGTACATAGCCTAATATTAATGAAGAATTCATTATTTGAAGAACAGAGCTACCAATAAATGGGAAGACTTCTTTAAATAACGTGGTAGGAATAGGGTCTAGTAGACAAGTTGAAGGCTTGGATGAGGAAATTATTTTATCTAACTCTAGAAGGTCAATTGGAGTAAACTCATCCAAACAGATATCAGTTGAAAGAGTTGTAGTAGTTACTGTATTTAAGTTAACGGTGGGAAGAATCTGACTGATTTTATCTCTGATGGATGAAATTTTATTATTGAAGAAGTTCATAAAGTCCTGACTAGTAAGCTCTAGGAGAATGCTAGATTTGACAGAGTCCTGACTCTTTGTCAGCCTGGCTACAGTGCTGAAAAGAAACCTGGGATTATTCTTGTTCTCGTCTATTAATGAGGAATAATAACCTGTTCTAGCTTTCCTAAGAGATTTTTATAAATTATAAGAGGATTTCTCCAAGCTAAATTGATTTCATCTAATTTAGTGGAGCGCCATTTTTTTTCCTAATTGATGAGTCTTCTGTTTTAAGCTACGAGTTTCTGTGTTGAACCAAGGAGTTAAAAATCTATGATTAGACTTTTTTAAAGGGCCCACCATGTCTAGAGTCTGATGCAGAGAAGCTCTAACACCATCTACCATGCTATTAATTATAGAAGGAGCAAGCTCTCCATTGCTCATCTCCGTTGTGTTGACACATGGCACAGAGGAAACGATCTGCTTAAACTTGGTAACAGCATCATCTGAGAGGCATCTATTGTAGTAATATTTTTCTTTAGGAGCCAAATAGTCAGAAATAGTAAAATCAAAGGTTAACAGATAATGGTCTGACAGTACAGGGTTATGAGGAGACGCTACCAGATTTTCTATTTCTATGCCAGATGTCAGAACAAGGTCCAACGTATGGTAGAGGTAATGGGTAGAATTTCCTACTTTTTGAGAAAACACCATTGAGTCTAATATTGAATTAAATGCCATATTAAGGCAATCACTATCTACATCTACATGTGTGTTAAAGTCCCCTACTGTAATTATTCTATCCGATTTCAGCACTAAATCTGCTAAGAATTTGGCAAATTCGGATAAAATCTCTGAGTAGGCTGAGGGAGAACAATAAACTATGGCAAAGAAAATTGGGTTTAACCTGAAATTGCTAAAATGCCCAATACTGAGAACCATGCCCTCAAAGGAATTATAACATGTTTTTTGCTTTACATTAACTCATAATTTGGAATGGTAAATTGTTGCTACTCCTCCTCCATGACCAGAACTTCTGGGATTTTGACAGTTTACCTAACCAGAGGGAGTTGATTCATTTAAACAAACACAATCCTCTCACTCTAACCAAGTCTCTGTAATGGACAGTAAATCAATCTAATGATCAATTAACAGATCATGGACTAGCAGAGACTTGGGAGTTAGAGACCCATACCTGTCAAGGCATACCTCATGCTTCCCTTATTGGGGGGGGCCTTCACACCTGTACTGACCTCATGCCTCCCTTATGGGGCTTTCACGCCTGTACTGAGTACTTAAAAACTGTATTTATCGGCAGATGAAAGAAAACTGAAGCAAAAAAACAAACAAAAAAAACAAACAGCAACTGCAACATGAACTATTTCAAATTCATTCATTTATGCTGCCAATGCTGAAACAAAAGCAGAATGGATTTTTGTTTCATAAGTTAAGTATCAGAAATAATTCTCTTTGAAATTGTGTTAATAATAATAATAACAATGAAAATATCAATCTTATTCAGCCCTTTCAATATAATGCTATACATTCAGATGTACATTCTGCTGGGGGTTTCTTCCTGTTAAAAGGGAGTTTTTCCTCTCCACCGTCGCCAAGTGCTTGCTCACAGGGGATCGCCTGATTGCTGGGGTCTTTCTGCAACTGTGGGGGTTTCCCCTACAGTTGATAGTGCTATGAGATGACTGTTGTTGTGAAATGGCGCTATATAAATAAAGTTGAATTGAATTGAATGTAAAGCAAAGTTCCAAGATACAAAATAACAGTACACTATAGGGGATTTGGGCTACCTCTAAGCATGTTTGTTAAGATTTTAAAGCATTTTTTTTTTGTTATATTTAGGTAATATTTTCAAGGTGAATAATACTGCCCATACCTGAAAACATTTGGAGATTTCTCCTTCAGTCTGGAAAGGTCTCGACCCACCATCATGTTGCAATTGTCCGAACCAAAGCCGACAACATTCTGCCATGGAATATTGTGCAATCTAAAATAAATAAATAAATGGTGACGGTGAAGGAGAACGATGACGTCCAGTCCCTCGATTTCCCTTTTCTTCAAGCTTTGTTTACTTCGCCGACGGCGCGCTGCAAGAAGCCATTTTGAAACTCACAAAAACACTGCTTAGGTGCGCTTGTGGAGGATCGAAATAAGTGCAGGCGGACGCTGAGCGCACTGCCAGCCCTGTACGCTATGGGGGTCACACACGAGGTGTTCCTCCACACTCAATTTTTTTTCCCGTATATTTTTCTTTTTGGCGTACAGAAATGGCAATACGCCCGTATTTGCTAAAATTGCATTTTCCCCGTATTAAAATACGGCGAAACCGTATCACTTGACAGGTATGGAGACCTAATATTTAACAAATCGCATTTAATTTTTAAATTATGAGGAAGAACAGAGGCCAAGTCATTAAATTTAGAGGCTTCATGTTTGAGTTTTACCAACTTTTTGTTTAATCACTTTGGGATGCCTATACATTATATTTTTATTTACTTTAGAGGGCACAGACAGTGATTCTCTGATGGAGAAGACGGGCTAAGTTGAGGGGTGGCAGCTGGAGAGGAGCTGCATCTGCCACCCCTCAACTTAGCCCCTGTTATTTGTTATTTCTAACATATGAGTAATGCTCTGTGAACCTATGTGTAACTTACTGAATGAGTTTCTAACTTGGAGCTACCCTATATAGGCATATTTGCAGTGTTGGTTCACAGGAAAAAGCCATATAGAGTTCTGCTCAGCTGCTGCCTGCAGCGCACACACAGAGACCGAAACACACGTACTTGTTTGTGTAACGGGACCTGCCGGGGATGTATCTGAGCACTTTCAAGCTACAGGAAAAAGCTCCAAATCACTGTTTTAGCCCTCCCCCTGTTTTTTTTTTTTTTTTAACCTTTGCAGTCTGTCCCATCAGCTGTCCAGTGCCGTTCTGATAGATATGCCAAAATGTCAGAACACCGGAGGAGGTGGATCCAATCAGCTGATCGCTCAAAGAGCAGAGCTCAACTGTTTTCCATGATATAATCACACTTTGCTGTTGGCTGTGCCTCTGGGCAAACACACACTCCATGCATTATCTTGTATTTTTTCACTTTATTGAAAATAACCTTTTTTAATCACCATCAATTAACGTGCCTTTGACCCAGGTCGTGTCGGGCCACTGCTTCGCTCGGCATGTTTTGTGTTGGATAAACCGGTGTTCTTTGTCAGACCCGGGTCCCCGCTGATGTTCCGCCCAGTCTGCTTGCATGCCTCCTGTTCTTCATATATGCCAAATTATCCTTAGACCTATGCAATCATGGCAACTTTATGGTATAATTTTTTTAAGCATTAAATCTTCATCATCATTCGTCATTTTTCCCTTCCTTGTTTTGTTTAGTTAACACTGTGGTGACTGACTGGTTGTGATGCTGCATATTATACCATCAGCATGGCCATGATGCCATGTATTATCCAATCAGCATGGCCGTGATGCAGCATATTATCCAATCAGCACGGAGTCAATCCGAAACAAGGCTCACATGTCCTGAAGCCAGGGCAAGAGAAGGCAGAGCGGTGGCTAAACTGTTATTGATAAAAATTGCATATTTTGACTGAGCAACTTCATACTCGGGGGTGCACACCCTCGTAACCTCAGCAAAGCATTTAAAATCTTAGGCCAGTCTGATGAACGGTTCAAGAGATACGCATGGAACACACACACAGATTCCATACATTTATAGATACAGTATACGTTTGTGTATGTGCATACAGGGTGTGTACAAGATGTGAGAAAGTGCGAGTGTGGCTGCCCCATCGTCCCTGTGGTGCTGGTCAGCGCTGGGGTACGACGATGGTGGGTCATGGGTTGCATGGCCTGGCGCCCCTCGCCCTGGGATGGGATCTGGGGGCGGTGGGTGACTTTCAGAGCCAATTTGGGAGCTGGCTTCTGGGGAATGGGGGGGGGGGGGGGGGGGGGTTCTCTCTGGGACTGCCCCCCCCCCAATTCTGGGTGGATTATATATCTCATTGGATACACTTAGGGTTTTGGGGTGGAGGTGTGCTGTATGGTGTCAATGAAGAGGATCCCTCTGTTTACTACTGTGCCATGGGGCCACCCTCACCTCAGTTTTAATTGCACTGTAGACACTGAGGGCGGCGCGGTGGCGCAGTGGTTAGCACTGCGGCAGCACAGCAACTCACCCTTGCCGGGGAATCCTGGGTTCGATCCCAGCCCCCGACCAACAGTGATCTGTGTGGAGTTTGCACGTTCTCCCTTTGTCTGCGTGGGTTTACTCCGGGATTTCTCCGGTTTCCTCCCACATGCCAAAAACATGCAAGTTAGGTTAACTGGCATCAAAAACTGGGGATTCTAAATTGTCCTTAGGTATGACTGCGAGAGTGAATGGTTGTCTGTCTCTCTGTGTTGGCCCTGCGATGGACTGGCGATCTGTACACTGCCCCTCGCCCAAAGATGCTGGGATAGGCTCGAGCCCCCCCGCGACCCGAAAAGGATTAAGCGGAAGAAAATGAATGAATGAATGAATGAACACTGAGGGCTTGGGGGGATGGGAGCTCTGCTGCTCATACCAATGGGTAGCGGTGCCCTATCACACTACCCCCCCCCCAATTTTAACTGCACTTTGGTAGTTCACACACCTGCACCCAATCACACCACACAAATAACACTCACCCATCACGATTCACGCATGATGGGGGCGGCGGGGGGGGTCTTCCTTCACCCCTGCTGCCCTCCTTCTGTCAGGGGCCTGGCTGGTGACCTGGGGCCCGTCATGTTGTCATCATCCCAGGGCACTACTGAGAGTCAATATGTGCGAGCAAGGGAGGGAGCAAGTCAGAGCAAGTGAATAAGTGAGAATGAGGGAGTGATGAGTAGTGATGGTGGGTCGGATGTGTGTGGTGTTTGCATGTTGGGTGGCATCTCTGAGCGCTTGCGGTGATAGTTCACCCCAGGCAGGCATTGGTGGCGGTGGGTTGCTTCTGTAGCCGTGGCTGCCCTGGGGCGGGTTGGCGGGCGTGTGGCTGCTGGTTCGCACTGGCAGCCTCCCAGGCCACTGCCGGGCATTGGTGCACATTCGTGCCCACTGCATCTGCGCCGTGGCCACCCCAAGTGTTAAGGGTGAATAACTGAGTGTGAAAACAAGAGCATGAGTAAATGTGAGTGAGTCAGAGAGCAAAAGAGGGTATATATGAGTGAGTGTGTGTGAAAAGAAGCATGTGTGAGTGCGAGCGGGAATGGGAGTGAGACTGAACAAGTATGGGAGGGGGTTAGAGTGAATGAGTGAGTGTGGGAGGGTGAGTGAGAGTGAGTGTGTGTGAGAGCATGAGTGTGTGAGTACGTGAAAGTGAGTGTATGTGCTGGTGGGGAGTGCTGGACTGAAGGGATGGCACCTCCTGGCCACGTGGGCTCCCTTGGACTGCGGGGGCTGGACCCCTGTGGGTTCCCCACACCTTTCTGCTGCCTTCCCTGGGCGTGGATCGGGGCGCTGGAGTCGGCGCGGGAGAGCGTTGGCCTACTGGTGCCTGGGGCCCATAGGGCTGGCATTGGCCCCGCTGGGGGGGGCTGGGGAGGGCTGGTCGGGGGCGCACCATGCCAGCCGCTTGGTGGCCTGGCCTTCCTCGGCTGTCCCTCCTGGGGCGGTTGCATGGCTGTCCTGGGGCTTGCTGGCTTTGGGACATTTGTGCTCTGTGGGGGTTGGTGGCGCTGTCTTCCTTGCTCGGGGTTTCGGGGGGGGGGGGGTTGTAAGGTTGCTGTGACCTGCCACCTTCAGGTATGTTTCCTAGCAAACCACTCACACAGTCACGTTGTGCGTGCTCTCATACACACATATACACACACGCACATATGTCTCTGTTCTTTTACAGGTGCAAATACCAGACTCATGATGAGACCTTTTCAGAAGAAGAAAGTTTGTCTCTGTTTGTTTCAGTTGTATCAGTGTGTTTTTTCTGTTTCTCTCTTTTCTTTCCCCCTCCCCATTACCCCCCTATCAGGTCCATCATGGGTAAAGCAATTTAAATAAAGTAATAAAAGTTATTACAAGGAGTCTATAAATAATATACAGTACATACAGTATATAAGTACTGTATAAAGCTCCTTTTGGCAAAGTAAATCTGTTTAGCACAATAAGGGAATGAGATTTCTGTTCTGCTTAACTAGCTGCTTGACAGGACAAGGCAAAAAAAAAAAAAAAAGTTAACATGGGAAACACGTACCCAAAAAGACTTTCTCTTTCCCGACAGAGTAGGATCCACACACTACAAGTGTACGTGGTGTGAGTGTCACCAATTCAAAGGCTGTGCTGGCTGCAAAGTTGATTACTTCTTGTTGCCTGGGAAAGGTATATTCAGGGCTGCAGTATCTAGAGAGATGACATTTCATTTTTTTAAGTCATAAACTGGAGATTGAAAAGAACAAATTCCAAAACTTTGAAATGAGGTGCTCACGTGGTATCCAAGTAGACCGTTTGCACCCTGCAGCTGAGCAGCTCAGGGTACGTCTCCATGGACGGATCAGCTCTGAAGTCTCCAGTGTGGAGGACTGTCTGTCCATCGGGTAAGAAGAAGAGCAGCATGGCAGCTCCTGGACAACTGGGAGAACATTCAGGGACAGGTGATGAAGGAAAAGACAATGAATACGGACTACTGAACACCAAACGAAGATGATGAGCAGGGGGTAATAAACATCAAAAAAGGAAGGAAGCCAATAACAAAAATAAAGCACCATCTTTGGAGGGGAAAGGTGGGAATAACCCCCCCCCCCCAAGACACACACACACACACACACCCCTGATGTTGATCACTCACTGGTTGGCATCCAGGAGGATGACCCGGACTCCTCCTATAGTGACTTCAGTATTCATGGGGAGGATGTGGACAAATTCCTCCGCCACTTTCAATTTGCTTTTCACCAGGTTCCCTGTGATCTTAACAGGAAAAAAAAGGCAATCAGACACACTAAGTTTCTTTAGCACAGCCAACCAAGCCGGCAAAGACAAAATTTGTGTCTTGATTAACAGAAAATTAACAAACCAAAACCTGAGCAACCTCAGCGACTCCCGTCAGCGCACCACATTCAACAACCTTTTTAAATCTGAAAATATTATCCACTCTTCACTTTCAGCAGTAATCGCAAAGCTTTAGCTCATGACATCTTAATAGAGACTACAGTTTAAATTTGTTTGGAAGAAGCTACTTTTCATACCAATTTATTTTTTCTTCCAAAAACTACTCCTTTATATCCATCCATACAAATTTATGTTCCTTGCTTATTTTCCGGGCTAAGTATTTAATTGGAAAAAATATTAGACTTACAACTTACTGTTTATTCCAGCTCTGAAGCATAATTCTAACCGTAAATAAATTAAGCTGATTAAACATTTGCTCCATTAGACAGTGAAATAAATGTCAACAACTCTGTTCTTGTGGGCTGCAGCAGCACTAGCTGCTGACCTAAGGTTATATACAACCACTGATAAATCAAGAACAAGAGAATGTATATGGCTTGACAGAGAGACTGCACATAATTAGCTTTTTGCTCGAGTCGCTGTCAAAAGCTACATTCCAATCCACAGTGTACTTCAACGGTACTTCCTAATCCCTGCTCTGTTCTCAGAGAATATCAGTGAACTGCCCTTTACAAAATTTCTCCATTTGAAACTGCCTGCAACGTTGCCTCCCTCCTCCGTGGGTTACCACAGTAACCATGGACATGTATGGTGGATATTTTACATTTCTTCAATAAAATATTAATGCAAATATCTTTTATTACCATCAGTTGATATAAACAATAACCAACAGTTTAGCTGCTTGATAACATCAGCAACAATAGTTTGTTTTACTAATATTTGAGGTGCAATGACTTATGGACAATCTTTTTGTCAGCTTCTGGTGATGTACGGTTGTTCCCGTCTTCCCTACTCAGTTCCCTTTGAACTAAACACCCTTTGATCCCTTCAGTTTGGAATCTCACTTAATATGGCAAAATACCTATGCAGTCCATGTCGGCATACTACACTAATGGGCGACTGGAACGCACCTATAGAGATCTACGAGTTTCTCTTAGCAGCATTAACTAACAAGCTTGCGGTTACCAAGCAAAGCACAGAATATATGACAAACATCCATCAGATAACCAAAATCATCTCATTCCTTCCCCTTATTCAAACTCCATTTACAAAGTATTTTTTCTAAAAATTGTCAAAAAAAAAAAAAAAACTTGAGCTGGAAGGGGGCTACTTTAAGTATATCCAGTTGAGGGTGGCCATTCGGAATAAAAGCATAAAGAAACCAAGCCATTCTGATCACTGAAACGCTATAGAGCTTTATGAATAATTTTAGGAAGTGTTGAGTTGTGGGACAGAAAAAAAGCCTCATCAGAACATTGGGCTTTTTATTGTTTTTTTCTTCTCCTTTTTCTAATTGACAGAAGTCCAATGCAGGGACGGAGGACTTTAATCCCTGACCTCTGAAATTAATTTGTTATACATAGAGAAAATTATCCCTTATACGTTAAAATCATTCTAAACTCTGACATTTCCTCACTGATCAAACTTTTCTGGGCTGTGACCCACCTGGCACTCATGCTGAATATCTGTGGCATCACAAATAAACCAAAACTCCACAGAGCCCTAATAAGGCCTTACAAGTTGTTTTTAGGTTTAATCCTCTGAAAGCACACGGTCCACAGCGATAGAGCCAACTCATCTGATTGCACTAGTCTCTTTCAACATCACACCGAGACTGCCACCCCCACCCTTCCCCAATTTTCTTTCATGTAGTTTAAGGTTCTAAATTTGTAAAACTTGAAGTTATATACAGTGCATTCGGAAAGAATTCATAGCGCTTCACTTTTTCCACATTTTGTTATGTTACAACCTTATTCCAAAAGGGATTAAATTCATTTTGCCCCTCAGAATTCTACACACAATATCCCATAATGACAGTGTGAAAGAAGTTTTTTTTTTTTTTTTTTTAGATTTTTGCAAATGTATTTAAAAAAAAAAAAAAAAAAAAAAAATCAAAAACAAAGAAATCATATGTACAGAAGTATTCACAGCCTTTACCATGAATCTCAAAACTGAGCTCAGGTGTATCCTGTTTCCACTGATTATCCTTGAGAAGTTTCTACAGCTTAATTTGAGTCCACCTGTGGTAAATTCAGTTGATTGGACATGATTTGGAAAGGCACACACCTGTCTATATAAGGTCCCACAGTTGACAGTGCATGTCAGAGCACAAATCAAGCATGACGTCAAAGGAATTGTCTGTAGACCTCCGAGACAGGATCGTCTCGAGGCACAAATCTGGGGAAGGGTACAGAAAAATTTCTGCTGCTTTGAAGGTCCCAATGAGCAAGAAGTTTGGAACCACCAGGACTCTTCCTAGAGCTGGCCGACCGTCTAAATTGAGTGATCGGGGGAAAAGGGCCTTAGTCAGGGAGGTGACCAAGAACCCAACGGTCACTCTGTCAGAGCTCCAGTGTTCCTCTGTGGCGAGAGGAGAACCTTCCAGAAGGACAAGCATCTCTACAGCAATCCACCAATTAGGCCTGTATGGTAGAGTGGCCAGACGGAAGCCACTCCTTAGTAAAAGGCTCATGGTAGCCCACCTGGAGTTTGTCAAAAGGCACCTGAAGGACTCAGAGAAACAAAATTCTCTGGTCTGATGAGACAAAGATTGATCTCTTTGGCATGAATGCCAGGCGTCATGTTTGGAGGAAGCCAGGTACCGCTCATAACCATGCCAATGGTGGTGGCAGCATCATGGTGTGGGGATGTTTTTCAGCGGCAGGAACTGGGAGACTAGTCAGGATAGAGGGAAAGATGAATGCAGCAATGTACAGAGACATGCTGGATAAAAACCTGCTCCAGAGCGCTCTTGACCTCAGACTGGGGCGATGGTTCATCTTTCAGCAGGACAACTACCCTAAGCATACAACCAAGATATCAAAGGAGTGGCTTCAGGACAACTCTGTGAATGTTCTTGAGTGGCCCAGCCAAAGCCCAGACTTGAATCCAGTTTAACATCTCTGGAGAGATCTGAAAATGGCTGTGCACCGATGCTTCCCATCCAATCTGATGAAGCTTGAGAGGTGCTGCAAAGAGGAATGGGTGAAACTGCCCAAAGATAGGTCTGTCAAGCTTATGGCATCATATTCAAAAAGACTTGGGGCTGTAATTGCTGTCAAAGGTGCATCAACAAAGTATTGAGCAAAGGCTGTGAATACTTATGCACATGTGATTTCTTAGTTTGCTTTTTTTTTTTAATCAATTTGTAAAAATCTCTAAAACCTTTTTTCATGTTGTCATTATGGGGTATTGTGTATAGAATTTTGAGGGAAAAAAATAATTTAATCCCTTTTGGAATAAGGCTGTAACATAAAATGTGGGAAAAGTGAAGCGCTATGAATACTTTCTAGATGCACTGTACAGTGGATATAAAAAGTCTACACACCCCTGTTCAAATGCCAGGTTTTTGTGATTTAAAAAAAATGAGACCAAGATAAATCACTTCAAAACTTTTTCCACCATTAATGTGACCTATAACCTGTACAACCCAATTTAAAAAAAAAAAAAAAAAAAATTCTTTTAAGGGGAAAAATAAAATAAAAACTTAGAATAACCTGACTGGATAAATATGCACACCCTGTTATAACTGGGGATGTGACTGTGTTCAGAATTAACCAACCACATGGGAGTCAGCACACACCTGCCACCATTTAAAGTGCCTCTGATTGACTCCAAATAAAGTTCAGTTGTTCTAGTAGACTTTTCCTGACATTTTTGTAGTCACATCTTACAGCACAAGCCATGGTCCGCTGAGAGCTTCCAAAGCATCAGAGGGCTCTCATTGTTCAAAGGTATTATTGAGGAGAAGGGTACAAAAGAATTTCCAAGCCATTAAATATACCATGGAACACAGTGAAGACGGTCATCATCAAGTGAAGAAAATATGGCACCACAGTGACATTACCAAGAACTGGACGTCCCTCCAAAACTGATGAAAAGACGAGAAGAAAACTAGTCAGGGAGGTTGCCAAGAGGCCGACAGCAACATTGAAGGAGCTGCAGGAATTTCTGGCAAGTACTGGCTGTTTAGTATATGTGACAATCTCCCATCTTCTTTGTACGTCTGGGCTATGGGGTCGGGTGGCAAGATAGAAGTCGTATCTTACCAAGAAAAACATCCAAGCCCGGCTACATTTTGTAAACACATATGGAAATTTTCCAAACCCATGTAAGAAAATGTGTTATGGTCTGATGAAGCCAAGGTTGAACTTTTTGGCCATAATTCCAAAAGGTATATTTGGTGCAAAACACTGCTGATCACCAAAAGAACACCATACCTACAGTGAAGCATGGTGGTGGCACCATCATGCTTTGGGTCCGTTTTTCTTCAGCTGGAACTGGGGCCACAGTCAAGGCGGAGGGAATTATGAACAGTTCCAAATACCAGTCAGTGTTGGCACAAAACCTTCAGGCTTCTGCTAGAAAGCTAAAGAGGAACTTCATCTTTCAGCACGACAACGGCCCAAAGCACACATCCAAATCAACAAAAGAATGGCTTCACCAGAAGAAGATTAAGGTTTTGGAATAGCCCAGCCACAGTCCAGGCCTGAATCTGATTGAATATCTGTGGGGTGATCTGAAGAGGGCTGTGCACAGGAGATGCCCTCGCAATCTGACAGATTTGGAGTGTTTTTGCAAAGAACAGTAGGCAAATACTGCCACATCAAGATGTGCCACATTGATAGACTCCTACACAAAAAGACTGAGTGCTGTAATAAAAGCCAAAGCTGCTGCAAAGTATTAGTTTAAGGGTGTGCATATTTATGCAACCAGGTTATTTTAAGTTTTTTATTTTTCCTCTTAAAAGATTTCAGTTTGTTTTTCAATTGGGTTGTACAGGTTATAGGTCACATTAATGGTGGAAAAAGTCTTGAAATTATTTATCTTGGTCTCATTTTTTTACATCACAAAAATCTAGCATTGGAACATGGATGTGTATACTTTTTATATCCAGTGTATAATGTTAAGCTACGTACGTCTACTTGGATTCCACTAAACTCCCAATTTAGACAGTTTTCTTTTTAATTCAAGACTAATTGGTGTAATATTTGAAGAGTGATGACCAAAAGGTGAATAAATGCCTGAATAAATCTAAGTTTCTTTCTGAAAATCTATTAAGGTTTTTAGTCTCATTCAGAGCCAAATTGGTATTCACAACTGCAATGCTGTCATTCTTCCATTAATCCAAGAGTACAGTTAGATAAATAGCTCAGGCATTTGTTATCAATTCTGTGAAAGTGGATTTTTAATGAGTTTGAAATTAACAAGATTTTAGGGTGGAAGAGGTTCTCTTCTATTCCACAGAAAGAAATATTCTGTGGTTGGTAGACTACCATTTATCTGCTAATTTACTGGTTTATATAGCTAAACTGACTGGCATGTTTTATGTTCTTGTATGAATGCGAGTTTGAGCAGCAGTGTCAAACAGGTCAGACAAACTGTCGTACAAAGCTGCCTCTTCATACCCAAGGTATTTAAGTTGTTACATGATGGGATGTAATAAAAATAAGTGTTTAATGAAAGACATTGTGCTAAATATAAACTTATGAAACAGTAAAAAGCAGGGCTCCACTCTGCTGCTCCTCCTTTTGGCTGTTCCCTTTCGGGGTCGCCACAGCTGATCATCTGCCTCCATCTCACCCTATCCCTTGCATCTTCCTCCAACACCAGCCCTCTCCATGTCCTCCTTCAGTACATCCATGAATCTTCTGTGGTCTTCCTTTTTTCCTCCTGCCTGGCAGCTCCATCTTCAACATCCTTTGTCCAATATATCTGCTATCCCTCCTCTGTATGTCCAAACAATCTCAGCCTTGCCTCTCTTTGTGTCCAAACCACACAATCTGAGCTGTCCCTCTGATATACTCATTTCTAATCCTGTCCCTCCCAATGAGAATCTTGTCATCTTCAACTATGCTACCTTCAGCTCTACCTCCTGTCTTTGTCAGTGCCGCCATCTTCAAACAATACATTATAGCATTTCTCACTACAGTCGTGTAAATCTTCCATTTCACTCTAGCTGCTATCCTGTCACAAATCACCCCTGGCATTCATCTCCACTCACACCACCACTCTCTTCACCTCTCTTGTGCACTTTGGATGGTTGACCCCAAGTATTTAAACTCCTCTTCCTTCACTACATCTACTCCTTGCATATTTATTGTTGTCTTGCTTCTACTCACTTTCATTCCGCTTCTCATCAGAGCATACCTCCACCTTTCCATGTTCTCTTCCACCTGCTCCCTACTCTCACTACAGACTACAATGTCATCTGCACACATCATGGTCCACAGACTCCCTGCCTGACCTCGTCTGTCAGCCTGTCCATCACCATGGCAAACAAGAAGGGTCTTAGAGCCAATCCCTGATGTAATCCCACCCCCCTTTGAATCCATCTGTCCACTCCTACAGCACACCTCACCATCATCTCACTGTCCTTATACATGTCCTACACTACCCTCACATTTCTCTGCCACTCCTGACTTCCTCTCTTGGCATCCTAACATATGCTTTATCTAGATCCACAAAGACAGTGCAACTCTTTCTGACCTCTATACGTCTCCATCAACACTCCTAAAAAGCAGGGCTCCACCCAAATATTCAGTTATCCAGATATGTGTTTATTACTCTGGTATTTGGTTTTCAAATTTTCTTACTTCTGAAGGAACAAGAGCTCTGAGGTGAGTGCAATATCCCCTGCCTGTTTTCTTTGAAGATTCCAATGTCATTGAAAGAGAGCAGTTTTCAACTTTTCCATACAGTTCTTGGGGCAGAACCAAAATATGATAAGCCCATCATCCATGAATATACAACACAAATAGATGAATACAACCCATAGGATCCAAAGGTGAACCTGTGTATCAAGTTTGGTGACCATAGCTTTACTCCTATAGTAATAAGGCACAGGGAATGCCAACCTTGACCTTTTGACCCCAAACTTATAGTCAGAGGTCATAGGCTCAGAATGAACCTGTGTACCAAGTTTGGTGACCCTAGCTTTACTCTTACAGTAACTGGGCATAGGGAATGTCAACCTTGGCATTTGACCTTTTGCCCCAAAACTCCTGCAACAATCATTCAAAAGGATTGAATATTTGCAAAAAAAACAAAAAAAAAAAAAACACAAAGTTTCAGTTTGAACATTAATATCTTGTCTTTGTAGTTTATTCAATTGAATATAGGTTGAAACGATTTTTTAAATCGTATCTTGTTATTTACGTTTTACACAATGCCCAGCTTCATTTGAATTTGGGTTGTATATTAAGCGTCTCCTGGTTGGATGCAAGACATCCCCAAAATTGTTAAGGGAAGAAAGTAATGCACTATATGTCGAGGGTAGATTGTATCTGAAGCCCCAGTTTCTGTTGACTGAAGGTTTCTCTACATCAGGGGTGTCCAATCATGTGCCATGGAGGGCCAAGACCCTGCAGGTTTTCTCTTCTACCAGTCTCTTCAGCAGGTGTTTTCACTTACCAGTAATCAGTGACAAGAAATTCAGTGGAATCTGCCGTTGAAGACACTGGTTGGAGGAAAAGCCCGCAGGGTCTTGGACCTCTGTGGCACATGATTGGACACCCCTGCTCTGCATGAACGTAAGTTTGGAATCTGGAATTTCCCCATTGTGGGACTAACAGGCTTATCTTATCTGGCTTCTTTTCAATCTAACCATCGATCTTCTCTGCCCAAAATCCAAACGTACAAAACTCTGTACTGCTGTGACTAAATATTGCCTGGTTAATACCATGTATCATATTATAGGTTATCTTTGAATATGCAAGTATCTTATTTTAGTTTTAAATTGTGACAAATTGTTTTCTGTGCTTTACAAACAAACCAAATCCTGTGTTGAGCTCTGATTGAAAATGCCAAAAATATCTACAAGATTGGTAAATTACCCATCCCTATTTTAGTTGGTTAAATTTGATGTATTAAAAAGTGCATTCTCATAGAACATACAGATCTTGTATGTCATCTCAGAATTGTACAGCGTGACATGTGTTGCACCTGCTGGTGCTGTGACAACAACAATGTCCACTGATGAGAAGAAGGACTCAGACCCCAAAAAACAATGGGGTTTCTTCTGTGGATGATGAACTGGCTTCTTTGGTGTCCAAATCTCTCTAGAAAACGGGTAACAAGGTGAAACTTCCACCAAGTTCTCCAGCTGCTGCTCAGAGGCGCACAGCACAATTACAAGAAGACGTACCTAGATCTAAGAAACATAGGGGCTCCTTCTCTGAATGATGAAGAGAATCAGAATTGTCTCATCCCATGTCCTCCTAAAATTCCAGTCCATCCAGGTCCTCCCCCTCTTATTCCTCTTGGAAGAACCTTGTGTGAGCAGGTGTCCAGCTTTAGAAACGTCTAGGTTTTTCTTCCCCCGGATGATGAATTGGCCTCTTTGATGTCCAACTGTCTCAGCCCGTTGACGTTCCACTACTTCCAAGTTCTCCAGATGGGGAAACGGCCCGCCCCATACCATAATCCCCCTGCGGTTTTTGTCCAGTGACCCCTTTCGTCTTCAACCAGAGTAGGATAATAATCTTAAGAACTCAATTCTTTCATGTTTTTGGACTTAAAGTCCATTAGAAACTATTCAAATATAGGTCAAAAACAAATACCCAGTACAAAGTTTAAACAAACAATACCAGAAGTCATTCATGTTTTAGAATCTGACTTACTCTGTTACAGTAGATTGGAAATGTAGAGTTTTTGGTCAAACCTCCATAGTGGTCAGAGTGGAAATGTGTTAGAAAGTAAGCAGAGATGCCCTCAATCTCGCCATATCTGAAGGCATCTATGGCAAACTTTGTTCCTGAAAAAAATAAATGTTCATGCATCTTAGATTACAAAAGAGCACATTTTAATAAGCACAGCAGTGTGTGAAATGTCAATCACTAACCTGGAATCTTCTTATAAAATGGGCAACGAGGCAACGCCCCCTCTCTAGCAGTGCTGCCTCTGTTCCAACGCAGTCTTTTCTGTCCTCTGGTTCCACGTCTCCCAGCTTCTCCCTGGTCGCCCACTGAAACTTCAGCAGCTTTTGTAATGTGTAATTCATCTACACTTGTCCCAGCCTTAGTTTTTCTCTGCCTGGTGCTCTTGGTAACAGTTTGAACTGAAGGGGTGTTGAGGTCACTTGGTCCACTTTCTGCCTCTTTCTCCTTAAGCGGTTTGAGGCCAAAAAACACCCCAATGTCCGTTTGTTTAAGACTGGAGGACTGCCCTGTCTTGCCATGGCGTTTCAGAGGCGGCATGGCTTGAGTTCTTTGGATAGTTGAGCTCTCTGATGAAGGTTCTTCAGGATTAGGTTCCTCTGTTTGAATACTACTGTCATTCAAGTTACTAAAATACAGGTTGTCTGAACTTGAAAGTGTTTCTCTCAGGCACTCTAAAACAATACTCTGTGGGGACTGAATGCAAGCCTTACTACTACTATGTTGAGCAGCTTTTGCACCTGAGAACTCAGCACTGTTTTTAATTGAGCCAGCACACTGATTAGTGGGTGCTAATGAGGAAACTGAACCCACCTGGGTGTTTGAAGACGACACATTATTTCCTGACAAATCATTGGCTTCCAAATTGTTATTTATGAATTCAGTAAGAAGCTCATCTTCACTTGAGAAGCTGTCAGTAAACAGTGTTATTGAGTCCCCTTCCTCATTTTCAGGCACATTGTTATTAAAAAGAGCTCTTCTACACTCATTATTATCTTCAGTCTCTGTGGGGAACTCAGACAGAGGGGAGTAGGAAATCGCATCCTCATTTTCAGGAGAAGGCTCACGCTTGTATAAACCTTCACCAGTCTGTCCTCTGCTATTCTTCTTACCGGGAATGGATAAAAGCCCCTTTTTACTTTCTTGGGAAGCACTGACTGAAGTTTGCCCTTTGGTAGATGATGACCAACCTTTCTTTTTCTTAAAATCCTCTGGGCCAGGAGAGCGCAGTAAAAGAAGGCCATTAGAACATTTTGACTGAGGTGTTCCTGTGTGACTGGATGAGGCAGAAGAACTAAGAGTGCTGTTCTGTGATGTTTCTAAAATATTCCTCTGATTATCTAGCAGTCCAATTCCACAACTAGAGCTGGATTCCCCACTGGTCCCGGCCTGTTGGGTCAGACTGACAATAGCGGTGTCGATGTTTGCTCTACTGCGAGCCAGAAGTGTATGGTTGAATTTCTTGTAATGAGCTGGAATGGTGGAGAAGCACTGAAGACCATCTGGACACTCTGTAAGAAAATATAAAACAAGCACACAATAATTAGGCTTGTTTAGAGCTAAGCTCATGAGTATGAAAATTATAAAGCAGGGGTTGGCAAACTCTACAAATTTTGAGCGTGTAAAACAATGCTTTAACTAACTAACCTACATTTATATAGCGCTTTTCTAGTCACAAAGACCACTCAAAGCGCTTTCACTAGTACTAACCCTCTATTCTAAGGGCCTATAAGAGACAGATATCTAGGGACAATTTAGAACAACCAATTAACCTAACATGCATGTCTTTGGATTGTGGGAGGTAACTAGAGCCCCCGGACAGGGATGGCAACAGGAAATTCTGATTTCAGCTGAAATCTAATTTGGTCGATTGACTTATGGGGGGGCCGGGGGGGCGCAGTGCCCCTGAAGCTGGGAGGTTTTCAGTAAAACAGAAGTAATTTAGACTGAAAAAAAATGATTAAAAAAAATGAAATACTAGACTTGGATAAATCATTAAATTTAATGAAAAGTTAACTTACTTTTTCTTCAATGTTGTCTCACTGTCTTTAGTCCAACATATTTAACAGTTCTATAAGAGTTTATTACACTATTTACACTGGTCACCAAGTCACTTCTAATGTGAAACTTTCTTCCTTTTGGCAGCAAGCTGTGTCAGTCTCTGAACTTTGAACTTCATCTCCTTTTCTGGTTTCTTCAGAAATTGTCTGAGTGTTTCTGTTACCTCGTCGAACTTTGAGCCAATTTTCACCTTTACCGTCACTTTTCTCTCAAGCCAATTCCATCGGAACTTATTTTTGACACTTTTGTCTATTTCTAGCACTGATGACCCCTGATCCTTCGATAAAAATCTCATAATTCAGCTGAAAACAATACCGAAAGCTCAGAATTCCAACACGAACCAGCGATGTGATTTGGGGTTGGGGAAATTATCTGAAAATTCAGCAGGGGGTCTGGGGGACACAGTCCCCCAGCGGAGTCCTGGGCAGAGCCCCGGTGGTGGTGGGGCAAGGGGGGCAAAGCCCCCCGAAGCTCCTGGGTTTTTATGATTTTTAAGTACCAGAACTGTGCTTAAATGACATAAAACAAACAGCTGAATGCTACTTATTACTGTATAATATTGACTTATGTTCCAAGAAGATAGCATTCCTAAAATATTCCAACAAGCATTATCCATCACATGCTTTAACACTTGATCAAATCAAAATCAGTTAATTTTATCTATTCCATAACAGAAATAAAATTCCAACATACCATTACTTTTTATAATTTCAGCATTCATTTCAGATCACCAGTTTCAATCTCCATTGAGACTTGAGCAGTTCATTTTGCACAATCACTGATGTAGCCAAGTCTTAGAAATATTAAAAAGTTATGAGTCAATGTCCACTGTGCACTGTCAATTTCAAACTGTTTGGAATCATAAAAGGGGATGGTTAACTTTTATTACCGTTTCCTCCCCCGCGCAGCCCAGCTCATACAGCCGTTGTACGCTGCTAACAGAGAGTTAATGGCTCTCCACCTGGCCAGTCACTTCCAGTCCTGCCTGAAAGGGCGCACCTTCACTGCGTTTGTGGACCACAAGCCGCTAACGTACTTAACCACTTGCACTCCGTTGTTCTGTGGACGGGCAAGTCTCTGCGTCCTAGGACGCACGAGGGCGCACAAGAGCGCACTAGTGCGCGCGCGGACGCATGACGCATGATATACTGATGATGGTGCAGATGGAGATGGTGCTGGCCTCCAAGCGCCACTGGGAAAAAAATCTGCAAACACAGCCGCGAACAGATTAGTTCATCTGATTGACCTCTCATTCGACTAATAAGAGCCTTGAATTGGGTTTCTGAAACCTTGACGAACCAATGAATGAAAACCTAGGAAGGAGGACCCGCCTCCCAACGCTTTGAATGCAGTGAGCCAAATGAAGCAGAGAAGTTCGTGAGCTGTTTTTTTTTAAGGCTGGGTGAAGACTGACTGCTGGAGCGGATCAAAAAAGGACACAGGAAGAGCTCCACAGACCCAGCAGCATGGAGACCATCCACAAATGCAACCTGTGTGACAGGGAGTGCCATTCGTGGATCGGCATGTTCGGCCCCAGGCGGTGCTTATTTTGTATTGGTTCCTGCAGAGTAGACGTTATGATTTCTTCCATGGTCATTATAGACCGACGGAGGCTGACGACGAAGGCTGAGTGACACACACGCCTTCGCCAGTCTTTTTTTAATTACTACTGTTATTTGTTTTGAAAAATCGTTCGCCAAAAACCGCAATCATGGAAGCACAAAACCGCAATAATGGAATTATGTTTTGATCGAGTCACGAGACCAGAACCAGAGCGGACCAGCGTCGCATTCGTCTGACAATGAGGAAGACAAGTTCGCTAAGACTTCGCTGTGAAGAGGTAAGGTGTTATAAGCTAAATTATTCTCTATCCCTGAAAATCGTAATCCAAAATGACTTTTGACCGATCAGTAAATTACAGCTGTGCGGTTCACGAAGTCTGAAGTTCGTGCGCCGCGGTACAAGGGGTTGCTCGCAGTGTACAGGCTGTGAACGCCCCCCCACCCCCGCTATTCTTCTGCAGCGAGGGGGGGGGGAGCCGCGGTGACTGCACTGCTGTCCTACATCACCACATAAGGCTAATCTGTTGTGTAGCGATGGCTAAAGTCCATCCTCCCTAGCGAGCGGGAGCACGCAGCAACGCTGTGACAGCGTTGCTGTGGAAACATGCAACGAGTGTAATCTGTCATGTAGCGAGGGCCGAACTCTGTCCTTGATAGCGGGGGGGGGGGGGGGAACGACCCCTTCCCACACACACACACACACAGACACAGCCCTGAGTGTGACCTTTCCTTTGAGCCTAAAATGAAGCTTCTACATTGAATTATTCAAAAGTTACAGACATTTTTCCAAACTGTGTCATTTGGCACAATTTGGCACAGTTCCAAAACGCCTGGGAACAGCCTAAGAACAAAGCTGTGTAAAATATTCATTTTTTGTGGTATTGTTACCAAATTTGGATCTCAGCTGGATAACACTTGGTTCTACATTTCTGTTGCATTTTCCAGCCGGATCGGACAGCTGTGTGTTATTTACAAGCATTTGTATCCAAAAAAACACTGTGTCCAAATTTTTTTTCTTCAAGTTCAGTATGTTTAGATGACTGTAACTCAGTGGCCGGAGCACGTAGAGAGATTATGTTTTTTTTGCCAAAAAATTCAAAGTGTTTTCTTTTAAATGAGACCAACCCCATGAAGATGCTGCAAGGGGTTGAAGAACAGCTTTCGATTTACTTTGGGCACGTTATTTTTTGGCATTTTTAGGAAAATTGCCCGGAGTGCAAGTGGTTAACGTCCTTTATCTTCCTGGAAGATAAAATAAAGCGGAATTCGGTGAATTAGCAGAAAATCACATCCCTGAGAACACGCCGCCATGAATCTTTGAAAAAGCATACAACGAGCCATTTGATTCGTCCAATCGTTTGCAACTATTCAATCGCAGGGCTGTCAAGCTACTGCAATACAGCAGTAGCCTGAACACAACACATCCGGGTTATCGCGGGAGACGACTTCCGGGGAAGTGCCGAGCACTTATGTAATCATGTTGATTTTCGCTAAAATTGGTAACAATAAGGTACCTTACCCCCCCCCCCCTAAAATTTTCTCAACGGATTTAGACGATTCACAGAAATGATCAATTTGAAAATAAAATCGGCAGAAATCCCCCATCCCTGCCCGGAGTAAACCCATGCAGCACAGGGAGAACATGCAAACTCCACACAGAGGTTCCAACCCCTGCCAGCCTGGGGATTTGAACCAGGAACTTTCTAGCTGTAAGGCAGCAGTGCTAACCACTGCACCACCGTGCTGCCCAACCTTAAAAGGAAGGTAAAACAACTAAATTATAAACATAAACTGGTCTATTAACATTAGTAATGGCAAACTGTGTTCTTCATATGTGATAATTCACATCTTTGTTTCGCTTATTGGAAACAAAGCATTTTGATAACCCTGCCTAACAAGAAGCTTGCACCTCTATCAACTTTATTTTGAGCAACAGTCAACACTCTACCTTTGCATTCATCTCTGGGGGCGTCAAGACATTCAGCCACATGCCATCTTTGGGACTGCACAGCCAAGATGAAGAATGGCATCTGACAAATGGGACAAAAGTCTTCAGAGGATGGACCCTCAGCAGCATTGTCACCTTGGACTTTGGTCTCTTGTACAGGAGATAAACACGAAGATAAATCTAAGCTGCTCCCTTCATCTACTTTACCAACTGCAGCACGATATTCACGTCCAGCTACTTTGGCCTTCTTTGTCTTCTTGTCCTCTAATTTTGATACAGAAGACCGTTTACTGGAGGATTTCTTGGACGTGCATCTACCTATAGTTGGACTCGATGATTCGTGTCTCTTCTTTTTCTTCCCAAGAGGTTTATACTCCCAGATGTCGTTTTCATTTTCTTTTTGTGACATCTGTAGCAAAAAGAACAGACAGACCGAATGCTATAATTCACAAACTCCAGTAATTACACAAGAACAGGTGTTTGGTAACATCCAGTGACAATGACAGAGTAGCCGCAGCTAAAAGTCAATAAATACAATAATCATTTAATCAATCACGCTGTTACTAAAGCCATGCATTATAACTTCAAACGACAATATAGCGCAAATGTTAATCTTTACGTACCGTTTGTTTTCCGTCTGGACCATAGTCTGGACATGTTAGCAGCACCTCTTACCGCCACAGTACAGTATTAAATGGAGTAAAGACGCTGCAGAGTGACAGCAGCATTTTCCGTGCATTTTTACGAAATAAATTATCTTATTTTTCAAAGATAGCAATAGAAAAAAATCAACCAAATCTCAGAAACATATTATTTAAGATTGTTAAAAAAGGAAAATAATTTAAAAAGTCTTGCTGTGAGTAGTATTGTTTTTTCCTCTACATCGAAAGTACTTGTGCGAATCTCAGCCGTGGGTTTACCTAACTGACTGATGTAGGCAATATGGCGTGTGGGTGTAGTAGCCTGTCTACTCTGTTTCCTATCCAAAATCAGCTGGATTATGCGCTAGACGACGCTGCGACAGAAGAAGAGAAGGAACAACTGGTCTACGAATATTTGAAGAAAATAGACGAGAGAGAGGACCTGAAAATACCTGATTTCCAGACAGGTTAGGCGAACTTTGGCTTCCTGATAACAGCAGTTTGCTAACATGTCAATACATGTTTGACGGTTTGTTCACGAGCCTCAACTTTTCCGGTGTTTAAACGTGTTTTCAAAGCTAACTGTGTTTTGGACACGTTTTTAAGACGTGAGTTTGCTGGCAAACATAATTGCCAAATTAAGCGGAAAGCAACCATTAAGTCTCATTTTGACCACAGTAAGTCCTTTGCGGCAGCAGTGTTTCAGTTGTGTACTAGGTTGTAACAGTACACCGAAATCTTGGTACTGTGGAGTGTGTAAATAACGAGGCGGATTTGACTCAGACAGTTTATTACACATCTCACACAGAAGCATAGTCAGAAAGAGGACATCACAGCCAAGACTCTTCTCTTAAATACTATGGCATTCCTCCAGAAGCTTCTAACACACAAAAGGTCACATTGCATTCACTTCCTTAATCCTTTACCATCCTCCTAGAAGTTTCTGATACACAAATGATCACACTGCATTCATCCTTCACACCTCCCCGTTATCTCACCAGGGACCCTCTGCTCTTTGTTCTTATCTAAGATGTTACACATTATGCTTTCCCCGTGTGCCTCTACAGTACATACATTTTGAAGTCACGGTTCGTTTTTTTTTTTTTTTTGTATAATAAGGAAAGACACTGAAAAACTAAAGCTGTATTTTACCCTGAACGTTTGTAAACACTGATTGGTTATAATATTTGTAACTTTTTAAATTAAATTCTATAAGTAAAATAAAATCAATAATGGAACACTGCTGCAAAGCACAAGTTCTTCAAAAGCGAAAATATTCTTTAACATATTACCAATATTGATTAAAAATCATGATCTATGTATTGTGTAGTGTGTGTGTGCGTGTGATGCCTTACCCACCCACAGGGTGACGTCAGGCGGGCACGGCGACTTGTGTATATAATTCTCTGTTCTGATGATAAAGGTTGCTGGTTCCCTGCAAGATGAGACTCCGACTCCTTATTCATACATAACATTTGGCGACGAGAAGTAAACTATGGGAGCATATGGGCTATTTCAACCCTTAATTCTGTTTCTGGAGTACGCAGGAGAGCCAGTGATCCTGTGGCCGAAGTGGTGGGCCACGTTCGAGGTTTATAACGGAATGTTGGGCTTGAGCAGACTCGACGGGAGATGACAACGAGCGCTTCTGACCCACCATCTCGGCACAGAGGGCCGAAGAATCCTCGGTACGTTGGGTGAGATGGAGGTGTATGAGAATGCTGTCGAGTGGCTGGCTGAATTTTTCGCTGGGCAGACAAGGACCATGAAGCTGTGGGTGATGGGAGTTTTGACGCCAAAGGAGGCTAGGCTCGTTAGCTTGGAGAAGCTAACGGCCCATTCGTTGTCTATGGGCAGGTTAGCTGCAAAGCTAACTGCGCGCCAAAAAAGAGCTCCAGGCTACCAGCTAGGCTTTGACGTGAGACCGGGACTGCGAGAGGGGGAGTCCCCAGTCACTGAAGACAGTGGTCCAGCCAAGAAGTACAGAAGGGTGCAGGACTGTAGTGCTGGTGAGATTGACGGCGCAGTGTGTGACGACAGCAGAGAAGGAGAGCAGCAGCAGGAGTCATCCCCCGCAGCTGGAAGCTGGGCAGTGGGAGAGCGGGACCATGGAGGCTGAGAGCAGTGACAGCCGGGCATGGAGACGACGCAGCAGAGCTCCTGGAACGAGGGTGCTGAGAGCAGCGACGAGACGCCTGGGTCGGAGAGTGACGTTTTCGCTGGGGAGGGTGGCTTCGATCCTGGGGGCAGACGGCGGCCAGGGGCGCACATGCCATGGAGCTGCCCGAGGCCTCCGAGCCGGTTTTGACCATGGCTGTCCAAGGACTGTAGAGTAACATAAAAATCTCAAATGTAAATATGTATATAGCCTGCTGGTGTACATGAAGGCATGTATGGTATGGGATTATTGTATAGGTTTTCAGAGACTTGGTCCAATTATAGTTGTTTTGTTATTCTTTTGGATGAGTGTGTTAGGTGATTTTATTACAGTTAATTATTCCCTGTTCCTTAGTGCGATAAGGGGCAAGGGAATGTTGTGTAGTGTGTGTGTGATGCCGTACCCGCCCACAGGATGACGTCAGGCGGGCACGGCCACTTGTGTATATAATCCTGTGTTCTGATAATAAAGGTTGTTTTTTTTTTTTTTTTGTTACTTATTTGTACCCGTAGGTAGACTTGGTTTGCAGTCTGGTGACAAGCCACTGGCTGCTGGTCGCTGCGTGCGCGAGCGCCCTAAACCTACATGTTTTTGGTATGCGGGAGGAAACCGGAGAAATCCCGGAGTAAACCCGCGCAACACGGGGAGAACATGCAAACTCCACACAGCTCACTGTTGATCGGGGGCTGGGATCGAACCCACGATCTCATGATCCCCGCGATCCCCCGGCCGAGGGTAAAACTGTGCTGTCACAGTGCTAAAGGTGCGGTTGTTGGTTGGCTATTGGTTCCCTGCAAGACGAGACTCCGACTCCTGATTCATACATAACACCATGGTTTCATAAATAACTCACAAATTATTTATAAATTATTTTTTTCAATATGTGACAATCACAGTTGACCAATTTAACTGAATGTCAATATACCATGGTATTTTAACGCATAAAAAAAATTAATAATAAAAAAATATGCAAAGATGGATTCTATGTTTAAAAAATATTTTCTGAGTGACTACTATGTGCATAGATAAGGTACCATGATTAATTAAAGATAAGATAAGCCTTTATTAGTCCCACAATGGGGAAATAGGCAGTGGCTATGGATACAGACCCATACCCGTAAAATTCTTGTTACAGATATGGCTCGAATCTGATTGGCCAGTATGTTCTATTAATCAGTCCCTTCAGGAGTTCGCGATGTTGCGATCGCGTCAATTTATGCGAAATCAGCCAGTCAGTGCAACTATTGTGCAACCTTGCAACTTAATACAATCACTGCAACTTTCTCGAAATTTTGACCAATCCTGGTCAACTTCTGCCAATTTCACCAATCAAATTTCAGCTGAGTGGCACTGAAATGCTCAGTCTAACCAATCAAATGTATCCCTACAGTGTGTTCACTTCCGTGTTTACAGTAAGTATTAACGGAGCTCTTCAGCAAAAAAACAGTGTGTGATTAAAAAAAAAAACCACTCACCCGCGAGGTTTCCAACACCGTCCCTTCCTCCGTGTCCCCCAGCCTGCCGGTGGACGTGTCCGTCCTGACCGCGTGTACAAAGTGCTGGGTTTGTGTTGAAAAACATCCGCCTGCCCCAAAAGCACCCCGTTGCGGGAGCGCACATGACAAGAGACTCCATAAAATCACAAACAAATGAGCAAGTCTAACACTGCAGCCAGTGTTTGATCATTTCATATATGTCAGTGAGCTTTAAAGCTGCGAATCTCTGAACACGGACAAAGGCCCCGCTCCCCTCGTAAAAGAAAAATGTGTGTCTGATGAGATGGGTGTGGGGGTGTGTCAAGACGCGCTGCAGATATACAGACGGGTAGGAGTTAGGCATAGGAATATTGTCTGCATTTATTTATATATATATATATATATATTTTTTTTTTTTTTTTTTTTCAGAAAAACACAGACTCCAATAGACAATACAGACTATTCATCCATCTTCTTCTGCTTTATCCTTTTTGGGTCACGGGGGGGCTGGAGCCTATCCCAGCATCTTTGGGCGAGAGGCAGGGTCCACCCTGGACAGATCACCAGTCCATCACAGGGCCAACACAGAGAGACAGACAACCATTCACTCTCACAGTCATACCTAAGAACAAGTTAGAATCCCCAGTTGATGCCAATTAACCCAACTTGCATGTTTTTGGCATGTGGGAGGAAACCTGAGAAAACCCGGAGTAAACCCACGCAGACACGGGGAGAACATGCAAACTTCACACAGATCACTGTTGGTCAGGGCCTGGGATCGAACCCAGGATCCCCCGGCCAAGGGTGAGTTGCTGTGCTGCCGCAGTGCTAACCACTCCGCCACCGCACTGCCCAATACAGATTAACAGAATAAATTATTTATTTTTTCCTTTCCGCTCGGTACTGAGTGGTTGGGGACTGTAGGGAGTTTTCAAATGAAGGCGCTGCAAATAATTTCCACTTCTCTCCTCTTTAACATACATTCAATGCAATTCAGCAGTTGTAATGAATATTGTGTTAAAGTCTGTATTGGCTGTTGCACAAGAGTTTTTCTGTATAGCAGGAGTTTCTGCTTAATTTACAAATCACTGTAATAGGAAATGTTTGACAATCCTGTGCTTTTCTTGTATTGTTATATAGAATATCACTGTAGTAAGCTGGAAAAACCATCTGCTTTATAATCTGTAATTCTTCCCACAACTTTTGTGCAAAAAAACCTCTCCAAGCATCGCAACTTTTAAAAAAAGCTCCCGCGAATTCAGGCTTTTTGGGCCGCAACAATCATTAAAACATCCCGCAAAATCCTGGGGGGACTGATTAATGCATATGTTAAAGGCAGCAGGCTACAGGTAGGGAAATCTGAGGCATTTATTTGTTTCAAAAGCTTAATATCTATTTTTAACTTTACCCACTCCTAAATCCTAGGGCTAACCTCTTAATTTTAATTCTAAATTCTATATATATCAAGTAAAATGGTGTGGGCATGCGCTCAAAGCAGGATGCAAACCAGCAACCTTCCGAACACAGGTCCACCGTACTATTTATTTACCTAAGCCACAGTGGCAGCTGGCTTGGAGTTGATCTGAAAAGGTTTTGTCGGCTTGACAACGCTTCCATAACAATAGACTGTGCATATTGGGCTACAGCGTACGTATCAATAGCCACTTCTTTAATTAAAACCAGGTTAACGTCAGAGAATAAATCTC
Organism: Pholidichthys leucotaenia; assembly: GCA_020510985.1. Classification (NCBI taxonomy): domain Eukaryota; kingdom Metazoa; phylum Chordata; class Actinopteri; order Cichliformes; family Pholidichthyidae; genus Pholidichthys; species Pholidichthys leucotaenia. The sequence goes on from CM035836.1 coordinate 401,178,112, forward strand.
CATGGTGATTTATGTCCTGCTGTTTCCATGGAACTGAATCATAGATAAGTTTATTCAGGATGAGGGGAAAATCCCAGCTTAAGTTTTTGGAATCCTTCTGAAAAGCTTGGAATGTGATCCAGATTTATTTAACCATATATTTAATTCTGTACTCTTATGTGTGCCATTTGTGTGTATAATGTTTAAAAAATAGAATTGTGGTGTTTAAATACATACTAACTTGTTTTCTTGTATTATTCGTCTGAAAATGGTGTTTTTGCTGGTTAATGATATAAATGACGATATCTTATTTGTAGTTTTGGAGAAAAGCTATGAGATTTCTTTATTAGGTTGTCAGGCAATAAAAATGTTTAATCATGATTAATCGTTACCCCCCCCCCCACCACCACCACCACCACCACCACACACACACACACACGCACAGTTAACTCACAATTAATCACAATTTAATCACAGATGTCTTTATCAGCGCTAAATTGGGCAGCATGGTGGAAGAGTGGTTAGCACTGGCAGCACAGCAACTCACCCTTGGCCGAGGGATCCTGAGTTCAATCCCAGGCCCTGACCAACAGTGATCTGTGTGGAATGTGCATGTTCTCCCCGTGTCTGCATGGGTTCACTCCAGGATTTCTCCAGTTTCCTCCCACATGCCAAAAAAACCCAAAACATGCAAGTTGGGTTAATTGGAGACTCTAAAGTGGCCCCAGGTGTGAATGGTGAAAAGGTTGGGCGCCGCACCAGTGGCTGCCTCATCCACTCATGTGGATGCCGTGTAATTTCCCAATTGTGGGACTAATAAAGAAATCTAAATATACCTTAAAGGGATTTTTTTTCTGAATTTATTCTCTTGACACACAAGCAGACCCTTTGTAAAGGTTCATCACTTTGGGGTGCCAGTCAGTTTTAACCCTGACAAATTATTTAAGGTTTCAAAATCAACTTACAAAACTTCACAAATTATTAATAAAAAAAAAAAATGACCAGAATAAATTTAGGAAAAATTCTAACAATACTCGTATATATAAAATTCAAAGCAGCAAACAAGAAACAAAGAATCTGGTAAAGTTTGTATGTATTTAAAACTAGAAAAGCACTCAGAGAGCACATACCTCTTCCGAGGCTCCTTTCGTTTGTCATGGATCACCTCCAAAATGTAATGGGTTTGTGTGTAGGCCTAGAGCCACTTCTGGTGAAAATTGCATCAAAGTGTGTCCATTAGTTTTGGAGTATTGTTGGTAACACACTGTGGGAAGATAAGAGCCTTGGCTGTATATTGTCAGATCATCACCAAAATGTAATGGGTTTATCTCTAGGCCAAGAACCACCTCTGGTGAAAATTTCATCCAGATCCATCCAGTAGTTTTGGAGAATTGTTGCTAAAACTCTGTGAGAAGATAAGAGTCTTGGCGGAGGTACAGTGGTGTGAAAAAGTGTTTGCCCCCTTCCTGATTTCTCATTTTTTTGTATGTTTGGCACACTTAAATATTTCAGATCATCAAACAAATTTAAATATTAGCCAAAGATAACACAAGTAAACACAAAATGCAGTTTTTAAATGAAGGTGTTTATTATTAAGGGGAAAAAAATCCAGACCTACATGGCCCTGTGTGAAAAAGCGATTGCCCCTAAACCTAATAACTTGTTGGGCCACCCATAGCAGCAACAACTGCAATCAAGCATTTGCAATAACTGGCAATGAGTCTTTTACAGTGCTATGGAGAAATTTTGGCCCACTCATTTTGCAGAATTGTTGTAATTCAGCCACATTAGAGGGTTTTCCAGCATGAACCGCGTTTTTAAGGTCATGCCACATTATCTCAATCGGATTCAAGTCAAGACTTTGACTAGGTCACTCCAAAGTCTTAATTTTGTTTTTCTTAAGCTATTCAGAGATGGACTTGCTGGTGTGTTTTGGATCATTGTCCTGCTGCAGAACCCAAGAGTGCTTCAACTTGAGGTCACAAACAGATGGCTGGACATTCTCCTTCAGGATTTTTTTTGTAGACAGCAGAATTCATGGTTCCATTTACCACAGCAAGTCTTCCAGGTCCTGAAGCAGCAAAACAGCCCCAGACCATCACACTACCACCACCATATTTTACTGTTGGTATGATGTTCCTTTTCTGAAATGCTGTGTTACTTTTATGCAGGATGTAATGGGACACACACCTTCCAGAAAGTTTAACTTTTGTCTCGTAAGTCCACAGAGTATTTTCCCAAAAGTCTTGGGGATCATCAAGATGTTTTCTGGCAAAACTGAGATGGGCCTTTAGGTTCTTTTTGCTCAGCAGTGGTTTTCGTCTTGGAACTGTGCCATGCAGGCCATTTTTGCCCATTCTCTTTCTTATGGTGGAGTCATGAACACTGACCTTAACTGAGGCAAGTGAGGCCTTGCAGTTCTTTGGATGTTGTTGTGGGGGTCTTTTGTGACCTCTTGGGGTAATTTTGGTTGGCCGGCCACTCCTGGGAAGGTTCACCACTGTTCCATGTTTTCACCATTTGTGGATAATGGCTCTCACTGTGGTTCGTTGGACTCCCAAAGCTTTAATGAAATGGCTTTATAACCTTTTCCAGACTGATAGATCTCAATTACTTTTTCTCATTTGCTCCTGAATTTCTTTGGATTGCAGCATGATGTCTAGCTTTTGAGACTCTTTTGGTCTACTTCACTTTGTCAGGCAGGTCCTGTTTAAGTGATTTCTTGATTGAGACCAGGTGTGGCAGTATTCAGGCCTGGGTGTGGCTAAAGAAATTGAACTCAGCTTTCCAAAGATGTGATAAACCACAGTTAATTTATATTTTAACGTGTGTGTGTGTGGGGGGGGGGGGGTCATTTTCTTTCACACAGGGCCATGTAGCTTTGAATTTTTTTTCTCTTATTTATAAACACCTTAAGATAGATAGATACTTTATTTCGAACAAAAAAGTATGACAAAAACAAAACAAATGACAAATGCAATAAAGTAACAATATACAGTGTTCGAAAGGGAGAAGGAAGAAGTGAACACTTATTAATTCCATCTCCTCTTCATTTCAAAACTGCATTTTGTGTTTACTTGTGTTATCTTGACGCTAGACAATAAAATCTGCTGGAAACCTCACATCAGTCACATCCGGGCCAAATTAGCAAAATGTATAGGCATACTGGGGAAGACAAGACACATCTTGGACTGTAAATCATTGGTCTTATTGTACAATTCACTGTTTTTACCTTATCTTAACTACTGTGTAGAAGTCTGGGGAAACACCTACAAGACCAACCTACAGTCAATATGCACATTACGAAAAAGAGCTATAAGGATAATAAACAATGCAGGATATAGAGACCATACCAATTCGTTGTTCTTAAAGTCACATGTCATAAAGTTCATCGATTTAGTTAAATTTAAGACAGCACAAGTCATGTACAGGGCAATTAATAATCAACTACCAACTAATATACAAAAAATATTTAAAAAAAGAGACAATGATCATAATTTGAGGGGAGACTTAAACTTTACAAAACCCAAGATACGAACAACCAAGAAAAGTATGTGCATATCTGTCTGTGGGGTGGATTTGTGGAACAGTCTAGAGCCGGAACTGAAACTATGTACAAACAGAAATCAATTCAAAAAGAGGTATAAGCACCATTTGCTGAAAGGATATATGTTAGAAGGGTAGTGGTTATACAGTTAGGCCCAGAAATATTTGGACAGTGACACAAGTTTTGTTATTTTAGCTGTTTACAAAAACATATTCAGGATACAATTATATAATCAATATGGGCTTAAAGTGCAGACTCTCAGCTGTAATTTGAGAGTATTCACATCCAAATTGGAGCAAGGGTTTAGGAATTACAGCTCTTCAATACGTAGCCGCCTCTTTTTCAAGGGACCAAAAGTAATTGGACAATTGACTCAGAAGGCTGCAAAAAAAGTAACAAGGCTGCATGGGCTCTTCCCTCATTAACCTGTCATCAGTTAAGCAGTTAAAAGGTCTGGAGTTGATTCCAGGTGTGGCGTTTGCATTTGGAAGCTGATGCTGTGAACACACAACATGTGGTCAAAGGAGCTCTCAATGGAGGTGAAACAGACCATCCTGAGGCTGAAAAAAAAAAAGAAGAAATCCATCAGAGAGATAGCAGAAATGTTAGGAGTGGCCAAATCAACAGTTTGGTACATTCTGAGAAAAAAAGAGTGCACTGGTGAGCTTGGGAACTCAAAAAGGCCTGGACGTCCACGGAAGACAACAGTGGTGGATGATCACAGAATCCTTTCCATGGTGAAGAACAACCCCTTCACAACATTCACTCAAGTGAAGAACACTCTCCAGGAAGTAGGTGTATCAGTATCTAAGTCTACCATAAAGAGAAAGCTTCATGAGAGTAAATACAGAGGATTCACCACAAGGTGCAAACCATTAATCAGCCTCAAAAATAGAAAGGCCAGAATTGAATTGCCAAAAAACACCTGAAGAAGCCAGCCCAGTTCTGAAACAGCATTCTTTGGACAGATGAGACTAAGATCAACCTGTACCAGAATGATGGGAAGAAGAAAGTTTGGAGAAGAATTGGAACAGCTCATGATCCAAAGCACACCACATCTTCTGTAAAACATGGTGGAGGCAGTGATGGCATGGGCATGCATGGCTTTCAATGGCACTGGGTCACTTGTGTTTATTGATGATGTGACAAAAGACAGAAGCAGCCAGATGAATTCTGAAGTGTATAGGGATACACTTTCTGCTCAGATTCAGCCAAATGCAGCAAAGTTGATTGGACGGCGCTTCACAGTACAGATGGACAGTGATCCAAAACATACTGCAAAAGCAACCCAGGAGTTTTTTAAAGCAAAGAAGTGGAATATTCTGCAATGGCCAAGTCAATCACCGGATCTCAACCCAATTGAGCATGCATTTCACTTGCTCAAGACAAAACTTAAGGCAGAAAGACCCACAAACAAGCAACAACTGAAGACAGCTGCAGTAAAGGCCTGGCAAAGCATCACAAAGGAGGAAACCCAGCGTTTGGTGATGTCCATGGGTTCCAGACTTCAGGCAGTCATTGCCTGCAAAGGATTCTCAACAAAATATTGAAAAGTAACATTTTACTTAGGGTTATGTTTATTTGTCCAATTACTTTTGAGCCCCTGAAATGAGGAGCATTTGTATAAAAATAGCTACAATTCCTACATGTTTAATCATATATTTTTGTTCAACCCCTTGAATTAAACCTTAAAGTCTGCACTTCAATTCCGTTGTAGTTGTTTCATTTCAAATCCAATGTGGTGGCATGCAGAGCCCAAATCATGAAGATTGTGTCACTGTCCAAATATTTCTGGGCCTAACTGTATGTACGATTCATCATGTTCACTCTGGGATATTATGGGACACTATGGAATGGTGGGTGGGACAGCACTGTGTATATCTGTGTTGTTTGAGGCTGGTTTTGATGTATGGACTTCATTGTATGTTAGAATGGATGGGTGTTAATGTTGATTTGTAAAAAATACAGTAAATTATTTACTTGGGGTCTTAAAGGTGGTAATTTGTATAAAATTCACATGGGTGTATCTATGGAAAAGAGGAGATGGAATTAATAAGTGTTCACTTCTTCCTTCTCCCTTTCGAACAGTGTATAATGTTACTTTATTGCATTTGCCATTTACTTGTATTTGTTATAATTTTGTGTTCGAAATAAACTATCTATCTATCTCTGTCTAATATTTATATTTTTTGATGATCTGGAACATTTAAGTGTGACAAACATACAAAAAAAAAAAAGAGAAATCAGGAAGGGGGCAAACACCTTTTCACACCACTGTATGTATTCTGAGATCATCACCAGAATGTAATGGGTTGGTCTGTAGCACAAGAACCACCTCTGGTGAAAATTTCATCCAAATACTGTGCATCCAGTAATTTTGGAGTATTGTTGCTAACAGTCTGTGAGAAGTTAAGAGCCTTATTGGAGGTATGCATTCTCAGATCATTACCAAAATGTAATGGGTTCCTCTGTAGGCCAAGAACCACCACTGGTGAAAATTTCATCCAAGTCCATCCAGTTGTTTTTGTGTAATCCTGCTACACAAATGCAAACAAAGCCCTTGGTGGAGGTATGCACTCTCAGATCATCACCAAAATCTAATCATCTGTTTCCCGTGCCATTACACACCTTTCCTGAAAATTTCATTGAAATCCACTGATAACTTTTTGAGTTATGTTGTTAACAGACAAACCAACCAATGTCACCAAAAACATTACCTCCACCCTTGGTGGAGATAAAAAGAGAAGGCAACGCAGTTTTACCTGCAGTTTTCAGCTTTGTGCACAGATGTGCACAAAAGCACTTCTGTTTTAAATATGCACTGCAGTGGATATAAATCCCCTTAAAAACAAATCTCCATAGTCTAAAATGGTATCTTATGCCCTTTTCCCCCACAACAAAACCTTCATTGTCTTATAGTCTTTGCCCTTTTCCTCCGCCTTCAGATGGCAGGATCTAATTAGGTCCACTCACATCCTGCTCACGCGGACACTGACAAACCTCTCCTCCAAGACCACCATACACAGAAGTCTGCAAGCTGGCAAATTCTGAACAGCCAGTGCTTAGTCCTGATTGGTTCACCTGTTTTGTGGCCTCACAGAAACGCTCCATCTAAAGTTGTCTTTTTCCAAGGGGAGGAGATTAACTGAACTTTCACAGCAGTACAACACAGAAATGGCACATAAGAGTGATTTCGGTCTTGATGTCTTGCAAGTCATAAAAGATGTTATACATGTTAACATGAAAAAAAAACTTGATTTTTACCAATGTGTCATTTTAAATGTCTTAGTCACTTCGTAAATTTACATTGCAAATACAAATATATTTTAATACATTCAGAAACCTGAATTTCTCACACATTTATTTTACAGGGTTCTAACATTTTATTTTCCACAACAAACACTGGAATCACTTGAACATTAATTCATGAGTTTAAAATAAATTTGGCCCTTAATTGACTCTATACATGCTGGACACCTCATACTGTAGGTCATACTCTCACTGGTGCCGTTTGCCTTGTTCTGTGCTTGTTCTGTACCACTCTCAGCGGGGGGTCATCACTGGCTGTACTCGCATTGTATTTTGTTTAACACGATTTTTCCTGTTCTTGTCATATGCAGACAATGTGGGTCACGCACGTGGGCGGAGCACAGACTTGAAGTGGCTTATGTTTTCACTACGGGGTGTGAGTGTCGATGGCAAGAGCTGATAGTCAGCTGAGCACACAGCATGCATTTTAAAAATTAATAAAATTTGGAGTTTGTAATTCACAAGGATCATGGAAATATGTATAAAATAGATATTTTGTAGCCTACATTATATTGAGGAGCATGGGACACCCCCTTCAGGGCTGTGTTACATCTTGCATCAATCATAATTTTGTGTTCACAATTGTCAAATCCTATTACCTTCTCAAATGTTTCTTTCATTTCTTATCATTACTCTCACACTACCAAGAGCACTATAATGAGAATAATATCAAACTACTTCCCACTGCTCAAATTGTTGTCTCTATTTATGAGTCTTAAACATAAATCTGCTTTTAAATCTATTGAGAGCTGCAGCACCCAGGCAATATCTCCTCATGCCAGTAGATGGTGGCCTACTGTAGAGCATCAACTGCATATTAACAGCATTTGAATGTGACCATAAAACAGGCTACTAGCTATTAATGACTAATTTAAAGACATTTTCTTCTTGCCATATTAACTTTGGCCATCTTGATAAATAACAGCAAAACATGATATCAAAAAGGTTTTACTAGTTTACTTTATTGGTTTGTTTGTCAGGGACCATGTAGAGAAAGAACATTACTGTAAACACAGGGTAAAAATGCTCTGTACCACATTATAGAAGACAAACTGTTTGTCTTTGCGTTTGTTTCAGTTGTCTCAATTTGTTTTTTTTTTCTGTTTGTTCCTCTTTCTTTTCTTACCCCCTCCCTTCCCCCCCCCCCCCCCCGTCGGGTCTATCATGGGTAAAACAATTTCAGAGTGGGAGAGGTTAAATAGAGTATTAAGTTATTACAAGAGGAGTCTATAAATAATGTACAGTACATAGATATGTGCTGTATAAAGCTCCTTTTGGCAAAGTAAATCTGTTTGGCACAATAAGGGAAGCAGATTTCTGTTCTGCTTACCTAGCTGCTTGACAGAAAACTTTAACACTGTGCATACTAATTAGCCACTGATTTTCATTTGCTTTTTAACTGTGCAACCTTGTGCCATGTCAACTTAATTTTTTTTTCTCAATTTATACTATAGTGTTCATTCATTCATCTTCTTCCGCTTAATCCTTTTTGGGTCGCGGGGGGGCTGGAGCCTATCCCAGCATCTTTGGGCGAGAGGCAGGGTGCACCCTGGACAGATCGCCAGTCTATCGCAGAGCCAACACAGACAGACAGACAACCATTCACTCTCATAGTCATACCTAGGGACAATTTAGAATCCCCAGTTTGATGCCAGTTAACGCAACTTGCATGTTTTTGGCATGTGGGAGGAGACCGGAGAAATCCCAGAGTAAACCCATGCAGACGCGGGGAGAACATGCAAGCTGTTTTGTTTGAATAATCAAAGAGCAGGAAAGAAAAATATTTTCAATATGTTTGTGGAGATTTTATGTGCCTGACCTATTTAGATTCATGTAACAATACATTATCAGCAAGGAGGTGAATTGGCTCAATAGCCGTTTTGTACTATGAAAACAGCCCCAAAGTACAGATGCCAAAATTGGTCAAGATACTGTGCACCTAGTTGCCATGGTGTTGTTTTACAGGGAAAGGTTAAGCGCACTAAATATGGCTTTGATTGGTGCTTCAGTTAGATTCCCCATGACTCAAAAAGGATTAAGTGGTTAAGAATGAATGAATGAATGAATTTAAACCCACACAAGACATATTGCACATCTCTTCTCTAAGGTATCACTTTATTTGATCTTTCAGGTGTAGAAAGTTGTACATAATATGTAAATTTGGTATTACATAGTTTACTTTTGTTTATTAAAAAAAAAAGGACCTCATGAGGAAAACAATTTTGCTAGATGTTGGTTTGCATATTTTTTTTTCTGATGCCCTATTTAAAATATTGCATGTCTTATTTAAGTCACAGGTCAGCCCGCTTGTCATGTTTCTTTCTGTCTTTCTCTGGGTTTAGAAATGATGATGCCTACTAGTCGGCAGTATTTTATAATGGCTCTTGTCGGTTGTTAAAGCATACATGAGTCCATCATCCCAACTCTTATTAAACTAAGGGTTGGTAATTACAGTGCATCCAGAAAGTATTCACAGCGCTTCACTTTTTCCACATATTATGTTACAGCCTTATTCCAAAAGGGATTAAATTCATTTTTTTCCTCAAAGTTCTACAGACAATACCCCATAATGACAATGTGAAAAAAGTTTTTTTTTTTTTTTTTTTTTTTTAGATTTTTGCAAATTTATTAAAAATAAAAAACTAAGAAATCACATGTACAGAAGTATTCACAGCCTTTGCCATGAAGCTCAAAATTGAGCTCAGGTGCATCCTGTTTCCACTAATTATCACTGAGATGCTTCTACAGCTTAATTGGAGTCCACCTGTGGTAAATTCAGTTGATTGGACATGGGTTGAAAAGGCAACACCTGTCTATATAAGGTCCCACAGTTGACAGTGCATATCAGAGCACAAATCAAGCATGAAGTCAAAGAATTGGCTGTAGACCTCCCAAGTCAGGATTGTCTCGAGGCACAAATCTGGAGAAGGGTACAGAAAAAATTCTGCTGCTTTGAAGGTCCCAGTGAGCACAGTGGCCTCCATCATCCATAAATGGAAGAAGTTTGGAACCACCAGGACTCTTCCTAGAGCTGGCCGACCGTCTAAACTGAGCAATCGGGGGAGAAGGGCCTTAGTCAGGAAGGTGACCAAGAACCCAACGGTCACTCTGTCAGAGCTCCAGTGTTCCTCTGTGGAACCAACCAGCTCTGCAGCAATCCACCAATCAGGCCTGTATGGTAGAGTGGCCAGACGGAAGCCACTCCTTGGTAAAAGGCACATGGTAGCCCACCTGGAGTTTGCCAAAAGGCACCTGAAGGACTCTCAGACCACGAGAAACAAAATTCTCTGGTCTGATGAGACAAAGATTGAACTCTTTGGAACTCTTTGGCGTGAATGCCAGGCATCATGTTTGGAGGAAGCCAGGTACCGCTCATAACCATGCCAATGGTGGTGGCAGCATTATGCTGTGGGGATGTTTTTCAGCAGCAGGAACTGGGAGACTAATCAGGATAGAGGGAAAGATGAATGCATCAATGTACAGAGACATCCTGGATTAAAACCTGGTCCAGAGCTCTCTTAACCTAAGACTGGGGTGACAGTTCATCTTTCAGCAGGACAATGACCCTTGATATCTTGGCTGTGTGCTTAGGGCCTAAGCACACAGCCAAGATATCAAAGGAGTAGCTTCAGGACAACTCTGTGAATGTCCTTCAGTGGCCCAGCTAGAGCCCAGACTTGAATATTATTGAACATCTCTGGAGAGATCTGAAAATGGCTGTGCACCGACACTTCCCATTCAGCCTGATGGAGCTTGAGAGGTGCTGCAAAGAGGAATGGGCCAAACTGCCCAAAGATAGGTGTGCCAAGCTTAAAGCATCATATTCAACAAGACTTGAGGCTGTAATTGCTGCCAAAGGTGCATCAACCGGAGCGGTGGCTCAGTTGGTAGAGCATCCGCCCCACACCCGGGAGGCAGGGGTTCCAATCCCAGCCGGGTCATGCCGAAGACCATATAAAAAAGGAACTTCCTGCCGTCCAGCTTGGTGCTCAGCAATAATGAAATGGAGGAGGGAAATTTGTGGCGGTGCCTTGCATGGCAGCGGCCCTCTGATTCTACACTTAGGGTGTATGTGATTAACACAGTAGATAGGTAAAACACAATCTCATTCTACTGTACATGATTGGTTGTACAGTTGAATGACAATAAAGGGTGATCAACAAAGTATTGAGCAAAGGCTGTGAATACTTATGTACATTTGATTTCTTAGTTTTTTATTTTTAATAAATTAAAAAAAAAATTAAAAAAAGCTTTTTCACATTGTCATTATGGGGTATTGTGTATAGAATTTTAAGGGAAAAAATGAATTTAATTCCTTTTGGAATAGGGCTGTAACATAACAAAATGTAGAAAAAGTAAACCGCTGTGAATACTTTCCGGATGCACTGTATGTGATAAGATTATGTGCCCAAGCAGCACAATCAGTAAAAAATAAAAAAAGTTTGCAAAAAAGGAAATAGAAAGCATTGTAACATGTAGCTACAGTAGTGTGAAAAAAGTATTTGCCCCTTTCCTGATTTCTTTTTGCAAATTTGTCACACTTAACTGTTTCAGATCATTTTGTTATATATTAGACAAAGATAACGAGAGTAAATACCAAATGCAGTTTTTAAATGATTTCTTTTATTAAAAGGGGGGACTATCCAAACCTACCTGGCCAATGTAGAAAAAAATAATTGCACCCCTTGTTTACATCATGAATTAACTGGGATTAACCACATTTTTTGGAAAGCTGAGTTCATCTTCACACCCAGGCCTGATTACTGCCAGACCTGTTGAATCAGGAAATCACTTGAATAGAACCTGTCTGACAAAGTGAAGTAGGCTAAAGATCTCAAAAAGCAACATGTCGTGCTGTGATTTCAAAGAAATTCAAGAACAGATGAGAAACAAAAACCCAGAACAACATCTAAAGAACTGAAGGCCTCACTTGTATCAGTTTGGACACTAGGGCTGCAACTAACGATTATTTTGGTAGTCAACTAATCTAACGACGATTTATTTTTTTTTTTATTTTTTTTTTTTTTCAATTAATCGACTAATCACGATTATTTCTCTCATGTCCGTCGTCTCAGCTTCCTGTTGGCATGGCTCCTGTTCGGGGCTCCAGGTCATGTTTTACCTCACCTGTTTAAGCCTGCACACCTGTGAATATCACTTTGTTGTCAGTCTCTGCCTTAATATAATGCAGCCTATTATAAAAAGTTCCCATAGCTAAATAAAATAATGACCCATCAAACATGAGTTGGAACCTTGAACTTGACAGCTTAATCAGAAGTGTTTGTAGCAACACAATTAAATCAGACATTACAGTTCAGTCTTTTAACCCCAAAATAAAGTGCAAAAACTCAAATAACAGCTTCTGCTTATGTATAAAGGGCTGTTGTAACTCTGCATGTTCAAAACAAATTAGAATAATATTCACTCTATTAAAGTAAAAGAAAATAACTAGCTAGTCCATCCTGTTTGAAACCGTGCTGGGTTTAGAAGTTAAAGGGGCAGATTTACTAAGGCAGTGCAAATTAGCGAGTGTGCAAATTAGACAGAGCACCTCAGGGAGTGGCCAATTTTTGCCAGTGATCTACTAACAACACGCAAAATTATGAACACAGACGCAGTCACTTCATTTCAGTAATGACCACCCATCCGCCAAGAGCACCACAAAATTGTGCACAGGCACAGCTGATGAGGAAGCGGGTCATCAACAAAGGCACAGCCAGTTCGGAGGATCATAATGTATAAAGCTTTTTTTTTTTTTAAGTTTTTGTTGAAGCGCAAACCACACTAATGTAGTTTATTTTTGTTCATTATATTTCAAAATTTAGATTTTCATTTAACATGGCAGACTTTTTTGTTTAATATGTATAAATGAAGCATTTGTATTTAATTTAATAAAGGACTACTCATGAATAAGTTGATTATTTAACCAACGTGTTTATTTTATTAACACTAGAGCCATCAAGATGGTCTGATGGAGACTCTGGGGTTTTATTATGTGAATAACTTTGTTTTAACTAAATCTACAGGTCTCCCAGTTCACAACTTTTTAACAATACCATTGAGTTATGGTGTTGTAATTTCAGGGGACCTTTCTATAGATCTGTGCGCTCTTTTTGGTAATAATCTCATTGTTGTTTTCCTCCTATATTGTGTATCCTGAACTGGGAGAGAGAAATAGAGAGAAGATGGAACTGAGTGACCATTTTATGCACAGCAAAAAGAAATAATGTAAATATAGAAATATGGATGGGGGGAAACAAAGAAAATTGGCAGTGTGGAAGATTTTGCTTCGAGAGCGCGGGAAAGCTGAGGAAAAACTCCAGTCTGAGTCTAACTTCCGCAGAAAAGAAAAAAAGAATCATCAGCTGACACCATCTGTATGTCCACTGCGGGTATAAGGGCTACTATTGTATCCTATTTTATGGATACAAATTCATGTATATACAGTATAAACAAATGAAATTTAAAAAAAAACAAAACTGTCGCCTGATGTCCAGTTCAGCAAAACACCGATCCCTGTCAGACCGTTGATATTCATATAATCTGTTCTCCTGTCATGCCAAGAAGCTTCTGCCACACATCCTCGGTTGTCGCCAGTGTCTCCTCCTGGCACCAGCGATCACTATCATTGTCAGGCGCAGATGAATTAAGACAAGCTTTTTTGGGGCATTAAATTCTGGCACATTTAGCAGGAGACTGACAACCGCAAACCTTAATAAATCACCTTGTGTCAGTTGTTTAAATACTCCCCTCCCTCAAATTTGCGCTTTGACATGACAGCTCCCACAAATACATATGCAATGACGCCAGGCGCAAAGTTAACATAGTCCTCCACGCCTTTCCACTGCAAATTTTGCCCTGCACCCTTTAGTAAGTCTCAACAGTAGTTTAACTCCAAAATAGGGTTTTGCGATGGCATAGCATGTTAGTAAATCTGCCCCCTAAAATTTTAATTAGGCTTCAGATGAAAATTAAAGTAACTTCTTCCAGTCCAAAATAAATTTACCAACACTGTAAGTATCAGTGCAGGACTGTGAGCCTTGCCATTTTAATTTATTTGTGATGGTTATGGTTATCTTTTTTTAATTAAATTACAAATCATGGTGTTCTAATTTACCGAGATACACTAATATTCAGAATGAGGGCTGACATAACTGCGACAATAATACAGAATATGAAAAAGAGTAAAATACTCCTATAATTCTGTCAATTACTGCAGTTAACACGTTACCAGCATAACCGAAGCAGCTCAGCTGACAGCAACCATTGTGAAAGACATTATTGCTGACAGCAGGTAAATTATTTAACTAGCATGTACTAATAATGTGGTCAGTTTTCTAAAGCTGAGAGAGTTGTTCGTTGAAAATAAGAAGCTCTAACTTTACTGTTACTGGTCAAGTGTTTAGAAGTGACCCGACTTCCTTCATTCATCACCGCGGCAGAGCACTGTGGGGTTCCACTGACTCTTGGCCGGAGACAGGGGGATGGAGTGGAGCATCACTGTAGTGCAGTTGTGATACGACATCTCTGCTTTACCCTCTACATTTAACTTGTTTCATTTATTTATTTTGGGTAAAATCCTCCCATACTTTGGAAACTTTTGGCCTTCTCTGTGATTTTCTCTCAGTGTTGGCATGATGCATTCCGCTTCTTTGCTGGAACAGTTAAATTGAACATTTCCGCAGCATATACATAAACTTTCAAATTAAACAACTTGTTGACTATAAAAATCTACATCAACAAATTTTTAAGTTCAACTTCATCAACAATGTCGACTAATCGTTGCAGCCCTATTGGACACTGGTCCATGATTCAACATTAAGAAAGAGACTGGGCAAAAATGGCATCCATGGGAGAGCTGCAAGGAAAAATCCACTGCTAACCAAAAAGAACGCAAAGGCTCATCTCACATTTGCCAAAAAACATCTTGATGATCCCCAAGACTTTTGGGAAAATATTCTGTGGACTGATGAGACAAAAGTTGAACTTTTTTGGAAGGTGTGTGTCTCGTTATATCTGGCATAAAACTCATACAGGATTTCATTAAAATAACATCATACCAATAGTCAAACGTGGTGGTAGTGTGATGGTCCGGGGCTGCTTTGCTGCTTCAGGTCCTGGACTACTTGCTGTAATTGATGGAACCATGAATTCTGCTCTCTAATCAGAAAATCCTGAAGGAGAATGTCCGGTCATCAGTCCGTGACCTTGAGCTCAAGCCCCCCAGTGTGGCTGGATTAAAACAATTCTGCCAAGAAACGTGGGCCAAAATTCCTCAACAGTGATGTAAAAGACTCATCACCAGTTATCGCAAAAGCCTGATTGCAGTTGTTGCAGCCAAGGATTGTACAACCAGTTATTAGCTTTAGGGGACAGTTACTTTTTCCACATAGGGCCAGGTAGGTTTGAATAGCTTTTTTTTCCTTAATAAATAAAATCATCATTTAAAAACTGTATTTTGTATTTTCTCAGGTTATTGCTGTCTAACATTCAAAGTTGTTTGATGATCTGAAACAGTTTTTTATTTTATTGTACATTTATTTAACCAGGTAAAAATTCCATTGAGATTCAAAACCTCTTTTCCAAGGGAGACCTGACCAAGAATAGCAGCGTCACATAAAAACACAAGGTTACACAAAACAAAAAATAAAAACAGTGACAAACAAGGTACTGTATGATTACAAAGTGCAAGTGGATTACTGAAAACAAGTACATATAGTGGAATCAGCCTCAAATACTCTCAATTTAATGCGCAAATATGCAAAAAGTGTAAGAAATCAGGAAGGGGGCAAATGCTTTTTCACAGCACTGTGTGCACATATGAACAGCTGGGTTTTTGGTGCTCGATATATTTTAGTTAAGTGTGTCATATGTTATCAAAACCAATTTAAAGTGCATGTGATGTGTGAAAACCTATGAGATGTTATCTAAATCCACTCAAAAACCTTTTTTTCATGACCATCACAGACATGCCCATAAGGTGTTTTCCCGCTTCCTCTCAGAGCATTGGAGAAATGTAAAGGATTATCATCCACCGTGACCAAACCTAATTAAAACGATGACAACATCATTTTCTGCTCTGTGATTTGCTCCAGGCCTAGAATGGCTGAACACAGAGGGGCCCCTCACGTTAAACAAGGAGCTGGCTGGTAAAGTGGTGTTGCTGGACTTCTTCACTTACTGCTGCATCAACTGCATGCACATCCTGCCCGACCTGCACCAGCTAGAGAAGAAACACTCCGTTGAAGGTTTGTGCTTACTGCATTTTTGCTTGTAAAACAGTGCTGAACATTGCAGCCTTACTACACATAGGTTGGTGTATTAAATGAAGATGTATATTGTCAAGAGCAATTTCATGGACCCAATTTAATGTACATTTTGAAGAAAAATGCCTATAGCATATGAATAATGTGTATTTAACCTGGCCATAACACTGCTAAGATCTTCATCACTGTGTCTTCCCTATAGTCCAAATTAGGAAAATCAAATGCCATAATGAATGATTTGTCAATAAGTATTACTTAAGTTAATAATACACATGATTTATTTCTTTCAAGAGAACCAGAGAAAAGCATGTTTTATCTGGATTTTCTCAGGCATGTCTAATATTTCTTACATGCCAAATATTTCTTGTTTTAAAGGAAATTAAAGAATTTTATCTTATAGCTATAAAAATCTAGATGGGTAAAATATAATAGTCTCTTGTGATTTTAAAGGACCTATATCATGCAAAATCAACTTTTTTGAGCTTTTAAGCATGTTATAATGTTAATTCCTCACCAAAAACACCCCCAAAGTGGTATTTTGCTCCATTCACACATCTCTGAGTATTCCTCCTCAACCCTGCTCTCTGAGCTGCTGCTCCGCCCTGTTCCTGATAATGACTGGGTCCCCACGTTCATACGTATGAACGTGGGTGAGCCGCCCTTCTCCAGGAAGTGCCTGTGCTGCCAGCACCGCCCCCAGGCTAACACAAACACACCCACTTTCTCCGCGCAGCAAACGGAGCGGTGATCAGCAAAACTCTTTCACTTTAGCATTGACACTGTGAAGAAGTAGTTCCTCTCGCACCTAATCTGCTCAGTGACAACAACTGTTTGCTTTTTTACGTAAGACAATGTCTTCTAAGTGGCGTAAATGTGTCTTTGGCTGTGAGAGATTTAGGAGTTTTTTCAGCCTTCCTAAAGAAGAGCCTACTCGTCAGAAATGGTCAAAATAGACCAGAATGCAGAAGCTAAAATCATAATATTAAACGTGATTAACCCCTTGCACTCTGGTCAATTTCCCTAAAAACGCCTAAAAATAACGTACCCAAAGTAAATCAAAAGCTGTTCTTCAACCCTTTGCAGCATCTTCATGGGGTTGGTCTCATTTAAAAGAAAACACTTTGAATCTTTTGGCAAAACAGTCATAATCTCTCTAAGTGCTCCGGCCACTGAGTAACAGTCATCTAAACATACTGAACTTGAAGAAAATAAAGTTCGCCTGGGTGTTTTTTTGGATACAAATACTTGCAAATAACACACAGTCAAATACAGGCTGGAAAATGCAACAGAAATGTAGAACAAAGTGTTATCCAGCTGAGGTCAAAATTTTGTGACAATACCACAAAAAATGAATATATTACACAGCTTTTTGTCAGGTTGTTCTCAGGCATTTTTGAACTGTGCCAAATTGTGCCAAATGGCACAGTTTGGAAAAATGTCTGTAACTTTTGAATGAGTCAATATAGAAGCTTGATCTTGGGCTCTAATGAAAGGTGACACTCAGGGCTGTGTGTGTGTGTGTGGGGGGGGGTTGTTTATTCATTCATGAATGAACGAACAAACAAGCCCCCACACACAAAGAAGCATGCCACGTAAAAAATGTGTGGCTTTTTTTTTTTACAAGAAAAAATAACCTACAGTGCAATAAAAATTATACTAAAATATCTGTAATGTAGAGGATAACAACTCCCCCCCACTCCCCGCTACAGAGGATGGACATCGTCCATCGCCACATGACGGACGGTCTACTATGCACAGTTGTACCAAAATATCTGCAATATATCTGCAATCCGCTACCATTCTCGGTGCACTGGACCGTTCTCGGCGCACGGTCCGGTCCGTGCGCCGCGGTCCGTCATGTGGCGATGACGCACAGTTGTAATTTACCGATCGGTCAAAAGTCATTTTGATTACAATTTTCAGGGATAAAGAATAATTTAGCTTATAACACTTACCTGTCCACAACAGCAGTGTAGCTGGTGAACATCTCTTCCTCATTGTCAGATGAACATGACGCTGGTCCGCTTGTTACGACTCGTGGTTCTGGTCACGCGACCCGGTCAAACCATGATTCCATTATTGCGGTTTTGCGCTTCCATGATTGCGGTTTTGGCGAACGATTTTTCAAAACAAATAAGAACAGTAGTAAGAAAAAAACACTGGCGAACGCTACCGTCACACACAGCGGCTTACACAAAACAGATTTTACGCACGGGACGCACGCTTTCAATCGTCGAACTTCTCTGCTTCAATTGGCTCGCTGTATTCGCAGCCGTTGGTAGGCGGGTCCTTCTTGCTAGGTTTTCAGTCATTGGTTCTTCAAGGTTTCAGAAACCCAATTCAAGGCTCTTATTAGTCGAATGAGAGGTCTATCAAATCTAAACCAATCAAAGCACTCCTTTGGCTTTCTGTTCGCGGCTGTGTCTGTAGAGGAAGAACGGAAATGCAGCTTTTTTTTTTCAGTGCGCACTAGGACGCAGAGACGCAACCGCCCGCGGTATCCCGGAGTGCAAGAGGTTAACCATACACTACATAAGAATAATATTATAGGCTAAAATAATAACGGGAGGCTAAAGAGTTCAACATTCGCATCCATCTTTTCTAAAGTTTACTGTAGATGTTGTTTTCGTGGGCGGAACCCAGCGACACGCTGCAGCAGCCGGCTCAGGGGTTACGTCATGAAATGGGCGGCAGCCACAAGAAGGAGAGGCAGAGCCTCAGAGATCGAGGCATCTTATTTCCGGGCTCGCAAAAATAACTCATATTTCATAAGAAATTCATTCTCCAGTGTACCAAAGGTAATATACTATCACATACATGCATATAGTTTACTCTGAAAGGCTTAAAATAGCATGATATACAGTTAGGCCCAAAAATATTTGGACAGTGACCCAAGTTTTGTTATTTTAACTGTTTACGAAAACATATTCAGTATACAATTATATAATCAATATGAGCTTAAAGTGCAGACTCTCAGCTGTAATTTGAGAGTATTCACATCCAAATTGGAGCAAGGCTTTAGGAATTACAGCTCTTTAATACGTAGCCGCCTCTTTTTCAAGGGACCAAAAGTAATTGGACAATTGACTCAGAAGGCTGGAAAAAAAAAATAACAAGGCTGCATGGGCTCTTCCCTCGCTAACCTGTCATCAATTAAGCAGTTAAAAGGTCTGGAGTTGATTCCAGGTGTGGCGTTTGCATTTGGAAGCTGTTGCTGTGAACACACAACATGCGGTCAAAGGAGCTCTCAATGGAGGTGAAACAGACCATCCTGAGGCTGAAAAAAAAGAAGAAATCCATCAGAGAGATAGCAGAAATGTTAGGAGTGGCCAAATCAACAGTTTGGTACATTCTGAGAAAAAAAGAGTGCACTGGTGAGCTTGGGAACTCAAAAAGGCCTGGATGTCCACGGAAGACAACAGTGGTGAATGATCACAGAATCCTTTCCATGGTGAGGAACAACCCTTCACAACATCCACTCAAGTGAAGAACACTCTCCAGGAAGTAGATGTATCAGTATCTAAGTCTACCATAAAGAGAAGACTTAATGAGAGTAAATACAAAGGATTCACCACAAGGTGCAAACCATGAATCAGCGTCAAAAATAGAAAGGCCAGAATTGAGTTTGCCAAAAAACACCTGAAGAAGCCAGCCCAGTTCTGGAACAGCATTCTTTGGACAGATGAGACTAAGATCAACCTGTACCAGAATGATGGGAAGAAGAAAGTTTGGAGAAGAATTGGAACAGCTCATGATCCAAAGCACTACATCTTCTTTAAAACATGGTGGAGGCAGTGTGATGGCATGGGCATGCATGGCTTCCAATGGCACTGGGTCACTTGTGTTTATTGATGATGTGACAAAAGACAGAAGCAGCTGGATGAATTCTGAAGTGTATAGGGATATACTTTCTGCTCAGATTCAGCCAAATGCAGCAAAGTTGATTGGACGGTGCTTCACCAATGATCCAAAACATACTGCAAAAGCAACCCAGGAGTTTTTTAAAGCAACAAAGTGGAATATTCTGCAATGGCCGAGTCAGTCACCAGATCTCAACCCAATCGAGCATGCATTTCACTTGCTCAAGACAAAACTTAAGGCAGAAAGACCCACAAACAAGCAACAACTGAAGACAGCTGCAGTAAAGGCCTGGCAAAGCATCACAAATGAGGAAGCCCAGCATTCGGTGATGTCCATGGGTTCCAGACTTCAGGCAGTCATTGCCTGCAAAGGATTCTCAACAAAATATTGAAAAGTAACATTTTACTTAGGGTTATGTTTATTTGTCCAATTACTTTTGAGCCCCTAAAATGAGGAGCGTTTGTATAAAAATAGCTACAATTCCTACATGTTTAATCATGTATTTTTGTTCAACCTCTTGAATTAAACCTTAAAGTCTGCACTTCAGTTCCATTGTAGTTGTTTCATTTCAAATCCAATGTGGTGGCATGCAGAGCCCAAATCATGAAGATTGTGTCACTGTCCAAATATTTCTGGACCTAACTGTAGGCCCTTTAATGTCAAGTCTGTCTTTTCAAATAAAATACACTGAATCTATGACAGGCTATAACAGATTGAGATTTATCAAAAAGCCTCATGAGAACAACAAAAACAACGATGTTTTCTATCCTCACAGACCCAAGCCCTCATTCCCACTCAGGCTTAGATCTCTAAAAATCACTTAATTAGTGACATCAGTAGCTGCATTCCTGATGAGTTGATGGTCTCTGTTCCTTGTTTAAAGTCTTAATAATTCACGCATGATGCTGATTTTTTTTTTTTTTTAGTTATAGCACTGTTGGGCAGAATGTTGAATAATACCCCCTTTACTCAGATCTGCAAACATTCTTTCAATGATCTCTTGGTGATTGCCAAGATCTCTCAGTGATCTTCAGTGTTCTCCATGGTCCTTAAAATTTTGACTCATTCCAAAGCAATCGTTCAACAATTTCTCAGCAAACGCTCGATGATCTCATTGATTTCCCAATGATCTCTCGGCAGTCTTGAAATGAACTCCATTGGTCTTTTATTAAATGTTCAGCGATCCCTCACTGATTGTGTCAGCTATCTCTACCTTAAGGGTGGGAAAAATTTGGCGTTCATTGAAAGATCACTGACGGATCATTGTAAGATCTCTGAGAGATCACTGGGAGATCGATGAGATCATTCAGTGCTTCTTGAGCTCCCCTTGACCGCTCTGCAGTCTCATTGTTCTCCCAATGATCTCTCAGAGATCTTTCATTGATCTCTCAGCGAGCTTTCAATAAACGACAAATGTTTCAACTCCAAAAGTAGAGATGGTTAAGAAATCATACTGGGATCACTGAGCGTTTGATGAAAGACCAATGGAGTGCATTGAAAGATTGCTAAGAGATCATTGGGAGATCAGTGAGACCACTGAGCGCTCATTGAGAGATTGAGAGATCACTTCCCTATAGAGCTTGTTGAGTGATTGTTTTGACTCAGTTACAAACAATCTCTCACCTGTGGAGACCGTGGAGATCAATGAAGATTACTGAGAGATCTTGATGATCGTTGCGAGGTCATTGAAAGATCATTGACAAATCTGGCCATTTTTTTTTCAGGTTTCAATGATCTCTCAACAATCTCCATTCTGGTGTAAAGGGGGTAGATTAGCACTACAAACCTCTCAAATATATATATACAGTGGGGCAAAAAAGTATTTAGTCAGCCACCAATTGTGCAAGTTCTCCCACTTAAAAGATGAGCGATGTCTCCAATTTTCATCATAGGTATACCTCAACTATGAGAGACAAAATGAGAAAAAAAAAATCCAGAAAATCACATTGTCTGATTTTTAAAGAATTTATTTGCAAATTATGGTGGAAAATAAGTATTTGGCCAATAACAAAAGTTCATCTCAATACTTTATATACCCTTTGTTGGCAATGACAGAGGTCAAACGTTTTCTGTAAGTCTTCACAAGGTTTTCACACACTGTTGCTGGTATTTTGGCCCATTCCTCCATGCAGATCTCCTCTAGAGCAGTGATGTTTTGGGGCTGTCGCTGGGCAACACGGACTTTCAACTCCCTCCAAAGATTTTCTCTGGGGTTGAGATCTGGAGACTGGCTAGGCCACTCCAGGACCTTGAAATGCTTCTTATGAAGCCACTCCTTCGTTGCCCGGGCGGTGTGTTTGGGATCATTGTCGTGCTGAAAGACCCAGCCACGTTTCATCTTCAATGCCCTTGCTGATGGAAGGAGGTTTTCACTCAAAATCTCACGATACATGGCCCCATTCATTCTTTGCTTTACACGGATCAGTCGTCCTGGTCCCTTTGCAGAAAAACAGCCCCAAAGCATGATGTTTCCACCCCTATGCTTCACAGTAGGTATGGTGTTCTTTGGATGCAACTCAGCATTTTTTCTCCTCCAAACACGACAAGTTGAGTTTTTACCAAAAAGTTCTATTTTGGTTTCATCTGACCATATGACATTCTCCCAATCCTCTTCTGGATCATCCAAATGCTCTCTAGCAAACTTCAGACGGGCCTGGACCTGTACTGGCTTAAGCAGGGGGACACGTCTGGCACTGCAGGATTTGAGTCCCTGGTGGCGTAGTGTGTTACTGATGGTAGCCTTTGTTACTTTGGTCCCAGCTCTCTGCAGGTCATTCACTAGGTCCCCCCGTGTGGTTCTGGGATTTTTGCTCACCGTTCTCGTGATCATTTTGAACTCACGGGGTGAGATCTTGCGTGGAGCCCCAGATCGAGGGAGATTATCAGTGGTCTTGTATGTCTTCCATTTTCTAATAATTGCTCCCCCAGTTGATTTCTTCACACCAAGCTGCTTACCTATTGCAGATTCAGTCTTCCCAGCCTGGTACAGGTCTACAATTTTGTTTCTGGTATCCTTTGACAGCTCTTTGGTCTTGGCCATAGTGGAGTTTGGAGTCTGACTGTTTGAGGTTGTGGAAAGGTGTCTTTTATACTGATATACTGAGCTACAGGTTGCCACAAAAGAGCTGAAGGCCGAAATTTTAAGAGCAAAACAGAATTATAAATCAGAATTGGAAACCAAGATGGCAACAAAGAAACTGGGTTCAGCCTGGGCCAATATGAAAACTATTGCAGGCCTTCAGAGCACAGAGCGCAGTAATCGTGTGTTTCTAGATGGTTTTAATTCAGACACAGAGATAGCTAATGCTCTTAATTGTTTTTATGGTCGTTTTGATTCCTCTGATTTTAGCACAGAAACCCAAGATTTGAAACAGAATCTCAAAGACAATCAGCGCTTTAATATTGAGGTGCAGGATATTAAAAGGAAGTTCTGTGCTGTAAAAGTGAACAAAAGTCAGGGCCCTGATAATATATGTGGGCGCTTGGTAAAGTCCTGTGCACATGAGCTAAGTCATGTATTTCATTACATTTTCAATAAGTCCTTACAGACACAACGTGTGCCTAAGATCTGGAAAGATGCCGTGGTTGTTCCCGTTCCAAAATCCAGCTGTCCTAAAACGGTAAACGACTTCAGACCAGTTGCTTTGACTTCAATTTTAATGAAAATTTTTGAAAAACTGGTCAGATTTGAGGTCCTAAAGCAGAGTGAACTTGCATTGGATCCTTTGCAGTTTGCATATAGGCCTCACAAAGGAGTGGAGGACGCCACTGTCACTCTGTTTAACATGTTTTTTAAACATCTGGATTTTAATGAGACACGCCAGGCTTTTATTTGTGGACTTTTCCTCCGCCTTTAATACAATCCAACCTCATATTTTAGTTGAAAGGCTCCTGCAACAATTTGATTTGAGCAATAATCTGGTGGGTTGGATTCAGGATTTCTTAACCAACAGGACACAGAGAGTAAGGGTCAATGGTACATTGTCTGACCAAAAGTGCTCTTCTACTGGCTCTCCTCAGGGATGTGTGTTGTCACCACTACTCTTCATCCTGTACACAAACATGTGTCGGAGCAGACATGACAACAGACACATTATAAAGTATGCTGATGATTCAGTTATTGTCAGTCTCCTCCAGGATGGTGAGAGTGGCCACGGCCCAGTAGTTGATGATTTTGTTCACTGGTGTGAGGATTCCTACCTGCAGCTGAATATGACAAAAACTAAAGATATGATTATTGACTTTAGGAGGAAAACTCCCAGGCACAAAGTCACCGTACTAAAAAGCCAGACTACTGAATGTGTACAACCCTACAAATATCTTGGGACGATTATTGATAGTAATTTAAACTTTGAAGAGAACTGCGAAAGGGCGTTCAAAAAGGGTCAGCAACATTTGCATTGTTTGAGGAAACTTGCACGCTTCCAGATTGACAGAACCATAATGACAGTGTTTTATCGGGCTTTTATTGAATCTGTTTTATCCTTTTCTTTAGTGTCATGGTTTGGTCAGATAAAACTGAAATAGAGGAAATCCTTGGATCAGGTAGTTAGATGGTCCAGTCGTTTGCTTGGTGAGTCACGGCTGAGCCTGACATCCCTGTACACCAGACAGGTACAGAGGGTTGCTACCTCCATTTTAAATGATGACTCCCACCCTTTGCACTGCCACTTTCAGCTTCTTCCATCAAGACGGAGGTTTGCTGTCCCAAAAAGTAAAACCCAGCGCTACAAAAACAGTTTTGTTCCTGCTGCTGTCAAAGAGTTAAACAAGTTGTAACAATATATTGCACATAATTTAGTTACCTATTTATTAACTCCATTTTATATGTACTTATTTTTGTAGGATTTTTATTTGGGTTCTAAATCTTTTACTGGGTTTTAGACCTTTGAGTTTTTAACCTCTTTGACTAGTCTTTAACTTTTTAATATGACCCTTCTCTCTTATCTCTGGTTTTTCTCTAATCTCTTTGTCTTTATATCCTGATTAATGGAGCCCTGAGTATTTTTATCATGTTTATAGTCAGCTTCATGTGTGTTTGTGATTATGTTGAATGTAATTGTGGTTTGTAAATATGGATGTCACCAGACTGCAAAACAAATCTACCTACGGGTACAAATAAAGTAACCTGAACCTGATAACGAGTTCAAATAGGTGCCATTAATACAGGTAACGAGTGGAGGACAGAGGAGCCTCTTAAAGAAGTAGTTACAGGTCTGTGAAAGCCAGAAATCTTGCTTGTTTGTAGGTGACCAAATACTTATTTTCCACCATAGTTTGCAAATAAATTCTTTAAAAAATCAGACAATGTGATTTTCTGGATTTTTTTTTTCCTCATTTTGTCTCTCATAGTTGAGGTATACCTATGATGAAAATTGGAGACCTGTCTCATCTTTTAAGTGGGAGAAGGTGCACAATTGGTGGCTGACTAAATACTTTTTTGCCCCACTGTATGTATATACGTACTGTATATACGTATATAGGGCTGTCACGATAACTGCAATTATGTAGTACCATGCTATGGACAAGCCTACCGTAGAGGATAACGAGCAACCGCAACAACCGCAGTGTTCACTTTGTGTGTGTGTGTGTGTGTGTGTGTGTGTGTGTGTGTGTGTGTGTGTAAATCTTGTTCACTTATGTGCCCCTATTGAATATTAAATAAGTTGTTAAATGTTAAGTGTATTTTTATTGTCAGCAGCATGTTTGCAGGGCACAAAGTGTGTTATTTGTACTACTTTTGGTGAAATCAGATTGCTTGTGGCAGATGGGGGGGGGCGAGGTGAGAAAATATCCTAAATTTAATAAAATAATGGCTGGATGGGCTCCTTCTGAGCGGAGTGTTTATGATCCTGATGATTAAGTTTTGAGAGTTGCTTGTTTGCTGAGTGAACGTGATTTTTCAGACAGCAGCGTTGTGCATTATGGGGAGACAAAGAGACAAGAGCCGCGCTGGGTCCTGCACGGAGTCTGTCCTGTTTAAATAAGCTGAATGTCGCAGCTGTCTCCAACCAGTCCACACACCCTGTAGATGAAATTCTGGAGTTACCGCCACTGCTTTATGAAAATGATTGAGGTTTTTTTTTTTTTTTTTTTACAGAATCAGCAATTCATGATTGTAGGAAGACCTGAGCTCCGAAGTGTCATACAAGTACATAAGTTGAGAGTGGAGCTGCAGCAATTCTCAACATAACTTACATAATTTGCCACATTAGTTACGAACCCTGTCTAAATTACGAGATCACGGGGTCCTAAAAACATTTGCACTAATACCGCATACCGTGCTGTTGAGCTATCCACCGTTACCGCAGGGGAAATTTCTCCACCGTGACGGCCATATATATACATATACAGTGGGGCAAAAAAGTATTTAGTCAGCCACCAATTGTGCAAGTTCTCCCACTTAAAAGATGAGAGAGGTCTCCAATTTTCATCAAAGGTATACCTCAACTATGAGAGACAAAATGAGAAAAAAAAATCCAGAAAATCACATTGACTGATTTTTAAAGAATTTATTTGCAAATTATGGTGGAAAATAAGTATTTGGTCACTTACAAACAAGCAAGATTTCTGGCTCTCACAGACCTGTAACTTCTTCTTTAAGAGGCTCCTCTGTCCTCCACTCGTTACCTGTATTAATGGCACCTGTTTGAACTCGTTATCAGTATAAAAGACACCTGTCCACAACCTCAAACAGTCAGACTCCAAACTCCACTATGGCCAAGACCAAAGAGCTGTCAAAGGATACCAGAAACAAAATTGTAGACCTGCACCAGGCTGGGAAGACTGAATCTGCAATAGGTAAGCAGCTTGGTGTGAAGAAATCAACTATGGGAGCAATTATTAGAAAATGGAAGACATACAAGACCACTGATAATCTCCCTCGATCTGGGGCTCCACGCAAGATCTCACCCCGTGGGGTCAAAATGATCACGAGAACGGTGAGCAAAAATCCCAGAACCACATGGGGGGACCTAGTGAATGACCTGCAGAGAGCTGGGACCAAAGTAACAAAGGCTACCATCAGTAACACACTACACTGCCAGGGAGGGACTCAAATCCCGCAGTGCCGGACGTGTCCCCCTCCTTAAGCCAGTACAGGTCCAGGCCCGTCTGAAATTTGCTAGAGAGCATTTGGATGATCCAGAAGAGGATTGGGAGAATGTCATATGGTCAGATGAAACCAAAATAGAACTTTATTGTAAAAACTCAACTTGTCGTGTTTGGAGGAGAAAGAATGCTGAGTTGCATCCAAAGAACACCATACCTACTGTGAAGCATGGGGGTGGAAACATCATGCTTTGGGGCTGTTTTTCTGCAAAGGGACCAGAACGACTGATCCGTGTAAAGGAAAGAACGAATGGGGCCATGTATCGTGAGATTTTGAGTGAAAACCTCCTTCCATCAGCAAGGGCATTGAAGATGAAACGTGGCTGGGTCTTTCAGCATGACAACGATCCCAAACACACCGCCCGGGCAACGAAGGAGAGGCTTCGTAAGAAGCATTTCAAGGTCCTGGAGTGGCCTAGCCAGTCTCCAGATCTCAACCCCAGAGAAAATCTTTGGACGGAGTTGAAAGTCCGTGTTGCCCAGCGACAGCCCCAAAACATCACTGCTCTAGAGGAGATCTGCATGGAGGAATGGGCCAAAATACCAGCAACAGTGTGTGAAAACCTTGTGAAGACTTACAGAAAACATTTAACCTCTGTCATTGCCAACAAAGGGTATATAACAAAGTATTGAGATGAACTTTTGTTATTGACCAAATACTTATTTTCCACCATTATTTGCAAATAAATTCTTTAAAAATCAGACAATGTGATTTTCTGGATTTTTTTTTTCCTCATTTTGTCTCTCATAGTTGAGGTATACCTATGATGAAAATTGGAGACCTCTTATCTTTTAAGTGGGAGAACTTGCACAATTGGTGGCTGACTAAATACTTTTTTGCCCCACTGTACATATATACACACAGTGCATCCGGAAAGTATTCACAGCGCTTCACGTTTTCCACATTTTGTTATATTATAGCCTTATTCCAAAAGGGATTAAATTCATTTTTTTCCTCAAAATTCTACACACAATACCCTATAATGACAACGTGAAAGAAGTTTTTTTTAAAGATTTTTGCAAATTTATTAAAAATAAAAAACTAAGAAATCACATGTACATGAGTATTCCCAGCCTTTGGTCAGTAATTTGTTGATCAGAATCAACTTTATTGCCAAGTATGCATTACACATACGAGGAATTTCACTTATCACTAGGTGCGCTCATGTTAAGCGCTGCCTAATGACGCGGCAGCCATACAAGGCGCCTCATTCAGTGGGGGGTAAAGAGGAGGAGGGGGGAAGGGGATGACACATTGGGCAGAGAGAAAAAACATAGTTATCAAAATATGGCTCGAATGAGCCAGATTGTGATCACATAGAAAAAAACCCTCTAAGCACACTTAGCAGACAATACAGATCCACACATTAACAAAGCAAAAGAGAGAGACCAGTGTGTGTATTTCAGTCACGTGATATCAGTATGGGTGCAGTGTGAATTGATGCACCTTTGGCAGCAATTACAGCCTCAAGTCTTGTTGAATATGATGCCACAAGCTTGGCACACCTATCTTTGGGCAGTTTGGCTCATTCCTCTTTGCAGCACCTCTCAAGCTCCATCAGGTTGGATGGGAAGCTTCGGTACACAGCCATTTTCAGATCTCTCCAGAGATGTTCAATAATATTCAAGTCTGGGCTCTAGCTGGGCCGCTGAAGGACATTCACAGAGTTGTCCTGAAGCCACTCCTTTGATATCTTGGTTGTGTGCTTAGGGGTCATTGTCCTGCTGAAAGATGAACCGTCACCCCAGTCTGAGGTCAAGAGTGCTGTGGAGAAGGTTTACATGTGCTGCAAAAACGGCATGGGAGTGAATGGACATTACGAACACAGCTTGAGAATTTTTTTTAGACTGGTACTCACCTACCAACAGTTGGTCCCAAAGCTACAGTATGGGGATGAAAACAAGCAAATTTCTGTCTGTGTCAGCTGCTGGAGGTCAGCTACAACCTAGCATGTAGCTACTAGCCAGCTAGCCAGCTTCCACAGAAGAACAACCCAACTTCCAGGGGAAGTTTTGGAGGAGGCTGTAACAATTATCCAGGTGAGAGCTCCGACAGATAACATTGTAAACTTAAACATGACAGCGCTTTGGAGATTTCCATGGCTGTCATCCAGCTTGTTTGACTTCGCAATGTGTATGGCGCGCACAGAGTCTGTGGCCAGAGCGGCCTTGGTACAGAGAGCCGCGAGGCCAAAAAGTACTGTTTGCGCTTTCTGCCGTTAACTGCCGTTAACAGCGATCACAAAATTTGTTGCCATTAATGGGGGCAAAGCATTAACGGGCGATTAATGCGATAACGCCAACACCACTAATATATATCTCAGTCCCTCCAGGATTTCATGATGTTGTAATCGCGTCAGTTCATGCAAAATCAGCCAGTCATCTATTGCGCGACCTTGCAACTTTGTCCAATCACTGCAGACTTTCCCACAATTTCGGCTAATCCTCGTCAACGTCCACCAATCAAATTTGTCCCTGAGTAGTGCTCAAACGCTCAGTCTAACCACTCAAATGCGTTGCTGCATCGCACTCACTTCTGTGTTTATAGTGAGTATTAACGGGACACATCAGCAAAAAACAGTGTGTGCAATTTAAAAAAACACTCACCCCCGAGTTTTCCCACACCGTCCCTTCCTCCATTTCACCCAGCCTGCCAGTGGATGTCTCGGCACTTCTCCGTCCTGACTGCATGTATGATGTGCCAAGTTTTGTGTTGAAAAATGTCCACCTGCCTGAAAACCACCCCGTCGCGGGAGCGCACGTGTGGAGAGATGCTGTAAATCCACAAACAAATAAGCAAATCTAACACAGTGAGTGTTTGAACATTTTATACATCTTTAGAAGTAAAATCATTGCTACATCTTGTCAGTGAGCTTTAAAGCTGTGACTCTCCGGTCTAGACACGGACCAGTGTTCACCCAACGATCTCCATCTTTGTAAAGGGGGCCCTAAAGAAGGGCTACCTTGTGACTGTTATTACTCTGGGAGTGCTGTTCAGTTTTCAGCCAGATTTATCCTTCAGTTGCTATGTCCATTTTAAAAAAATGACAGTGTACAAAATGCCCAAAATCAAGCCTCTCACTTGAAAAATTAAGCTCCAGTAGATAATCCAAAAATTCATAAAGCAAGACAAAGTTAGCCTTGCACTTCCACACAAACGCATCATCCATTACTCCTTACTGGATGACGCATCTAATCATGGGTGGGCTCTTCCTGGATTTCTGGGTTATCCAACATGGCAGTTCGGCAGTAAAATGTTTCCTGATATTTTGAAAGCAAAGCAGTGACATGTATTTCTAAAACATTTGAGGTGAGAAACAAGTTGTTTAGTTGCTGATTAGTTTAAAGAAGTTTAAAGAATGGTACCACACTGCTCTCAGAATGCAATACAAAGCATCATACATCGACAGTAAATGGGAATTAGGGAAACTTTGGTGGACATGCATGCAATAAATGTGCAGCCAGAAGGCAGGCAAGTAAGCAGGTAGAAAGGTAGACATTCCAATCATTTTATTTGGTTCAAATGCAATAATTGGTTGAAGTTTTTGGCAGAACAGTGTAACAGCAGTTAACACTGTTGGCTCACAGCTTGAAGGTTCAAATCCCCTGGCACCCAGTGGTAGGGGCCATTCTGTGTGGATTTTGCACATTTTACCTGGGTATGTGTGGGTTAACACCAGGTATTGTGATTTCCTTCCCGATCCAACAACACTTGTATTAGGTTAATTGATGAATATGAATTGAATCAAAATTTGAATTAAGATAAGCCTTTATTAGTCCCACAATGGAGATATTCTGAATTATTTTTATGTGGTTTGGACAATGTCAGGCATTGAGCCCCTTCTTGTTTGCCATGGTGATGGACAGGATGACGGGACGAGGTCAGGCAGGAGTCTCCGTGGACTGTGATGTTTGCAGATGAAATTGTGATCTGTAGTGAGAGTAGGGAGCAGGTGGAAGAGAACTTGGGAGAGGTGGCGGTATACAGGGGAGAGAAGAGGAATGAAAGTGAGTAGAAGCAAGACAGATTTGCGACAGAAGGATAGCAGTTAGAGTAAAAGGGAAGATTTGCAAGACGGTAATGAGACCTACTGTGGTGTATGATTTGGAGATAGTGGCACTGCCAAAAAGACAGGAGGAAGAGCGTGAGGTGGCAGAATTGAAGATGCTAAGATTCTCACTGCTCAGGTTGAATTGTTTGGAGACAAAGTAAGAGAGGCAGGGCTGAGATGGTTGGGACATGTGCAGTGGAGGGATAGTGAATATATTGGACAAAGGATATTTGTGACCCGTGCTGGCAAAATGAGTCACTTTGAGGAAATTATCAAAACTGAGGTAACGTTTTTTCCATATTCTGTATTGAAAGACCTTCAAAATGATATTTAATTTGTAGGAAGTGCGCAAAAACGGACCCGGAAAAAGCCGATTTGTTTATATTTTGGCTAGGTTTAAAACTCGCGTTTGATCGGTTGGGAGTTATGTCTTCCTCCAAAACATATACTGTATATTTTTAGAAAGTACGATTTCTAAGCTTTACAACGATTCCAGGCACTCATGGGGGTTTTCCCGGGACTTGCCGCTAGCAAACAAAGAGAGTCATGATTTATGACTTCTCCTGCCTGTAGCTCATAATGACGCGGTGCGCATTCTGACTCATTGTGCCAGCACGGGTCACATTTAAGCTGCTGGAAAAGAGGAAGACCACAGAAGATCCATGGATGTAGGTTGGCGTTAGAGAGGAAGAATCAAGGCAGATGGTCCACTGTGGTGACCCCTAAAGGGAGCCGCCGAAAGGAGTAGGTTTGAATAATGTCAAAAAATGAACATTGTGAAAATCAGTTTTCATGTTCTCAAGAGTAAACATGGTAGCCTTCAGCTCTAACCCCTCCCCCACCCTTAAAAGTTAATTCAGTAAAAGTTAAGTGGGCATTTTATTAATCAGAAATGTGTGGATTCATCTTTGTTTGATCAAACCTTTATTATAATAAAAAAAAAAGTTGGTTTGGTTGAAGCCAGGTTTGCACTTCATTCCCAATAGGGATTCATGTTTGTTTGAAAAAACAAACTCTGACCTAATTCCTTGTCTTCAATCCAAAATAATATAATTCCCAGCTAAATTATTATGTTTCAGACACACCTCTGGCCTTGCAGACTGTATTTTGTTTAGCTGTGTTTCTTAAAGTCAGACTACAGCTACTGTGAACCTCAGTAGGGGCAGCTGACTGGTAGACCTTGCTGGGAAAACACTATTAATTGGTACAGTGTCATACTGGATGTCAAGCTCCATCACGAGGAACATGAGCAGTGGGGCAGGGGAACTGCAATGGATCATTCTCTTCCATTCACATGAAGACTCTTATCTCACCTGTGAAGAGACTGTAACTAAAAATACTTTCAAATCTCTGTGTACATGAGAGTGCGGGGCAGGTCCCTGTTGTATTTCACTGTATTGTACTCCATGTGAGAGTGTCATAATAATGCCATCTGTACTTTTGAATTTGGTGTTTTGTAAATAAAAAATGGAGTCTGCTAACATTATAAATATAAAGAATGTATCTTATAATATGTACATCATAATTTCATAGTTATTAGTTCGACTAGCATCATTTCATTGTTTGTAATAATTTATTATTTTTCTGTTGTAGTATTTTATGGAACAGCACTTTGTGATGTCATTGAATCCTTGATTACTCCAGTGTTGTGTGTCAAACTTTGTCTTCTTTGACTTTAAACGTACAATATTGTGCATTTTCCAGGTATGAATTTTCAGTTTACATGTCATTTTAAAGTCCAAAAATTATTTGTTGTTTTACAGGTCATCAGAAAAGCTGTCTGTAAAGCTCTGTCTGAAACAGTCTGCTTAGTGATACTAATAAGCTCCTAATGTGATTGGATGAATTTTTTTTTTTGTCATTGTTCCCAGGGCCCTAGGGTCCGCTTGGTCCCTGTGAGCGAACTGCATGCTGCCCACAGTTTTATCACTGTGCCCACTGTGTACATACAGGTGCATTTCAATAAATTAGAATGTCATCGAAAAGGTAATTTATTTCAGTAATTCAATTCAAAAAATGAAACTCATTATGTAGATTCATTGCACACAGTGATATATTTCAAGCATTTTTTTTAAATTATTTTGATGATTATGGCTTGTATCTTATGAAAACTCAAATTGCTTTCTCAAAAAATTAGAATATAATATAAAATTAATGATTTTTTTTAATTTTTTTTTTAATAGAAATGTTGGCCGATGACCTCTTCTCAAATAAAAGTAAATTTTGCATTTCATTTGGAAATCAAGGTCCCAGAGTCTGGAGAAAGAGTGGAGAGGCACAGAATCCAAGCTACTCGAGGTCCACTGTGAAAGGACAATGGTCAATGAGGATTTAAGGAGCCATGTCCTCTGCTGATGTTTGTCTTCTGTGCTTTATCAAGTCCAAAGTCAGCGTGGCCATCTACCAGGAAATTTTAGAGCACTTCATGCTTCCCTCTGCTGACGAGCTTTATGGGGATGCTGATTTCATTTTCCAGCAGGACTTGGCATCTGTGCACACTGCCAAAAGTATCAAAACCCGGTTTAATGACCATGGCATCACTGTGTTTGATTGGTCAGCAGACTCTCCTGACCTAAACTCCATAGATAATCTATGGAGTTTTGTCAAGAGGAAGATGAAAGACACCAGACCCAACAATGCAGACGAGCTGAAGGTCACTATCAAAGCAACCTGGACCTTCATAACACCTCAGCAGCAACACAGGCTGATCACCTCCATGCCACACCACACTGATACAGTAATTAATCCAAAAGGAGCCCCGGCCAAGTATTGAGTGTGTACATGGACATACTTTTCAGTTGGCCAACATTTCTATTTAAAAACTATTTTTTAAAGTTAATTTTATGTAATATTCTAATTTTTTGAGAAACTGAATTTGGGGTTTTCATGGGCTGTAAGCCATAATCATCAAAATCAAAATAAACACTTGAAATAGATCACTTTCTGTTTAATGAATCTATATAATATATGGGTTTCACTTTCTGAAATGAGTGACAAAAAATATTTAACTTTTTCATGATATTCTAATTTTTTGGAGATGTGCCTGTATATATGGTGTGGGTCTTGTCCAAGTCTTTTTTTTTTCCCCTTCAGCTTCATAAAAACCAAAGTACTGCTATATGTTTGCTTTTAATGAAGAGGGTAGTGACCACAGAGAGAGAGACTAGACTGACTGTATACTTAGCTCTTCCATTTTGTTTTTGTGTCACGCCATTAAGAGTCCGGGCAGGTCCGAGTGCCGACGTTTTCATTAGCTGTAAGCCAGAATCATCAAAATTAAAATATTTCGACTTCCGGTTATGGCTGCCACGTAGGACGGACGTGTCTCGCTCTGCTCTGCTCCTGGAGAAAAAAAATCGGCAAATAACTCTCTCATTTGGGACAGAACGTATCCCAGCATTTGGGCGAGGATATGTCGGCGAAGCCTAAGGCTGGAAAACTAGGAAAAGGAAAAAGCGAGCCGCCGAAACAGTCCAAATTAACGGACTTTCAGGTCTGTGACGCAGCAAACAAAACTCCATATATGGCGGAGGAGGCTGGCAACGGTGCGATATCTGCGGGGAATGGCGCAGATGCGCTGATGGCTGCCATGAGTTCAATGAGAGCGGACTTTTCCTCTAGATTTGATGGGATTATGACAGCGTTGGAAGGAATAAGAAAGGAATTGGGTGACTGTGTAGAACGAACGGCGCAGATGGAGCTCCGTCTCGCTAGTGCTGAAGATGACGTCACCCGTCTTCAATTAAAGGTGCGCACTTTGGAAAAAAAAAATAAATCTCTGGAAGATAATATTTTGGATTTGGAATCTCGGTCGAGACAGAATAATTTGAGGCTGGTGGGTCTTCCAGAGGAATCAGAAGGTCGGGACGTATGTTCCTTTCTGGAAAAGTGGATTCCGGAGGTGCTGGGCAGCGAGGAGTTGCAATCAGCAGTGATTCTGGAAAAAGCACATCGCATTGGCCCACGGAGAGATAAGGGACCGCCGAGGACCTTAATTATGAAGTTTCTTAGCAACAGAGACAGGATGAAGATCTTCAGCGCTGCACAAGCTAAGGGGGAGATTAAACACCAGGACCAGCAGGTGCGGTTCTACCCAGATTTGGCCACAGGAATCCAGCAATTGAGGAAGCAGTTTGATCCCGTACGTGAGGAGCTGCGCAACCTTGGGATTCGTCATGGTGTGATCTATCCTGCGAGACTGCTGACCACGTATGAGGGCAGAACCCACATCTTCAAGACCCCAGAGGAGGCGCAGGAGTTCATCAAGAAGATCAAAGAAGAAGAAGAGACTGGTGGGAGCTAAGCATGAACAAAATATAAGGTAGAATAATTAAGCATTTGCACAGGCATCTGACTGACTTGAAGTAAATAGTAAGGTTACAAAATATAGATTGTATTATATATTAAAAAACAAAACAAAAACAAAACAAAAAAAAAAAAACTATGATGTACAAAGTTGTTAAAAATTTTGGAGTTAAGTTGGAAAACTACAGAGGAGAGTTAATGTTACGTCATTAAAAGCAGTAGAGTTAGGGTGATTGGGAGGATGAAGAAGGAGTGGCTTAGGCTGTTCCCCGTGGGTGTGGAACAGTCGATGGCTATATCGGGAGACAGAATTTTTCTTTTGATTTTGGGGGGTTTGCCACAAGTGTGGGAAGGGGAAATTTGTTTGTGTGTAGTTTGTAGGATGAATGTTCAACCACTCATGTTTTTGCTTCTCTGTATGAGCATGTTTACACTGCAAGGTAATCCCAAACTCTCTATTGATCATGGACCAAAGTGTTAATCTTAATTTAACTTCATGGAATTGCAGAGGTCTACAAAATTTAAAAAAACTTAAACAAGTTATGAATAAAATAAAGGACATGGGTTCAAGAATTGTGTTTTTACAAGAAACTCATCTGATAGAGGAGGATGTTAAAAGAATTAGGAGTAGATGGCAGGGAAGTGTATTCACTTCTTCATTTTCATCCCGAGCCAGGGGAGTTATGACTCTCATACATAAATCAGTTCCTTTTCAAGTGAAAAATGTAATTGGAGACAAATTTGGAAGATATGTAATCATTCAAGGTTCTTTGCTATTAGAAAATATAAATCTTGTGAACTTATATGGTCCCAATATAGATGATCAGAAGTTCTTTGCTAATTTATTTCTCATCTTATCATCACTTACAGGGCAACATATAATAGCAGGGGATTTTAACTGTACATTGAATCCAGGTGTGGATAGATCAACAGGACTGGATTGTACGCACATTGGATGTAGGATGACTATTAATCATTTTATGAAAGAATTGAGATTGTTAGATATATGGAGAGAAATGAAACCACAAGTTAAAGCCTATTCTTGTTATTCCAGTACCTACAAGACATTCTCACGTATTGATTATTTTTTGATTTCCACAGAATTAAGGTCCAAGATTCAAAACTGCTTTTATGATAACATCGTGATCTCTGATCATGCACCCTGTTGTCTAATATATGTAGATAAAAAATTGACAAAGGAATCAGGTAGATGGCAATTTCAGCATAAATGGCTTCAGGATGAGGAATTTGTCAAGTATATAGAAAAACAGATAGACGAGTTCTTTGACATCAATACTACACAAACATCAGCATGTGTAAAGTGGGAGGCTTTCAGAGCTTTTATTAGGGGACATATTATTAGTTATACAGGATCAAAATCTAAGAAGACTCGAGAGGAGAGAGCTAAATTGGAACATAAAATAAAAAGTCTTCAGGAAAAAGTGTATGCAGGAAGTGACCCAAGGTTGGAGAATGAATTACTGATTTTGAGAGCTGAATACGACAAAAAATCAGCGAATAGAGCTGCCTCGAGTCTTCTAAGATTGAAACAATCTTTTTATGAACAAGGTGAAAAATCAGGAAAATTATTAGCATGGCAGATTAAACAATTGGAAATTAAAACACCAATTACCAGTATTATAAGTAATGGACAGGTAGTTATAGATCCTTTAGAAATTAATAGAGCCTTTAGAGCAGGGGTGTCCAACCATGTGCCATGGAGAGCCAAGACCCTGCAGGTTTTACCTCCAACCAGTGTCTTCAACAGCAGATTTCAGTGAACTTCTTCCCACTGATTGCTGATAAGTGAAAACACCTGCTGAAGAGACTGGGTAGAAGAGAAAACCTGCAGGGTCTTGGCTCTCCATGGCACATGGTTGGACACCCCTGCTTTAGAGATTACTATGAAAAATTATATGATCCCAAAAATGAACCTGATTTAACAAAACTAAATGGGTTTTTGAACGAACTATCTATACCGTGTATTCCAAATGAAAACAGGGAGATATTGGAGTCTAAAATTAGTCAAGAAGAAGTTGGGCTAGCCATTGATAATATGAAATCAGGAAAAAGTGCAGGACCAGATGGTCTTCCAGTTGACCTTTATAAAAAATTTAAGAATAAATTAATAAAACCTTTTTTGGAAATGGTTTTAGAAGCATTTCAAAATAATAATTTACCATCATACATAAATAATGCCTTAATTATACTGCTGCCAAAACCAGGTAAGCCCTCTAATAAATGTGAAAATATGAGACCAATAAGCCTATTAAACGCCGACCTTAAGATAATCTGTAAAATTTTAGCAAGACGAATACAAGAAATTTTACCAAATATTATTAATCGAGATCAGAATGGCTTTATAAAGGGTAGACAAGGCTTCCATAATGTAAGAAGACTATTTAATATTATTTATTTTAATAAAGAAGCACCGGATACAGCTCTCCTATCATTGGATGCCGAAAAGGCCTTTGATAGAGTTGAATGGCCCTTTCTTTTTGAAGTCCTACAAAGGTTTGGACTTGGAAATAATTTCATAAAATGGGTTCAAATAATATACAATAATGCTACAGCAGAAATCCTAACAAATAACAATATTTCAAAACCAATAAAAATCAATAGAGGATGTCGACAAGGCTGTCCACTTTCACCTTTACTGTTTACTATGGCAATTGAACCTTTAGCGATAGCGATACGTTTACATTCACAAATATATGGAATTAAAGTTGGACCAACAGAACATAAAATCTCCCTGTACGCCGATGATATAATTTTGTTTATGTCGAATCTAAAAAAATCAATTCCAACCTTGTTGAATTTAATAAAGAATTTCGGGGAAATATCAGGATATAAAATAAATAAAACTAAATCTTCAATATTAATGCTAAATGAGACCCAGAGAAATTACCCAGCCCCTGAGGTAAATCAATTCAATGTTGTAAATCAGTTTAAATATTTAGGAATCCAAATTATGCCTAAGCTAGAATCAGTCGCCAGTGTCAACTATGAAGCCTTAATGTCAGATATCAATGAGTTAACTCAGAGATGGATGTCACTACCAATGTCGATGATCGGGAGAATCAATATACTTAAAAGTAATATTTTACCTAAAATACTTTATTTATTTCAATACATTCCCTTATCACCACCTTTAGATCTATTCTCAAGAATAAAAAAAAAGTTAGTGGAATTTATATGGAACAACAGGAGGGCTAGATTACGTTTGTCTTTATTATATTTACCATTTGATCGTGGAGGTCTGAAATGTCCAAATTTTATGTTGTATTATTGGTCGGCACAACTGAGGTCTATGACATATTATTTTTCATCAAATGATCTCCCTCACTGGACTGAAATGGAATCATACAATTTACCTTTACCTCTTCCCATATTCATATACTCAGATTCGGCAAAAAAATTACAAAAACAAGTTAAAAATCCATTTGTAAAGCATATGATCAAAATATGGTGTGAAGCTAAAAACTATTTAAAAGAACCACAGTTATTGTCACAATTTAGTCCAATATGGGGTAATCAATATTTTAAACCAGGGAGAGCGGACGCTGTATTTAAAGTATGGAATTTAAAAGGGATACAAAAGATTCAGGATTTATATTTGCCATGTGCAGACAACATAATGTCTTTTGAAGAGCTGAGGATCAAATTTAATCTCAACAGAACACATTTTTTTAAATATCTTCAACTTAGAAACTTTATTCGATCAAATCAAAATAAAGCTCTCACTCGACCTATTTATTCATCCTTGGAAAAAATGATGATGAAAGATAGTAAAAGAAAGGGTATTATTTCAGAGTTTTATAACTCATTGACACTATCTTCAAGTGAAAATTCACTGAAAAGATTAAACTACTGGAAAGAAGATCTGCAAATTGAAATTTCAGAGGAACAATGGGAATTGGCTTGTACAGAAGCTCAAACCAAATCAATAAATGCACGCCTTAAATTGATACATTTCAAATGGTTAATGCGGATGTATGTTACACCGGAGGAGTTAAATAGATATAACAAAAATATACCAGATACATGCACAAAATGCATGGAAAGTAAAGGAACCCTATTTCATTGTTTATGGGAATGTAGATTAATAAGAATGTTTTGGGAAGAGGTGAGGGTAACAATTGAAAAAATAATCTCAAAACAAATCATATTGAATCCTAAACTGTTTTTGTTGGGTCTGTACCCAGAAAAGCATAATTTTAATAAAAGTGAAAGAACATTCATAGACCTCAGTTTGCTTAATGCCAAAAAATGTATTGCACTATTATGGAAAAAGACTCATAGACCAGATGTGACTCAGTGGTTAAGACAGATGTTAACAAACCTTCCATTAGAAAGAATAACATATATACTGAAATCAAAGGAAATTGTGTTTGAGAATATATGGAGACCTTTTATTGATTATGTAAAAAATTTAAACATAACTCTTGAAGAAGAAGGTGAATGATGTGTGTGGACCTTGTAAATTCCAAACTGGTGAACATAATATGTATACTTATGTATTGGATTGTCTAGACTAAACAGAGGAGCATTGTTAAAGACTTGATTTTGTTGGTGGTTGTTGGTGTTTTTAGTGCATTTTTTTCTTTTTTTGTAGTACTTTAGTGTTAGTGTTTGATTGTTTGTATCATGTTTGTTAAAAAAAAAAAAAAGGTTCAATAAAGATATTGTGGAAAAAAAAAATTAAAATATTTGAACAAAATATATAAACACCTGAAATATATTACTCTGTGTGTAATGAATCTATATACTATAGGAGTTTTGTTTTTTGAATTGACTTACTGAAATAAATTAACTTTTCAATGACATTCTAATTTATTGAGACGCACCTGTAAGGGGTCATGACTACACAAGCGCCAAGATTCAACTTCCCCCAACCTCCCATGTAAAAGGTGGCATCTGGTCAAAGGGATGGCATGTCGGCATAGTCCCAAGCAGTTAGTGTATACGCATGTGTAAAGCATAAATTCAGGATTAGAGAACTGAAGGTAGGGCTTGCTGGTTTGTGACATCATGAAGTTCAGGAAGTGTTGATCTGCTTGTTCCTTTAAGAATTTAACTAAATAAATGTAATGTGTATTTCTTTGTGAAGTGAGTGTTTTTGTGACTTATTTATTAAAGGTTAAAGCCAGCAAAAAAATGTTTTGCACACTTCCTTAAGAAATAGAAAAATACTAAATATAATTTAGTTTTTATAAAAAAAATTCTTGTGAAAATACAGTGTGAGTGATTTGAGTTTTAAACCAAATATCAATTCTAAATGCATAATACTGTCATCCCAAAATGCTAACTTTGAATAATATTTGTATGAGATTTATAGTAATTTCTTGTTCCTAATTTATTTATCTATTCCTACATTGTATGCATGTTGTTTAGTGATAAGTCTTGCTTTCTTCTGCTAATTTGTCAAAATTACTCTGACTAAAACAATATAATAATCAATGCAAGAAATCAATAAGGATACTAATTCAGTGAATACAATATAAATGACATGTTTCATATTTCTGATTCTGTATTATCATCACTTTTTTGATTTAATTTTGTTTCCTTAAATGTGTTTATTGCGATTAATCCTGCAGAAACCTCATTCATAGAATTGCTTAAGTAAACACTCTCACTCTAAATTTCTTATGATACAAAGCACACAGTGCAGTGCCAACAGATATCATCATACTGGCCTTATCTTTGGCATTGCTATGGGTACATTCTGTTTGCTGGTCTGGTCATTGAGGTGTGGGAGCCGCCCTCTCCAGTCACTCCACAGCACCCATCGTCACTGCAGTCTGTGATCATCCTATAGTGTTTGGCAGAGGGCATGGGTGACGAAATCCACTGCAGACTGAGTGATTTTGACTTGGGTGACCAGAAGATTAATTTAAGGAGGGCATAGTTTGTTTTCTCTTGCTGTATAATGCAGGAAATGACCCAGGGTTGTCCCCAGAGACTCAGAATCAAACATGAGAATGTCACACTTAATTTTGTGTTACACATAACTGCCTCAAACTTAATATTTTTTTTTCTCTAATTCACATTTATGTTGAATTGGTTCTTGGGAATGTTTTGTGTTTAATTTTCCACCCCTTTAATCAAAATAAATTGAAATTTTATTTGTGAAATGAGCTTTTGCCATGTCACTTTGTCCATCATCCATTGTTCTGTTTATCCATCCACATTTCATGAAAACCACTACTTCTCCTAGGCAGTTGCCTGGATGGTCACCAGACTCGCACACAGTGATCCTAAGGTTCGTCTACACTACCGTTCAAAAGTTTGGGGTCACTTAGAAATTTCATTATTTTTGAAAGAAAAGCACTTTTTTTTCAATGAAGATAACTCTAAACTAATCAGAAATACACTCTATACATTGCTAATGTGGTAAATAACTATTATAGCTGCAAATGTCTGGTTTTTGGTGCAATATCTACATAGGTGTATAGAGGCCCATTTCCAGCAACTATCACTCCAGTGTTCTAATGGTACAATGTGTTTGC
Organism: Pholidichthys leucotaenia; assembly: GCA_020510985.1. NCBI lineage: Eukaryota > Metazoa > Chordata > Actinopteri > Cichliformes > Pholidichthyidae > Pholidichthys > Pholidichthys leucotaenia. The sequence continues at coordinate 401,220,050 of CM035836.1, forward strand.
TCATTGCGTCAGAAGGCTAATGGATGATTAGAAAACCCTTGTGCAATCATGTTAGGTCTGCAATGCTGTAATTGCTGCAAATGGAGGATTCTTTGACGAAAGCAAAGTTTGAAGGAAAAAATTATTTCAAATACAAATCAATTATTTCTAACCTTGTCAATGTCTTGACTATATTTTCTATTCATTTTACAACTCATGGTGGTAAATAAGTGTGACTTTTCATGGAAAACCCAAAATAATTGTCTGGGTGACCCCAAACTTTTGAACGGTAGTGTACATCTAGGTTGTGCACAAGGGCAAGATCAAGTTCAGTGGTCAGCACAATAAGGACTTAATCTGCTTTCACAAAAATCCTTACTCCTCCTTGGCAATTGCCCAGATTGCCACCTAACTCACACACAGTGATCTACAGATAGTTCTGCATCCAGGTTGTACTCAAGGCTAAAGGTAACAAATGAAGTATGTGTCATGTTAACTTCGAGCACCCCTATGGATATGTTCTTGTGGGGCAGATGCTTTACCACTAGGCCACCACTCCGGTTTAATGTCCACATATGATGTTGCGCACAAGCTGCAGTTGCCACAACCTTCTGGAAATAAGGGATATGACCAAACATTACATCTTGGACCGGAGCGTTACAGAGGAACTCCGTGGCCTAGGACTTCTCTGCCAGACTTCCACACCCCCGGACTCGACTGCTACGTCTCATCCCAAATGGAGACACCGTAGACTGTGCAAAAGAAAGCGAAAATGAGATAGGCGTGGAGGGATCCAAGCCAAGCTAACCGCTAGCTCATACAGACTTCCGTTTCCAACCCTCACTCTAGTACGCTCACTAGACAACAAAATAGACCAGATTCAGCTCCTGAGATCTATGCAACATGATGCGCGTCACTGCTGTGTTTTTCTCTTTACGGAAATGTGGCTAAATGACAATATCCCGGACTCTGCTATTCAGCTAGAATGGCTAACATGCCTCCCAGCTGATTGGGTGTTCACGGAAGGACGGAAAATGTGAAGAGGAGGAGGTGTGTTTGTTTACATCAATGAAGCTTGGGGCCGAAATGCAACTGTTTTGCACAAACACTGTTCTCCGTTGGTGGAGTTTATGATCATCAAGTGCCGACTGTTCTACTTACCGAGAGAATTTACATCCATCCTGCTAGTTGCCATGTATGTCCCGCCCACTGCCTCTGGCGAGAGGAGTAAAGCACTAAATGAACTCTATCAGGTTATAAGTGAGATACAAACAGGGCTTCCAGATTGATTCCTCATCACAGCAGGGGACTTCAGCTATGCAGATTTAAAGGCCCTCCAACCAAAACTACACCAACATGTGGACTTTGCAACAAGAGGAGACGATTTGCTGGACTTGGTGTACACAACCCACAAGAGAGCATACAAGGCCCCCACCCTCCCCCACCTTGGTCTCTCTGATCACATCACTATCTTGCCTAAGGCCTGCATACAGACTCATAGTGAAAGCCATCAGACCATCTAAAAAGCAGGGATGTGTGTGGCCAGAGGGGGCCTCCTATGCTCTGAAAGACTGCTTTGGCACTACAGACTGGGACATTTTCAAGCATGCAGTCACTCACAATGAACACACAAACATAGGAGTACACTGAGGTTGTTGTAGCATACATAGCTAAATGCATTGATTATGTCATTCACTACAAAACCGTCACTGTTCATGCTAACCAGAAGCCATGGATGACAGCAGTGGTTCACAGGACTAACAGCTAGGGCCAGCCTGTCCCGTGGCATCAAGGAAGCAAAACGACAGTACAACAAGACAACTAAACTACAAACCTCCACCTCAGACCTGTGCGAGCGACATCACACTGCTTAACAACTTAAATGACTTCTTTGGCCACTTTGAAACACAATAACAGCACATCAGCAGAGAAGACCACTCCTCCCCCAGACGAGCAGGCTATAAGTCTGTATCCAGCTAGCATGAAGAGGACCCTTTCCAAGATCAGTCCACACAAGGCAGCTGGACCAGACAATATACCTGGTTGCGTTCTGAAGGACTGTGCGAAGGAGCTCAAAAATGTCCTGGCAGACATGTTCAACATCTCCCTGAGTCAAGCTGTTGTCCCCATGTGTTTCAAAACTGCTACCATAATACCATTCCCAAAGAAGCCCTTCCCATCCAGCTACAATGCCTACCGGCCCGTCGCACTGACCTCCATCATAATGAAATGCTTCGAGCGGCTGGTCATGCAGAACATCAAGTCCACCCTCCCTCCCACAACCCATCTCAGTTTGCATACAGTTCAAACAGGTCCACAGAAGATGCCATCTCTGCTGCTCTCCATCCAGCCCTCACCCACCTGGACTCAAAAAACTCCTATGTACGAATGCTGTTCTTGGACTTCAGTTCATCATTCAACACAATCATCCCCCAGCACCTAATACAAAAACTCAGACAATTAGGACCCAGAATCTCTCTCCGTAACTGGGTGCTGGACTTTCTCACAGGGAGGCCACAGAACGTGCGGGTCGGCAGCATCACCTCCAAGACATCACACTGAGCACAGGGGCCTCACAAGGGTGCGTGCTCATCCCGCTGCTCTTCACCCTGCTGACCCATGACTGCATACCAGCCTGCAGCACCAGTCACATCATCAAGTTTGCAGATGACACGACAGTGGTGGGCCTCATCACCAACAATGAAGAAGCCAACTACAGAAATGAGGTGAGCCAGCTGATCCAGTGGTGTAAAGACAATAATCTCTTCTTGAACGTCGGGAAAGCCAAGGGAATTGTGGTCTACTTCAGGACAGGACACACACAGCATCCCCCTCTGATCATCGATGGAGCAGCTGTGGAGAGGGTGATCAGCACAAAGTTCCTGGGGATGCACATCTCCGAGGGCCTCTCCTGATCTAACAACACCACACCACTGGCCAAGAAAGCTCAAACGCACCTCAATTTCCCCCACAAACTGAGGCGAGCACAAGTCCCACCCCCCATCATGTGCTCATTCTACTGGGGCAATAATTGAGAGCATCCTCACCAGCTGCATCACTGTGTTTTATGGAAGCTGCACCGCTTCCTGCCGGAAGACTCTACAATGCACAGTGAAAGCAGCCAGCAAGATCATCGGTGCCCTTCTGCCTCTGCCCTCCCTCTCAGACATCTACCACACCCACCTCACCCGCAGAGCCATTAACATTGCAGGGGACACCTCACACTCCCTTTTCAGCCCCCTGCCCTTGGGGAGAAGGTACCGGAGCCTCCGGGCCCGCTCCACAAGACTGCTAAACAGCTTAGTTCACCAGGCCGTCAGGATCCTGAACTCTGCCCCTGGACCGTAACACACTCACCCACACAACAACTCTACGTCAGCTGTTTGCACAGAAAGACTTGGCACACCAACAGTACCACATCTGCTGCTGTATGTCTTGCACCTTACTGTAACCATTTGCACAAATGCCGTAACTGCTGCTGTCTGTCATTGCAATACTGATCATGCACAGACCAATCTGTCACTGTCTGCACCCCCGTTGCCACATTGAACTTGCAATTTACCGGTATTACGGTTTATTGTACATAGGATTGCTGTGTTTTTACCTTTATTTGCACTACGGGTAGCATTACCATACATACTGTAGATTGTTGTTGTTTTCCATCCTTATTCCTTCTTCTCTTATATATTGTGCACACCACTAAGAGAGAGAGAAATAGCATTTCAATTCTACTGTATGTCCTGTATATATAGAAGTATTGACAAATAAAAAGTACTGAAACATTGAACAGTTAGACATGTGCATTCAAAAGGTCAGAGAAGGTCAAACTAAGGTCACCTGTAAAGGCTGTAGTGCATTTTAGGTGCATTCTGAAATTTCACCTGAAAGCGTAATATCCCTAACTTTTTGTGAGTAGTGTATTTATGTTTCCTTTGTACAAAGTGGGGTCCAAATGTGTTGAGGGTTTACATAAAGCACTTTGAATTACCTTGCTTTCTTTATATTGGCATGCACATTTAACACACTCTAAAAAAACAGATTACTGTATTAAAACCTGTTAAAGTTTAAAACCTGTTTCAACATTTTTGATTCCTGTGATAAAATGATCAGAGTTACACAGTAGCTTTGAACATTTCTGTTTCTCCACTCTGGCTCTGTTTACATTCAGTATTGTTAAGATCTTGATTCAAGGAACAAACTGTGTACAAGTGTTTGAATAGAGTCCGAGAGGGTTTACGAAACAGAAAGGAAATGTATCGAGATATCCACTATGTATGATTGCTTCTCTGAGAGCTGTAGCACCAGACAGGGTGAAAACAGCATCACAAGCATGTATTCTTCACTGTTTGGAGCCATTCAGTTAGATATCTTAATATTTGGGGGCTAAATAATAACCAGCGGCTCTCATCTGTACAATGAGAAAATTGTCTGCAGTGTTTGATGACTGAGAAATGACACTGATAACCATTTGGGCCAAAAACATGCAGGTTAGGTTAATTGGCATCAACTGGGGAGATATGAATGTGAGTTGTCCCTTGCCCCTTCCCCCCAGGCCACAGTTGTAAATAAGAATGTGTTCTTAATCTGTCCTGCCTGGTTAAATAAAGGTTGGTTAAATAAATAAATAAGCCCAGCGAGTTAACTTTTATTTTGTTTACAAAGGGTTATGCTTGAGTTTGATTCAGTGGAAAACCATACTTTTTATAGGTCAGTATCTTTCAGCTTATTAATAAAGCTTATGCAACTTTAGTGGTTTACAGAAATTTATTCACAAATGAATGGAATAGATGCGATCATTGGTTCAAAACATTGCTGTGTCATACAGTAATAGTCACACATTTAGTTATGTAACCAACTGATAAACATGTCCTGAAATTGCGGAGCATTTTTTTTGTTTGTTTTTTAACCATATTTCCCTCCTTACATAATATAAATAAAACAAATGACCACTCACTGTTGTTTGTTTTGTTTTTTTTCTTTCTCTGTTACAGATGGATTGGTTATTATTGGTGTGCACTCTGCCAAGTTCCCAAATGAAAAGGTTTGTTTTTACATTGTTTTTGTTGAACCTTGCTGTTCTGGCAGTGTTTTTTCTGCATTTTTACAGTGGTAAAAATTTTACAGCTTGATCACTTCAAAAAGTAGTTTGTAAAAATCTGCAAAATTAAATGAGTACTATGTGTTACAGCTGTGGCTAGGGCCATGTGTTTTAGTTGTTCTGCAGTCATTAAATATCAGACTTGGAGTCAGGTTATTAAATAAAATGTATGGAATTCTACCAATATTACTTTCACCACAAGACTGAAATATTAGAAACTATGTACTTAGACTGTGAAGATCAGCATTTGTTCTTATTATAATACATCCCCCCAAACAATGTTGCAGTTTTTGGAAAGCTGTATAGCATCAAGGCTGTTAAATGCAATATTTTCCATATCTGCATAGTTGTCTTTTTTAATTATCAGTACTTCTATTGTATTATCCGGATATTAGCAATCTCTTTAGGGCTGTCATTGGGTAATTAAAATCATCAAGGCTGAATTTTTAGCTAATCCCATGGTGTTGGATCCATCTTTCTGTCATAACAGAAATTGCTCATCTTCCTTGACAATTGCCCACATGGTCATCAAACTCAAACACCATGGTCTCAGTTGGGTCTGTATCCAGGTTGTGCTCAAGAACAAAGGTCTCAACTGGTGGTGGGCATTTTAATTGTGATAATCACATTAATCGCAATTCTTCACAAGCATCTGATTAACACAATTATTTTACCACTGCATGAATCATGCGTCATGCGATTAATCGCTATTTATTTGTTTTTAAAATGTGATTAAAATTCCCACCTCTAGTCACAACACATTAGTGCACATTATTAGGTTTAGGCTGTATAAATGCCTATATATAAAGGGAAGTAAAAGCTCTCGGTGATCTTGGCGTGTGTTTGTCAGGCCAGAATGAGCAACTCCGTCATGGACAGTCTGGTTATATTGTTTCAATAGTTGTGTGTTTTCAAACTTTGCTTTAACTGGTTTCACCAATAGTAAGAATGCATCTGAGACAGACTTTATCTTTTAATGAGATTCATGGAGATTTGAGAAAGTGCAGTTGTCTGTGTAGTTCTTTGTGTAACTAGAGGGCACTCAGAGAGCACATACCTCCCCCAAGGTCTGTCTTTTTATTTGTCTGTGAGCAGGATTACAAAAGAGTATTGGCTAGATTTAGATGAAATCTTCAGCCAAGGTCATCCTTCGGCTACGCATGAACCCATTAGATTTTGGAGGTGATGTGGGTCAGGGTGTGGATTCTAGATCACTTTTTCCACTTTCTTTAACATTGTGAGATAGGGCCTTGGTGGAGGTATGCACTCTCAGATCATACATAGCCCAAGGGCCACTTCTTGTGAAAATTTCATCAAACAGCAAACAAGCTACCTCTATCACATTACCTTGTTGTCAGAGGTAATGATAACTTTTTCTCTTAATCTTTAAAGAAAGACGTTTATCACAGATTTCCACCCAAGTTTACAAACATATTTGTAGGCATGTTCTTATTGAACTCTGTTTATCTCTGAACCTTCAAAGGTCCTGGACAACATCCGCAGTGCAGTGCTCCGCTATGACATCTGCCACCCTGTGGTCAATGATGGTGAGGCGCTTCTCTGGCACGAACTGGAGGTCTCCTGTTGGCCCACACTGGTCTTACTTGGACCACGTAACAACCTGCTCTTTTCCCTGGTGGGTGAAGGCCACCGTGACAGACTTATGCTCTTTACAGACAGCGCCATTCGGTATTATGGGGTGCAGGGGCAGCTGAAGAATCACACAGTGGGGATCAAACTGTACAGGGACTCCTTGCCTCCCAGCATCCTTTCCTTCCCTGGGAAGGTGGCTATAGATAAGAGCAGTAAAAGACTGGCCATAGCAGACACGGGTCACCACAGAATTCTAGTGGTATCAACTGCTGGACAACTGCTGCATGCCATAGGAGGTGAGAAACTATACAGATGAACAACATTTTCACATTAAATGTAGGTTTCATGGGATTTTAAATTTAAAAGTACATGAATTGTGTTGTAATTTGAGGTGTGTTGTGCATTAAAAAATGGAAGGCGATCACTGTTTATCCAGTGTTGAGATTTTGAGGTTATGCAAATGTCTCAGTAACCCTCAGAGGAGCCACATGGTAGACTGTGTTGTCCGCCGACCCACAGAGGGGTTGGCAGCAGCAGGGACGTGGACATGCTGGGAACTGGCACTGGCCAAGAGTGCACAAATGAGGAGATGAAAAGATGTAGGGTTGGGATTTTGGGAAAAGCAGATAAAGTTGGCTTTGTTTTGTCTTCACCAGTGAATGGCACAACAGCTATGAATCAAACACTTTCATCCACTTAAATAAAGCATACCTTTTAAAGTGATGTGGTAATCATTCATTTCTTGGCAACTTTTAATGTTAAAAGGCAGTTTATTTAGATGCAAATTACCAAAAACTGACAAGTGTGAAATTGGACAAATAGCAATGTTGTATCAGTGACAGTGATTTGGGAGAGATCTTTTACAAACAAGTAGGATTCCGATCTTTCATCTTGGTTAAAAGGAAAAAAAACTAAAGCTGCATTTGGTTAAGAAAAAAATCTGGGAATCATATGACCTGTAAGTGAAGTATTATGGCCATAATGTGCATTGGATTATGACTGTTGTCACAGGACCTGAAAGTGGACGAAAAGATGGCAACTTGTCCGATGCTTCATTTAACTCGCCTCAGGGTGTTGCCATTAAAGGAGATGCTGTGTATGTGGCCGACACAGAAAACCACCTGATTCGAAAGGTAATTTCATGGCCAGCTTTTTTTGTTTTTCTTTTTACTTGTTATATATGTAGCCAAAAAGATTTTTTGAAATTGACAGATTTTGAAAATTTGACAGACCCCATGCTTGATGAATTAAAAAAAATCATAGCTTTAGCAGTTTTGTTCATATAAGGTGTATAGTGCAGCACAGTGTTTCCTCTGGCTTAAAGACCTTGGTGCAGTGGCAGCATATTTTTCAGGGTGGGCAGAAAACACATTACACTATTGTAACCGCAGTATGTTAATTTTATAGAATTTTACTACTTTTTTAAATTTTGCACAGTAACTTTGTATATGGAACTTACCATTTGAAGTATTGTACAACCAAGGCTTGAATGTTGGAATATTGGGCCAGTTGGTGTCCCAGCCAGATGTCCAGTGTTTGGACTTTTTACGGGTGTTATCCTTCTCTCCTCCCTCTGCTCTCACCTCTCCTGGGGCCTCATTTACAAAGGATACTTGCGCGCAAAACATGGCATACGTCCTTTTCCATGTAAAATTTCGGATGTATCGAGAATAAAATGATCGTGGAAATATGCGCAGCCCCACGCCAACTTCAGGGCTGGCGTACGTACTTTCTACTGTTATTGGTCTGTTGGCGACACTTAGAGGTGATGTTGGAAGACTGATAATGACGTGAAAATGATTGTACACACCAGAGACACATGATGAACTAACATCCAAGTGTGCAGAAAATGCCTCTAACAACAATGGCGTTAGCATTATTAGAGGATATTGTAAATCGCTCTGTGAGACGAGAAAGGGGATTTAAAGACATAAGATTTTCTGGCTCAGGATGATGACTGGCTTGTCAGCCAGTTTAGGTTTCCACGGGCAGTCCTTGTGGAACTGTGCTTAGCGCTATGGTCACTCGTGGAGCATGACACGGCGAGAAGCCGTGTGCTGCCCATCCCAGTGCAGGTGCTGACTACTCTGGAGTTCCTGGTAACAAGAGGCATTCCAGAGGGAGCTGGCAGACCCATCAGGAATTTCCCAGTCAACTCTGAGCCAAGCTATGCCAGCTGTGTGGGATGGCATTATCCGGCTGTCACCCAGGTACATCATATTACCATACAGTGCAGATGAACAGGCCAACATCAAAGCACAATTTGCAGTGAGAGCCAGTTTCCTAATGATTCTAATGAACAGCATTGTTGGGAACAAACTACAGGCTGGCACTGTGTGGATAGGTGGCTTCTTGGTGAATAAATTAATGTAATGGTCCTAAATAACCCACCTCATGCGCAACATGCCTGTGCGCGCCCAGTTATCACCCTAGCTTCAAAGCTTCATTACAAATCAGTGAGCAGAGTAAGTGACTTTCTTTTTTTGCTGATTAAACTAGTTTCATAGCATTCTACCAAGCCCCCAATTGCCTCTGTGTGTACAGTAGTTATGTCAGTAAACACATACTTAGTTTGAAATGCAACAGTGTCACCCTTTCCCCAGTGCACGTCCTTCATTTAGTAGTGTATGTAATCCATGTAAGTTGTATATACTGTAACTATAAAGGATGAGATTTGCATTTTGGACATAAAATATGTACTTGTCGAGTCTAATATGATCTGCTTTCAACTGACAGGTGACTGTGGCTACCCACTTAAATAGGTTCATATTGTCTTCTTTTTCATGACTGTTTTCCTTTAATTCAACCAGCTGGCCACAAATCACAGCAATCAGCTAACACTTCTGAGGACGACTGGAGATGTCAGTGGAAACATGTCAGGGTTAAGTAAACATTTCCTTCTTATCCCTGTCTGAAAGGAAAACAGTAAACTAATCTTATAGGGCTGTGAGCAGGCTATTGAATTACCTGTATCTCGTGCTAATGCCGGAGGACAACGTGCCAACTAAAACGTTTTTACGTGCCTCAACCTCATTCACGAGTGGCTCCAACTCACAGTCTGTGAAATTCCATTAAATCCATTATTTTTGATCGTGGATATAGAAGAATCAAACGTGCAGTGCTTGTATTTTCTGTATCTATTTGCATATCTACAGTGGTGTGAAAAAGTGTTTGCTCCTTTCCTGATTTGTCATTTTTTTTGTATGTTTGTCACACTTAATGTTTCAGATCATCAAACAAATTTAAATATTAGACAAAGATAACGCAAACACAAAATGTAGTTTTTAAATGAAGGTGTTTATTATTAAGGGTAAAAAAAAATCCAAACCTACATGGCCCTGTGTGAAAAAGTGATTGCCCCCTCCTGTTAAAACATAAATTAACTATGGTTTATCACATCTTTGGAAAGCTGAGTTCAATTCATCTAGCCACACCCAGGCCTGATTACTCCCACACTTGTTCTCAATCAAGAAATCACTTAAATAGGACCTGCCTGACAAAGTGAACTTGACCAAAAGATCCTCAAAAGAGGGATATCATGCTGCGATCCAAAGAAATTCAGGAACAAATGAGAAACAAAGTAATTGAGATCTGTCACTTTGGAAAAGGTTATAAAGCCATTTCTAAAGCTTTGGGACCCCAGCGAACCACAGTGAGAGCCATTATCCACAAATGATGAAAACATGGAACAATGTTGAACCTTCCCAGGAGTGACTGGCCCACCAAAATTACCCCAAGAGTGCAGCAACGATTCATCCAAGAGGTCACAAAAGACCCCACAACAACATCCAAAGAACTGCAGGCCTCACTTGCCTCAGTTAAGGTCAGTGTTCATGACTCCACCATAAGAAAGAGACTGGGCAAAAATGGCCTGCATGGCAGAGTTCCAAGACGAAAACCGCTGCTGAGCAAAAAGAACATATAGGCTTGTCTTAGTTTTGCCAGAAAACATCTTGATGATCCCCAAGACTTTTGGGAAAATACTCTGTGGACTTACGATACAAAAGTTGAACTTTCTGGAAGGTGTGTGTCCTATTACATCCAGTGTAGCACAGCATTTCAGAAAAGGAACATCATACCAACAGTAAAATATGGTGGTGGTAGTGTGATGGTCTGGGGCCGTTTTGCTACTTCAGGACCTGGAAAACTTGCTGTAGTAAATGGAACCATGAATTCTGCTGTCTACCAAAAAATCCTGAAGGAGAATGTCCAGCCATCTGTTTGTGACTTCAAGCTGAAGCGCAGTTGGGTTCTGCAGCAGGACAATGATCCAAAACACACCAGCAAGTCCACCTCTGAATGGCTTAAGAAAAACAAAATGAAGACTTTGGAGTGGCCTAGTCAAAGTCCTGACCTGAATCCGATTGAGATGCTGTGGCATGACCTTAAAAAGGAAGTTCATACTTGAAAATCCTCCAGTGTGGCTGAATTACAGCAATTCTGCAAAGATGAGTGGGCCAAAATTCCTCCACAGCACTGTAAAAGACTCATTGTCAGTTGTCACAAACACTTGATTGCAGTTGTTGCTGCTAAGGGTGGCCCAACCAGTTATTGGGTTTAGGGGACAATCACTTTTTCACACAAGCCATGTAGGTTTGGATTTTTGTTTCCCTTAACAATAAACACCTTCATTTAAAAACTGCATTTTGTGTTTACTTGTGTTATCTTTGTCTAATATTTAAATTTGTTTGATGATTTTTTCAGACTAAAACCTCCCGTCATATGAACAGCTTCTTCCCCTCTGCCATCAGACTGCTGAACACTAAGTGACTTATTGACTCTCGTGCACTATGTACAGCAGCTCAACCAGACTCATGTCAATCATCACTGTTTTCTTCCTGCATTACCGACTGCACTATATGGTTCTCCACATTATCTGCTGCTCGCTAATATATTTAACTGCTGACCAGTATTACTCACTCTTATTCTACACTTTATTGCATGTATAGTTTATTTCTTTTATTTTATCATGTTTAATGTTGCAGCATTGCACCGAGACAAATTCCTAGTTTGTGTACTACATGAACAATGGCAATAAATCTGATTCTGATTCTGATGTGAAACATTTAAGTGTGACAAACTTACAAAAAATGAGAAATCCGGACAGGGCAAACACTTTTTCACACCACTGTATTTGCATCTGCATATTCAAATTGAGACGTGTCAAGGGAGGAGTCAGCTATTTCCTCATGTGCCTTCAATTTCAAGTAGATTTGGATGTACAAAGGAAATGTGGTTGGATTCCTGCGTATACACTGTTTCATACATCTGGATTTTTTATTTTTTTTTTGCTTACGGCGTTTTCTTGATTTAAACGTACATCATCTTTCAGTAGGAAATCCGCTCAAGTCTTTGTACATGAGGCCCCTGGACCCTCTGCCTGAACACTTTTCTCTCTTTGGCTCATCTTGTCTGTCTCATCTTTCCCTCTCTGAGCCCTGTCTAATTCAGGTTCTCTATCGGGTTATGGTGGTATACAAACAGGTTAGGAAATACCAAGTGTCACGTTTTGTCCTGCAGGATTTTTTTGTCATGGTTTACATAAATGAGAAAAATGTGTATTTTTTAATTTTTATTCTAGTGTTTATTTTTCCATTGAGAGAGTAGGAAAGAGAAGGGGGGGACATTCATAATAGTAATTACTCATACATACTTAAATTATATGAGCAGAGGTGGGTATAGTAGCCAGAAATTCTACTCATGTAACATCAGTGCTATGAAATCAATAATTGAAAGCAGACAACCAAAAATTTCTAGTTAAGGATACAAAGAGCACCCACTTAAAAACTTGAGTAATGACTTCAGTCTTGAAGGTTTGAAGTTTTTATAATTTTTTTTATAATTTATAATTTTTTTTTATAATTTATAACAATTTTCTTACAATTTTCTACTTTTCTCTGTAAACCTATATAAATTTGCAACCATTTTCCTCATTTGTAATCTTCTCTTGTAAAATTATGACTTTTCTTTTATGTTTGAGGCTTTATTATAAACTTGTGAATTACTTTATAGCTATTTTTTGTCTGAATTTTGTAAAATTTCCATTTTTTTCATCAATTTCAAACAGACTGTGGTAAAATTTTGACCACAATTTTGCAGAGCCAGAGCAAAACAATAATTTAACTCTGATTTCAAAGAAAAAATATTAATAAAATTATATTTAATGAAATAAATTACCAAAGATGCCATTATTTCTGTTATAATATTTCTATATATTTCTATATATTTTTTATTTTTTTTATTTTTTTTTTTTAGAAATCTCACCACCTAGACAGCAGGAAAAACCTCCCTTATTTTGGAAATCCAAATGTTGGCACATCTAGTTTGTCTGAAGGCTGGAGGATGTTGACGGATTAAAGTCATTGACTTCGTGAATTTTGTTTATCTTAACTTGCCAGGTACATAATAATGAACATAAATTAGTTAATATTGTAGTGGCTGGTGAAGTAAATTCTCAGCAATTCATCAGTCACTCTTGCCTTTCCCTGCATATAAGCCTAATCACACCTGTTTGCTAAGTGACTCCTCATTATTGCTCCTGTTACCAGCGGGTTAAAACCATGATAAATGCCTCCAGTGCTTACATACCTCTTCTGCTTTTTTCCTCATTAAAAGTACTTTAAAAAGCTCTTGCCTCTCTTGGACAGTGACACTAGAGAGACACTCTGCCTGGCAACTGATGGTCACGCAGGCGGCGCACCTCCAAACTCTGACGCGCGGATGACTGTCACGCACGTTGTTTGTGTGCACGCCTGTGGAGCATCATTCCTTAATTTATTTTTCTTAAATTTATGTTTCCTTAGCATGGTGGCATAGTTTCAGGGGTGGCGGTGCGCCACGTGGAAATGTTACCAGCGGAAACCCTGCAGCAATGTAGGCAATCCTGGACACCATACTATACATATAACGGATTCCATTCACAAGTCCCGACTAGGGTTACCACATTTTGCACAACAAACAAGTGTCTTTATACTTGAAAACAAAACCAACAACCCACAACTGCTCATTTTTACAAGAGAAAAATGAGGGGAGAACAAAAGAAGCCCAATGTTGCAGGAAATAAGCTTAACTGACAACTCTGATCTAGGAATTTTTATCCCCCACAAGGGTCTTCTGGCTTCAGTCTTCGCCCCCCTTTGGGGGATTATGTCATGGGTCTGTCCAACTTTTGTGAAATTAACTCCTCCTGCAGTTTTGTTCCAATTTTTTTTTAAGTTTGCACCAGGGTTTGATTTGCACTGATTATGTGCATATTGCAATTTGGCTCTGATCGGATGACTTTTCTAGGAGTTTTGGGGCAAAAGGTCAAATGTCAAGGTTGGCATTCCTTGTGCCCTTTTACTAAAGAACGAGTAAAGCTAAGGTCACCAAACTTGGTATACAGGTTCACCCTGAGCCCCTGACCTCTGACTGGTTTGGGGTCAAAGGGTCAAAGGCCACAGTTAGCTTCCTCTATGCCCTATTGCTATACAAAGAGTGAAGCTAGGGTCACCAAACTTGCTACACAGGTTCGCCTTGGGATCCCAACCTACAGCTATGGGTTGTATACAACTATTTTTGGTATATATTCATGTATGGTGGCCTTATAGTTTGGTTCTGCCCCAATAATTATATGGAAAAGTTGAAAACTGCTCTCCTTCAGTGACATATTGGGATCGTTAAAGAAAACAGTAGGGGTGGGAATTGCGAGGGACCTCATGGTCTGATTCAGATCACAATACTTGGGTCATGATCCAATACTATCACGATCTGTCACAATCCCATCACTATTACGATCCATCATGATACCATACATCCCCCCCCCTCCTATGTCGACATCAAATTTTGTCCCAAAAGTATAACTGTCGATATCTATTTCATGTAAAGTTTTAACTCTTTTCAACTCACCCGGGCCTGTTTTGTTGTGGTGGCTGGTGGCTCTGTCCTGCCGCTGCTGCAGCCCTTTCTGCTGCTGACATTCTCAGGGCTTCATTTTCCATGGAGACATGTCTCTACAGAGGTTGATGGTGGGCAGGTCTCCAGAATTTGCTGGTCAGCGTCGCTCGGAGAAAAGGCAAGCTACACGCTGGTGCGTTTTTAGCTTAGCCATTGCTAACACTACTCTGGGATGTGTGCTGACCATGGTGCCACGTGTTTGAGTGTTTTTTTTCATGCAGCACTTCTTGTGGGTTGTGTGTCAAGGTCTTCCATTCCATCTTTGTTATAAAATCCAAAAAAAAGGCCTGGCATTTGAGCTAACTTTTTTCCGCATTTAACTGCTTTCTAACTTTCAAAGCTGGCTGCAAATCTCGTCAGACAAGATATGACTTCACTTGACTGGATTTTGCTTCATGCCATCTAGTTGACTGAAAACACAATTGGTTGATTAATACCCAAGAGTATGCAATGTTACATGAATATGTATAAATAATAAAAGATTGATCCATGCGTTTAGGGATCGATGGATTGTCGTTAGTGTCAAGTATCGCGATCCATCACTGAATCGATCTTTTGTCCCACCCCTAGAAAACAGAGACGGTTCATATTGCTTTTGTTGAGAGTGCGCTTGTTGCAAAATTTCATGTGATCAAATGTGACTTTAAACTAAACAATGAACATTTCTGTCAGCTCACTTTCTGGTTGATTATCATTTTGTTCAAGTGACAATTCAGAGTTTGTGCTTGTCTGTTCTCAGGGATCCCATAGCACTCTGATCAAAAATATTCAACATGTTGGATATTTACAGTTTTTCCCCAACATTTTTTCTGAGCAGATTTAATCAGTCTTACTGGTCCTCACAGAAAATCTAACAAGACAATAGGTAGAACCACCAAGATAATCAGGACTTTCCTGGGATTGTTTATAAAGGAGAATTGGACCCTAAATCAGCCTGATTATCTTGTAGTCTGTACCGGCCTAAATTCTGACTATCTGTGTTTGTGTGTTAGATTGACCTGTCAGAGGGCAGAGTCAGCACTCTGGCTGGAGTAGGTGTTCAAGGCACAGACAAAGAAGGAGGGGCCATGGGACTTGAGCAGCCTATCAGCTCTCCTTGGGACATGACGCTCGGCAGCGCTGGTGAGTTTTGTTGTCAAGCTGGAATGTGATGGCTTGATTTGATGTCTTTCATCAGTGGTAGATGGTTGCATGTGTAGCAACATTAGTGACAATGAAATGTTTTCTTGAATGGAATCAGCTTATAATGTATACACAACAGATTTTAATAGGATCAATCATTTCACAGAATCGGCAGTTAAGCCACCCCAGAAACTTTTCCCTTTACTTCTCCATCTACAGCCACTTTATTCATTCCCATTCTCTGACTGCAGAACATTTAGTTTTTCAGTGCAGTGCAATTGACTAAAGTTATTGAAAGAGGTTTAATTCAGGAAGAAAACAATTCACTGGGGATACAGCATATTGCATTTGTTTTTTTGCAATTTCCCAATTTTAGTACTACTAAAGAAATTTAAGATAAAAATCAATGAGTGAATTTGTACATGGCACAGACCTGTGAAAGCTACTTAACAAAGCTTTTCATATTTTATAAACTAATATACAAGCTCTAGAGCCGTACTCCGCTTCAGAGTTAAACTCCTAAGTGTCTGGCGTTTAATATTTCACCTTGACATTTTATTAGTTCATAAGTAGAACTTTTAAAATGCTAGTTTTGAGCTTGTCTGAGTCAAGCTCTAGAGACGAGTTTAGGTTCAGGTTCAGGTTACTTTATTTGTACCCGTAGGTAGATATGTTTTGCAGTCTGGTGACATCCATATTTACAAGCCACAATTACATTCAACATAAACACAAACACAGGCACACATGAAGCTGACTATAAACATGATAAGAATACTCAAGGCTCCATCAATCAGGGTATAAAGACAAAGAGATGAGAGAAAAACCAGAGGTAAGAGAGAAGGGTCATATTAAAAAGTTAAAAGACTAGTCAAAGAGGTTAAAAACTCAAAGGTCTAAAACCCAATAAAAGATTTAGAACCCAAATAAAATCCTACAAAAATAACTAACTAACTAACTAACTAACCTGCACTTATATAGCGCTTTTCTAGTCACAAAGACCACTCAAAGCGCTTTCATTAATACTAACCCTCTGTTCTAAGGGCCTATAGGAAACAGATATCTAGGGACAATTTAGAACAGCCAATTAACCTAACATGCATGTTTTTGGCATGTGGGAGGAAACCGGAGAAATCCCGGAGTAAACCCACGCAACACGGGGAGAACATGCAAACTCCACACAGATCACTGTTGGTCGGGGGCTGGGATCGAACCCACGATCCCCACAATCCCCCGGCCAAGGGTAAACTGTGCTGCCGCAGTGCTAACCACTGCTCCACCGTGCAGCCCATAGCCCATAGCCCAAATAAGTAAATATAAAATGGAGTTAATAAATAGGTACCTAAATTATGTGCAATATATTGTTACAACTTGTTCAACTCTTTGACAGCAGCAGGAACAAAGCTGTTTTTGTAGCGCTGGGTTTTACTTTTTGGGACAGCAAACCTCCATCTTGATGGAAGAAGCTGAAAGTTGCAGTGCAAAGGGTGGGAGTCATCATTTAAAATGGAGGTAGCCATCCTCTGTACCTGTCTGGTGTACAGGGATGTCAGGCTCAGCTGTGACTCACCAAGCAAACGACTGGACCATCTAACTACCTGATCCAAGGATTTCCTCTGTTTCAGTTTTATCTGACCAAACCATGACACTAAAGAAAAGGATAAAACAGATTCAATAAAAGCCCGATAAAACATTGTCATTATGGTTCTGTCAATTTGGCAGTGTGCAAGTTTCCTCAAGCAATGCAAATGTTGCTGACCCTTTTTGCACACCTTTTCACAGTTCTCTTCAAAGTTTAAATTACTATCAATAATCGTCCCAAGATATTTGTAGGATTGTACACCTTCAGTGGTCTGACCTTTTAGTACAGTGACTTTGTGCCTGGGAGTTTTCCTCCTGAAGTCAATAATCATATCTTTAGTTTTTGTCGTATTCAGCTGCAGGTAGGAATCCTCACACCAGTGAACAAAATCATCAACTACTGGGCCGTGGCCACTCTCACCATCCTGGAGGAGACTGACAATAACTGAATCATCAGCATCCTTTATAATGTGTCTGTTGTCATGTCTGCTCCGACACATGTTTGTGTACAAGATGAAGAGTAGTGGTGACAACACACACCCCTGAGGAGAGCCAGTAGAAGAGTACTTTAGGTCAGACATGTACCATTGACCCTTACTCTCTGCGTCCTGTTGGTTAAGAAATCCAGAATCCAACCCACCAGATTATTGCTCAAATCAAATTGTTGCAGTAGCCTTTCAACTAAAATATGAGGTTGGATTGTATTAAAGGCGGAGGAAAAGTCCACAAATAAAAGCCTGGCGTGTGTCCCATTAAAATCCAGATGTTTAAAAGGCATGTTAAGCAGAGTGACAGTAGCGTCCTCCACTCCTCTGTGAGGCCTATGAAGTTTTTGCGTATGACGTAAGGGGGCGTGCCGCACTGGCCCAGCCAGAGTGTGCCACCATATTGGATGGCAAGAAACAACAGCAGCAGCAGGGTGAAACAAACAACATAGCTCATGTGTACCTACAAACTCGGCAAAATGGTGTACTCCTGTGCTGCCCATGGATGTACCAACAGATACGGCCAACCAGGACCAGAAAATGTGTCATTCTACAGGTTCCCAGCAGATGAAAATCGCAGAAATGATTGGCTTGGAAACATGCAGAGATCCATCTTGCTGCCTTCTCAATGCTGCAAGGATGAGGGGAAAGTTGTCATTAATGATAACGGGATTAGCAGGGAATTAAATGGCCGGTGTGAAATGCAAAAAAAAAAAAAAAAAAAGTTGGATTTTTGAATAATTACCTTCACTGACGTGATCTCTCGCTTTCTCATAACTTTCTGAGTCGGGTCTGGTTTGGGGGCGCCTCTCTGCTTGCTACAAAGGACAATGCACACATGAAAGGGGAGAAAACTATTGTAAATGTGCATAAAATCAGGTACGTTTTAACGCGGTGCGCCGTGGAGAGCCTTTAAAAAAAAAAAAAACACGCAGCGTGCTTCACTCACCTCCGAGTCCGACGAGCTGCTGTTGTTTTCCGACTCGTTCACCGGCGAGGACTTCACATCATCCACATCCCTTTCCGCTGACACGTTTTCCGATATCTTTTCCTCCTGCTCCCCTTCGTCTTTGAAAGATATCATCTCATCGTTTGCCCCCAAATCATCCCCGCCACCTTCGTTCAACTGAGGCATTTTGGCACACCAGAGGAGCGCACGGGAGCAAGATTAAAAACAAACTCAAAAACAATCGACCTTTTTTTTTTGTTGTTGTTGTCTGATCGGTGTTGTCCAGACGTGCTGCTGCTGTCCTGGGCTGGAAAAGGAAACAGACTACTACAGGGAAACGTCCATGATTCAAAACTCCTCTTTCATCCTCTCACCGTGATCCTGTCCATGTCGGGCGCTGCGTAATTAATCCACATTTAAATTTTGCTCTGCAGTGTGCTAAACGACTAAGGCAGGGATGTCCAATCATGTGCCATGGAGGGCCAAGACCCTGCAGGCTTTACCTCCAACCAGTGTGTTCAGCACCAGATTTCACTGAACTTCTTCCCACTGATTGCTGATCAGTGAAAACCCCTGCTGAAGCAACTGGGTAGAAGAGAAAACCTGCAGGGTCTTGGCCCTCCATGGCACATGATTGGACACCCCTGGACTAAGGATTTTGGTCCTGAACTTTAAAAAAAAAAAAAAAGATGTGCAACCCTATCATGAGCAATGAGAGGCAGAAGGGAGCAGGAAAGCCGAAAGAAGCTGCAGCAGGACTACTGGACTTGTCTGCTGTTATGACTGCTGACATGACTCCACTGAATCTGACACAGACATCGCAGACACAGTGTCAGAGGCCACAGTGTCAGTTGTTGAAGAGGATGATAGGGATGTTATTATGTCAGACTGTGACTGTGTGTTCTCCTCACTCATTCTGATCGCTAAACAGTACAATTTACGCCTGGGTTGTCACAGTGCACCTGCTGCTCTTGCCATCCAAGATGGCGGCACCTAGGGCGTGTTTATGTTTACCCCCGCAAGTCACGTGACTTTTATGGCCCTACGCAAAAACTCCATAGGCAAACTGCAGAGGATCCAATGCATGCTCAGTCTGCTTTAGGACCTCACATCTGACCAGTTTTTCAAAAATTTTCATTAAAATTGAAGTCAAAGCAACTGGTCTGAAGTCGTTTACCGTTTAGGACAGCTGGAATTTTGGAACGGGAACAACCACGGCCATCTTTCCAGATCTTGGGCACATGTTGTGTCTGTAAGGACTTAATGAAAATGTAATGAAATACAGGACTCATGTTCATGTGCACAGGACTTTACCAAGCGCCCACATATATTATCAGGGCCCTGACGTTTGTTCACTTTTACAGCGCAGAACTCCCTTTTTAATATCCTACACCTCAATATTAAAGTGCTGATTGTCTTTGAGTTTCTGTTTCAAATCTTGGTTTCTGTGCTAAAAATCAAAGGAGTCAAAACAACCATAAAAACAATTAAGAGCATTAGCCAGCTCTGTGTCTGAATTAAAACCATCTAAAAACACATGATTACTGCGCTCTGTGCTCTGAAGGCCTGCAATAGTTTTCATACTGGCCCAGGCTGAAGGCCTGCAATAGTTTTCATACTGGCCCAGGCTGAACCAAGTTTCGTTGTTGCCATCTTACTTTCCAATTCTGATTTGTATTCTGTTTTGCTCTTAAAATTTCGGACTTCAGCTCTTTTGTGGCAACCTGTAGCTCAGAAACAGACCCCTGTTTAAAGGCAAGTGCTTTCCTCTGTAAACAGGATTTAACTGATTTTGTAACCCATGGCTTGTTGTTGGGATATATTTTGATACGTTTACGTGGCACGATCATATTTTTACAGAAAGCCATGTATGAGCATGTGACGTCTACCAAAGAGTCCAAATCATCCCCGCAGGACAGTGTGAAAACCTCCCCGACCGTACAGTTAAAGCATTCCTGGAGGCAGTGCACTGAATCCTCTGTCCACACGTCTATGTCTCTGGTCTCCACCTTGCCTCTTCTGAGAGCAGTTTTATACGTGGGCAGCAAATGTACACAGTTGTGATCTGAAGATCCTAAAGGGGGAAGGGGAAGTGATTTATAGGCCCTCTCAATGGATCCATAGCACAGGTCCAATGTCTTTTTTCACCTGGTTGGGCAGGAGACATACTGATAAAAGTTTTTAAGTGTCTTCTTTAAAGAAACATGGTTAAAATCCCCAAGAATAAAGTTTGGCGCCTCTGGAGAAATTGACTGCAGCCGCTGTACCACATCAAAGACGGTGCTGGAGGCGGAGTCAGTGTCTGCCCTCGGGTAGATGTACACAGTCGTGATGAAAAGTTGGGGGAACTCGCGAGGCAGATAAAAGGGGCGTAGCGATACGGACAGAAGCTCCACTTCGGGTGTACAGATGCGCTCTCTGACCGTGACAGATGTGCAGTACTGCTTATTAATATATAAACATACGCCGCCCCCCTGACGTTTCCCCGTTACCTCTTCCTGCCGATCCGAGCGGAGTGGGGCTCCAAAGCTGTCAATCCACAGGTCCGCGTCCCGGTCATACGCAGTAAGCCAAGTCTCGGTGTAAGCCATGACACAGCAGTTCTTGAAGTCCTTCTGGTAGCGTACATCCCTTGATTTCATCCACCTTGTTCTCAGAGATTGTACGTTCCCCAAGATCATGAAGGAAGAGGAATTTGCCAAACTGACGTCTCCTCAGGCGTAATTTCACGCCTCCACGCCTTTCCGCGCCTCCTTCTCTTGTCTCTCTTTTCATCGCTGTGTCCATGAACGTCTCTCAAAATAAAGTCCGGCAGTTGCGGCGTACACTCAGTCACAGACGCTGCATCATCCGTGTTTAAATGCAGCAACATGTTCCAGGAATATTGTATTCTCCCCGGCATGATCACATCGCGCTGACCTCATAGACACAGAGCCGTTGTGAAAGAAGCAGCAGTGCAAAAAGGGGGAGTAAATCCATATTGATGGAACCAGGGAGCTCTTCACCATACAGTCCACAAACATTCCAGGACAAAAACGACACAGAGAATTTTGTTAAAAACACATTAAAGTGCATAAAAACAGACACACAGAACGACGGAGTTTTTTCACCACTGCCGTCGCTGCGTGCGCATGCGCCCTGAGCCCATGAGCCCATGAGTTTATGCATCTACCGCTGTTCTGTCTGTGTTGTGGGAAAAGTACAGTTTGAACATGAAGGTTTAATGACTCAGACAACCTTGGTACCATGACGGGCAGCCATCTGATTCATTCCACTCTCATCGCTGCACTGTGATGTGGTGACAGTGACACCTATGTTATTGTGTGTTTACCCGTGTTCCTATTCAAATATCCGCTGAGTTGACTTCCGTTATGGCTGCCACGTAGACGGACGTGTCACGCTCTGCTCTGCTCCTGGAGAAAAAAACGGCAAATAACTCTCTCATTGGACAGAACGAATCCCAGCATTTGGGCGAGGATATGTCGGCGAAGCCTAAGGCTGGAAAACCAGGAAAAGGAAAAAGCGAGCCGCCGAAACAGTCCAAATTAACGGACTTTCAGGTCTGTGACGCAGCAAACAAAACTCCAAATATGGCGGAGGAGGCTGGCAAAACGGTGCGATTTTCTGCGGGAATGGCGCAGATGCGCTGATTGGCTGCCATGAGTTCAATGAGAGCGGATTTTTCCTCTAGATTTGATGGGATTATGACAGCGTTGGAAGGAAAAAGAAAGGAATTGGGTGACTGTGTAGAACGAACGGCGCAGATGGAGCTCCGTCACGCTAGTGCTGAAGATGACGCACCGTCATCAATTAAAGGTGCGCACTTTGAAAAAAAAAATAAATCACTGGAAGATTATATTTTGGATTTGGAATCTCGTCGAGACAGAATAATTTGAGGCTGTGGGTCTTCCAGAAGGGAATCAGAAGGTCGGGACGTATGTTCCTTTCTGGAAAAGTGGATTCCGAGGGTGCTGGGCAGCGAGGATTGCAATCAGCAGTGGTTCTGAAAAAGCACATCGTATTGGCCCACGGAGAGATAAGGGACCGCCGAGGACCTTAATTATGAAGTTTCTTAGCAACAGAGACAGGATGAAGATCTTCAACGCTGCACGTGCTAAAGGAGAGATTAAACACCAGGACCAGCAGGTGCGGTTCTACCCAGATTTGGCCACAGGAATCCAGCAATTGAGGAAGCAGTTTGATCCCGTACGTAAGGAGCTGCGCAACCTTGGGATTCGTCATGGTGTAATCTATCCTGCGAGACTGCTGAACCACGTATGAGGGCAGAACCCACATCTTCAGACCCCAGAGGAGGCGCAGGGAGTTCATCAAGAAGATCAAAGAAGAAGAAGAGACTGGTGGGAGCTAAGCATGAACAAAATATAAGGTAGAATAATTAAAGCATTTGCACATGCATCTGACTGACTTGAAGTAAATAGTAAGTTTACAAAATATAGATTGTATTATATATTAAAAAAACAAAACAAAAACAAAACAAAAAAAAAAAAAACTACGATGTACAAAGTTAAAAATTTTGGAGTTAAGTTGGAAAACTACAGAGGAGAGTTAATGTTACGTCATTAAAAGCAAGTAGAGTTAGGGGTGATTGGGAGGATGAAGAAGGAGTGGCCTTAGGCTGTTCCCCGTGGGGTGTGGAACGGTCGATGGCTATATCGGGAGACAGAATTTTTCTTTTGATTTTGGGGGGTTTGCCACAAGTGTGGGAAGGGGAAATTTGTTTGTGTGTAGTTTGTAGGATGAATGTTCAACACTAGTCATGTTTTTTGCTTCTCTGTATGAGCATGTTTACACTGCAAGGTAATCCCTAACTCTCTATTGATCATGGACCAAAGTGTTAATCTTAATTTAACTTCATGGAATTGCAGAGGTCTACAAAATTTAAAAAAACTTAAACAAGTTTTGAATAAAATAAAGGACATGGGTTCAAGAATTGTGTTTTTACAAGAAACTCATCTGATAGAGGAGATGTTAAAAGAATTAGAGTAGATGGCTGAGGGAAGTGTATTCACCTCTTCATTTTCATCCGAGCCAGGGGAGTTATGACTCTCATACATAAATCAGTTCCTTTTCAAGTGAAAAATGTAATGGAGACAAATTTGGGAAGATATGTAATCATTCAAGGTTCTTGCTATTAGAAATATAAATCTTGTGAACTTATATGGTCCCAATATAGATGATCAGAAGTTCTTTGCTAATTTATTTCTCATCTTATCAACACTTACAGGGCAACATATATAGCAGGGGATTTTAATTGTACATTGAATCCAGGGTGTGGATAGATCACAGGACTGATTGTACGCACATTGGATGTAGGATGACTATTAATCATTTAGAAAGAATTGAGATTGTTAGATATATGGAGAGAAATGAAACCACAAGTTAAAGCCTATTCTTGTTATACCAGTACCTACAAGACATTCTCACGTATTGATTATTTTTTGATTTCCACAGAATTAAGGTCCAAGATTCAAAACTGCTTTTATGATTAACATCGTGATCTCTGATCATGCACCTGTTTGTCTAATATAGGTAGATAAAAAAATTGACAAAGGAATCAGGTAGATGGCAATTTACAGCATAAATGGCTTCAGGATGAGGAATTTGTCAAGTATATAGAAAACTGATAGACGAGTTCTTTGACATCAATACTACACAAACATCAGCATGTGTAAAGTGGGGAGGCTTCAAAGCTTTTATTAGGGGACTATTATTAGTTATACAGATCAAAATCTAAGAAGACTCGAGAGGAGAGAGCTAAATTGGAACATAAATAAAAAATCTTCAGGAAAAAGTGTATGCAGGAAGTGACCCAAGGTTGAGAATGAATACTGATTTTGAGAGCTGAATACGACAAAAAATCAGCGAATAGAGCTGCCTCGAGTCTCTAAGATTGAAACAATCTTTTTATGACCAAGTGAAAAATCAGGAAAATTTATTAGCATGGCAGATTAAACAATTGGAAATTAAAACACCATTACCATATTATAAGTAACGGACAGGTAGTTATAGATCCTTTAGAAATTAATAGAGCCTTTAGAGATTACTATGAAAAATTATATGATACCAAAAATGAACCTGATTAACAAAACTAAATGGGTTTTTGAACGAACAATCTATACCGTGTATTCCAAATGTAAACAGGTAGAGATATGGAGGTCTAAAATTAGTCAAGAAGAAGTTGGGCTAGCCATTGATAATATGAAATCAGGAAAAAAGTGCAGGACCAGATGGTCTTCCAGTTGACCTTTATAAAAAATTAAGAATAAATTAATAAAACCTTTTTTGGAAATGGTTTTAGAAGCATTTCAAAATAATAATTTACCATCATACATAAATAATGCCTTAATTATACTGCTGCCAAAACCAGGTAAGCCCTCTAATAAATGTGAAAATATGAGACCAATAAGCCTAGTAAACGCCGACCTTAAGATAATCTGTAAAATTTTAGCAAGACGAATACAAGAAATTTTACCAAATATTATTAATCGAGATCAGAATGGCTTTATAAAGGGTAGACAAGGCTTCCATAATGTAAGAAGACTATTTAATATTATTTATTTAATAAAGAAGCACGATACTGCTCTCCTATCATTGGACCGCCGAAAAGGCCTTTGATAGAGTTGAATGGCCCTTTCTTTTTGAAGTCCTACAAAGGTTGGACTTGGAAATAATTCATAAAATGGGTCAAATAATATACAATAATGCTACCAGCAGAAATCCTAACAAATAACAATAATTCAAAAACAATAAAAATCAATAGAGGATGTTCGACAAGGCTGTCCACTTTCACCTTTACTGTTTACTAATGCAATTGAACCTTTAGCGATAGCGATACGTTACATTCACAAATAAATGGAATTAAAGTTGGACCAACAGAACATAAAATCTCCCAGTACGCCGATGATATAATTTGTTTATGTCGAGATCTAAAAAAATCAATTCCAACCTTGTTGAATTTAATAAAGAATTTTGGGGAAATATCAGGATATAAAATAAATAAAACTAATCTTCAATTTATATGCTAAATGAGACCCAGAGAAAGTACCCAGCCCCTGAGTAAATCAATTCAATGTTTAAATCATTTAATATTTAGGAATCCAAATTATGCCTAAGCTAGAATCAGTCGCCAGTGTCAACTAAGAAGCCTTAATGTCAGATATCAGTGAGTTAACTCAGAGATGGATGTCACTACCAATGTCGATGATCGGGAGAATCAATATACTTAAAAGTAATATTTTACCTAAAATACTTTATTTATTTCAATACATTCCCTTATCACCACCTTTAGATCTATTCTCAAGAATAAAAAAAAAGTTAGTGGAATTTATATGGAACAACAGGAGGGCTAGATTACGTTTGTCTTTATTATATTTACCATTTGATCGTGGAGGTCTGAAATGTCCAAATTTTATGTTGTATTATTGGTCGGCACAACTGAGGTCTATGACATATTATTTTTCATCAAATGATCTCCCTCACTGGACTGAAATGGAATCATACAATTTACCTTTACCTCTTCCCATATTCATATACTCAGATTCGGCAAAAAAATTACAAAAACAAGTTAAAAATCCATTTGTAAAGCATATGATCAAAATATGGTGTGAAGCTAAAAACTATTTAAAAGAACCACAGTTATTGTCACAATTTAGTCCAATATGGGGTAATCAATATTTTAAACCAGGGAGAGCGGACGCTGTATTTAAAGTATGGAATTTAAAAGGGATACAAAAGATTCAGGATTTATATTTGCCATGTGCAGACAACATAATGTCTTTTGAAGAGCTGAGGATCAAATTTAATCTCAATAGAACACATTTTTTTAAATATCTTCAACTTAGAAACTTTATTCGATCAAATCAAAATAAAGCTCTCACTCGACCTATTTATTCATCCTTGGAAAAAATGATGATGAAAGATAGTAAAAGAAAGGGTATTATTTCAGAGTTTTATAACTCATTGACACTATCTTCAAGTGAAAATTCACTGAAAAGATTAACTACTGGAAAGAAGATCTGCAAATTGCAAATTTTTTTCAGAGGAACAATGGGAGATTGGCTTGTACAGAAGCTCAAACCAAATCAATAAATGCACGCCTTAAATTGATACATTTCAATGGTTAATGCGGATGTATGTTACGACCGGAGGAGAGGTAAATAGATATAACAAAATATTATACCAGATACATGCACAAAAAGGCATGGAAAGTAAAGGAACCCTATTTCATTGTTTATGGAATGTAGATTAATAAGAATGTTTTGGGAAGAGGTGAGTGGTAACAATTGGAAAAATAATCTCAAAACAAATCATATTGAATCCTAAACTGTTTTTTGTTGGGTCTGTACCCAGAAAAGCATAATTTTAATAAAAGTGAAAGAACATTCATAGACCTCAGTTTGGCTTAATGACAAAAAATGTATTGCACTATTATGGAAAAAGACTCAAATACCAGATGTGACTCAGTGGGTTAAGACAGATGTTAACAACCTTCCATTAGAAAGAATAACAATATAACTAACTCAATGGAATAGTGATTGAGCATATATGGAGACCAGTTATTGATTATGTAAAAATTTAAACATAACACTGAAGAAGAAGGAGAATGATGTGTGTGGGACCTTGTAAATGCCAAACTGTGACTATAATATTGAATACTGATGTATTGGATTGTCTAGACTAAACAGAGGAGCATTGTTGAAGACTTGATTTTGTTGGTGGTTGTTGGTGTTTTTAGTGCATTTTTTTTTTGTAGTACTTTAGTGTTAGTGTTTGATTGTTTGTATCATGTTTGTTAAAAAAAAAAAAAGGTTCAATAAAGATATTGTGGAAAAAAAAAATATCCGCTGAGTTGAGGTGACCAACGACCCACATTGCTTGCAGGGTCATTTAGCCCATGTCAAACAGAGCGAGTAACCTTATTCAAAAAACCAAGGGAGCCTGGATCATACTGGGTTTGCCTGGATTGCTAGGGTACTCTGAAAAGGTTAATGTTGTTTAATATGCAACAGATGAAGCAGTTCACAATTTATTTTCATGTTAAAACAGTCTCCTAGTGCATCTCAGCAAATTAGAACACTGTGAAACTTAGGCTGCATGTCCACCAAATGCGTTTTTTCCGCTCTGGGCGGCTATTTTCCATTCATTCTCTATGTAGTTCAGCGTTTACAGCGCTGAGCGCCCTCGGCGCTGAAACACTCCTGGTGGGGGACATTTTTTGTTGCGGCGCTCAGAGTTGAAAAAAGTTCAACTTTTCAGAGACTGCAGCTGAGCTCGTCAATGTCAGACCTAAGCAACCAATTGCTGCGTGGGCGGGACATAGGACACTGGTACTAGTCTGTACTCAAACTCCTGCTTTCCGTGTCATATTTTACATTCAGAGCTACTAAAACACGTTTTCTGTCCATTGTTATTTAGAGACTGCTATTAAAACATCAGTAGAAAGTCTGACCATAGGAAAGTGGAAGTGCTGAGCTGAGAGTGACAAGCTGTTGCAGGGATACAGGGCACAGACACCATGCTCAGGGCGGTCGGGCGACAAAAAGCGCATTTGGTGGACACGCAGCCGTAGATTTTTTTTTGTAATATAACTAAAAAAGATTTGATATATTAATCACACAAAGGAAAATATTTCAAACCTTTTTGAACAAATTTTATGATATTAGTTAGTGTTAGAATAATTTTGAGCTTATATTATTCAAAGTCAAATAATCAGGCAGAAAGTTGGATTTAAGTACATTTATTATAAAAATAGATATCCAGTTTCACCTCAATGGCCATTTGAGGGGGAGATTACAAAGCATGGCATTCAGGCACACCTAGACGCTCCAAAGGAGTAATTTCTTTAGGTCTGATATATATATATAGGTAGGAGAAAGGAGAGGGAGGATGAGGATAAGAGGAGGAACAGAACGGGACAGTCCTGATAATCAAAGCTTATCCGGGGAAACGTCACAGACACTCTGGAGACATGGGGTTACGGAGACATGGACATGAGATCCATAAAACTAACAGAATGTCCATCTACCACTGATCTATACAGGCTGAGGAGTTCCTGTGCAGTCCTGTGACCCAAAACAGGCCATGTCAAAGAGATTAAGAGTAGCTTAGATCATTCCTTACGCATGTACTGATCCTGCACTGAATTCTCTGAAGGCCAATAATTGCTCACAGAAACATACCAAGAATATATGAACTTCTCCTATATGGCATGCACATATAAACATTAAACATGGCATATGAAAGGCATAATATTTCTCAAATATAATAATACATTATTAATAACAATAATAATGTAGATAAAATGGAATTTTCCTATCATATCCCCCCTTGATGCTTAATAAAGCACCAGGATTAAAAGAAAAAATAACAAAAGTGGTAGTAAAATAAAGTGAATGAATTAATATAAGGATATGTGTAAGAATTTACATGCTGTTATGTCTTTGCAAGTTAAAATGTGTGTAGAATATGTCATTAAGAGTGAACATGTGCAGTGATTAATTTTAGACTGTGTCAAATAAGAACATAGAAAATAATATGAATATAAAATACAGATTTTCAGAAAAATTGCAGCTTATCAATTAGTTGTTAATCAATTAATAAGGTGAATCAACTAATGATTAATGAATTAATTGATAACTTGTATCCCTACTACAGACACCAAACTTGGTACACAGATTCACCCTGAGACCATGGCCTCTAACTATGGGTTTGAGGTCAAACGGTTAAAGGTCAAGGTTAGCATTCCCTACAGTAGAACGAATAAAGCTCTTTAGGGTCACCAAACTTGCTACACATGTTCACCTTGGGATCCTGATCAGTGTTTCCTCTGGCTTAAAGATCTTGGCGCGGTGGCAACATATTTTTCCGGAGGGGGGGGACACATATGTATGAATGTGTTAATTTTATACTATTTATTTCTTTTTTTTAAATTTTGCACAGTAACTTTGCATATAATAATGCATCAGATTTATAAGGTGCTTTATCATAGACACTCAGACGCTTTTTACAGATACATTATTCATGCACTCCAGCCAGACAATGGTAGTGGCAAGCTACTACTGTAGCCACAGCTGCCCTGGGGCAGGCTGACGGAAACATGGCTGCCAATCCAGGCCAACAGCCTCTCCGGCCACCACTGAACATTTATACACATTCATACCCAGTGTTATGGACACTGGAGGCAAGGTGGATAAAGTGTCTTGCCCAGGGACACAACGGCAGGATACCTGGGGAGAACAGGATTCGAACCGCCAACCATCTGGTTATTGGACAACCCGCTCTACTGTACCTGCTGAGCCACTGCCATGCATATGGAACTTAAAATTTGAAGTATTGTACAACCAAGGCTTTAATGTTGGAATATTGGGCCATTTGGGGTCCCACCCAGCCGTCCTGTATTTGGACGTTTTACTGGTGTTTTATCCTTCTTTCCTTCCTCTGCTCTCACCTCTCCTGGACCCTCTGCCTGAACACTTTCCTCTCCTTGGCTCCTCTCTTCTGTCTAATCTTGCCTTCTCTGAGCTCTGTCTAATTCAGCTTCTGTCTCTGTCTATGGTGATATACAAACAGGTTAGAAAATATCAAGTGCCATGTAAGTTAAAGGAGACGACCAAAAATTTCTAGTTAAGGGTACAAAGAGCACCCACTTAAAACTTGAGTAATGACTTCAGTCTTGAAGGTTTGAGGTTTTTCTCCAAAATTTATAACAATTTTCTTATGGTTTTCTACTTTTCTCTGTAAATTTATCTAAATTTGAAACCATTTTCCTCAAATTTCTAATTTCCTCTTGTAAAATTGACTTTTCTTGTACATTTAAAACTTAATTATAAATTTGTGGATTATTTTATGGCTTATTTTTGTCTGTTTTTTTTTAAATAAAATTACTGTTTTTTAAATAAATTTGAAAGAGACTGTGGTATTTTTTTTTACTTTTTCCTTACAACATTTTATATTTTTGACCATAATTTTGCAGTCAGAACAGAACAATAATTTAACTCTCATTACAAAGAAAAAAAATATTAATAAAATTGTATTTAATGAAATAAATTAACTTAAATGACCAAGGATGCCGTTATTTCTGTTATAATATTTCTATATAGTTTTTTTTAGAAATCTCCTCACCACCAGGAAGAACCTCCCTTATTTTGAAGTCCAAATGCTGGCACGTTCAGTTTGTCTGAAGGCTGCTGGTCCCCCTTGCCTTTCCCTTCATATGAAGCCGGCTGCATTTGAATTCTAACCACATCTCTTAGCTAAGCAACTCTTCCGTTATTGCTTCCGTTTCCAGTGGGTTAAAACCATGATAAACGCCAGTGCTTACATACCTCTTCTTATTTTTTTTCCACGTTTAAAGTACTTTAATAAACTCATGTTTCTGTCGGACAGTCAAGCCTTATTCATGCTGCATTTCCCCTCTAGTCCGCCTTGGTCCACGTACGCTTTGGATGAGCACGGCACGCACGCGGCGCTGTATATGTTCACTTTTTTCATCTACCCAGGCCAAGCGGTTGACGCATGCACACAACCATCATTTGTAGTTTCACTCCCGCTCGATCAGTAGCGCCAAGGCACTGATGCGCCAGGATTTTCACCAGCGAAGAAACGGCAAACCTCTTCACAAAGTTTTTCTTCAAATAGAGTCTATTTTTGCTGTTTGACTTCCCGGTTTTCACTTCCTTTTCCACGAAGATGCTGTTGCCGCTAGCGAGACACTGCCTGCTGACTGACTGAAAAGCTCGCATGGGCGGGGCGCTTCTAAACTCTGTGCGGATGACAACCACGTGCGTTGTTCATGTGCGCAGCTTGCGGCAAGTCATTGCGCTTAATGTATTTTTTCTATAATTCATATCTCTGTCTTGGCGAGGGCGGTAAAAATTTCTGGCGAGGCAGCCCGCCACCGAAAATGCTACCAGAGGAAACCCTGCTGACCTACAACTATGGGTCGTATAAAATTATTCTTGTTGTATATTCATGGATGGTAGGCTTATTATAATTTGGTTCTGTCTCAGTAAAGATATGGAAAAGTTGAAATCTGCTCTCCTACAGTAACATGTTGGGATCTTCAAAGAAAAAGGAGGCAGGGGATAGTGTACTCTCCTCAGAGTGCTCTTGTTCCAGTAACATTTATTGGTCTAGTAATCGTATGGCTTTTTTATGTTATTATTTTGATGATATAGAACCTTTTTTTTTCACTGATATTGGTGAATGGAGCATTATTTATTACTTAATGGTCTGACTTCAACCTTTACTCTCTAATATATTTTTATATTTTTTCAGGGCTATATAAATAAAGTACATTATATTACATTTTACTTCTGAAATAGTGGTTTAAAATAACCTGCATTTAAATAGGCCTGTACATACATATCAGCACTATGCATGTATTCTGACCAAGTGAAAACAGAAAGACTGATTGCTTATCAGAAAATGCCATCGATAAAAATCCATCCAACACCATCCATCATCTACTGCTTAAGATAAAGTTCAGTGGTAAAAAATAAAAGCAGAGAGTTCGTTTTTTGAGCTGATGATGAGGTGTAACTGTTAATTAAAATATGAAGGCGCTCATGATGGCACAGAACAGATTGTAAATCCGTAAGAAAGGATGATATCAATCACAAAAGGTATGCAAGCCTTTCTTTAATTAATGGTTTGGCTGAATTTTGACGTACTTTTCAGATTTCTTCCTTTCAAGACTAAAAATCAGTTTTGGTCAGTAGCCTTTCAGAAAGCTTATCTCCTTTTTTTGTAAGGACCCTAACTGTTAAGTTAATTTAAAAGTCTTTGTGTGGATGTGACCTCACCTTGTCCACAGAGTTCATCCAGACGTGGATCGCATATCGGTGTTTTATTTAGCATGTAGCTGAATAATCTTTGATCTAAGGTCCTACACCTTTAGAACCATAAAGTGCTGCGCTGACATTGATGCTGTGAGTCAGGTTTTTGCAGTATTCCTGTCAGTCCACCAGATGTGATCAAGAAGGGCTTACCGCTGCATTAAATATACAACAGAGACGTTTACCTGTGTAACGGTTGCGCGTCTGCCATGATGACAGTATTGTCTGCAGCGAGTGTATGTGAAGTGGTATATGGAGTTTGTCAATCAGGTGGCTGTCACGTAAACCCAGAGATATGTATTTTGAAGCCATAATCACTAGATCAGCAAAGACATTGTACAATTAATGCAGCTTTCTGTTGTGTTTATAAACATACAGTGGGGTAAAAAAGTATTTAGTCAGCCACCAATTGTGCAAGTTCTCCCACTTAAAAGATGAGAGAGGTCTCCAGTTTTCATCATAGGTATACCTCAACTATGAGAGACAAAATAAGAAAAAAAAATCCAGAAAATCACATTGAAGGATTTTTAATGAATTAATTGGTAAATTCCTCGGTAAAATAAGTATTTGGTCAATAACAAAAGTTCATCTCAATACTTTGTTATATACCCTTTGTTGGCAATGACAGAAGTCAAACGTTTTCTGTAAGTCTTCACAAGGTTTTCACACACTGTTGCTGGTATTTTGGCCCATTCCTCCATGCAGATCTCCTCTAGAGCAATGATGTTTCGGGCCGGCACTGGGCAACACAGACTTTCAACTCCCTCCAAAGATTTTCTCTGGGGTTGAGATCTGGAGACTGGCTAGGCCACTCCAGGACCTTGAAATGCTTCTTACGAAGCCACTCCTTCATTGCCTGGGCAGTGTGTTTGGGATCGTTGTCATGCTGAAAGACCCAGCCACGTTTCATCTTCAGTGCCCTTGCTGGTGGAAGGAGGTTTTCACTCAAAATCTCACGATACATGGCCCCATTCATTCTTTCTTTTACACGGATCAGTCGTCCTGGTCCCTTTGCAGAAAAACAGCCCCAAAGTATGATGTTTCCACCCCCATGCTTCACAGTAGGTATGGTGTTCTTTCTCCTCCAAACACAACAAGTTGAATTTTTACCAAAAAGTTCTAATTTGGTTTCATCTGACCATATGACATTCTCCCAGTCCTCTTCTGGATCATCCAAATGCTCTCTAGCAAACTTCAGACGGGCCTGGACATGTACTGGCTTAAGCAGGGGGACACGTCTGGCACTGCAGGATTTGAGTCCCTGGCGGCGTAGTGTATTTCTGATGTAGCCTTTGTTACTTTGGTCCCAGCTCTCTGCAGGTCATTCACTAGGTCCCCCCATGTGGTTCTGGGATTTTTGCTCACCGTTCTCGTGATCATTTTGACCCCACGGGGTGAGATCTTGCGTGGAGCCCCAAATGGAGGGAGATTATCAGTGGTCTTGTATGTCTTCCATTTTCTAATAATTGCTCCCACAGTTGATTTCTTCACACCAAGCTGCTTATCTATTGCAGATTCAGTCTTCCCAGCGTGGTGCAGGTCTACAATTTTGTTTCTGGTGTCCTTTGACAGCTCTTTGGTCTTGGCCATAGTGAAGTTTGGAGTCTGACTGTTTGAGGTTGTGGACAGGTGTCTTTTATACTGATAACGAGTTCAAACAGGTGCCATTAATACAGGTAACGAGTGGAGGACAGAGGAGCCTCATAAAGAAGAAGTTACAGGTCTGTGAGAGCCAGAAATCTTGCTTGTTTGTAGGTGACCAAATACTTATTTTCCACCATAATTTGCAAATAAATTCTTTAAAAATCAGACAATGTGATTTTCTGGATTTTTTTTTCTCATTTTGTCTCTCATAGTTGAGGTATACCTATGATGAAAATTGGAAACCTCTCTCATCTTTGAAGTGGGAGAACTTGCATGGTTGGTGGCTGACTAAATACTTTTTTGCCCCACTGTATATTCATCCGTCACTTTCCCAAGTGCACTCAAAAAATGTTTTATAGAGGACAAATGTTTACAGAGTTCCAGAATAACATTGGGGACAACTGGAAGACAGCCAAAAGCATGAACACAAGTTTTCCTGGTTACATATTTTTTGTCTGTGTGTGTGTGTTTGATTTGTGTGCGTAGGTGGCACTGAAGACAACGTGCTGTGGATAGCGATGGCAGGGACTCACCAGATCTGGGCTTTGTTCCTGGCAGATGGAAAACTGCCCAAAGGAAGGTGAGAGACCGGTACACAACCACCATGACCACTTCAGGAAAAAAAAACAAAAACATACAAAGCTACAAATAGCATTTTCTATGTGAGTAAGGAGATGGCCTCAGATAGTGGCAGTGTCACAGGAAATCGGTATGAATTATCTAAATAGGTGGCTCAGTTAACCACGGAAAACATTCTAATGGAAAACTACAGTGGATATAAAACGTGCACACACCCATGTTAAAATGCCAGATCTTGTGATGTGAAAAGGAATTATGCAATGATAAATAATTTCAAAACTTTTCCTATCTTTACTGTGACCTATAATCTATACAAATCAATTAAAAACCCAACAGATCTGTGTTTCATGGTATCTATAATGCCGTGGAAATCTTTTTTTGGTACCCTTCTCCTGACTGTTACCTTTCAACAATGAGATCTCGGATGCTTTATAAGTTGTCTGATAATCATGGCTTTTTGCTGTGGGATGCAAGTGAGTACATTTCAGTAAACTCCTGCTAGTACCCAAAAAGACCAAATGCTGTAATTAAATCTGAAGATGCTTCAACAAAGTGTTAGTTTAAGGGTGTGCACACTTATGCAGCCAGCTTATTGTACAATTTTTTAAAAATATTTTTATCCCTAACAAATTTGTTTGTTTTTCACTTGAATTGTCTCTTGGTCAGCTGAGTCAGTCATAGCTTTTCCATGTCTTCCAGTTTGTGGCCGCCTGTTGTAGTTCAGATGCTGTTGGTTGGTGCTTCTTGAAATAAATCCCGGCGATGTACTCCCAGTATGTTGTTCTTCTTTGACCTGGCCGTCGCTTGCCGTGGGATGGTTCTCACAGACAGAACTGTTGGACTAGGTCTAACTCCAGCTGTCCTGTCCATCACAGTTGGCATGCTTACACTGACTTTGACAGCGGAATTTGTTCATACTGTATGTCTGCAGGAGAGCTTTGAGATGTGATCTTTGTGTGAGATGTTGTTCATAATGTTCAGACTTGAGGGTTGGAATCTGTCCCTTGAGACAGTAGGTCTTCTGTTAAGACCAAGTCTTGCATCCATAGAGCAGGACAATGAACTAGGGGTAGGCAAAATGGCCTAAAAATTATATATTTTTTGCAAATTTTCATGATAACGATATTGTTTACAATATCACAATTTTTTTCTAATTTATAAAGAACAGTTTCACAGGCCAGCATTATTTAGCTTCAACATATTTAGTAAAAACAAAACAAAAACTCTTTTATTTCTCCAATTTATAAACAGCAGCTCTGGTTGTGTTTCAAATTTTTCTTTGTTCTGTATCAGATATTACAAGAAAATAATATAAAACACATCGTAAGTGCACTTAATGTAATTGGGGTTTTATGCTGAATCAGTAGTCTCCATTGCACAGACATCTCCTGGGACATTTTGGCTCATGTTGCACTGACAGGATTTTTTTTTTGGTTTGCGTGGTTGAATAAAATCAAGCTGAAGCAACCAAAACGGAATGAAAATAAAATTCCTGACACTTTGGACGTCAACACTGCTCCAAGGCGAGCAGTGTTGTGCATGTAGAAAAAATGTGAGCAGATTATCCACATTGCTGCACCGTGTTTTTTGTTTTTTGTTTTTTTTTTACATGGCAGCAGTCTGAGACAGCCTTAAAACTAAAATATTTCAACACAATTAGATACAGACGCACCAACCACAAGCAGTAGCCTCCTGCAACATGTTTGTTTTGCCGTTTCTATGATAACATGTAACTTCCGTCAGCAGCATAACAGTGTGACGTCATCACGCAGCAGGCCCCAAATATTGCGATTTTCGTTTTTACTCCGGTATCAAAATTTATACCAGTATTATCGTTAAAGATACGATATGGCACACCCCTACACTGAACACAAATGAGTTCAGGAAGGAGAGCTTTAATGATGGTGGGAGGATGTCAGACATCCACAACTTTTTCTACATCCAGAAGGCTCACCTTGCTTTCCCTTTCCTGAGTTTAAGATCGTAACCTGAGGAGCAGGTGTATGTTCCAAGGTATTTAAAGTCAGCAACAGTCTCCAGAGGCTCTTGTTGTAGTTGAATAGGTGTAATGGAATCAGTGTTAACTGTTAATACTTTGGTCTTTGAAGTACTTATGTTAGGGTTTGCCATTTTAGCTGTGCAGGTTGTAGGTCACATTAAAGGTGGGAAAAGTTTGGAAATGATTTATCGTGGTCTCATTTTTTTTACATCAGAAAAACCTCATCCATATTTACAGTGAATGAAAAGTAAGATGTACACTTTATTTGAACTCAACAGTGATGTATTTCATTGTTTTATCATTGGTTTCTCTATTATAACATCACCAGTGAGTCCAAGGCAGGGACGTGTGTGCGATGGGCGGGCAGCGGCAGTGAAGAGAACCGAAACAATGCCTACCCCCACAAGGCAGGCTTTGCTCAGCCTTCAGGCCTGGCTGTAGCCCGAGAAGAGCCCTGGAGCTGCCTGTATGTGGCCGACAGTGAAAGCAGCACCATTCGGTCGGTGGCACTGAAGGATGGAGCTGTCAAGCTGCTGGTCGGGGGGGAGAGGGACCCATTGGTGGGTGTGAAATACCATCATCCGTTTAAAAATTAGCCACAGAGTA
Source organism: Pholidichthys leucotaenia (assembly GCA_020510985.1). NCBI lineage: Eukaryota > Metazoa > Chordata > Actinopteri > Cichliformes > Pholidichthyidae > Pholidichthys > Pholidichthys leucotaenia. The sequence goes on from CM035836.1 coordinate 401,257,473, forward strand.
TAGGACATTTCGTATAGAGTGTTTAGCTTTATAGGTAATTTAGTGTGCATGTACAGTATACGAAAAAAATCTAATTATTATGTGTTTATTTATGCTTCCACACAAGAGGAAATTCATATAGAAGATTTTAAAGACAATACAGTGAGATAAATAGCAGCTTCAATAGATGACGGAGGAAATTAAAAATCCATCCCTAAGGCAGATGCCCAGAACAGAATCACCTTGTGCTGTAGTTTCAATGATAATTTGTACTGCACCTAGCTCTACCACCATATATCAGCAGAAGCCACTCTTGAAAAGAAAACACATTAATCTTCACATATTTCCAGACAGAAAACAATTCAATAATTATGAAGAAAAATGTTGCACAAATTTGAATAACTCTTCAGCTATTCCAGGGGTTTGCATTACTGTAGGGATGGGCGATACCAGCATTTTTCCTTTCGATACGATACCATTAACATATGGGACTTTTTCTTGGATACCGACACCGATACTTTTTGCCCAATATCACATGATTGCGGTTTCATTAACAACTTTATTGCAAGGGCAATATGAATTATGAATAAAACTCATGAACATAAACACTTGAACAAAATACTTACAATGTGGAGGATGAAAGCAGATGAGACACGAGCTGACGACACAGAACTTTATTCACCTCCAACACAGAACAGACTAACTCTGAGTGCCAAAGCGACCTGCTTTATGCATTTTCATTCCGCCTCGGGCACTCAGGGTAAACACATTAACATACCAGTTACAAAGCGTGAACACACATTAACACGTGAACACAGATTAACATACCTGTCACAGAGCAAGGCTTAGTACAATACATTCGCGCCCCTGCATCCTCAGGTGTGAGCCTGACACAGCGGGGGTGAAAGGCACATCTTTATTTGCTTCATACCCCCCCAGCACTCTGGCGCCCTTGGCTGGCCCTCCAACACCCCAAAGTACTGGGTGGAGTGTCATCTCCTTTGTGTCAGTGCACAGCGACCCCCCCCCCCCCCGAACACCCAGAAGGGGTCCTAACCCTCTGGACCTTTGGGCTTGAGCAAGCACCCATCGCGGCTGTAACATGGGCCGGTTGAAGCGCCTTCCTGTCGAAGCGGGTGGGAGAAGGACTTGGTCTCTGGAGGAGGAAAGGGTGGGGAGGGGAAAAAGTTAGTTTCTTGAAAACAGTCTTCTGTAGGGGGAACAGTAACCTGTGGACCCACTGTAGGTGGGCACTCATGCCGGGGAGCTTGAGCCAACACTACCTGCTTGTCTGCCAACACATAAGCGGGCTTCAGCCTGTCTATGCAGACGGTTTCTTTACGCCCTCCCAAGTCTAACACAAAATGTTTCTCCCCAGTTTCCAACACTCTGAACGGGCCGTCATATGGTGGAAGCAGCGGGGTTCTGTGGGCGTCATGCCTGAAAAAACGAATTTGGCGTTCTCTAAACGCTTTGGAACAAAAGTATGGGGAAAACAATGGTGCGCCGGACCCGAACACTGGCAGCCCCTGTACCAGAAAAAAGGTGTGAGGGTGGATTGGTACCGGTAGCAGGGCTCTCTGGCAAAAATTCCCCCGGGATCTGCAACGACTGAGAAAAAACGAGTTCTGTCGGGGAAGCTGCCAAATCTTCCTTAAGTGCAGAGCGCAACCCCAATGGACCCAAGGCAGGCGGTCGACCCAATTTGCATCCGTTAGCAAGGCTCTGAGCGCTGCTTTAAGTGACCTGTGAAAGCGCTTGCACAAACCGTTAGCCTGTGGGTTGTACACGGTGGCGCAGTGGATTTTGGACCCCCAGGCTGTCAGCCATCACGGACCAAAGTTCCAAAACAAATTGCGGACCCCTGTCGGAAGTGATGTCCAACGGGGATCCGAACTGTGCAACTCAAGCTGACAAAAACGCGTGGGCTACCTCAGCAGACGTGGTGGAACTCAGCGGAACCACCTCTGGCCAACGTGTAGTGTGGTCCATGATTGTTAAAAGGTGTGTGAACCCCTGCGACGGCGGAAGGGGACCCACTAAATCCATGTGTACGTGGTTGAACCTTCTGGCTGGAATTTGAAGAGGCTCGAGGGGGCTTTGGTGTGCTTGTGCACCTTAGCCTGTTGGCATGCAACGCACGCTGCAGCCCATTCTTTCACATCCCTGCATAAGTGAGGCCAGATGAATTTGGACCCCACTAGTTTAACCGAGGCTCGCACGCCGGGATGTGAAAGGAAATGGATGGGCTCAAAAACACGGCAGCGCCAAAAGCTCGAAACCACGGGGCGGGTCCAGCTGGTGGAGATGTCGCAGAGCAAGGGGGGCACCTTTCTTGTGTCACCCTGCTCTCGAGTTTTAACCCGGTAGCTGCGGACTGGCGCATGCAAATGTCTCCGTCCCCGGTTTGTTCGTTGGCCATTGCAGAAAAATTGATGCCCATGTAAACCGGAAAGACCAGCGCGCGTGACATGCAGTCTGCCACAACGTTCAGTTTACCAGCTACATGTTGGAAGTCGGTCGTAAACTCTGAAATTGCGGCCAAGTGCCGTTGTTGCTGAGCTGACCACAGTTCTGAGACTTTGGACGTCGCGTAGGTCAGTGGTTTATGATCGACAAACATGGTAAACTTGCAACCCTCGAGCCAGAACTGAAAATGACCCGTAGCGAGGTGGAAAGCCAACAACTCTTTGTCGAAAGCGCTATACTTACACTCGTTGTCGCGCAAAGTACAGCTGAAAAAGGCGAGGGGCTGACACTAACCGGAGACATACTGCTACACTACGGCTCTTACCGCGATGTCAGATGCGTCTGTGGTGGCCGCTGGCCGCGCTGACAGGGCTGGGTGGGCCAGCAAAGCTGCATTAGCAAGCGCCTTCTTGGCGCTTGTGAAAGCCTGAGCCTGCTCGGGGGTCCAGTCGATGCTATCCGCGGGCTTCTTTTTTTGAGTGCGCCATACAGTGGTTGCAGCAGCTGTGCTGCCCAGGGGAGAAAACAGTTGTGAAAATTAACCATCCCCAAAAATTCCTGCAGTGCTCTCATGGTCTGCGGACGCGGAAAATCCAACACTGCCCGCACTTTATCCGGCAGCGGGATTGTGCCATCTGGCGAGATGCGGTGGCCCAAAAAGTCGATTACCGGCAGCCCGAACTGACACTTCGCTGAGTTAACAATCAGCCCATGCGCTTCCAAACATTGGAAAACTTGTTTGAGATGGGTGAGGTGCTCCTCTGACGCGCTAGCCACCAAAATGTCGTCCAAGTAGACAAAAACGAACAGCAAGTCACGGAGCACCGCATCCATCATCCTTTGGAAAGTTTGTGCTGCGCCCTTTAACCCAAACAGCATGCACAAAAACTCGAAAAGACCGAAGGGAGTTATTACTGTCGTTTTGGGGATGTCCTCTGCGCGCACTGGAACCTGATGGTAACCGTGGACCAGGTCCTCTTTTGAAAAAATGCGCGTCCTGGCCAGGTGCACTAAAAAATCCTGGATGTGCGGGATGGGGTAACAATCGTGTTCCGTGGCATTGTTTAAGCATCAGAAATCACCACACGGCCGCCACGACCCATCAGACTTGAGCACCATGTGTAGCGGGGATGACCAAGGGCTGTTGGAGCGCCTAACGATACCTAAGCATTCTAAGTTGGCAAACTCTTCGTGTGTGATGGCTAGTTTAGCCGCATCCAGGCGGCGAGGGCGCGCAAACACAGGCGAACCTTTCGTGGTGATAAAATGCTCAACCCCGTGCTTGGTTACCGTAGCGGAAAAAGTAGGCACCGTGAGTGCTGGGAACTCGGAAAGCAGACGCTGGTATTTACCCCCTGGAGCTAGAATATTTGCGTGTGTTGGTGGCCCAACTCCCCAAGCTGTGCAGGGCAAGGAGGAAAAAGATAGAGTGTCCACTAAACGTCTGTTGGCAACATCAACAAGTAGTCCATGAGCACACAGAAAATCAGCACCTAAGATGGGGACCGAACATGCAGCTACCACAAAATCCCACTGGTAATTACGTCCATGTAAACATACAGTCACCATCCTTTCTCCAAACGTCCTGATGCAGGATCCATTTGCGGCCGTTAAAGACGGCCCACAGCCTTCTGCCAGCCTGTTTGCACTGACTGGCAAAATGAGGCTTTTCTGGGAGCCAGAGTCTACCAGAAAATGTCTCCCCGAACGAACGCGTGTCCGTGATGAAAAGCAGCTTCTTCCTGTCGCCAGCAGTCGCAGCTGCTACTGACCGCTGGCTGTCCCATTTCCCGGCTTCTTGAAGTGGCACGGCGGCAGACAACGTTGCGCTTCCTTGCCAAAATGGTGGTGATAAAAACACAGTGTCCCGGTCTTATTTCTCCGGCTCCTCGACCTCGCCGGGCTGCGCCGGAGATCCCGGTCTCACTGCCTGAACGCTGAAAGCCTAGTTTGCCAGGATGATGCGGTCTGCTTCCTCTGCCAGTGTGCGGTAGTCTCTGGCCACCAGCAGCAGTGAGTTCATAAGAATCGCTCTCGCAGAAGCTGGTAGGTTTCTGAGGAAGAGATGGGCAAAAAGGAAAGATCCGTGCCCATCGATGCAAGCATGCTCTCCATCAGGTCCACAGTCAGATCTGTCTCCTAGCTCCAAGCAGGTGAGGAGCTTTTCTGCCCTCTCTGCGTCTGAAAGGGTATAACGGCGCAACAGCAGTTGCTTGAGAGCACCGTATTTTCCTTGGGCTGGCAGGGCTCAGAGTAGACTCATGGCGCACTGCATGGCATGTGCGTCCAGCAATGCCATCACATGGTGGTACTTTGTGTCATCTGCCACAACTCTGTGGAGGGCGAACTGGGCTTCCACATGAATAAACCAAGCAGCCGGGTCGTGAAGCCAAAAGTCCGGGAGTCTGACTGCAATGGCACATGAAGCATTGGGAGACTCCAGCGGGACTGTCTCCGTGGTGGTGGTGAAGGTTTTTTTTAATCAAATACAATCCAATTGATGATTTATTAAAAATATCCAACACAACCCCTTAATACACAGGTGTCAAACTCATTCCATGGAGGGCCAAGACCCTGCAGGTTTTACCTCCACCCAGTGTCTTCAACAGGTGATTTCTCTGAATTTCTTCCTACTGATTGCTGATCAGTGAAAACACCTGCTGAAGAGACTGGGTGGAAGTAAAACCTGCAGGGTCTTGGCCCTCCATGGAATGAGTTTGACACCCCTGCCTTAATAAATGAAATCATCATTTAAAAACTGCATTTTGTATTTACTCGGGAGGGCAGCGCAGTGGCGTAGTGGTTAGCACTGCGGCAGCACAGCAACGAGAGTGAGTGCTTGGCTGCGCAGTGAGTCTTCGGCTGTGACATCTGATAGGCTGCTACAATCATGTGATACGGCAGACCAGCTCTAAAATAGGCTTGGGCTGGTTTTCACCGGTTTTCACACATAAATTTAATGCCTAAAACTCTCGGAAGTGAAGACAAATTGCACGTTTTTTATTACCATAGTGGTATTGTGATATTTTAAAAAGTATTGACTCCAAAGTATCGACCAGCTGGTATCAAAGTATCGATACTTGAGTATCAATACGCCCATCATTAGTGTGCATATCGATTTAAAGCAACCCCACAAACAAAACACAACCTCTCTTGGTGTTGAATTAAAATCTTTGAAAAAGGATTTCTTGGTTGTTTTTGCATGTCCTCGAAGCTGCTGTGCTGTAATTTTTTGCCTCTTGCCAGCATAGAGTATTTTTGGAAAGTCACAAGAGATTAAGTAATTAACTGTTGAGTCACATACACTTTATTGCAAATGAAAAAGAGCCAAAAGAAAAAAAAATTTTTTTATGAAGTCTGCTGTCCATTAAGCTATTAGATAAGACAATCACAAATCATATCTGTAAAACCTGAATGTCCATCTGAGGACCTTATGCAGGGCTGCATATTAACTTTTTTTGCTCATAGTACTGGTGCTACAGAGGTTCATAGTCATGTAGTACAAGACAAAAACTTATAGCAAGATAAGTAAGAAATAAGTAAGGATAAGGACCTGTATTTATATAATGCTTTTCTTGTCTTAAAGAACACTCAAAGTGCTTCACTAGTGCTAACCCTCTATTCTAAGGGCCTATCAGAGACAGATACCTAGGGACTATTTAGGATCACCACTTACCATAACATACATGTCTTTGGATTGTGGGAGGAAACCAGAGCGCGTGGAATAAACCCACACAGCACTGGGACAACATGCAAACTCCACACAGAAAGGTTCCCACCCCTGCCTTGGGATTCGAACCTGGCACTTTCTAGCTGTTAGGTAACAGTGCTAACCCCTGTACCACTGTACAAGTAGTGCAGTTTAATTATTAAAAATATGGTATTTCAATTTATGAAAAAAACAACTTAATAAAAACAAGATCTAGAAATTATTTTTAAATTTATATACATTTCCATATCATTCATCAGTCCTAACCACCTAAACAGACTCACCACACCATAAAAACTAACAAGCCAGTTGTGGCCCATGGGCTGGATGTTTAACACCCCTGGACGAGACTGTAAACATAGCCTATGTCACCTACTTTCTCCGTCGCGTTCCCTCCTCCAGAGACCCGCACAAAATGAACCTGCTGTGGGCCGAGGAGAAGCCAAAAGAAATGGAAAAAAATATTTCTAACAGGAATTTTTTGGTCACTCCCTCGGAGACTGCAGTAGATCTGACCCATCCCCCTGCTGCTGCGGAGAAGAGACCAGCCTGTCCTGCCGGTGAGGGGCAATCTATGCATCCCGGTTGGCCTTGCATATCCTCTGCTCCTCTTTTTTTTTTTTTTTCCGTGACAGCCCCCTCTGAAATTAAACATATCCCACTTTATATGGCACTGAATGCAGCACACAAACACACAGTATTTGTTCTTGTAAATATGAAAGCTGTTCAGCGCCGACATGGAAAAAAAAAAAATGTTGGGTGCATTTTGCAGTCCTCTCCGTTTTAACCGAGATCGGTGTGTTCTACCACTGATCTGTGCTGAGTTTGACAGGGAGCGACAAAATTTAAAGACATAAATGCTGGTGACTCTCAATAGCAGCCTGCGTCACCAGCTTCCGGGCTGATTGACGCGATCAGTGATGTGAACAGAAAAAAATGAACAGAAAAGAACAAAAAAAGGGGAGAAAAACCCCCTTACCTCCCCACCCATCAAGGGAGATTGTTGAGGTGTGAATTTATGCTAATGGAACTCGCGACTGCGGCTTACCAATTGTAGTTTGAAAGCAGCTATACACACAAGCCACAAACCTGGTACACAGGTTTGCCTTGGGATCCTGACCTCTGACTATGAGTTTGGAGTCAAAAGGTCAAAGGTCAGGGTTAACATTCCCTTTGCCTTATTCCTGTATGATGAGTAAAGCTAGGGTCACCAAACTTTGTACACGGGTTTACCCTGAAGTGTGACTATGGTTTTGGGATCGCAAGGTCAACATCAAAATGGCTTGTATACTACATCTCAACAACAAAGAAAGCCAGGGTCGCCAAACTTGCTACATAGGTTCACCTTGGGATCCTGACTGCTGACTATGGGTTTGTGGTCAAACGGTCAAACGTCAATGTTAAAATTCCCTAAGCAGTATTACTATAGAATGATTAAAGCTACGGTCACCAATCTTGGTACACAGTTTCACCCTGCGACCATGACCTCTGTCTCTGGGTTTGGAGTCAAAAGGTCAAGGTTAGCATTCCCTTTGCCCTCTTACTAGAGAAGCTCTCTAGGGTCACCAAATTTGCACAGGTTCACCTTGGGATCCTGACCAACAACTATGGGTTGTCGTCATCGTCGTTGGCCTCCGTCGGTCTATGATGACCATGGAAGAGAATCCTAAACATCTACTCTGCTGGAACAGCACCACCTGTGGCTGAACAGGCCGATGTGCACCGGTGTTCTATCTTCCAGCGTTGGGCGTTGGTAGGATTCAAGCCTGGGCAGGAAGATATGGAGGACAAGATGTTACCCATGCAGCATGTCCCCCCTCTCCACGTCACTGATGGATCCAAAGGAACAGCAGGGCTGCTATAGTTTGGCACCAGCGCCGTCGCAGGAGCTGCCAGAACGATGTTGAGCACAACAGAGAACTGCCTTAGGGGCTCTGACTCCGGATTTTTCCTCAGGGTTGACTCCCGAAGCCTTTCCTGTGACCGGGTGTGCCGCAAGGCAGCGGAGGTTTGAAATCAGGGTTTACCTTTCCCTAGATGGGCTACCTTCCCAGGTTGACGAACCACCATCTACTCGAAGCATCTGGTTTTAAGGCGCCAGAGATCCGCCCTCGCCCCTTCTCCTATTAGTAAAAGCAGTTCCGCCGGGCTTAGAGACTAAACCACACGGGCAGGCTAGGAGTTGGACTTAGTTGTCAGAGGCTTTTCGAGACGCACGCCGTAAGGAGCATTTTATGAGCACTGGGAGCTTAACCCCAGTGCCGCTCCTGGCTATGACAACCTTGGAACCTATGGGTTGTAGACAACTATTTTTGTTGTATATTCATGGATGATAGGTTTATCATAATTTGGTTCTGCCCCAATAATTATATGGAAAAGATGAAACCTACTTTCTTTCAGTAACGTTGGGATCTTCAAATAAAACGGAGGTGGGGCTACTGCACTCACCTCAGAGTGCTCATGTCTCTGTTGCAGTTTATCAGTGCAATTTATCTGGTGGAAATTATGTCATAATAAGATGTCATTTCTCCCTTGGGTATATAATCTCAATCGAATCAGTTTTTTGCCACCTGCATTTTTTTTCTAAGCTGTAAAATGCTTGTAAAGTTCGAGTTCTGTCCAGTTTAAAACCACATTGTGTGTTAGAAATCAGTCAAAAAATGGGAATAGAGGTGCCTATATTAAGATGAGAGGCCGACAGAGCTCCCGCAAATTGTTATTTCAATGTTTACATTATTTATTAAGCAGATGAAGTGGCAGACTGTGAGCGGCACAGATTTCTGTACAACACTAACTCTGTTTTATTCAGCTCATTTTACATTTTATTGTACTCCTCACAGAACGTTTTAGTGTTGTTGCGGCTTTGTGCTGCAGACCTCTAAATCCTCCTTTCCCCCGGACCATTTGCTGATAAGTGCTTTTTTGTATTTTTGTGTGTTTTGGATAGAGGAACAATTACTGTATGGGATCATCAGACCAGTCTACACCTCCTCACAACTCCACGTTTGTGTGTGAAAAAAGAAAATTTTAAAAAGTGATGCTTTCATGTTAATATGTCTTAAATAATAATAATGGCTTCCTTTTTATAATCTTAGCAGCTACTATAGACAGTTGGGTCATTTGTATGTTTTTGTTTTTTTATGTCCTTGTTTTTATCTCTTCTGAATGTTTTTGTCTTTAGAACCTTTTTGCCTTCGGGGATGTGGATGGAAAAGGGGTTGATGCAAAACTGCAGCATCCTCTTGGTGTTGCCTGGGCTACAGAACAAAGCCTGCTCTATGTGGCCGACTCCTATAACCACAAGGTAACAGATGAATATCACAAGGCTGCACTTCAATGCTGTGTTTTGCTCAAATTTAATACCTCTCTTTTAATAATGGTTTTTTTTTTCGAACGAGTTTATGACTTTGTGCATGCACAGAGTATAAAACACATTATTATTTTGTGTGTTTGTACCTGTTCTCATATTCAGATTAAAGTGGTGAATCCAAAGACAAAGCAGTGTAGCACGTTAGCAGGAACAGGAGAACCTGGAGATACTCTGGGACTTGAATTTAACAAATCCTGCTTCAGTGAACCAGGAGGAATTTGTGTTGGTGAAGGTGGGAAGCTGCTTTACGTGGCCGATACGAACAACCACCAAATTAAAGTGCTGGACCTGATAGCCAAGACCGTCTCACTGGTAAGACGTGTGTGTTTGAGAAAAGTTCATTCTAAACTTGTCCTAAAGAAGAAAAGATAATCCAAAGAAATGTCTCCACCTTCCAGTTCCCCATTTCTATTGACTGCATAGATGCACCTAAGCCTTCTGGTCTTTTTGAAGCACCCAAGCTGCCTAAATCAGCTTCTAGGAGAGAAATGCCAACAGTCTCTGTGTCGGCAGGCCAGACTGTCGTCATGTCACTGATGCTGTCACTTCCGGAAGGAGCCAGCCTGACAAAAGAGGCCCCCAGCTGTTGGGCTCTCTCAGCTGAGGGTGAGACAATGTTCACTCAATAAGTGCTAATGGGAGGGCACATACGTACCTCCACCAACGCTTAAGGTCTAGATCCAGAAAAACTCACAGATGACCGACTTCTATTTTTTTCATCAAATTCCATGCAAAATTCTCAGGTTCTCAATAGATTAATTATTCTCAGGATGATCCTTTACACAACGTGTCTCACATTTAGAGGGGCTGACCTGTTAACATAGTTTGAATTTGTTTCAAAGGGTGTGTACATGATGTCTTAAACCAGGCCAACCAGGTTGGTTGGATCTACAAATACCCATGCTTTCACAAATCTTACAAAAGCTTTCTGCCAGAAAGGGTTCATTGAGTCAAAAGAGTTCTTTCTGGCACCGCTTTCATGCAAATAACTCTTTCTTTACAAATGGGTTTTTCAGAGGCAAATGATTCTGTAGAACCCCTGCTCGTCAAATGGAACCCTTTAATCATCCAAGCACATCCATTTTTTATTTTTTTTTTTGTTACTTATTTGTACCCGTAGGTAGACTTGGTTTGCAGTCTGGTGACAAGCCACCGGCTGCTGGTCGCTGCGTGCGCGAGCGCCCTAAACCTACATGTTTTTGTTTGGATTTCAGACTTTGTTCATTATTTCTTTAGTGACCTCAGTAATCCGACTGATTTCTTCACTTTTGCGTAGTTTTTACCTACTAGCAGTACAGTATTACTAGCAGTACATTTACTCACTATCCTTACACGGATTAAATGGGGAGTGTGCTGTTTATTAGGCTGTTGGAAGTGCATGAGTCTTTTAAACTTTTTTGGGGGGGTTCTGGTTTAGCTAATGTAATTAACGAAACAGCTATTTTACATGACAGAGTCAATGGTGAGCTCTTGGTGGGATCTAAATACATTCCATTACTGTTGTAATTTGCTAACTTCAATTCTGAGCATCAGTATCAAAGCCCACTGGAAAACTCTTTCTGAAACACAGTGCCAGGTTTGACAGACTTAACAAATATCTGCTGGAAAACAATTTACGTGAGCCATTTAAGTGACAGGCTTCTTGGGACTTTATATTAAGAACAAATTACATTTTTCTACATGAGAAATTACAGTATCTATGAAAGTCATGTTTATACGTAGCTCTTTGCAGCAAAGCCGAAAGAAGCTAATCTGATGGTGTTTCATCCATCGTCTGTCTGTCCATCTGTTCACATTTTACAATAATTGCTGCTATTCGGCAGTTGTCTTAATACCCACCAAACTTGCACACATTGATCCTCAGGTGGGTCTGCATCAGAGATTGCATTAACTGAAAATTGTCCATTGACAGATTTTTTTCAGCAGTGACAGAAAAATCTGAAAGCTCTATCATTTTTAAAGATTACTCTGAGGGTGATCTAATTAAAATTCAGACGCAGCCTTCAGGGCCGGTGACACTGCAGGACTAACAACAGCAAGGGCCAACCTGTCCCGTGGCATCAAGGAGGCAAAACGACAGTACCTGTGCAAGTGACATCACATTGCTTAACAACCTAAATGACTTCTTCGGCCACTTTGAAGCACAAAAGAGCACATCAGCACATAAGATCACTCCTCCTCCAGACGAGCAGGCCATAAGTCTGGATCCGGCTAGTGTGAAGAGGACCCTCTGCAGGATCAACCCATGCAAGGCAGCTGGACCAGACAACATACCGTGTCGCGTTTTGAAGGACTGTGCAGAGGAGCTCTAGAATGTCCTGGCCGACATCTTCAACATCTCCCTGACTCAAGCTGTTGTCCCCACGTTTCAAAACTGCCACCATAATACCAGTCTCAAAGAAGCCCGTCCCATCCAGCTACAGTGATTACCTGCCCATAGCAGTGACCCCCATCACTATGGGGTCACTGTGCTCAAAGCACAATGAAGTGTTTCGAGCGGCTGGTCATGCACAACATCAAGTCCATCCTCCCTCTCTCCCATGACCCATCTCAGTTTGCATACAGGTCAAACATAACCACAGAGGATGCCATCGTGGCTGCTCTCCATCCAGCCCTCACCCACCTGGACTCAAAGAACTCCTATGTGCAAATGCTGTTCTTGAACTTCAGTTCCGCATTCAACACAATCATCCCCCAGCACCTGATACAAACTCTTAGACAGTTGGGACTCAAAACCTCTCTCTGTAACTGGGTGCTGGACTTTCTCACAGGGAGGCCACAGAAGGTGCGGGTTGGCAGCAACACATTCAAGACCATCACACTGAGCACAGGGCCCCCACAAGAGTGCATGCTCAGCCTGCTGCTCTTCACCCTGTTGACCCATGACTGTGTACCAGCCTACAACACCAACCGCATCATCAAGTTTGCAGACAACACGATGGTGGTGGGCCTCATCACCAACAACGAGGAGGCCAATTACAGAAATGAGGTGAGCCAACTGGTCCAGTGGTGTAAAGACAATAATCTTTTCCTGAACGTGGGAAAAACCAAAGAGATTGTGGTCGACTTCAGGAGGGGACACACACAGCATCCCCCTCTGATCATCGATGGAGCAGCTGTGGAGAGGGTGAGCAGCACCAAGTTCCTGGGGGTGCACATCTCTGAGGACCTTTCCTGGTCTAACAACACCACACCACTGGCCAAGAAGGCTCAAACTCTCCTCCATTTCCTCCACACACTGAGGAGAGCACGAGTCCCACCCCCCAACATGTGCTTATTCTTCCAGGGCACCAGTGAGAGCATCCTCACCAGCTGCATCACGGTGTGGTATGGAAGCTGCACTGCCTCCTGCTGGAAGAGACTACAGCGCACAGTGAAAGCAGCCAGCAAGATCATCGGTGCCCCTCTGCCCCCCCTCCCCCCGGACATCTGCTTCACCCGCAGAGCCATCAACATCCCAGGCGACACCTCCCACCCCTCACACTCCCTCTTCAGCCCCCTGCCCTCAGGGAAAAGGTACCGGAGCCTCCAGGCCCGCTCCACAAGACTACTAAACAGCTTTGTTCACCAGGCCATCAGGACCCTGAACTCTGCCGCCCCCCCCCCAACCTTAATGCACTCACCCGCACAATAACCACCTCAGCTGTTGGCACAGAAAGACTGGCACACCAACAGTAATACATTTGCTGCTGTATGTCTCTGCACTTTACTGTAACCATTTTGCACAAATGCCATATCTGCTGCTGTCTGTCATTGCAACACTGATCATGTGCAGTCCTGTCTGTCACTGTCTGCACCTACACTACCGCATTGAACTTGGTACTACGAGTATTACTGCTCTACTTTTCTGTATATAAGATTGCTGGGTTTCATTGTTTATCGTTTATCTTTATTTGCACTGTGGGAGGTCTGAGTCTATCTTTTGTCGCCATTTGCAGTACGGGTAGCATTACTGTACATAGACTGCTGTTGTTGTTTTTCCAGCCTTATTCCTGTTTCTATTTTTATATTGTGCACACCATTGAAGAGAGAGAGAAACACCATTTCATTTCTCCTTTATGTCCTGTACGTATAGTAGTATTGACAAATAAAAATCTTTGAATCTTTTTGAATCAATTAAAATAACAGCTAATAATAGATTGAGAGAAATTTTGCAACTCTGTCTGTCAAAATGATAGATAACTGAAAAGTCAACTGCAACCTCTTGTCTGCATCCAGGTTCTGCATAGGTTTAATGTCAAAGGTCAGAAGATCTGGTTGTTTGATCAAGCCAGAGCAACCTGCATTGCCTTTGACGGTCTGGTTATCAAGTTTTAAAGAATACAAGAAATTATTTTCTGATGTTATTTCTGTGTTGTTAAAACCTGAGTCAGATTTGACCCTGTTGTGGAAATGAACCTCTCATTCTTTCCTACAAAGTTTTATTTGGATCCAAGCTCCTGTCAAAAATAAAGCGAATATTACAAATGTATTCATGTCATTTTCACTGTACAGCAGACATATTGTCGAGGCACCCATGTCAGGGATTTATAGTTCTCTGCTAAAGGATAGAGGGATAGTTAAAACACTCAGGGGCTCTTTCAAACCACCCATGAGTTTGTACATGCTAAATATAATGCATAGGTTGTCCTCTTTAACATGGCTGTAGTATTGAGCGTGAGGTGATTGTAGATATCATAGTGACAGTTGTTGGTCATTAGGTTTGGAGCTAAAGTGTTTCCATCTTTCTGAGCATGGTAGCATGCAGTCAGCGATAACAGTGGGCTATTTTTAGAACATTTTGATAAGGCGACATGCTTTGGTTCACATAATTAGATACCAGGCTATGTTACGTGATCCCCCACTGTCCCATTATACCCAGTCTAGACTTATGCTGATCAGATCAGAGCACAGGCCAGGATTTTAATGGATCAGCTTGGAAGCGCACGTCTGATCTAAATTGTTTTTAGTGCCTTTTTAGAAATGACTTCCCTGGGACCCACTGTTAAGCATCAGCTTCATTAATCTCAGTCGGCATGGGTTTTGTGCTCTCTCTGGTGTAATATTTTCTCACAGTTGCATTTCTATGCCTTTCTTTTTGACTTTCGTTCATCTTGCAGTGATTGTATGCCTTTTGGTATGTATGTATTTCTAAAAATACCCTCAGCATTTCAGAGAACGAACGTCTTAACCCACTCTTCAACTGATTTAGAAGGGAAAGTGTGTTTGGGCCAATATTTCAGAGACCTCCGTTTGGCTATACTGCATAATGCTCATACTCGAGCAGATGTAGCACTCCACCGCACCACGCTCAACAATAAATTTAGTTGCGCTCATTTAGACATGTCTGCTGAAGCTGAGCTGAGGGCGATAAGGGTACAAACTAGGAATTTATCCATTTTTCTTTTCTATGTCTACACCTATTGGATAGATTGCCATGAAATTTGCTATGCAGTTTGATGGTCACAGCTGTCATTATTATGTCATGATCATGATGACTTTGATTGATTTTTGTGGTTTTTAATGAAATGTCTCTTTGATTGTAAAACTGTGGCATCTAGTTCAGACATTTTGAAGACTTTAAAGCCCATTTGTTTGTGGGCTGTAAACATGCTTATTTCTGCTGTAAATTGGGGCTTTTAGACATGAGTGTCAGTCTCAAGTGGCCATTAGAGGAAGTGAAGCACTTCCAACTATGCTTCATTTTGACAGTCCCAAAGCTGGAATATTTTAAAGACCTCATTAGCAATGTGGATGATGTATAGTGACCAGTCTGGTCTGTTTGTACATGTTCATATCTGTCTGTGCGCAGCTGTAATTTGAGATTCACACTTGCTAGGATTACTCCTAAAAGTAGGACATGTTACTTGACATTACTTTTATTTTTAGGTCAAAAGGTCAAGGTAACAGGGTCTCATAAGCCCCATTTCCATTGCAGGAACTGTGGATAAAACTTAGGGGATGGGAACTTTGGTAAAGGCCATTCCTGTGGCTGAACCTTTCACCTGTCGTGTCTCCATTGAGGGGGAAGTATCCATCAGTCCCCAGAGGTTTCATTTGTGCCATTAGTCCTTGGATCTTTAGTGCTCGGGAGTAACACTCAAACTCTTGTGAAAGCAAAGGTAAGTGATCATGCACCTGCTGGTAGGACAGTCCAAATTCAGTTTCTTCTACAACTCCCTCTAATGTTGGAAACATGTCAAATATCCCTTTATCCACTCGCCATCCCCACAGCTCCAGTTTAGCTGTGAATGCAGCCACTTTATCTCCCACCTTGAAGACAGACTAGCTAGCTTGCGGGTTTAATTTTTCAAGCATGACCACTAAATACTGAGATAGGTGCGTCTTAAGACATGCAGACAGACACAACAGGCAGGAAGTCAGGCACATGAAGACAGAAGATATTCTGTAATTTTTCAAAATAAAGCACAGATGTTGATAGTCAAATACAGAGGAACAGAATAAATTATTGATT
This sequence comes from Pholidichthys leucotaenia, assembly GCA_020510985.1. Lineage (NCBI taxonomy): Eukaryota > Metazoa > Chordata > Actinopteri > Cichliformes > Pholidichthyidae > Pholidichthys > Pholidichthys leucotaenia. The sequence goes on from CM035836.1 coordinate 401,273,454, forward strand.
TTTTTTTTTCTCTGCAGCCCAGTACCAGGTGGTCCATGGCCCAGGGGTTGGGGACCACCACACTGTGCAACACATACATGGTATGTCTGCGGACTCCTGGTGAATTGTAGACAAAATTCATACAGTAATGAATTTTTATGTGCCAAAATTTTCCAGGAATTTGTGTGACATACACAAATGTGCCAATTCAGTCTGATTCCAAGTAAAAAATGTCAGTAATTGACATGTTTGTTGCAAGTTTGTTTTTTTTTTTGTTTTTTTTAAATCTCCCAACTAGTCGCGAGGCGTCACAGCCCAGTCAGAAACCATCTTAATGGAGGCGGTCCCTTCAGTGGAGACAGACATCGTGGGTGGAGTTCCCGAAAACTGGTTCTTAATTCCAGCAATGGAAACGGGGCTTTAATGTATTATTTCACATTTCTCCCCTTTATGTTGTTGGCATAGTGTTAGGACAACCTAACTTGCAGCAGTAGTTCATCACAAAAGTGCTCTGATCAAGACTTACATTTAGGGTCAAAAGATCAAGGATCAAGGCTTTGTGGCCTTTCAGTAAAATTTCACATTCAGGACCACTATATTATTGCTGTTGGTAGCATGATCACCAAATGTTGCACAGGGCTGAACTACTTTTAGGTGAAAGTCACAAGATTATCCACTTTCTAACTCAAGAACAAATGAAGCTAGGATCACCAAACCTGGTGCATAGGTTGACTTTGGGACTCTGATCTATGGCTGATCTATGGCTGATCTATGACTCTGATCTACGGACCAAAAGCCAGTTTAGAAAGCTTGGGATCAGTCCGCCAAGGTCTCCGCCTTTGACTGCCACCTAATCCACATAGCACCGGACTTCCATGATCCCTCCTGCAGGTGGTGAACCTACTGGAGGGCGGACCCATGTAACTCCTTCGGGCTGAGCCCGGCCGGGTCCCATGGGTGGAAACCCGGCCACCAGACGCTAGCCTTCGAGCCCCTCCCCCAGGCCTGGCTCCAGGGTGGGGCCCCGGTAACCCCATACCGGGCGGGGTACACTGAATCCTTGATATACAATTTATCATGAGAGTCTGTTGGATCGTTCTTCGTCTGGCCCTTCACCCAGGACCAGTTTGTCTTGGGAGACCCTATCAGAGGCAAATTGCCCCGGACAACATAGCTCCTGGGATCACTGGGGCACGCAAACCCCCCCACCACGATAAGGTGACGATCCATGAGGGGCAGCATCTGCAGTGATGCGGACGTTGTACCGGTCTGTTGTGGTGAAGAGGGAGCTTAGTTCTAAGGCAAAGCTGTCGATTTACCAGTCAATCTACGTTCCTACTCTCATCTATGGTCACGAGCTTTGGGTAATGACCGAAAGAACGAGATCGCGGATACAAGCGGCTGAAATGAGCTTTCTCCGTAGGATTGCTGGACTCACCCTCAGAGATAGGGTGAGGAGCTCAGTCATCCGGGAGAGGCTCAGAGTAGAACCGCTGCTCCTCCACATTGAAAGGAGTCAGTTGAGGTGGTATGGGCATCTGATTAGGATGCCTCCTGGACGCCTCCCACTTGAGGTGTTTCAGGCACGTCCCACTGGGAGGAGACCCCGGGGCAGACCCAGGACTCGGTGGAGAGACTATGTCTCCCAGCTAGTCTGGGAACGCCTTGGTATCCCCTCTGAAGAGCTGGAGCAGGTGGCTGGGGAGAGGGAAGTCTGGGCTTCTCTGCTTGAACTGCTGCCTCCGCGACCCGGACCTCCGGAAAAGCGGTAGAAGATGGATGGATGGATGGATGCAGCCACTTTATCTCCCACCTTGAAGACAGACTAGCTAGCTTGCGGGTTTAATTTTTCAAGCATGACCACTAAATACTGAGATAGGTGCGTCTTAAGACATGCAGACAGACACAACAGGCAGGAAGTCAGGCACATGAAGACAGAAGATATTCTGTAATTTTTCAAAATAAAGCACAGATGTTGATAGTCAAATACAGAGGAACAGAATAAATTATTGATTTTTTTTTTTCTCTGCAGCCCAGTACCAGGTGGTCCATGGCCCAGGGGTTGGGGACCACCACACTGTGCAACACATACATGGTATGTCTGCGGACTCCTGGTGAATTGTAGACAAAATTCATACAGTAATGAATTTTTATGTGCCAAAATTTTCCAGGAATTTGTGTGACATACACAAATGTGCCAATTCAGTCTGATTCCAAGTAAAAAATGTCAGTAATTGACATGTTTGTTGCAAGTTTGTTTTTTTTTTTGTTTTTTTTAAATCTCCCAACTAGTCGCGAGGCGTCACAGCCCAGTCAGAAACCATCTTAATGGAGGCGGTCCCTTCAGTGGAGACAGACATCGTGGGTGGAGTTCCCGAAAACTGGTTCTTAATTCCAGCAATGGAAACGGGGCTTTAATGTATTATTTCACATTTCTCCCCTTTATGTTGTTGGCATAGTGTTAGGACAACCTAACTTGCAGCAGTAGTTCATCACAAAAGTGCTCTGATCAAGACTTACATTTAGGGTCAAAAGATCAAGGATCAAGGCTTTGTGGCCTTTCAGTAAAATTTCACATTCAGGACCACTATATTATTGCTGTTGGTAGCATGATCACCAAATGTTGCACAGGGCTGAACTACTTTTAGGTGAAAGTCACAAGATTATCCACTTTCTAACTCAAGAACAAATGAAGCTAGGATCACCAAACCTGGTGCATAGGTTGACTTTGGGACTCTGATCTATGGCTACGGGTTTGGGGTCACAAGGTCAGCCAACATGGATAATACAGTATGCCGCTGATGCATGCATTTGCATTATGTATGTGTGCTCATGGTGCGGGAGCTACTCAGAGCTGCTGCTAAAAAATGCAGAGGGGAGGCATGATTTGTTTTAACCATATTTTTTATTTGGCATTTCCTTTTATGTACTATTTTTTTTTTATAGGTAATGAATGGCTGCTAGAGTATCAGGTGATCACCGGTGTCATTGAGGATCTCTCACAGCCTGTCTGTATCCAAGTGAAACTTCCAGCCGCTGCAAAGGAGTCCAGCAGCAATCCAGCCCTCACTGTAGCTGTGTGGGTGTACTACTGTATGGAGGCAGGTAAAGCCTGTATGATGAAAGCAGCCTCGTTTTCCCAACCTCTTCACATAGGAGCCCTTTCTGGAGAAGAAGAGGTTGTTGTCGCATTGGCTCACAAATTCTAAAAACACTGCCATGTCTTTTTTTTTTTTTTAATTAAGTCTCTGAGTATACACTGTAATTTCTGTTGTTTCACTTTAGCTTCCAGTCTCAGCTCAAGTCTTCTACTGTTTTGTTTATTAAACTCATGGGAGAAATCTACATATTTTTCACGTTTTGGCAAAAATGCACTGTGAGCAAACCCATTTTTCTCTTATGTTAATAATAATTATTATTATTGACAGTGTCCATTCAGACTGCACAGATGCCCCTTCAGTGAAACAACATGCATCACTGCTGTAGCACTTTTGAAGAATTCCCAGTCATCTTAGAAAAATGTAGGAAAGTAAGCACAACAGTAGCTTAATGATCTGTTAATATATGATAGTATATTTATCTAAATCTAAAAAAAGCTGTTAAGAAGACAGGCTGTACAAACTGTAAGAAAATTATCCACTAAAGAACTTTTTTTGTTTTTTTTCTACAAGTGGAAAAAATTACAAATAACTAACAAATTTCATATGTACGCCTTTACTGCCAGATTATTTGAAATTTCAAAGACAAGTCAGTTTTCATTGAAATGCTCTCATCACAACACAAAGTAGCAATTACTGAGTAGTTCCTGCTTTTGATAAATAAGCAGAAACTGTCTCTGTTTGAAATTATTTCTTAGTCTCTCAGTCAGTAACAGGGCAGTGTGGATTAAAAAAATGAATTAATGATTCTTTTATATTCTGACAGAGCTAATTTTGAGTAACAGTCTGTGTCTCAGCATAGAATATTGGAAGGTTTTCATGAGGATAATCTTTTATTAAATCTCAGTCTAGTGGAAGGATAGTTGTTGAAAAGGGATAGACTTGGAGCTTAAATTGTAAGACCTTTAGAGATCTATAAGAATTTAAATATGCAGATTTACTGTAAATTATTCTTATAATTATGTTAAACTTGTTCATCAGCAGACTATTTATTAAAATCTTCCCTTTTTCCATTTTTAGCAGTTCTTGTCCATATCTGTGTAGTTGATTTAGTTTGGTCATAAGGTTCCTTTAGACACACAAGAATCAAGTTTCCATATATGCTAACTTCAGTTGTTTAAAAAAGCTTTGTTCTGTATCCACTCTCTTTATGACTGATTTTTTTTTTTTTTATATATATATATATGTCGTTATTAATAGCATGGGGAACCTTAAAGCCCCAGGAGGTAATTCATTCACACAGCAATAGAAATCTAACCTCCTACAACCACAAAAATGTGGAGCTGCTGCTGCTTTTACTCATGGGAGGACTCTGATTTTCTGGATTGTTAAAGATGGCAGCTCGGCTGTAAACTTTCTCCATTTTGGAGAAAAAAAGAGCAAAAAGTGTCTTTAAAAATATTTAAGGTGAGAAAAAAGCTGTTTAGTTGTTGTTGGATATGGTGTTAACTGGCTAACTGAAACTTTCAGAAATCCAGCTTGAGGGGACATGGCATTTAATAACTTCTAGAATGTGTATGAATGCACAGCCAGAGTGCAAGCAGGTGTGAAGGTAAACGGGTAGACCATTCAGTCATTTCATGGGGTCAGACTGCAATGGCACGCTGATGTTTTTAAAGGAACTTTAAAATGTTGCTGCAGTCCAAATTCAAAACAGTAGAGAGTGCTGTTCCCTCTATCTGTCATTCTCCCTTTACATGGAGTCACTGAGGAAAGTACTAGGAGCATGCAGGGAGTTATAGCACACAATGGAAAGCAACAAGGACTCCTACACAGCAAGTTGTTCTGCTATTAATGTTGCTATTACTTTGCAATGGTTTTAGGTCAAGTAGAAATTGTCTCTGGTCCCGTTCTCTAGCTTGTGTTCATGACTGCAGCACACCACGTTTTCTCTTACAGAAATTTACCCATCTCTGATGTGGCATCACAGGGAGTCAAAACTGTTTGGCTTTGGTTTTGGAAAGTAGTCCATATCAACTCAAAGCAAAAGCAAAGCTTTCTGGGACTGTTGTGAACTTTTCAAATGGGAATTTCAGGATTGTAAAGTTGTTGAAAGTAAGTTTTTCAGCCAATTAATTTCTGGTTATGTTTTATAAGTGTAAACAATCTTACGAATGTCTCCTGTAAGTCCCATGGCTACCCCATGTGATGGATCACTTCAGCACATTTGATTAAAGAAAATGCATCTACAGTGGATTACCTACTGGGGATTTAAGTAACGTTTGTTTTTTAATGGTACTATATGGAAATTTTGGAAACTGTCTTTAGTGTCACCTTGTGGCCATTAAGTGACCTGCACTTCCATTCACTTTATTCATACACACCACATAACTCAGCTGCACTGGTGGGGAATGTGATTCGTGGTCCTTTTCAAAAAGTCAAGGAGTGATTGGAGCTGCAGTTCACTTAGCAGTCCCTCCAGGATTTCGTGATGTTGCGATCACACCAATTCACGCGAAATCAGCCAATCAGCACAACTATTGCACGACCTTGCAACTTTGTGAATTCACTGCAACTTTCCCGCAATTTTGGCCAGTCCTCATCAACCTCCGCCAATTTCACCAATCAAATTTGTTTGCAACGTGCTGAAACGCTCAGTCTAACCAATCAAATGCATCGCTACACCGCATTCACTTCCGTGTTTACAGTGAGTAGTGAGTTTATAGTTTACAGTGAGTAACGGAACACATCAGCAAACAGTGTGTGATTTAAAAAAACACTCACCCGTGAGGTTTTCAACACCGTCCCTTCCTCCGTCTCCCCCAGCCTGCCCGTGGACGCCTCGCCACGTCTCTGTCCTGACCGCGTGTACGAAGCGCTGGGTTTGTGTTGAAAAACATGCGCCTGTCCAAAAGCACCCCGTCGCAGAAGCACGCGTGAGGAGAGTACACTACACTACAGCCAGTGTTTGAATATTTATGCATCTTTAGAGGTAAAATCATTACTACATCTGGTCAATGAGCTTTAAAACTGTTAATCTCCATTGTGGACGGATAAACACACCACCCCACCCCACCCCCTCGCCTTCCCGCTGTAAATGAAAGAGGTGTGTGTGTGCGTGCATGCGTGTGCTTGTGTGTGAAGCCCGACATGCAACAGACGGTCAGGTAGGCATGGAAAGAGAGAGAATATGCTCTGTATTTTTTTTTCAGAAAAACAAACACTCCAATAGCCAATACAGTGCAACAGAATAATTTATTTGTTCCTCTCCACTCGGTACGGAGTGGTTGGAAACTGTAGGGAGTTTTCAAATGAAGGTGCTGCCAATAATTTCCAAATCTCTACTGTTTAACAAGCATTCAATGCAATTTAGCTGTTGTAATGGATATTGTGTTAATGTTTGTATTTGCTGTTGCACAAGAGTTTTTCTGTGTACCAGAAGTTTCTGCTTAATTTACAAATCACTATAATAGGATTTTTTTGACAATCCTGTGCTTTTCTTGTATTGTTATATACAGGTACTGTACATCTCAAAAAATTAGAATATCATGAAAAAGTTCAATATTTTTTGTCACTCATTTCAGAAAGTGAAACCCATATATTATATAGATTCACTGCACGGAGACTGATAAATTTCAAGTGTTTTATTTATTTTAATTTTGATCATTATGGCTTACAGCCCATGAAAACCCCAAATTCAGTTTTTCAAAAAGTTAGAATATTTCATAAAGTTAATTTTAAAAAATAGTTTTTTAATAGAAATGTTGGCCGACTGAAAAGTATGTCCATGTACACACTCAATACTTGGTTGGGGCTCCTTTTGGATTAATTGCTGTATCAATGTGGCGTGGCATGGAGGTGATCAGCCTGTGGCACTGCTGAGGTGTTATGAAGGTCCAGGTTGCTTTGATAGTGACCTTCAGCTCGTCTGCATTGTTGGGTCTGGTGTCTCTCATCTTCCTCTTGACAATACTCCATAGATTCTCTATGGGGTTTAGGTCAGGAGTTTGCTGGCCAGTCAAACACAATGATGCCATGGTCATTAAACCAGGTTTCGATACTTTTGGCCGGGGGGGGGCAAGTCCTGCTGGAAAATGAAATCAGCTTCTCCATAAAGCTTGTCAGCAGAGGGAAGCATGAAGTGCTCTAAAATTTCCTGGTAGACGACTGCGCTCTTTGGTCTTGATAAAACCTTCATAACACCTCAGCAGTGCCACAGGCTGATCACCTCCATGCCACGCCACATTGATACAGCAATTAATCCAAAAGGAGCCTCAACCAAGTATTGAGTGTGTACATGGACATACTTTTCAGTCGGCCAACATTTCTATTTAAAAACTATTTTTTTAAATTAATTTTAAGTAATATTCTAATTTTTTGAGAAACTGAATTTAGGGTTTTCATGGGCTGTAAGCCATAATCATCAAAATTAACAAACATTTGAAATATTTCACTCTCTGTGTAATGAATCTATATAATATATGGGTTTCACTTTCTGAAATGAATGACAAAAATATTTAACTTTTTCATGATATTCTAATTTTTTGAGATGTACAGTACCTGTAGAATATCACTGCAGTAAACTGGAAAGAAGCACCTGCTTTAAAATTTGGAATTCTTCCCACAACTTTTAGTGCAAAAAAACACTCTAAAAAATGGCAATTTTTATTGCAACTTTTTAAAAAAGCTCCTGCAAATTCAGGCTTTTTGGCCTGCAACGATCATAAAAACATCCCGCAACATCCTGGAGGGACTGACTTAGTGACCACAAGATGTCACCAAAACCAGAGTTTCCAGAAGCTCCACATAGTACCTTTAAGTAAAGAATTAGGTGCCTTATTTTGGACAAAAAGAAGCAGCCTGTTGGGAACTGATGACCTCAACTGGATACTGTTTAAATGTTGTGTGATGTTAGATTAATAAACCAGAGTTTTGTTAAAGCATCTGTATCAAGCATTTAAATCATCTTCTCCACTAAAGGAGTATATTTCTTTAAAAGCGCTAATAATGATGTATCAGGTTGTGGGTTATGATGTGTAATATGATATGTTTACAAAGCTATGAGCTGCTGTCCGACTGTTTTCATTATCATTTCTGGCTTCATGTCTCATTATGTAATCCTGCTTGTTTGACTGCTTTATTTAGTTTAGAATCCCCACCCCCCCCCCCCCCCCCCCCGGCCCAAGTGCCTTGCAGAGAGGTGTATGGATGTTGTCAATTGATGGTGCTTTAAATGTATCGGGAGCAATAGCAAATGAGCTGTCAAACTTTTGCCAGTCTATTTTCTCCGCTCTGTTACCCCTCTGGTGTTTTTTGGTTTTTTTAATGAACCATAATCAGCTTTAGTGGCTGCTGGTAGGCATTTACTGTAACTCCTGATATTCTTTTCCAGCTCTCTGACTTTTCAAGCAAATTTTGGCACAGGTTTGGTTCATTTGGGTACTTTTTTTTTAATTGGCTTTCACTGCACTTTAATCTGCAACCCAGTGAGGGATTAAAAAAAACAACAACTAATAAAACATTTTTATCCTGTTCGAATTGTGTGTGTGGCTAACTGTTGTCATTGCTTGATGTTCTCTTTTGTTTAGAAATGTATTGTGTGAATAACTGGGTCCTACCACACATGATGATGTCACTTAGCAAAATACTACCCAGCCAAATGTTCCTTTTTGCCAAGCACCCCTAAAAGACCCCCAGAGGACTCAGAAAAGAGCTGTTTTGGCAGCTTGAAGGGAATCTTTAATATTCTGCGGTTTTAATGTTGTGGCATGCTGGTATATTTTGTGCCTTTGACAATCTGGAAGTTAGCCCAACTTCAAATGATAGCATTAGTCAGTTGGACGGCTGCAGCTCTGCTGTGCAAGATCTTATCAGAAGCTTCACTAATGAGCTCGCTCTTTTCATAGATTTGTCACAAAGCTGAGTTGTGCCTGTGATGATCACACAAGAAAGCTGCAGTCTCCAACAGGCACCAATTACTACCTCTATATAGGGCTCATTTCCACCAAAATAAGAGCCAGTGCTAGTTCGGTGCTGGGGCTGGTGCCAATGCTTAACCAGTTCAGCTGTAGTGCCTCATAAGAACCAGTTGGTCAGTTAACCACGCCCATGGCTGTGGACATAACCAGCGTAAACTGGTGCTGCCGCTGGCCCAGGTGGGAGTTGGGGCCACGATAGCCCCACTTTTGAGAGCCTGGGAATGGTGCTTCAGGCGGTGGAAAACCAAAGAACTGGTGCCAATCAGGCTCTGGCTCCAGTTAAGTACTGGAACCGTCTTGGTGGAAAAGGCCTGTATGTCTGTACTTTACAAGAAGCAGAGGGTTGCCAATAGAACACATTAACTATTTTACCTTGGCTTAGGTCTTAGAGAGTCCTCAGCAGGAACTCAACGTTATACTGAAGTGAATAGAGAAAATATACTGGTGCAGGTTCAGGGTGGTATCTTATGTATATGGGGTGTCCATGGCTCCTTAAAAAGTCTTAAAATAATTCATCAAAAATTCAGGGGAGATTTCTCCTACACCAGAGTGTTGGCCTAATTGGAGCATCCACTCCACCGCTGGGAGGTCATGGATTCAAGCCCCATCTGGGTCATACCAAAGACCATATGAAAATTGTACTTTTTGTCTTCTAGCTTGGTGTAATAGAAGGGGGGGGGGTGTCTGCCGCAAGCCCAGGTAAATGGGGCAGGCCGCGTCAGGAAGGGCATTCGGCGTAAAGTCTCAGCCAAATCCAATAGTAATGTGAGGACAAGGAGGAGGTGGCTTAACATGAAATATAATTTTCAAATGGCAGTCATTCTACGATTCGGTGGTGGCATCAGCCATCACTTTTGGAGTGGTCTGCTGGGGCAGTGGCATCACAGCAGCCGATAGGAAGAGACTGAATAATCTGATCAAGAAAGCTAGCTCTGTCCTGGGGCAGCGCCTTGATCCAGTGGAGGAGATAGGAGAGAGATCATCTCTGCTGGAGTCCGAGTCCCACCCTATGCAGGACATACTGAACGCACTGAGGAGCTCATTTAGCAGTAGACTACATCATCCTAGGTGCGTGACAGAGAGGTTTCGCAGGTCCTTCCTACCTACGGCTGTCAGACTTTATAACCTAAGCAGGGCTGCTCGCAGAGATAGCAAAAAAAAACGTGACGACCTAATAGTATTGAATGCAAAAGAAGCAACAGACTTACACAAAATGGTCCCCTCCAGTATACAACTAGGACAATATCACTTGTTACGGAGGGTGACAATATGTTTTTTTTTGTCGTTGTTGTTACTTATTTGCACCCGTAGGTAGATTTGGTTTGCAGTCTGGTGACAAGCCACCGGCTGCCGGTCACTGCATGCGCGAGCGCCCTAAACCTACATGTTTTTGGTATGCGGGAGGAAGCCAGAGAAATCCCGGAGTAAACCCACGCAACACGGGGAGAACATGCAAACTCCACACAGCTCACTGTTGGTCGGGGGCTGGGATCGAACCCACGATCTCATGATCCCCGCGATCCCCGGGCCGAGGGTAAACTGTGCTGCCACAGTGCTAAACCACTGCGCCACCGTGCAGCCCCATAGTATGGGTACATATTCATACTATGTGGGGTAACTAAATAGGTGGTTATGCTGTTTATTCCATCTAGCTTCAATACTCCGCACTGTGCATATATATTTATGTGTACATATGTATATTCACTGCTCTTATTTTCTTATCTTCTAAATTATTGCTCTGAGTGTTGCTGTCCCTGTGCTGTTGCAATCCTGGAATTTCCTCGTTGTGGGACTAATAAAGGCTTATCTTATTAAATCTGCCTTTCAAATAATAATGAATTGCATTTATATAGTGCCTTTCAAGATACCCAAAGTACTTTACAGTGAGTTCATTATTCATTCACTCCACAGACAGACAGTGTTAGTGGTAAGCTATTGCTGTAGCCACAGCTGCCCTGGGGCAGGCTGATGGAAACATGGCTGCCAATCCGTGCCAACGGCCTCTCCGACCACTACCGAACATTTATACACATTCATACCCAGTGTCATGGACACTGGGGGAAAGGTGGGGAAAGTGTCTTGCCCAGGGACAGAATGGCAGGATAGCTGTGGAGAGCGGGATTCGAACCGCCAACCCTCTGGTTATTAGATGACCTGCTTGAGCCACTGCCACCCCAAACATTTCCCTCCTCCGTTCCAGTTTTGCTGAGCACCAAGCTGGACGGCAGGAAGTTCCATTTTTTTTATATGGTTTTTGGCATGAACCCTGGCTGGGACTTGAACCCTGACCTTCCGGTTGTGGGGCGGATGCTCTACCTCTAGGCCACCACTCAAGGCAAAGGACTTAAAAATGTCAGATACGAAAAACACAATGTTTAATTTGTAAGGTGACCCTTTTTTTTTACGAATTTGTAGTTGCTGTTGAATTTTAAGCTTAGGGAAATTAGTCTAACAAACAGCTGATTTCTTGTAAATTTATGACCTTTCTATATTTGCAACTTTTTTCATAAATTTGAGGGTTTTTTTCTTGTAAATTTGCAACATCTTCCCCTTATATTTGCAATTATTTTTTCTTCAAATTTACAACTTTTTTTTATCATAAACTCAACCTTTTTCTTGTAAATTTGCACCATTTTCCACATTTGCTTTTTTTTCTCTTTGTAAAATTGTAACACTTTTCTCATAAATTCGTGACTTCCATTAATTTGTGCATCTTTGTGGGAGTAGGGGCTTATTTCTGGTATTTTACTTGAATAGTTTAATTCAGTCTAAGTTCAAATTTATTACAAGCACTGCTGACTAAAAATTTCTGGTAGTATTGTTCAAGTAAATAATTTGGAAAAACTTGAAATGTTGCCACTGACTTTGCCATTTTGCATATGTGAGGTCTTAAGTTTAATTAAGTGGCTTAAAAAATGGTCTTAAAGTTTTTAATTTAAACTCATGATAGCTGTGGATACCCTGAATATAAGTCATACATCACCTGTGAGAGGTTTTTCTTTTAAAACTGACAAATGTTTTTAAACGGGACCAAAACAATGAAAAAAAAAAAATCTGCCGCTTCACATAAAACCAAGCAGTAAAAAGAAAGAACAGAGTGGATAAAACAAGGCATTGTTTTGGGTTGTATTAGCGCTATTGCCTCACAATAATCAGGTCGTGGGTTCAAATCCACCAGCCAGCAGGACCTGTGTGGGGTTTGCGTCTTCTCCACGTGCTTGTGTGGGTTTACTCCTGGTGCTCCGGTTTCCTCTCACATTCCAAAAACATGCAGGTTAGGTCAACTGGAGACTCTGAAGTGGCCCTAGGTGTGAATGGTGAAGGATTGGCACCGTACTGCGGCTGCCTCATCTAGCTCACTGGATGCCCTCGAATTTCCCTCTGGGATTAACAAAGTATGCCAAATTTCCTTCAACATTTACCTTTGGTACTCTTTTTATACAGTGCATGTACCGTCTGGTTTCAACTGTACATACAGTACATGTATAATTATGATACCTACACAAACTCCAGTCTTCCCTTACTTTTCTCAAGTATCTGTTAATAAGTATTTAAGAAGTTATAGCAACAACATAGAAAACCATTAAAAGGTAATCCCTTGGGGGGGGGGGGGGGGTTTTGACCCCATATCAACCAGCAGGAAGCACAAGACCACACCAGCCCAGAGGAACAGACTCTGGCCCTGGCACCCGCCCCCCCCCCTTCCCGTGTATGTGTGCAGCTAATGTGTTATATTTTAAACACATGGGGCGTACTGACAGCCAACCAGATGCTTCCATCCCTGGCCGGCTGTGCCACACTCGCCAACGATCCTGTATGAGAGTGCGAGTGTGAAAAATGCAGTCAGAGTGTTGCATTAAAAGAGTAATTTTGCAAACCAGTCGGCTGTTAGTTACATTTCATTTTTATTGACATTTTATGCAGTGCTCCAACTTATTTTTAGCGAAACGGGTAAACGTGTTGGGTTTTTTTTTTGAAAGGTGCATTGTGAGGTAAGCTGCCAGCTGATATCTTCATCCTTATATACGTATATCCCATCATACCAGTGCTGTAGCTCAAGGTCTGCTGCTGGAATTCTTTTAAATGCCCCCAGGATACACTTAGAACTTGATAAAACTGCTTTCTCCGTTTATGAACCCGGGCACGGCATAAGCTGCAAGAATAATATTACTTTAGAAGCACACCCTGCTTTATAAGCCTGTTAGAGGTGTTTTATAAACTGCCCTGATGGAAGGAGGTTACTGTTTTGCAAAATCCTCAGCTTGCGGTGAAGTGGTGTGATGGTGTGGTCTCTCTGCTTCTTTTTGTACCTTTTCCCCTTTGTATGACATTGTTTTGATGTGAAAGTACTGAAATTTGAGAGTTTGTTCTAATTAAATGACGGTAAATAAAAGTATATAAATCTTTCTTCAAATACATAAAACATGTAAACTTTGGGACAATTGATTAGTAGATAATAGAGCTATTTATGGCCGCCTCCTTCCATCTCTTCGTAATGTGACCACTGTTTTATTCCTGTGGGCCCTCATTGTTTTGACAGCGTCATTAACCCTGTGTGAGTCTGGAAACACACAGCTTGAGATTTCCCACTGTGATAAACAGCCAAAGCTCTCAAAAGTCGGGTACGCTAAAGACATTTTGCATGCCTCTCCTTGTTCTTCCTGCCTGGCTGCCTACCTTCTGATGGCCTGTTTGCTGGTACAATGTGTTATTTTAAAAGCAAATAATTGAATCCGATAAGAGGTTCCACATGAGCACAACTTGTCTCATCAGCACCGAAAAGGCTTTTAAAATCACTCTGACTTGTTAGCCTCGTGCCTCGCATGACGCCCGTGTGTCATGTGAAGTGTATTGTAGCAGAGTTAATTTCTCAGAAAGTTGACTATAAAATTAATATTGAAAGATGACTTTTTTTAATGCTGTCTTCTTTGTGGTTTTTCATCCTGGCTGAGTGGAGTCCATTAATATTATATCACTGTCAGAGATAAAATGTTATTAGCAAATTCCCAGGCTGTGTGATATGAAGTGCATGAGAAATGATGGTGAATAGAGGTGCTTCAAATATTCACTCAAACACATTAGACCAGTTTGTCCGCCTCTGCCCAGGCGCTCGATTCCGGTCTATAAATGGGAAGGTGGTGCTTCACATGATGAAATCAACTTTGGCCTTTGACCCCCATGCCGATGTTGACACACAAGGTCAAGCTGTTAACTTCCAACTGAACCTGCTGAATGGCATGCAAAGCTCATGTAACGGATGCCAACTAGTACTGTTCGGCGTAGAACGTTAGTAAACCTCCCTCCCAAAGCCTCATACAGTATCGGTAGCGCTGAGCTACCGGTCGGACCTTTAGCTCAGCACGATCGTGCTGTGCGTGTCTCTGACCAGTTAACTGTGAGGTCGCGGGTTCGCGTCCTGTGTAGGGCGAACTGCGCTGATGACCTCAGTTAGTTAAAAGTGGTGCTGTGAGCCCCAGATGGTAGCGCTGAGCTACCGGTCGGACCTTTAGCTCAGCGCGATCGTGCTGTGTCTCCCATGCTCGAACTGTGTAGTTGACTGAGAGGTCGCGGGTTCGTGTCCCGTGTGGGGCGAACTGCGCAGGATGATCTCTGTCACAATGGTGCCGTGAACCCGGCATGGGAGTGAGGTTTAAGGGGGAGAGTGTAACGGATGCCAACTAGTACTGTTCGGCGTAGAACGTTAGTAAACCTCCCTCCCAAAGCCTCATACAGTATCGGTAGCGCTGAGCTACCGGTCGGACCTTTAGCTCAGCACGATCGTGCTGTGCGTGTCTCTGACCAGTTAACTGTGAGGTCGCGGGTTCGCGTCCTGTGTAGGGCGAACTGCGCTGATGACCTCAGTTAGTTAAAAGTGGTGCTGTGAGCCCCAGATGGTAGCGCTGAGCTACCGGTCGGACCTTTAGCTCAGCACGATCGTGCTGTGCGTGTCTCTGACCAGTTAACTGTGAGGTCGCGGGTTCGCGTCCTGTGTAGGGCGAACTGCGCTGATGACCTCAGTTAGTTAAAAGTGGTGCTGTGAGCCCCAGATGGTAGCGCGCGATCGTGCTGTGTCTCCCATGCTCGAACTGTGTAGTTGACTGAGAGGTCGCGGGTTCGTGTCCCGTGTGGGGCGAACTGCGCAGGATGATCTCTGTCACACTCACACGAAGGTATGTGGGAGGTAGCAGCTGTTCACTGGTCGAGAGGGTTTTGCACAAGCACATTTTTGAGAGTGTTAACAGAGCAGTGGCACAGAATTTGGAAAAGTTAAAAATATGGCAAAGAGGCACAATTGCTAACTTTGGATGTATCAACATGTCAAACAGTCTAAAAGTTTAACAGCAGATTAAGGCTTCAAAAATAGAATTTGTTATTGAAACTCAACTGACACGCCTTCCACAGAGGAAGCAGAGCTTGAGGATGAGGGGAATGACTGGCCCATCACAGGGGCTGAGGTCGCCGAAGTGGTTAAAAACTCTTTGGTGGCTGGGCCCCGGGGGTGGACGAGATTCGCCCTGAGTACCTCAAGGCCATTGGGTGTTGTAGGGCTGTCATGGTTGACATGCCTCTGCAACATTGCGTGGAGGTCGGAGACAGTGCCTTTGGAATGGGAAACTGGGGTGGTGGTTCCTCTGTTTAAGAAGGTGGACCGGCGGGTGTGTTCCAGCTTTAGGGGAATCACGCTTCTCAGCCTCCCTGGCAAGGTCTATGCCAGGGTACTGGAGAGGAGAGTCCAGCTGTTGATCAAACCTCGGATTCAGGTGAGCAATGTGGTTTTCTTCCTGGCCGTGGCACATCAAACCAGCTCTTTACCTTCTCGAGAATTCTTGAGGTTTCATGGGAGTTTGCCCAACCAGTCCACGTGCTTTGCGGACTTGGGAGATGGCATTCAGCTGCGTCCCTCATGGTCTCTTGTGGGAAGTGCTGCGGGAGTATGGGGTATCGGGCTTATTGCTGCGAGCTATCGGATTCATATACAACCGTTGCAAGAGTTTGGTTCGTATTGCCAACACTCAGTTGAACTCGTTTCCAGTGAGAGTTGGACTCCGCCAGGGCTGCCCTTTGTCACAGATCTTGTTCATAATTTTTATTTTTAACAGATTTTGCCATATCTTTAAATTTCTCCATGGTGAAATGTAATGGATGCCCCAACTATTTAAAGGTTAATTGCTTTTTTCTTCAAATCATTATTAAAGGTTCTCAGATTATACAGCTAAATAAGTCCCTATGTACTGTAAAAGAAAAATAGGGCGAATAAAGCAACACTAATAGTTACATAAATGCAGACAGGAGGACAAATTGGTTTTTATTAGCACTGAACAATAAATTCCAAGAAGTATTTAAGACTTTACAAGTTGTGGTAAGACACTTAGACACAAACACAGTTTGCTTTTTGGTTTTTTGGTTTTTTTTAATGTAGACTAACTGTCACCAGTAATACTGGAAATGTTTAAATTGCAAAATATCTGATTTGAATTGTAACTTGAAGTATGTATAGAGCTGCACGTTGTTAAACATGTTGCTGTGTAATTTAAAGGCAGTAACAAACGGGTACAGCTGTTAAAGATATGATATCTAAGCTTGTTTTTCATGTTCAGTCCTTTTGCCTTTCTCGTCCCCAGCAGGCTGACCAGGCCATGTTTTGAAAGTCTTCACGCCATTTATCTCCGTCATGACTGGATGGACTCCGCTCCTCCACTTCGGACTGCACAGGGGATGGGAGCAAGTTGTCCTGCCAAATGAAAAACACGAAACGCTTAGAGCAGATCAGTTCTGTTTTTGATTCCTTTGCTACAAAATAGGAGAAGTACTGCCCCAGAGGTCAAACTGGTTAGCAGGTCTTGTGGTTTTGCTATATTAAGGTATATGTACAATGTAAGTAAAGATACCAAAAATGCAACTTTAATTGGTATTGTATCTCAGTCTGAATGGAAACAGTTTAAGTTGATTAACTTCCTGAGAGAACTCTCTTTTATTCTTTCTTGCATGTTCTTAAATGTTGGATTTTGCTGAACTGCCACTGACCTTCTCTCCTCTGTGATGTGTGTAAAGAACACTTGAGTCAACTCCTGTTTTATAGCTTTCTTTACTTCCATCTTAAGATAAGCAGTTCTATGGAACACAGCTGCCTTGGAGCGGGGATCAGATCTGTGGTGGAGCCTGAGCTCATGCCCGTGGCATGTATTCTTAGAGATAAAAATATAAAATGGACAAGAAGGAAAAACAAATGTGATTTGTGGTGGGCAAGTGACGGAAACGGAAATCCCTGCTGTTAGTACATTCTTGATGGATGTCAACTCCCCTGTGTAGTTCACCGTGCTCCCAAAACTGGAGGATTAGGTCACATTCAGACAGTTTCAGGTGAAAAGCTGAATGACCCAAATGCAATCCGTGCGCTCAGACGCGTCATCCCATAATATGCCATAATTTGAAAATATGAATGGATGCATAGCTCGGCGTCTCACTGGCGTTGCTCGTCCTTAAATTTACTGCTGGGACTGCCCGTGAGGCTGCCCGATTGGTCGTGGCGAGCAGTGATGTCACCACCAGCTTCGCCTGTGGCGGGCGGCTGGCGCAGCCGCTCGCGCAGAGCGAGGTTCCGCAGTTGTTCAGATGAAACTTGCGCGCGGTGGGTGCAGAGCTTTAGCGCGCGCAGCCGACTGGCGGGGCTGCTCGGCGCTGGCTTGATGAGCTCGACCCCGCGGCGCACACAGCGCAGCAGCCCGTCATGGAGGACGGCGGCGGCGGCGCGTCCTCGCAGGCGAACTTCCAGAATGGCACGCGGAGCGGCGCGCCGGCCCCCGCCGCAGCCGCGTCCGAGCAGTGGATGGCGGGAATGAGCGTGGTGATGGGCTTGATCGTGCTGTTCATCGTGTGCGGAAACATCCTGGTCATCGTGGCCATAGCCAGGACGCAGAGGCTGCAGACGCTCACCAACGTGTTCATCGTGTCGCTGGCGAGCGCGGACCTCATCATGGGGCTGCTGGTGGTGCCATTTGGCGCCGCGCTCGAGGTGCGCGGCTCGTGGCTGTACGGCTCGTTTTTCTGCGAGTTCTGGATCTCAGTGGATGTGCTTTGCGTCACCGCCAGCATCGAGACCCTGTGCGTTATCGCCATAGACAGGTACGTGGCCATCACCTCGCCTTTCCGCTACCAGAGCTTGTTAACCAAAGCCCGCGCCAAGGCGGTCGTGTGCGTGGTGTGGGCCATCTCTGCGCTCGTCTCCTTCCTGCCCATCCTCATGCACTGGTCGCGGGACAGCGTGGACACAGCCTGCTACGACGACCCGCAGTGCTGCGACTTTGTCACCAACAGAGCGTACGCCATCTCCTCATCCATCATATCCTTCTACATCCCCCTCCTGGTCATGATATTCGTCTACGCCCGCGTGTACGTGGAGGCGAAGAAGCAGCTGAGGAAGATCGATAAGTGCGAGGGCAGGTTTCACAACGCCTTAACCGGACTGACCTCCAAGTGCAGGAAGAGACCGTCAAGGATGCTGGCGCTCAGGGAGCAGAAGGCGCTCAAGACGCTCGGCATCATCATGGGCACGTTCACGCTGTGCTGGCTGCCCTTCTTCATAGTCAACGTGGCGCGGGTGTTCTGCGCGCAGGTGGTGGACAAGAACCTCTTCGTGTTCCTGAACTGGCTGGGCTACATCAACTCAGCGTTCAACCCCATCATTTACTGCCGAAGCCCGGACTTCAGGAAAGCTTTCAAGCGGCTGCTGTGCTGTCCGAGGCAAGCTGACCGCAGGCTGCACATCAGCTCCTGCGACCTGTCCCGGTGCTCCGGCGGCTTCGTGTCTTCTCTGGAGCCCGGCACTTTGGCAATGTGGACAGATTGCGTGGGCCTGAACAACAGCGACAGCAGCCTGGTGGGAAACGCGAAACTGTCCCGCTCAGAATCGCAGCTGTGAGGAGAAAGCGTTCGTTTCGGATAAGAAAAGACGGGAGACAGAACTGGCGTCTCTTCAGCCCAGCGCGTAATTACGCACTCAGGGCGCGCTGGTGTTTCTGGAGAGGTCTCCGCAAGAGGCGTTCATAGTGGGTCCAGTGTCTGAAGTATATGTGTTAGCCATATTTAAGAGAGACATGGATTACCTCTCCAAAGTATGCGCCGTTCCATAAAATTTGCCAAATTATGGACACGAAAATGGAGTTTGCTTGATGTGAAACATACGAGATGCATTGTGTTAAGTGAGGGATTCAGTAAATGTGTGCTCCGTTCAAAGAACGCACTGACCGTCATGCATGTTTTCCTCATTTTATTTAAGTTCTTTCCATAAACTTAAGGGTCGGTGCTGATGACGGCTCAGGCGCAGGAAAAAAGCAAACTAGTTTTTATTTCAAAGCACTGGATGAGAGCAGGTCATTTGTCTTGGATGTCTGTGTTATAGTCATAGGGAGCTCACGGTGTTTTACACTGCAGCCATGGGTTAAGTGCAGTCTGCGCGAGCAGGCGTTTGTTTATATTAAACATTAATGTAAAATAGCCTGTTTGTTCAGCACTGCGTTTTACAACCGAGCAACTAATTTATACATATTGTGACGGTGTTTAGTACTGATGTGAGGTGGTGGAGCCTCTCTTTGTCTCTGGCTTTTCATGCTATTGTCAGCTGGTATGGTAATGTGAAAATAAAAGAAAGTTTTATTATCAATTACTGTTCAACCCTTTTTTTTTAATAGTTTTATTGGTTTTCTGTGTTTTAGTCTGAAGTGTTGGAGGAGTGTATTTCTATTCTAAATATAGTCTCTCCGTGCCCACCTCCATTCATAAAACACCCCAAAACAGGAAGACAGGCGCACATTTGTCTTCACCCAGCAGGACTCTCAGAGGTAAGCGGTGCTTTTGGCAGGATCTGTGAACCGATGTGAGGTGAGATGCCCCTGTGCCCGCCGAGAACAACTGCAGTCTGATTGGCTTCTGTGGAGAGACGAGCCACAAAGACACAAATTTAGAGAACGACTTTTATGCGCAGGAAATAAATGAGGCTTTATTGACTGTGGGTTTAACCTGCCTCCTTCTGCCACCCCAAAAGCTTTTAAGCCCAGACTGCAGATATTAGAGGAAACGACCGGCCCGTGTCAGACATTTTAACTGGTGAAAAAGGCACAGGTGTTTAATGTTGGCTCGGTCTGTTCAGGTTTGTCAGGCAGAGCGACACGCACTGATGCTGAAGCGTCTAATTGTAACTCAGCCACCATTCGTTTCTTTATCTGTAACCCAAACAGACATTAAATAGTCTTCCCCTCCATTTGCTTATTACAAGTTGAACCATATGAATTTTACAGATCACACAATAAGTGTATTTCATTTAATTTTTCTCTTTTTGCCAAAATAGCCCATCCAGCTGACAGGTGTGGCATAGACGCCTCATTGTTGTGCAGGTGAAGCTTGGGCTGGGCGCCAATAAAGGCCACTGTGCAGCTGAAACGCAGTGGCAGAAATGCCATGTTTTGAGGGAGTGTGCAGTTGGCGTGGTGACTGCAGACATGTCCAGCAAATCATCCATTCAATACCCAAGAAATCCACATTTAGGGTCATTTTTTACTGCACAGTAGATATTGTACTTCATCATGTCAAATATTGGAGCAAAAACTGAAGTGTTGGCATGGACTGATACTGTTCATCTTCATTCAGTTATTGGCACATCCCATTCAAAATGGATTACTCTATATATGCATGTATTTTATGTTCATATCTGTTTTTGTTGTGTGTGCACTCATCAAAGTGTTGCTGGGTTGTAACATTGTAAGCCTGTGTACAAATCACCAGTTGTTAAATACCTTCCCACCACAGGTTTACAGACTCCCATTTTGATAATGAACTGAAGAAACTGAAGACTTGGTTTGATTCAAATAAATTAACCTTGAACTTAAGTAAAACTAAATACATTACCTTTGGTAGTAAATCAACTACGGGGGGCTGAAAGCTCATAGTGGTCAAATTTGGCCAAATGTGGTTTATTTTTCCAACTGCAGGGATCCAAGCGCTGCAACACCGATGGAAGAAGTGTGTGGACTGAAGGGGAGACTGTGATGAAAAATAAACCACATTTGGTCAAATTTGACCACTATGAACTTTTCAGCCCCCCCCCCCCCCCCCCCGTAGCTCAATCAAGAATCTCACAATAAATAATGTAGAAACTGAAAGGGTGTTTAAGACAAAAATTCTTGGAGTAATAATAGATGGTAAATAAAGCTGGAAGGAACATATAAACTTTATTAAATCTAAAATATCAAAACCAGTTGCAATTTTATATTAAACAAAATATTTTTAAAGCCATAAGGATGATGAGAAATTGTACCAACAAATCCAGTCTTTATCAAACTGACCTGGCAGACTGTAAAACTGTTCAGTTCGTGTACAAAATCAAAAATCAGCAGCTGCTAAATAGCATCCAAAGGTTTTTCCAAACGAGGGAAATTACACATAACCTCAGAGGAATATGTGTATGTTCAAAAAGCCAGCCATAAGAACTAATGTTAAACTTCACTGTATTTCATCAAAGGGTGTCAATATATGGAATAGTCATGTGAAAAAATTTGGACACCCCTTTAAATGTTCAGTTCTTTATTAAGAAATGTTCACATATCTATGTCTAACCTTGTTTTTGTTATTTGCATTTTTTAACATTTATGTTAGCCATTTTAAGCGGGAATGAATGTGGGGGTGTCCTAAAAAAGATGGCGGGTGTCCTAATTTATTCCTCACTATTTGTTTAGAATTACATTTTGCAGAAAATTTGAAAAAAGTCTTTAATTCATTTTTAATTGTTTAGTTGTACTATATGAATCTCCCAGTATTTTTTAACATTGATATTAAATATCCATATGTCCAAATATGTTTAAAAAACACACAGGGTTGTACAGGGTGTCCTAATTTTTTCACGACTGTAGATGTAGTGAAGAAATGAAAACACGTAAAACAATAGGTAGGTTTAAACAAATGTTTAAAAATGATACACTTAAAAGATACAGACTGGAGGAAGCTGTGCTGTAAATGGCATGTATTTGTATTGTTCCTCATATAATGTTGGTAAATGTATTTTGTGACCAACTGTAATTTTTTGATAATACTGTAAATGCCTCAGTTCTTTATTTGTTTGCTTATTTTTAAATACCAAATCTTTTGAATTAATGACTTTTATCCTTGGAAAAAGGGGTTTGGACTCGATAAGTGTTGTACTTCATCCTATACCCTTTTTGAACGTTGGACAAGAATTTTTTTCCAAGTGTTTATGTGTCGTATTTTATTATGACGTTCAAAATAAATAAACAAGAATGATGCTGTAGTCAAAAGCAGACTGAGACTGGAGTCTCCCAAGAGCCAGACCTCTGTGTACACAGGTCTTGGTCTTGGGAAACTCTGATCTTGATGAGGTCTCGACTACAACACTATATTTTGAAGCCTCAGTTCTAGCTGAATAGTTCCCTCCATCTTGGTTTTGGGGAACTAGGAGGGAGTTAATGCCATCCGATGGTGCTTTTAAACATCTAAAGTTGCACATTTAAAAATGGACCTCTATGAGGAGTGACTAGCTTTTGGAGACAGAGTTATGTTCTAATATTTTTTTTTTTTTTTTCAGGTTCAGGTTCCCATTGGAGAAAATCTAGACAGGTTTACAGGAGTAGTCAAAATCACACTTGTGATTTCTAATTCTTGGTCAAAAACAACTTTCTATTCTAAAGCTTGGAGTGTAAAACTCCAGGTTATTGTGTTTTGGTAATATGGTAAAGCAGAAGTAAGAATACATGTGTGGGAATGAGAGAGAGGCAGGTGCAACAGTGAAGATGCATGGGGTAGAGGTAGTGAAGGCAGATGAGTTTAAATACCAGAGGTCAACCATCCAAAGCAATGGACAGTGCACAAGAGAGGTGAAGAAGAGAGTGCAGGCAGGGTGGAGTGTCAGTGGTGATGTGTAACAGAAGGGTAGCAGCTAGAGTGAAAGGAAAGGCTTACAAGATGTTGGCACTGACAAAAAAAGACAGGAGGCTGAGCTGGGGGTGGCAGAGTTGGAGATGTTAAGATTGTCATTGGGATTGATTAGGAGGGACAGGATTAGAAATGAGTATATCAGAGGGACAGCTCAGGTTGAGCAGTTTGGAGACAAAGTAAGAGAGGCAAGGCTGAGATGGTTTGGACATGTGCAGAGGAGAATGGTGGAGATATTGGACAAAGGACGCTGAAGATGGAGCTGCCAGGCAGGAAGAGAAGAGAAGACCACAGAGAAGATTAATGGATGTACTGAAGGAGGACATGGAGAGGGGTGGTGTGAGAGAAGAGGATGCAAGGGATAAGGTGAGATGGAGGCAGATGATCCACTGTGGCGACATCTAAGGAGAGTGCCCAAATGAAGAACATTTTAATATTACAGCAATGTGACTGTTTTAACACAAAACTGTACAAATAAACATCCTTCCACACAATTTTGCTCCTTAGTGTGGTCAAGTTGTGTAATGTAAGAACATTTAATAGTACTAAGATGAGCCTTTATTAGTCCCACAGTGGGGAAATTCCAGGATTTACTACCACAAAACCTTACTAAATGACTGTTTTTGTCAGTGATATTTTTGTTTTGAAACACGTCCATGACCTACTGTGTTGATAAAAGCAGGATTTCTTCATACATTACTCAACTTGAGATCACAATTTGGTGCTATACACCTATGACATTATTGTGACAATCAGCGAGTTTGTTTTCAGACTTTAGAAAAGTACAAAATGGCAAGTACAATACACAATGTATTTTCATGTGAACTTGTACAAGAAAAACATTTTTCATGTAAAATCTGTCAATATGTGACATGTCTGTATTTGTTGGGATGTGGTGTTTTTGTGGGTTTTAACTTTATAAAATATGGCCATGGGTCACATGCATACAGTTAAAATATTAAAATGCTAAATACCACCAAAAATATACACTAGTTTTTTGTTTTTGTTTTTTAAATCAAACTCTTAAAGAAATGAAAGCATCAAGGTGCTGATGCAAGGTGCTGATGCCTTTTTTACAGCCCCCCATGCATGGTAGCATGGGGGGGCTGTAAAAAAGTCACACTGCCACTTCTAGTGGGCGGGCATAGTTATTGCCTTCTTATGACGTTGCATAATACAATTGGCTGGACAATTGTTTTGATGATGTAGCACATTGTAATTGGTCCGTGTTTCTAGTTTAAAAAAACTGTCTTTCAAACACTTTGCTTGTATTTCTACAAGGACTTTTTGTAGTCCTTTTTAGTACCTGAAAACAGTGTTTGTGGATATAAAAACTGGTGTTTAAAAAAAATATCTGTGTACAGTATGTCTGGCCATATATAGATGATTAGATAATATGGTTAGATAATATTTTATTTGTAAATGATAAAAATAAAACAAGTTCTGGTCCTTGTAGAAATAAAAGCAAAATATTTAAAATGAAAGACATGGTTTTTGAAACTAAAAACATGGACCAATCACAGCATGCCACTTCATCAAAACAGCCATCCAGCCAATCATATTCTACAATGTCATAAGCAGGCACAGGCCCCGAGCAGATGTGGTACCTGCGCCAGTAGAGGTGGCAGTGCAACTTTTTTACAGCCCCACGGGCCACTTCCTGTCAACAGTCGATCTTGTTATGTGGGGTTTTATGTTGAAGTGCGGTGTGACGACACTGCCTTTCAGTTGCATCATCACACCGCTCTATGGGGCATCCGCCATTAGGGCTTTCTCTTGCCCTGGGTGACTCCGCCATGGTGTGTTACATGCAGTGTGTTCTCTTTAATAATAAAGCAGTGTTCCAGTGCAACCTCTTCATCAGCCTCCTTTACCATCAGGTTTGTGAACATAACATTTGGCGACTGAAGATTAAACCATGCGGGGCACCTCTACAGCCATTTCTGGAGTACCCAAGAGAATCAGCAATATTGTGGCCGCAGTGGCTCGACGCATTTGAGACGTACATTGCAGCATTGGGCCAGGGTACACTCAACACAGTAAGGAAACGAGCACTCCTTGTTCGCAAACTTGGCGTGGAAGGTTAGAGAATTCTCCACACGTTAGGACCAACGGAGTCATATGAGCATGCTGTCGAGCTTCTTGCTAGCTACTTTGCCAAACACATGTAGCACGAAGCTGTGGGTTGAGTTGGTAATGGCGCCAAAAGACACAAAGCTAGCTAGCATGGGGGGAACTAACGTCCCAGCTAGTAGCAATGGAGAAATTAGCCACAGGGCTAGATGGGCGCCAAGCACAGAGGTTACCTGGACAGACAGCGTTAGCCGGCACGGAGAACACGGCAGAGGAGTGTGAGCACAAGCATGCTGAGAGTTCTGAGGCGCAGCGGCCGAGCACAGACATGGCACACAATGTGGCACAGCAGAGCGCCGCGGGGGGGGGGGGGCTGTTTCTGTACCCTTGCTCAGCAAACTACAGAGGTTACAACCGAGCTGATGAGTGAAGAGTCTGCTTCAACGAGCGACACCGGAGAGGCTTCAGACACCTTCCATACCCACGATGAGCCTCAGCTGACGATGGAGACCGAAGGTGAAGGGTCCGCAGCGAACACTGTGACAACGGTACCGCCGCAGCACGACGGAGGTCCCGGGCTGAGTGAGCATGCAGAGCCACCAGGAGCACAACGACAATGCAGGAAAACAAGTAAGGTGCCGCTCCATGTCTTGGACTGGGTTTGGGTTCACGCCAGCAGGAAACCGGGACTGCATCTGACCAGGCCGCAGCCAGTGAAATAACGGGCGACGCTGAGGATCATGGCGGAGCTGAGGACAATGTGCTTGCGGTTGACGGACGATTTGGTTTGGCACACGAACGGACTACAGCGTGTCCGGGTGGCGGTTCCTGTTGACAAGGCTCCGTGGGAGTCGGCTGCCACAGTGTGGGACCCGGGCCCCAGCATCATGAAGATTGGCCCCGGGGGTCCGACAGCTGTTTGTTTAGTTAGGAGCATGGCTGTTCCGTTTTAGGTGGCAGAATAAGCCACCTCACTGTGTGGGCCATGTGGTAGTCGACCCACCAGTCCTAGTTATGTTTTAGTGTTTTTATGTTGTTTTATACTTGCTTATATTTGGTGTGTTTTGGGTTATGTTCCCAGATTTGGGTGGGTTTAATTAGGTGTGTGTTTTTCTGCTTTGTAAGGGAGGGATGTTATGTGGGGTTTTATGTTGAAGTGCGGTGTGATGATGCCGCCTTCCGGTTGCGTCATCACACCACCCTATATTATGGGGCATCTGCCATTAGGGCTTTTTCTTGCCCTGGATGACTCTGCCACGGTGTGTTACATGCAGTGTGTTCTCTTTAATAATAAAGCAGTGTTCCATTGCAACCTCTTCGTCAGCCTCCCTTACTACCATGTTTGTGGACATAACAGAGCTCATGCTGAACTTTTAAAATAGTGGTTGTTTCTGAAAACTAAACATATTCAGCAACTACACCATTTATTCATCACATTGTTTCTTTTCATACACATTTTGCTGTTTAGTTTTGAAGATAAAGGACAACATATCTTTGTCCTGTAGTTTTCAGCTCATTAGGAAAAATTACAATTTCCACATCACTCAAATTGTAACGTGCCAATCACAGCAGAGCTGCTTGTGAAGTGAAAGCAACTGACAGCCAACATCAGAAGACAAGAGTGTGGTGTTTCACACTACAGGAATGGTCAAAGTCGGTGTGATGACATGGCCGTTCGGTGACATCATCACGCCGAACATATAAATGTAAGGGACGGCCATTTTACAGGGCTTTTGGCGCTCGACCTCCCAACCAACAGCACTTCTATACCACCATAGTAAGCTCTTTTATAATAAAGTTCACGTTCCCAGCAAACTCCACTCTCCGTTGGTCATTCCATGTTTTTCCAGACATAATAACTGACGACGAGAGTGAACCATGGAAACGTGTCTAAGGCCACTTCAGCCTTTCCTGGAGGCCCCTGGAGAGCCACCTGTTGTAAGATGTGCCTAATGCAGGCGTTTAGAAAGGACAGCTCAGTGCATGAACGTGAGTGAGTGCGTGCGCGCAGCCGAGGCGCGCCCCAGGGGGTGTGGAACGGCCCCGACGAGTGAACGGTGTGTGTGATTTTGGGCGGATGAGAGACAGAGAGCGAGGCGACCGGAGCAGGTAGAAATCATTGCTATCAACAGTGCAGTCTGTAAATAAAGCCCCAACGCTTCAGCAATACGGCCTGTGCCTCTGTGTACCACCATATCTCCTGCTTAACAAGAGTGAGGTTTTACTCGGGAGTTGACCCCGGAAGAGGAAAAGCGCCTCCGGCCCTGGAGAAGACGGATCTCCCCTGCGTCCCCCAACCACGGTTAGGAGACCAGAAGCAGGAACGGTTAACACTGGCGACCACGAAGGGACTCTCACGTTGTTAAGAGGGTGGTGAGTACCGAACGAAAAGGACAGCGGCAGCTGGGCCGAGTGACTGTGATGGCAGCTAAGCTAATGAGACATGGCGGCCACTCGCTATCCCGCCGATATCTACAGACAAGAAACTAACTACTCAAACCCGTTCATGTCGCTGGCTAATCGTCAGGAGTGCAGACGAGGTGCTGTGAGGGCTCATGAATGTCGGGCTGAGACGAAGTGTGGACATTGTGGCCCATTTCTGTGTGATAAGAGCTGCGCGGGCGCACCTGTTGATGGAGAGGATTTGTTCGCGCCATTCGGCAGCCCCGCGCAATTTGCCACCGGCTGTGGAGGGGGGCCCAGCAGACCAGGACCTCAGCCTGTACAACTTGTTCGCTACTGCCTCCAGTGATGGCCCCAGCAATTCCTGGCCGTCTACTCCACCTGCTAATGTTCCCAATGTGATCGGGTCTCTTCCACCCACTCCTTCCCATGTGATATTTGGCCATGGTGGGGGTGCGGTGGGAGAACCACGCCATCAGGCTCAGCACGTGTCACGGCCCAAATGTCGGCGCAGAAGACCGGACCATTACGGGGACTGGGTTACTGAGTGAACCAACTGTAGCAGTTCCTGTTTGCACTAGAGACTCTCCAGTTCACATTTTTGGACTCTAGTGTAGTTATAATGCTCTGTATGTTTGTTTTTAAAAAAAAAAAAAAAAAAAAAAGCTGAAGTGACAATGCTTTCATATACCAACATGCATTTTATTCCATTTGAATGTATTGTATTTTGATTAGACAGTATTACTCCCGGTCGCCTAGAAATAGATTTTAAAGTATAATGTACCTCCTTGTTTAATTAGAAACAATGGTATTTCAATGTATTTGCCCCTCACGTTTTCACTGCCAAATGAGCTAGTTTTACCACTGCATAGACACTCGTAACCTACCTACCTATTTGAATCCCTGTTATATATTGGACACTGCTACTGCTACTGCTAGGCGTACAAATGTAGAGAGTGTGTACCAATTTTATATGGTTTGGATGGAATGGAATTAGTGTTAATTGCCAATCCATGGTGGGGGTAGTGTTGTAAGATGTGCCTAATGCAGGTGTTTAGAAAGGACAGCTCAGTGCATGAACGTGAGTGAGTGCGTGCGCGCAGCCGAGGCGCGCCCCAGGGGGTGTGGAACGGCCCCGACGAGTGAACGGTGTGTGTGATTTTGGGCGGATGAGAGACAGAGAGCGAGGCGACCGGAGCAGGTAGAAATCATTGCTATCAACAGTGCAGTCTGTAAATAAAGCCCCAACGCTTCAGCAATACGGCCTGTGCCTCTGTGTACCACCATATCTCCTGCTTAACAAGAGTGAGGTTTTACTCGGGAGTTGACCCCGGAGGAGGAAAAGCGCCTCCGGCCCTGGAGAAGACGGATCTCCCCTGCGTCCCCCAACCACGGTTAGGAGACCAGAAGCAGGAACGGTTAACACACCTGTACCATGGCCGCGCTGGTACGATGCCTTCATCACCTAAGTCTCGGCACTGGACCTGGGCAAGCTAGACGAGGTATGGAAGTAAGCTCTACTTGTTCACAATCTGGTCATAGAGGGCCAACATCTGTTCTTCATGCTGGGACTAATGGAAAGGTTTGCTGAGGCAGTTCAGTTGCTAGCTAGCTACTTCGTCACACCAGACAACGTGTTGGCATGACACATTAGGTTTCACCAACGGTGACAAAAGACCGGAGAGACGACACAGCAGTTCGTCACAGACCTCCACTACCTAGCTAGTATGTGCAAATTTGGGCTGTTTGAGGAC
Organism: Pholidichthys leucotaenia; assembly: GCA_020510985.1. Classification (NCBI taxonomy): domain Eukaryota; kingdom Metazoa; phylum Chordata; class Actinopteri; order Cichliformes; family Pholidichthyidae; genus Pholidichthys; species Pholidichthys leucotaenia. The sequence continues at coordinate 401,302,677 of CM035836.1, forward strand.
AAAATGGTGTGGGACCAGTTGGGCGAACACACTAACAATCCGCAGCTATGAACAAAGATGCTAACGTGCCAGACAACATGACACTAGCCAAGACCATCAAGCTAGCATTCCAGCTAGAGGCCACTGACAGGTTAGCATCGGAGCTAAGTGTGCAACAATAGCCAAGCCAGACACCGCTAACACAAGCGGTAACCACAGAAGTGCCCGGTGACATGGCAGAAGAGGCTGAGGTAAACTCTGCGGATCAGAAGAATGCCACAAGGCACTTCCCATGTGGCAACTGTGGCTTCCCAATGCACCGAGAGAGAGCGCATTCCTGCCCGGTAGCGATGTCGGGGCAGCAATGTTAGTGATGCAGCAAACTCAACCACTTCGCCAAGGTTTGCCTGTCAGCACCACCACCAAGCCCGCTGGTCAGCTCAAGTCGCTCACCCGCAGCTACCATCCACATGATGAACTCCAGAGGTGTGGCATACACATTCTGCAAGGTAGGGCTGGATGACATCAGCTTACCGCTCCTGCTCGACACTGCCGCGGTGAGATCAATGCTAAACTGGGTCACCGTGAAGAAGTTCTTCCCCAACCACCCGATTGGGAAAACCCAGTGAAACTGTACGGGTATGGTAACTACTGCATCAGCAATGTAGTGACCATCACTCTAAGGGTCCATTACATGTCAAGAGTCATTCCTGACTTTGTTTTCCAGGTGGCTATGCATGGAGACAACATATTAGGGTGTGACCTGTTCCATCAGCTGGGCTTCACCATCCACAACAGTAACGGACTCTGTTTGACCGACGACAAGTGGGACGCAACACACCCAGATGACGACGATGAGGGTACATCCGTCCCGTGCTCACAGGAGGAGCACCACTCAGAGAAGGGGCAGTGACTGGACTAGCCTTGGATCCTCAACCAGCATGAGCCTCAGGGAGACGCTGCAGGAGAGGGAGCCCGTGTCTATTGGGAACCCTGGGACACAACAATCCAGCGCAGGTTCTATCAACGGTGACAGCAACACATCACCATGACCAGACTTCCCAGGAGAGGGGGAGAAGAGGCTGGACTCCTTCCGAATTCACGCCTGGCACCAGCCTCCAAGAGCCTCCACTGAGTTGCAGGATGAAGAGTCCACAACCCAACAAAACACAGCAGAACCACCAGACGCCTTCTGAATCCACGCCCCACACCAGCCTTTCAGGAGCCGTCGCTGAGCTGCAGGATGAAGGGTCCGTGACCCAACGGGACGCAGCAGAATCACCACAACCTGGTGGACATCCCACAGCAGATGTGAAAGCCACACCATCACAACCACCACGCCGAGTGCAGCAGAACAGAGCGTCACTCGCAGTGATGGACTAGGTCTGGGTCTGCAGAACCGAACGACCGGACCCACAGTCGGCCTCAACATTGTCACCTCCACGACACCCATGAAGATCACTGTGCAGCTGGCACCAGTCACCTTCCAGCTGGTAGATGGCTCGGTGTGGCACGCCAACCATCTCCGCCGAATTTGACCAGCTGCCCCAGATGACACGGATACATGGGAGCTGACTCGCATCGTATGGGATCCGGACTGGGGTTTTGAGGAAGACGATCCCAGTCTGTGGGCCTTAACACCTCCAGGGGTGCATCTACCACGGGCTCACCACAAGGCCCCACTGAACTGTGCTGCCTTCTTCAACACAAGGACTGTGTTTAGCTACGGGCACGGCTGCCAACATAGTGGCAAAGTAACCCACTCAGCCACGCTGGACCATGTGGTAGTCCAGTTGCTGGCTCTAGCTAGTTTTGGGGTTCTACGTTTACCAAATTGAGGAGGGCTAATTGATAGTGTTTTTCTGTTTGGTGGTGAATGTGGTGTTTCAAACCACAGGATTGGTCAGAGTCAGCGTGATGATGTGGCTGTTCTGTGACATCATCACGCTGAAACATATAAATGTAAGGGATTACCATTTTACAGGGCTTTTGACACTTGTTCTTCCAACCGACAACACCTCTGTACCACCATAGTTAGCTCTTTTATAATAACGTTTGTGTTCCCAGTAAACTCCACTCTCCGTTGGTCATTCCGGAATTTTCCAGACATGACAAAGAGCAGAAGAAAAAATGTTTTACAACTTCAAGTAAGTTTTGGGTTTAAATTATGCAGCAGTTTCAATGTTAAAACATTAACAACTCCCAAAATGGTAACATTTGATTCTTAACGCTTACGTTTCGTCACATTATGTTTTCTGATGTGCTCCGCTACTGGCAGCTCCGTGATTACATTATTAATATGTTAATAAATTGTTAATGTTGTAACATCGGGGCTGTGATAAGGGGTGGGGGATTCTCCCGGCATGCTTTGCTCCAGGGGGTAGTCAAAGACTTATAATTCTTGTGTTCTGAGCATTATTGTTGTAGCGTTATTATTGTGTTATGAGTGTGGTTGTGATAGTGTTGTTTTCCCTGCGTGACAGGCAAGGCAAGTTTATTTGTATAGCACATTTTGTGTACAAGACAATTCAAAGTGCTTTACATAAAAACATTAAAGCATTAGAGCAAGTTGCAAAACAACAGTTTAGAAGCAACCTCAGAAGTAAATTAAAGAAAAACACAAGCAGTGTAGCGGTTTGAATTCAACCCCCACAACACAGAGACAGAACACAGAGACAGTCAGCTCGCACTCCTTGGTTTTTCCCGCTGCACTACTGAGATGTAATGTGCCATGCATGTATTGTGATGTAATGAGCCATGCATGTATCGTGATGCAATGTGCCATTCATGTATTGTGATGTAATGTGCCATTCATTTATAGTGTTCATGCGTTCTGTCCTTACTGTGACCTAGAGGCTGAGATCAATATGTAGATGTGCCTTGTAACCTCTTTGTCCTGCAAGCCAGAGCAGAGGCTGCATCTGCCTATTGTTATGTAGGTCTTACAAATGCAAATGTCTCATGCCTGTTCTGCAGCCCCTTTGATCAGACCAACTGCTGTGAATCTGCTTTGATGTATTGTTTGAGTTTGGTATAAATACTGCACAGGTTCTGTAACACATCCTCTCATTCTCTCATTCTCACTCCTGCATCTGCTGCGAGACACACATACTGTGTGTCTCCTCTCCTCTTTGAGAGCCTGAGGACATCACCTCAGCCCGCAGCACGAGGGCTGGGGAGGTGATTCGATGAAGGCGGGTGATAATAAAGCTATTTGAAAATCCAATGCTGCCTTTATTTTATCATCCTCTTCACTGGTGACCCCGGAATGCACACGTTTTGTGCAAACATAACCTTCTGATCTGAACAGCCACGCTGGCGACCCGAGACTGAAGAAAACGAGCGGCCAGTGAACGCAGCACCCGGGCATGAATGCTCCGTCACAGCGGCCTGACTGGTCTGCCCGCCTCGACGCAGAGCCCACGGCGGGCGAGCTGCTCTCAGGACGTCCACCAAGACCGAGTAAGCGGCAGAGAATGTCATGGCGCGCCCTTGCCGAGATCGGCACATCCATGCGGGACCGGCCACGCAGCTCCTCCACATCAGAACACATGCGGGCGACTCCCATGGCCGACGGAGCACACGTGGACCTGAACGCACCATGACTAATCTGCAGCCACGGCTCGTCAGAGATGTTTTTCGGCGCAGACTGCGCCGATCTCCACCAAGTTTCCGACCCTGATTTCCTCTCCAGCGGGCCCACCCATGCACGGAGCCCCGGCACGCGCACCGGGGGTGACGAGGACGGCGCACCACGCATGGGACAAATACGGCTTTTCCGACCGCCTTCCTTCTGCTGCACACTGGCTCTTCAGGTTTGCTGGTACACCTGAGGCCCGCAGCTTGCTCACTGGATTTTATGGTCTTAGCCACGGCACACAAGGGGAATTCAGCTGTCTGCGGTTCCCGAGGTTAGGGTTACGTCTGCCCTAAAGTCAACACGCCAGTCCCTCTGCTATTATTTTTTTTCTTACAGCTGCTCCTGCTTTTCTTCATGGCCACGAGAGGAGTCAGAGACTAATTTTTTTCTTCTTCTGATCTCTGCATGTTCAGACGGGACATCGCGGAGCAGCAAACACTTGTGGCGCGACTCGAACGATTTTCCCGCGCCCGGTCAGCATGTGCTACCCCCCTCCCCCCCTCCTGCACAGAGCTTTTCCCTGCTCGCTGCCCAACTGCAACATCGAGGTCACGGTCCCCTACCGTGCCCTCTGGGGGGGAGCAGTGTAGCGGTTTGAATTCAACCCCCACAACACAGAGACAGAACACAGAGACAGTTAGCTCGCACTCCTTGGTTTTTCCCACTGCACTACTGAGATGTAATGTGCCATGCATGTATTGTGATGTAATGAGCCATGCATGTATCGTGATGCAATGTGCCATTCATGTATTGTGATGTAATGTGCCATTCATTTATAGTGTTCATGCGTTCTGTCCTTACTGTGACCTAGAGGCTGAGATCAATATGTAGATGTGCCTTGTAACCTCTTTGTCCTGCAAGCCAGAGCAGAGGCTGCATCTGCCTATTGTTATGTAGGTCTTACAAATGCAAATGTCTCATGCCTGTTCTGCAGCCCCTTTGATCAGACCAACTGCTGTGAATCTGCTTTGATGTATTGTTTGAGTTTGGTATAAATACTGTACAGGTTCTGTAACACATCCTCTCATTCTCTCATTCTCACTCCTGCATCTGCTGCGAGACACACATACTGTGTGTTTAGATTTTGAACCTGTATAACTAATAATATGCCCCCTAATAAAAGCTTTGAAAGCTTCCCACTTTATACATGCTGATGTTTGTGTAGTATTGATATCAAAGAACTCATCTATCTGTTTTTCTATGTACTTAACAAATTCCTCATCCTGAAGCCATTTATGCTGAAATTGCCACCTACCTGGAACATTTGTCAGTTTCTTATCTATATATATTAGACATAGCTATACACTCTATGTGCAACACATCAGATTGATTGTCTTTGATTAATTGTCTATGTTTATTGCACTGTCCCTGTCAAATAAACTAATCTACTACTACTACTACAGCAGGGTGCGTGATCAGATATCACGATGTTATCATAGAAACAGTTTTGAATCTTGGACCTTAATTCTGTGGCGATCAAAAAATAGTCAATACGTGAGAATGTCTTGTAGGTGTTAGAATAACAAGAATAGGCTTTGACTTGTGGTTTCATTTCTCTCCATATATCTAGCAATCTCAATTCTTTCATAAAATGATTAATGGTCATCCTGCATCCACTGTGCATACAGTCCAGTCCTGTTGATCTATCTATACTGGGATTCAATGTACAGTTAAAATCCCCTGCTATTATATGTTGCCCTGTGAGTGATGCTAAAGTAAGAAATAAATTAACGAAGAAGTTTTGATCATCTATATTGGGACCGTATAAGTTCACCAGATTTATATTTTCTAATAACAAAGATCCTTGGATGATTAGATATCTTCCCAATTTATCTCCAATTACATTTTTCACTTGAAATGGGACTGTTTTATGTATGAGAGTCATAACTCCCCTGGCTTGGGATGAAAATGATGAGGTGAACACACTTCCCTGCCATCTTCTCCTTATTCTTTTTACATCCTCCTCTATTAGATGAGTTTCTTGTAAAAACACAATTTTTGAACCTATGTCTTTTATTTTATTTATAACTTGTTTAAGTTTTTTTAGATTTTGTAGACCTCTGCAATTCCATGAAGTTAAATTAAGATTAACGCTTTGGTCTATGATCAGTAAAGAGTTTGAGATTACCTTGCAAAATAAACATGCTCATACAGAGAAGCAAAAACATGGATGGTTGAACATTCATCCCACAAACTACACAAAAACAAATCCCCCCTACCCACATTCGTGGTAATCCCCCCAAAATCAAAAAAAAAAATTCCGTCTCCCGCTATAGTCAGTGACTGCTCCTCACCCGTGAGGATCAGTCAAACCACTCACTCTTTTCTCCTCTCAATCACCCTGACTCTGCTACTTTTAATGACATGACATTAACTCTCTTCTGTAGTTTTTCCAACTTAACTCCAAAATTTTATAGCAACTTTGTATATCATAGCTTTTTTTAATATATATAATACAATCTATATTTTGTAGACATGCTATATGTTTCAGATCAGTCAGATACTTGTACACATGCTTAAATATTCTACCTTTATATCTTGTTCTTGCTTCATGCTTAGCTCCCGCCAGTCTCTCCTTGGATCTGCTTGATAAGCTCTTGCGCCTCCTTAGGGGTCTTGAAGATATGGGTTCTCCCTTTATATGTGACCAGCAGTCTTGCCGGATGAATCACTCCGTGACGAATCCCGAGGTTGCGCAGCTCTTTACGGGCGGGGTCAAACTGTTTCCTTAATTGTTGAATTCCTGTGGCCAAATCTGGGTAGAACCGCACCTGTTCATCCTGGTATTTGATTTCTCCTTTAGCACGCGTTGCGTTGGTGACCGTCATCTTGTCTCTGTAGTTGAGGAACTTCATAATCAGCATCCTCGGTGGTGTCTTATTATCTCTCGGTGGGCCGATTCGGTGAGCGCTCTCCAAGACGACCGATGACTGCAGATCCGCATTGTTCAGCGCCTCTGGAATCCACTTTTCCAAAAAGGAACATGTATCCTGTCCCTCCGTACCCTCCGGGAGGCCCACCAGCCTTAAATTATTCCGTCGCGACTGGGATTCTAAGTCCAGGACGTTATCTTCCAGACATTTATTTTTTAATTCCAATGTTTGGACCTTTAATTGTAGGCTGGTGACGTCATCTTCAGCGTTGGAGATTCGGTGCTCCGCCTGCGATACTCGTTCCATACAGTCGCTTATGTCTTTTCTCATTCCTTCTATCGCTGCTATAATCCCATCAAACTTAGACGAAAAGTCTGCTCTCATAGAGCTGATAGCAGCAAGTACCGCATTCGTTCCCTCCTCGGCAGTCACCGCTCCGACGCTAGCTCCCTCCTCCGCCATAGTCCCTGGAGATTTTCCTGCTTTGTCACAAGCGTGGAAGTCTGTTAACTTGGATTGTCTCGATGAATCCGTTTTTCCTCCGCCTGATTTCACAGCCTTGGTTTTGACCATATCCGCGCCTAAACGCTAGGATAGGTTTTTGTTCCAACTGAGAGAGTTTTAGCCTACTTTTTATTTTTAGGAGCAGAGCAGAGTGAAACACGTCTTCCTATGTGACCACCATAACCGGAAGTCCATTACTTGGAGATTTTAATTTGCATATTAATGATCCCAGTGACAGTTTTGCAGTTAATTTCTTGGGTATGATTGAATCATTTAATTTTGTTTTGTGTCTATCTGGCCCTACGCATATAAAAGGAAATACACTTGATCTTGTTTCTACACTTGGTCTTAATGTGAATAATGTTCAGACTAAGGAGCTTCTTGTGTCAGACCATTTTCGTGTTCTTTTTAATTTATCAGTTAAATCAGTCTGTTACACTGGCAAGCGGGTAAAATGCTCTCGTGTCATTGACCAGTTTTCAGCTGTGAAATTTTCTGCTGCCTTTGACAGCAGTGTGGTTTTATCCTCTGATGACGACACAGAGCTTGGTCTGCTCTTTTAACTCACACTGTTCAAGCATCTTAGATGTAGTTGCTCCCTTTAAAACCAGGACTGTCCGTGCTGTTAATTTATCCCCCAGGTTAAATGATGATCTCTGTTGTTTTAGACGTAAATGTCGGAGGGTGGAAAGACTGTGGAAGTCCACTAAACTTGAGGTGCATCGATTGTACCTTAAGGAACTGTTAATTGAATTTAACAATATGATTAAAATGGCAAGAACTTCTTATTTTTCCCAACATCATCTCCTCCAATAGTAACAATCCAAAGATCCTCTTCAGCACAATAGACAGTATAGTTAATCCTGTCAGTTCTGCTCCCCCTGTTTATTCAATTAATGACTGTAACAAGTTTCTTTCCCTCTTTGTTGACAAGGTCACTGCTGTCAGGGCTGGTTTTACTAATTCCTTTCCCCTAATCCTTGATTGTCCTAACAGACAGGCCTTTTTAAGTGATTTTACCCCAATTTCTATTGAGGATTTGTTAGTGTTGGTGAGCTCCATGAAATCCTCCTCCGGCGCTTTAGATATTTTGCCTTCCTCAATGTTAAAAGAGGTAATTGGCTCAGTGGATACATCTTTGGTTAATATCATTAACAGTTCACTTGAATCTGGTTGTGTACCCTCGTATTTTAAACATGCAGTTGTGCAGCCACTTTTAAAAAAAAACCTAACCTTGATCTATCTGTTTTTAAAAACTTCAGGCATATTTCTAAGCTTCCTTTTTTTTCTAAGCTTTTAGAAAAAGTTGTTGCCAAGCAGCTCACTGACTTTGACTGAACACAATATTTGACAAATTTCAGTCAGGTTTTCGTCAGAAACACTCGACAGAGACCGCTCTTCTTAGGGTGTCGAATGATATTTTAATGTCATCAGACTCTGGCAAATGCTCTGTTTTAGTGTTATTAGATCTTACTGCAGCATTTGATACTATTGATCATTGTATTTTGTTACAAAGGCTTAGAAATTGGGTGGGTATTTCTGGAAAAGCTCTGGATTGGTTTTTCTACCACCTTTCTGGTAGGAGTTTTTCTGTGGCTGTTGGCTCTTATCTGATTCTGCTCCTTTAACCTGTGGGGTGCCTCAGGGTTCTATTCTGGGTCCACTTTTATTTGCCCTATATATGCTGCCACTTGGTTCTATCATCAGCAAGTTTAAAGGTGTGTCTTATCACTGCTATGCTGATGATTTACAGCTACTTTTCTCTTTTAAACCTGACCATGTTGACAATTTAAAAATTATTCATGATTGTCTGTCCGCAATTAAGGACTGGATGTCTAGTAACTTTTTGCAACTTAATGCTGATAAAACTGAAGTCCTTATTGTAGCACCTGATAATCTAATTTCTAAGATGGTTAATAGCATTGGTTCATTAAGCTCTAATGTACGGTCTAATCTAAAAAATCTTGGTGTCATTTTCGATCAATCGATGAGTTTTGATCAGCATGTCAAATCTCTGACCTGGAGTTGTTTTTTCCACCTTAGGAATATATCCAAAACTAGGTCATTGGTTTCCTACAGTCAGAAATCATTATTCATGCCTTTGTTTATTCACGTTTGGACTACTGTAATGCTCTTTTCACATGTCTTAGCAAATCCTCTTTACACCGCCTACAGTTAGTCCAGAACTCTGTTGCAAGATTACTAACTAGGTCCAGTAGATTCTGTCATATCACTCCCGTTTTGGCCTCCATGCATTGGCTTCCTGTAAATTATAGAGTTGATTTTAAAGTTCTTGTTCTTACTTATAAAGCCATTCATGAAGAGGTGCCTTTTTATATTAGTGACTTGCTCCATCTACACCAGCCCAGCAGGTCTCTCAGGTCTTCTCAAAAGAATCTATTGGTAGTCCCTAGCACTAGGCTCAGAACCAAAGGCGATAGAGCCTTTGCTGCTGTTGCTCCCAGACTTTGGAACTCCTTACATTTTGAACTTAGATCTGCACCTTCCATTGATGTTTTTAAGAAACAACTAAAGACCCATCTTTTTAGCCTGTCTTTTTAATTAACTGTGTTGATTGTATTTTTTATGTGCTTTTACTGTTTACTTTGTTTTTATTTTTTACTGTTTTATGTGCCTGTGTTTTTATTTTGTTTTTTTTACCATGTTAAGCACTTTGTGACTCTGTCTGTGAAAAGTGCTCTATAAATAAACTTATTATTATTATAATTATGGTAATATATTTTGTTGTTTTTTTATCATTTGAGCTAGTGGGAGCATATAGATGTTGAAAAGCAAGGGTCCCAAAATGGAACCTTGGGGAACTCCACAGGTTATTTTTGTTCACTCAAATTTGTAGTTACCTATTGACACAAAATAGTCCATGTCTATCAAATAGGACTCAAACCAGCTAAGTGTTGTACCAGAAACTCCCACGCAGTTTTTTATCCGGTCTAGTAAGACGTTATGGTCGACCATGTCGAATGCAGCACTGAGGTCCAGTAGAACCAAGACTGAAATGTTGCTATTATCTGTATTGGAGAGGATGTCATTAAGGACCTTAACTAGAGCTGTCTCAGTGCTGTCGTATGGCCGAAAACCTGACTGGAAGACATCAAAACAGATATTTAATGTCAGGAAGTTGTACAATTGTAGAAAAACAGCTTTTTCTATTATCTATCTATAAATTCACAAAGTCTCTGTGTGTGTGTTTGCGTGTTTGTCTGTCTTTTCCAAGCATATCTCTCAAACCGTTTGTCAGACTGGCCTCAGATTTTAAACGTGCTTTCCAGAGGTTATGAGGATGTGCATCCCCAAATATGGAGTCGCTCAGTCAAAATATGTAATTTTTGTCAATAAAAGTTTTAGCCACCACTCTGTGACCGCTCTCTGTGTCCTGGCTTCAAAAAGTGTGGGTGGGGTGCTTGACCCTGTGCTCACTGGATAATACGCCACATCACGGCCATGCTGATTGGACAATACACTGGCATCACAACCTGTCAGTCACCACAGTGTTCCCTGGACAAAACAAGGAAGTGAAAAATGACAAATTTGACTAGAAAAAGATAATACTGAAGATTTAATGCTTAAAAAAAGATACTATAAAGTTGCCGTGATTGTGTAGATCTAAAGGATAATTCAGCACATGTGGAGAACATGAGGTGCGTGAGCAGACTGGGTGGAGTGTTTGTGGGGACCCGGGTCTGACAAAGAATATTGGTGTATTAACACAGAACATGCCGGGAGAAGCAGCAGCCTAACTGGGCGGACGATGGTCCTTCGCGGGGTTGGAACGCCAAGCCTGCCCCAGTCAGTGGTAGACGGGAGTCCCTTTGCAGGACCACGACTCGCTGTCACCGGCGGCGCTGCTCTCGGTGTGCTCGCACAGTTATTAAAAGTTAATTATTAAAAGTTAATAATTGCGGAGCACAATGCCCAGATCAGCTGCATATCATATGCGGCCACATGCACGGTTAAACAATGACCGTCACCAAACTGGACACAAAAACACTCAATAACTCATAAAAGATCACACAAATAAGTGATCTGACAAAAAAAATAAATAAATAAACAAGCGGTTCTTAAACAGTGGCTAATATTGGATGTCCCATTCATTTTCAAATATTCTGTAATTAATATTCACACAATCAAATAAATCTCACTTCAGTCGGTTTCATATTTGTCAAAGTCTAACATGTGATTGCCTACATATAGGCTACACTTCTGTATTCCACTTTCAAACACAGCTTACACTGCCTGGCTCAAAGGAAGGCTAACTGATGGCGATAAAAAAAGTTATTGTAGGGAACCCACGCTGGGATAATCATCTCAGACTGGAAGCAGAGGGGAGGAGAATATTCCCTCTGCTAGTAGAGCATGGGAGATTAAATGGAGGACAGTACATATTGTAATGTGTAAATGTATTGTGATGCAAGATTTCAGGCAACAGGGGGAAGGAATGGAGTGATATAAAAGGAGAGACCCTGGTGTATTGAGGAGAGTCTTTTTCTGTGTATGAATGCAGTGAGAGAGAGAAATAAAGTCATCTGTCTTGTAGATCTGGTTCCTTTATTTGCACTCTCCACACTGGTGACCCTTGACGAATTATGGAACACGAGGCAAGAACCCTGGAGTCGGCCCGGACGAGAAGTCCCAGGCAACGCGGCAAGCATCCCAGAGACGGCCGGGACGGGAAGCCCCAGCAACGTGGTGCGCTGTTTCGGTTCAAACTACCGGACTTTTGGCTGCACGACCGCGGCTCTTGGTCCACCACACGAGGCTTCATTTCGCCCCTCCGGTGAATAACGGCAGATGACACCAGATATTACTATGTGGTCGCAGCGCTGGATGCTCACACGTCTCAGCAAGTAGCGAGCCTGCTCCAACAGCCTCCAGCCCACGATAAATACGGGGCTCTCAAGGCCGTGCTGAACCGGCGCGACACACTCTCAGACTGTGAGAGAGCAGAGAGGCTCCTGAGGCGCTCCGAGTTAGGAGATGGGTCGGCGGTTGACTGATGGAGAAGATGTTGCCGTTGATAGGCCGGACGACGGGCATTTTCTGTTTGCCCACCTTTTCCTCTGGAACCTCCCAACAGAGAGCAGGGAGCGGTCCTGGCCAACTCGCCATTGCTGGCCGCACGCGACTACCGTGCGCTAGCCCAGGAGGCAGATCGGATCATCCTCACCACCAGAGCCCTCACAGTGAACGCAGCGGTGTCGGAACCCAGTGAGACGACCAGCGGAGGCAAGGAGCCGGCGACAGTAGCGGCAGCGGGGGCCAGAAGGCGCCAGAGACACACGCTGTGCTTCTACCACCGCCGCTTTGGAGAGGACGCACACAGATGTGTGCCACCGTGCCAATTCAAGCGTTCGGGAAACGCCAAGGCCGGCAGTCAGTAGCAGCTGCAACCGCTGGTGAAGAAAACAAGCTGCTCTACGTGACGGACTCGCGCTCGGGGAGATGGTTCCTCGTAGACACCGGCTCCCAAAAGAGCCTCATCCTGCAGTCCTATGCCGACCGGCTAGCGGGAGCTAGCGGCCCTGAGGTGATAGCCGTAAACGGCTCGGACATTAAGACTTTTGGTGAGAGGACACTGGCTGTATCCCTACACGGCCGTTTGTATGAGTGGACATTCGTCATAGCGGCATGCAGTTTCCCAATCTTGGGAGCTGATTTTCTGTGTACACATGGGTTGCTAGTCAATGTTGCTAACAGACGCCTGGTTAATGCAATGTCTTTTGATTCTCTCCCCTGTACAGCTCGAGGGGCCGGGCCAACAAACACTAGCCTACATCACAGCTCCAGGCGGTAAGTTCCACACACTGCTCACTCAGTTCCCAGCACTCACGGTCCCGACGTTTTCGGCGGCCATCACTAAACGCGGGGTGGAACACTTTATCACCACCACTGGGCCGCCCGTTTTTGCACAACCTCGGTGCCTGGACGCAGCTAAACTGGCCATAGCACGCGAGGAATTTGACAACTTGGAAAGGTTCGGCATCATCAGGCGCTCAAACAGCCCATGGGCATCCCCGCTATATATGGTTACTAAGGCCGAGGGATTGTGGTGGCCATGTGGAGATTTCCGCAGATTGAATAACGCCACAGCGCATGACCGCTACTCGATTCCCCATATTCAGGATTTTTCCGTTCACCTCGCCGGAGCACACATTTTTTCTAAAATAGACCTGGTCCTCGGTTACCACCAGGTCCCGGTGCACGCGGAGGACATACCCAAAACAGAGGTAATAACTCTGTTTGGCTTGTTTGAGTTTTTACGCATGCCCTTCGGATTAAAAGGCGCGGCACAGACATTCCAACGCATGATGGATGCGGTGTTGCATGATCTGCCATTTGTGTTTGTCTACCTGGATGATATCCTGGTGGCCAGCGCATCCAAGGACAAACACATAACCCACCTCAGGACGGTTTTCCGGAGGTTGGAAGAGCACGGGTTAATAATCAAACCGGCGAAATGCCAGTTCAGCGTGACGGGGATTGACTTTTTGGGGCACCGCATCTCGCCAGAGGGAGCGATACTCTTGCCGGACAAGGTGCGCGCCGTGGCGAATTTTCCCCGGCCTCAAACGGTCAGGGCGCTGCAAGAGTTTTTGGGGATGATTAACTTTTATAACCGGTTCCTCCCCCGCGCAGCTCAGCTCATGCAGTCATTGTACGCCGCGCTCAAGAAACGGAAGCCGGCGGACAGAGTCGACTGGACTCCTGAGCGGGAGCAGGCATTCTCTGAGGTTAAAACAGCCCTCGCAAATGCCGCATTGTTGGCGCACCCAGACCCGGCGGCCCGGATAGCGCTCACTACCGGCACCTCGGACGTGGCCATAGGGGCCATCGTGGAGCAACGTGTCGCCGGTTCTTGGCAGCCGCTCGCTTTTTTCAGCAGGGCTTTGCGCGACAGTGAGCGTAAATACAGCGCGTTCAACAAGAGTTGCTGGCTCCTCCACCCTGGGCCATACGCCACTCTCAGTTCTGGCTGGAATGGCGCAGCTTCACTGCGTTTGTGGACATGAGCCGCTAACATATGCGATGGCCCAAGGTTTCGGAGCCCATGGTCGGACCGGCAGCAGAGACAGCTGGCCGTATCCTGAGTTCTATGACCGATATTCAGGCATGTGGCTGGTAAATGAATGTGGTGGCGGACTGCCTCTCGCGCGCAAGTAGTGGCCCCAGTCTGCCTAGGGATAGATTATATAGCCATGGCCGCAGAGCAGTTTGGCGATGCGGACGTGTGCGCACTCCAGTCTGGACCAACAAGGTTAAGGCTGGAGAGCAGAGTACTGCAAGACGGCAGCCCCCCCCAATCTGTGACGTCTCCACGGGATGCCCGCGCCCGGTGGTCCCAGTTGCTTGGCGCCGCCGAGTGTTTGAGTCACAATTCATGCTCTGGCGCACCCAGAGAGTGTAGTGCGCTTAGTCAAATGGTGGGAGCGAAGTACGTGTAATGGCCAGGCCACGCACAACAAGATGAAACAGTGGGCTGCAGCCTGCATAGCATGCCAACGAGCCAATGTGCACAGACACACGAAGGCCCCTTTGGAGCCGTTTCGTATACCAGCTAAGAGGTTCGACCATGTTCACGTGGACCTTGTGGGCCCCCTCCCGCCATCGCAGGGGTTCACGCACCTTCTGACAGTGGTGGACCGCACCACACGCTGGCCAGAAGCAGTCCCGCTAGCTGTAACCACGTCCGTGGACGTGGCGCGTGCCTTTTTGACAACATGGGTGGCATGTTTTGGCATCCCGTCGGACATCACGTCCGATAGGGGCCCGCAGTTTGTTTTTGACCTCTGGTCCGCGATGGCTTGTAGCCTGGCTGTAGCAATTCATTGCACAACCGCGTACAACCCACAGGCCAATGGGTTATGCAAGCGTTTCCATAGGTTGCTGAAAGCAGCGCTCAGGGCTTTTCTTACGGATGCAAATTGGGTAGACCGGTTGCCGTGGGTTCTGTTAGGCTTGCGTTCCGCACCAAAAGAGGATTTGGAGGCTTCCCCGGTGGAGCTTGTTTTTTCTCAGCCACTGCAGCTCCCCTGGGAATTTTTACCAGATAATCCCGCGCCGGACAACTGTCTGTCTCAGCGTTCGCAACATAGCGCAGATACAGGCATGCTACCGGGCCCGGCCCACCACTGTTTTCCACGCGCTTTTGTGCCAAAAACTTTGAAGAACACGGCATTCGTGTTTGTCAGGCACGATGCCCACCGCCCCCCATTGCGCCCACCCTACGATGGCCCGTTCAGAGTGCTGGAACAAGGGGACAAACATTTTTTGTTAGATTTGGGGGGTCGTCGGGACTTAGACAGACTTAAGCCCACCTTCGTGGTGGCGGACGAGCAAGTGATGTTGGCTCGGGCCCCTCGGCATGGAAGACCCCCACTGCGAACTCCCCAGGTAAAAGATTCAGCAGAGCAGCCACACGGGCAAGTAGAATGTCCCCCGCCCCTCGCCATTGCCCACCCGCAGACAGACACACCCCCAAGAGCCCCCAACCGGCACAGCAGCGCCACGGAGTAGAAGGTCCCTCGTTACAGCAGATATGGGAGGAGACTGAAGCCAAAAGGACGTGAGGGTTGAAGCTCAGTCTGAGACTCTGGTGGGGGGGGGGGGCGGTGTAGGGAACCCACGCTGGGATAATCATCTCAGACTGGAAGCAGAGGGGAGGGGAATATTCTCTCTGCTGGTAGAGCGTGGGGGATTAAACTGGAGACAGTAATATTGTAATGTGTAAATGTATTGTGATGCAAGATTTCAGGCAACAGGGGGAAGGAATGGAGTGAAAATAAAAGGAGAGGACCTGGTGTATTGAGGAGAGTCTTTTTCTTGTGTATGAATGCTGTGAGAGAGAGAAATAAAGTCATCTGTCGAGCAGATCAGGTTCTCTTATTTGCACTCTCCACATTATATTCAATAAAATGAAAAAAAAAAGCTAATACATGGAGTGTGCTTTTGGCCTGAAGCTGATTTATCTGGAAAACCAGCTGAGCTCTGTGGCTCTCCAGCAATCAGATGATTGGATCCCACCTTTTTTTTTTTTTTTTTTTTACCAAAGGTTAAAAAAAAAAAAAAAAAAAACATGGGGGGGAAGACCCTACAACCTTTGCTCCATGAATGCGGGACATATTAACCATAGGCTGGATAAATTTTCAGCATGGGGCACATATGTTTTCCAGTTTATAAAATTTTTCACTAGGTCTGAGGTGTGTGTGAAAAAAATGTGTTTTGGATAACGTAGAGGATCAAAAATGCGATCGTTTAGGCATAATAATAATAAAGTAGAAAAGCACTCGGAGAGCGCAGACCTCCGCCAAGCGCCACAGTTCCCCCCCCCCCCCCATACAGTGTTTGTGTGTACGTTTTCAGATTCCTTGACCATGAAAACATATGACTAGCAATTGGATTCACAATGATTAGGATTAGTGGTTCAGTAGTAAAGCATTACCGTCCTTGGCGGAGGTAATAAAACTGAAGTGTTGGTGTTGTGTCCATCTCCTTCATGTGCAAAGTCCCAGGCTGCGAGCGTTTTCATAGATCACTGAAAGCAGCACTCAGGGCTTCAGTGACGGATGCCAATTGCGTAGACAGGTTGCCGTGGGTTTTATTGGGTTTGCGCGCCGCGGAAAAAAAAGAGGATTTTGAATCTTCCCCGGCAGAGAGCTGGTTTTTGCACAGCCCCTATGGCTGGCCGGAGAATTTCTGCCAAATAATCCGGTGGCGGACAGCTGCCCGTCTCAGTTTTTGCAGCGTAGCGCAAACACAGGCACGCTGGCGGGCCCAGGCCACCACTGTTTTGACGGATGCAAAATGGGTGGACAGGTTGGCGTGGGTTTTATTGGGTTTGCGCTCCGCGGAAAAAAAGAGGATTTGAAGCTTCCCCGGCAGAGAGCTGGTTTTTGCGCAGCCCCTATGGCTGGCCGGGGAATTTGTGTCAAATAATCCGGCTGCGGACAGCTGCCCGTCTCAACTTTTGCAGCGTGGCGCAAACACAGGCATGCTGGCGGGCCCTGCCCACCACAGTTTTCCGCGTGCTTTTGTGCCTAAAACTTTGAAGAAGGCAGAGTTTGTGTTCGTCAGACACGACGACCAGCGCCCTCTATTGCCCCTGCACACATGTTGAAAATGGCCGTATCTCACAATGTTAATGAATCGTTTTTAAAAATTCCTATATCCAGACGGTGATGCCGTATCATCCTCCAAAATTTAATCAGTTCTTCTTGTACCATTTCCAACAAACACCTGAAAGTTTCATCGAAATCCGTCAAAACTTTTTGAATTATCCTTGCTAAACCAACAGACAAACAAACAGACAGACAGACAAAACCCCGGCAAAAACATAACCTCCTCCTGCCCTTCGGATTGGCGGTGGTAATTCTTCTCACATAAAAAAAAAAACCGCCAAATGCTAAGTAGAGCTGCAGCGTTCCACATTGTGAGTCTTGCCAGTCACGCCCCTCAAGGTTCAGATCATTGGTTTCAGTAAGCCCACCTCAAGTCTTAGCATTTAAAGTTTTAAAAAGCCCTTTTGATAACAAAATATTGCTAAAATACTATCTAAATGCAAGGAAATCTCTGGTTTGTGTGTGTCTGTCTGTCTGTGTCTGTCAGGATCATGAGACTCGCTATGACATCATCAAAAATCATAGAACTCGCTATGACAACAAAGATCAAAGGCAGGCATCACCGAACGAGTGGTGACGTCAAAGATCAAAGGCAGGTTTCACCAGGGTTACTCTTGCCATGGTAACCATGTCAAAGATCAAAGGCAGGCATCACCATGGTTGACTGTTGCTGATGGTACAGTAACTTTCTACGGGCATGCACAAGTTTTACTAAGAAAGGGGAGGTTTGATATGGGCCTATAGTTGTTCATGAGTGAGGTGTCTAGGTTGCTCTTTTTTAAAAAGTGGCTTGATAACAGCTGTTTTTAAGGCACTGAGGGAAGACACCCGAATGTAGAGACATAATTTATAATCGTGTAGTACAATATGAAAACAGTTTTAGAAAGACCCTTTTGTGGAGAGTATCAAGGCAGCAGGTAAGGATTTCAAGTGGTGTATGTTGTCATCCAAGATTTTATGATCGATTGGAAATAAAAATTGTATGGTGTTTACATCTTCTCTACATGGACACAGAGAATGCACAAGCCCAGCACCTGGCATAGGAGCACTGACTGTCTATTTTCTGAATTTTTGTCAGTAAAGAAAAAAGGCAAGGGTCATTGCAGGCACGGTTTGATAGAAGTTCAGGAGCTACTGACATGGGGATTGTTAGCCTGTCAACAGTAGTGAACAAGGAGCGTGCATTATTGTTGTTTTTAGCAATGATGTCAGAAAAAAATATGCTTGCCTTGCATTTCTCAGCTCAAATTATAAATGCTCAATCTCTCATTATAGATTTCATAATGAACCTGTAATTTAGTTTTTCAGCCACCTGCATTCAGCTTTTTGATGCTCTTTTTTTCAGCTCCTTACTAGTTTGGCATTTCTCCATGGAGGTTTCTTTTTAATAGTGACCACCTTCACCTCGATGGGAGCAATGGCATTGATAATATTTGTAATTTTACCATTGAAATTTTCTACAAGCTCATTTACTGAAGGTGAAGGAGGGAGGGTGAGGAAGAGAAAGCTTGGGTGAATGTTTCACTGGTATTATCACTGATGTTGTGAAGAGAAATAATCAGGCAACGCGGTCGAGAACAAAGCAGGTTTTATTAATTTCTCTCTCTCATATTCTCCAGAATCACAAGCATCAGAAAAAGCGACAGGTCGCAGGCACCTCTCCTTTTATAGCATTCAACCCGTTCAGTCACCTGTGGTGCTGCAGTAACATGAAAGACTTTGCAGTTCCCATTCTCTTTGTCACTGTTTGCATCAACACACCAACCCCCGCATCAACACACAAACCCCCCATGACCATTCCGTCTAAGTGGAATCATACTGAGTGGCTTCCCACAATGTACCATTTTTTTGATGACCTCTGTCTGGATATTTCTGTTTGACATTAATAGCACTCTCAAAGAAAACAAGACTGGTCGGACAAAGCAAGGTCCGTCACCATAACCTTAGAGATGTTCAGACCTTTGGAAATGACCGAGTCCAGACTGTCCTCTGTTGTGTGTTTTTTCTGTTACATGCTGAGTCGGTCCAAAGTTATCAGGACACAACACAATCCTTTGGTCCCTCTGTCCTGAGGGTTGTCAACATGGAATGTTAAAATCACCAACAATAACTACACAGTCAAAGTCAACACAGGACAATAGACCAGCAGCTTTGTAAAATCATCAAAAAGGTTGCATGGTATTTAGGTGATCTGTAAACATTGAGAAACAATGCATGGGAGGAGGAATTCAGCTGAAGAGCCACATATTCAAATGAAGTAAACTTATAAGACATCTGCTTACATTGGAGGGAATCATTAAACAAAACAGCTACTCTTCCTCCTTTCTTATGCAGTGTGGGTTCACTTATAAAGCTGTAGTTGGGAGGGACTGCTTCGATAAGAAGAGATCCACCATTATCATGTAGCCAAGTGTCTTAAACGTGCCTCAAACGAGGTGCAGAGAGAGAGATTCAAGCGCCGGATTACACCCAAGGCAAGATTTATTAACACAAAGAACTAAAGTCCCAAAAATAGTGCAACAGACAACATGCAGACACGAACAAACTTACATTGGCATCCCTGGGCCGACATCGCCCAGTGAATGCAGAGGGAGCTTGAGGAACACGAATGAAACGTGATTAGAGACAATCAGTATACAGCAAACGAGTGATAGACAAAGAACAGACTAAAATACACGAACTAGTGATAACATGACAAGCTGCACCTGAACGAGGAAACGGGGAGAGTAATCAAGGAACAGGAATCAGCTGAGAGTCATGAGAGGGGGTGTGTCGGGCTGGCAGCTGACAGGCAATGCCCACACAAAGTGCAGGCCCAAGGGAGCTACCTGACATCTGCCAGCCAGAGAACAGTATAAACAAACACAGGACCAAACTAGAATAATAGCAAATAATACATGGCAAGGCAAAGCAAACAAAGCAGTAACAAGGAATAATGGAAAACCATATGAAGCTCAAAAAGGCAAAACAATGCACAAATAAATGTGAAACAGAAAACCCATGAGACTGAGCCTGGGAAACCCTGGCTCAGTACAACACAGGACAAACACAGCTGATATGACACAGAGAGGAAAGTCAGGAACCGAACCCAGAAAACAGACTGGCTCGGTTCATGACAGAGCCCCCCTCTCAAGGGGTGGAATCCAGACACCCCAGTGTAACCATCAACAGAAAAAAGAAAAAAACCTGCCCCCCTCCCCCAGCAGGAACAACAACCATCAACCCAGGGCAGGAGGTAGGGGGAAATAGGTCAGGAGGGAACAAAAAAACAACCCCGCTCAGGGCCTACAACAGAGAAACACAAGCAGTTAACCCCCCCCCCCCCCTCCGCCAAGCCCAGAGGCGAGGAGGCTCGGGAGGCTGCCCAGAGTCCCAGGCCAAGCAGATGGCCCGACGGATAGAGTCCAGCAGCCTGCCAAAGGGAATGGGCCACCCGACCCAGAGACTCAGTCCTTCGGGCAGCCAG
Source organism: Pholidichthys leucotaenia (assembly GCA_020510985.1). NCBI lineage: Eukaryota > Metazoa > Chordata > Actinopteri > Cichliformes > Pholidichthyidae > Pholidichthys > Pholidichthys leucotaenia. The sequence continues at coordinate 401,323,272 of CM035836.1, forward strand.
CCAGCGTTGTTGAGCCACCAGGACCGGAGGGGTGAAACAGGAGGCAGCTTACCCACTGGGAGGCTTACTGGTGGGTGGCCGGACCGGAGGAGGGGAACCCCAACAACATCTGGCAGGGAAGAGGGGAGTGGAACCACCACAACGTTCGGCAGGGAAGAGGAGGGGACCACAATGACGTCTGGCAGGGAAGAGGAGAGAGGAACCACAACGGCGTCTGGCAGTGGGGAGAGGGGAACCTTGACAACATCTGGCAGCGAAGAGAGAAGAACCACGACGGTATCTGGCAGCAAAGAGGAGAGAGGAACCATGACGGCATCTGGCAGTGGGGAGAGAGGAACCATGACGCCTTTGCTAGTCCCAGACAGGAGAAGGGTGGCACCTGCGGTGGTCCCGGTCTGGGACATTGTTGCACCCACAGTGGCTCCGGGCAGGAGCTCAACTGCACTTGCGGTGGTCCCAGTCTGGGAAATAGCAGCACCCACGGGGTCCCAGCCTGGGACATTGTTGCACCCGCGGGGGTTCCGGTCTGGGACATTGTTGCACCCCACGGTGGCTCCAGGCTGGAGCTCAGCTGCGCCTGCGGGGGCTCCGGGCTGGAGCTCAGCCGCATCTATGGTGGGCCCCGACTGGGCCAGTGTTGCACCCACAGTGGACCCCGACTGGGCATGGCTGCACCCACGGTGGACCCTGGCTGGGCCATGGCTGCACCAATGGTGGACGGGCCAACCCGCAAGAGCACCAAACTGAGGAGGCGGTCTACAGGAGGGACTCTGACGACCTCGACAGGGGGAGCTGGACTCACAACATCATCTGCTGGTTGAACCGGACTCGCGGAGAGTCCTGGTGATGGTGGATGCTCTCCAGCTACCCTAGGAGAAGACTCAGGAATGGCAGGTGAAGAGATGTGGTTAGGGTCACCGGCAGTGGCAGAGCCCGGCGAAGTGAGTTCATATGCAGCTGAGGGCTGCACCCAACTCTCTTCACCAAGAGCCAGGCAAGATCTCTCCAAAAACCGACATGAGAAACACAAAAGAGATTACTCACCTGAGCTCGAGCTCCACCACCGTCTAGGACTCCGTCGATCCTGGCGATGACGTCTCGGGCCCAGGCTCTAGGAGGTCAGCTCTGGCTCCCACTCTGCTGTGGTGGCCTTCGCAGCAGACATGATGGTCATAGCAGTCCTGGTGCCCCCCAGGCGAAAACTCCAATGCTGGTGACTGATCTGGTGAGGAAGCTGGGGGTTGGCTCCATGCGGGCTCTGGAGCTGAGTCCTCCAGGGCCACCGGCTCCTCCACTGTCCAGCGGCTAGGTTCTGGGGCTGGCGGACATTCAGGAAAAAGTGGAGAGGACACGGAGAGGATAGGGAGAGACTTAATAGTTGCAGCTGGAGGAGAGAGCCCAGCGGACTGCTGATACTGAGTCTCTCTCTCCCGGGAGACAGACAAGGTTTATCATTATAAAATTGAATAGAATGAAAAAACACTTGCCTGTCATCCTGGTCTTTGATGTTGACAGCTGCAGGTGGCAGGCTGTCATCCCTCTCCGTGCCTATGGTGGATCTGGGCCCCCTAGTGGATTGTGGAGGAGCCATCTCCATGGCTACGGAGGTGGGCATAGCTGGGGAAGACCTGGAGGACCCCTCAACAGCAGGAGGAATCGTCAAGGTGACTGGGAGTGCAGCGGTGGCGGGGGGAAATGAGGCTAGCGAAACAGCGGCGAGAACAGAGCAAGAGAGCGGCCCTGCTGTGGGAGTAGTCAGACTCGATGAGGAGGAAGTGGCTGTTGAAGAGGAAGAGGGCTTCCTCCGCCGGTCTGGTATGGGATGACGCTGTCTTCGGGAGGCTGAAGCTGGCTTAACCAGAGCAGGAACGGGCAGTGAGGGCTGGCGAGATGCAGGAATAATGGAGACCCGGAAGCGCCCTCCCTTCGACGCAAGCCCAGGTCTCTTCGGGGACTTCCTCCCCCTCTCATTGTTCTCGCGCCGCAGCACTGCCAACCGGGTTGTCCTCTCAGCTCCTTCTAGGTGCTCCACGATCTGAGGACACCGCCGAACTGCTGCCTCTGCCAGATTCACATACCAGAGCACATCCTCCGGGGTGGAATATATGCATGCCACGGGAATGAACTCGTCTATTTCCATAAAGGCTCAGCAACACTCCCACCCCAGGCTCATCAGATAACTCCGACCCGTCACTGCCATCTCCAAAAACAGGTGAGTGGAAAAAGCAGTTCAAAAGAGAAAAAAAATAAGGCCTGGGTATAATCCGCTGAATCTTACTTTTTGGCTGGATTATTCTGTCATGAACGCACCTCAAACGAGGCGCAGAGAGAAACAGATTCAAGCGCAGGATTACACCCAAGGCAAGATTAGCAATCCTACGGAGAAAGCTCATTTCAGCCGCTTGTATCCGCGATCTTGTTCTTTCGGTCATTACCCAAAGCTCGTGACCATAGGTGAGAGTAGGAACGTAGATTGACTGGTAAATCGACAGCTTTGCTTTAGAACTAAGCTCCCTCTTCACCACAACAGACCGGTACAACGTCTGCATCACTGCAAATGCTGCTCCGATCCGTCTGTTGATCTCTCGCTCCATTTTCCCCTCACTCCTGAACAAGACCCCAAGATACTTAAACTCCTCCACTTGGGGCAGGAGCCTGTTTTATAATGAGATCATTAATTAAAATGTTTTTCCTGCCAAAGACCTAATATTTAATAAAGCTAGTTTCATTGTGTTGAGAACATCATCTGCCAAATTGTTATTTTGTTTAGGCTGTGACTGGTGAGAAATGAACACTAGATTTGATAACTTTACAGGATGTGTAGGATGGATTTTGCTTCTCTGTAAATTTACCAACTTTTTTCTGCTTCTTATTAAAACAGGAATTAAGAAAACTACTTTGGCTATGGTCATACTGCAGGTCTTAATGCTCAATTCTGATTTTTTGCTGAGATCCGATTTTTTTGTATGGGCGTTCACTTTATAATTTAAATGTGACCCCCATCAGACTGGAGCATGAATGGTTTCCAGCTATGAAGTGACCCGCATGCGCAGAAGAAAACGTAACGTCAGACACACCGTTGTGTTTGCAGAAGTAAATATGAGCCCGGAACAACTGGGCAGGGCAGAACGTCTTCACCTTGATGCAGCGTGGCAAAATAAATGTTAAAAACTTTCAGAAATGTTTATGCACAAAATAAATGTGAGACCAGCTTCATTCCTCTACATGCCAGATGACCGCTGTGATCAGCTCTGCTTTAACAAAACTGATCGATTAAACAGCTGTCTTGAAAATGAGACCCCGTGTCTCAGTGGAATTACCTGTATAAATAAGGTTAATAATAAATAATCCTAGCAATTACAATAGGGCTCTCGCCCTAATAAACAGCACGGCTCGTACCAGCGGCGTAAACACCAGTGATGCACAGGAAGGAGGAGCTGCCAGAGACTCCCCTTTCCTGGACTGTGTTTTCGTATGCCCCCATCTGGCCATTCCGCTCCACAGTCATTTACATATTACAGCGGCCAGGACTGTACTTTGTACAGGGAAAAAGTAATTTACAGTGTCTGGTAAATGCGCCGTTACTTTTTTAAAAAAAAAAAGTGCAGTTACTGTGTGCCTGTAATGTCTGATGGTTTCAGCCCCGAACCCCCTCCCCCTGCCCACAATTTTGAAGTTGTTGTGCTATGGGAGCCGACAAAATTATGATCCAGTGATAAAGGGAAGAAGATTGATTTAAAAAATGAGAGCACAAATCAGCTGTCTGCCATGCTTGCGGCATCCTCCACAGCAGAATTGTAGCATCTGTCTCACTTCAGTGAGGAAAAAGTTGGATAAAATGCGACATGACCGTTCAGACTGAGGTCGCTTTGGAAAATATCAGCTACGTATTGGAATTAGGACCACATATGAAAGTGGCCTGGGTCTGGTGTGAAAAAATTGGATATGTGCTGTTCAGACTATCATTAAAAAAAAAAAAAAAAAAAAAAAATCAGATATGGGTCACATTTGTGCAAAAAAATCGGAATTGAGTAATAAAACCTGCAGTGTCACTGTAGCCTCCCATACTGAGCCCCGGCTTGACTTGGAAAGAGCTATGAGTACCAGTGGTCTCAAAGCCTGGGTTCATTATGTCAAACCCAACTTGTGTTGTTATCAGGCTGTGGATTTTGGTTCAGCTGTGAAGGTGGGGGCAGTGGTGGGCGCCGGGGCTTTGGGAGTTGTGTCAGAGCTCGCTGGGGAATTGCTGGAGGGGGGAGATGGAGGGGGGGGGTTGAAGTGGGAGGTTTCGGGGTGAGAAAATTGGACTAGGGCATGGGGTCAGTTTTGTGGCCACAGTGACCAGCTCCTTCATCTGGTCAGTGAAGTCGAGGAGTGGGAAGGATGGGGAAGAGGAAGCTGTCCTGGGGAACAGAATGGCGATGCAGAAAATAGAACAGATTGGAGGTAAACAGCCTCACGCCTGGCCTGCTGAGGCTGAGTCCATCTCCCTTAAAAAAGTGCCTGCGGTCCCAGAAAAAGTTGATGTTGTCAGTGAAATGAAGTGATTTGTTTGCACAAGCTTCTGATAGCCATCTATTTAAATTGAACAGTCTGCTGAATCTCTCAACCTCTCCTCTGACCGGTGGTAGTGGGCCACTAATAAACACTTCAGCATACAGACAGCTGACTAGATCCAGCAGCTCCTTAAAGTCCTGTTTCAGCACCTCAGACTGCTGTTTCACAACATCATTTGAGCCTACATGTAATATGAGATTCTGCACTGTGGGATAATCTGCCATGATTTGCAGAATTTTGCCTCTCATATCACACACCATATCCCTGGGAAACCACATTATTTCTGTGTTTACCACATGTGTTTCTCACATCTCTCACGGCAGAGTCACCAACCATCAGAGTTTCAGGCCCTGCTGTTAGCTTTCTCTGTAGCCTTTTACCTTCTGAGGTTGTTCTGATTTACCTTGCTGCATGTGGGGATTTTATCCAGGTCATCACATGGAGGTCCAGGGTCCTGCAGTTGCGGCACAAATCTGTTCTGAAATGGCATGTTTGGCTGTTGTGGAGGAGGTTTGTTTTTAGGCTTTCCTTTGACAGCTATCCACGGTTGTGTCTTGCTGACAGTTGGGGTTGAAGATGCTCGTGGTCTACTCGATAACGCAGGCCAGCCGTTCACATCACAGATCTCACCAAGTTGGGCTGTTGCTTGTCCTCCTTTCACCCTCTGTGATGATTTATTCTTGGGCTTTGCACCAAGGGCATTCCAGGGAGGACTATCACTTAAGAATTTATTTCTCTGTACACAATCCTCCCGTCTCCTATCAGCCATGTTAGCGCTGGATAGCTGTGAGTTAGCCGGGCCTTGTTCACTGTTTTTAGTCACTGGCAGTGTTGTATCATTTTCACAGAGGCCATTTACTTCCAGATTAACTTCTACCCACTGCATTTTAGTTCCCAGCATGGTAATCTTCTGTAGGAGTTTGTGGTAGTCATCTGTAGAAAGGGGAGGCATCTTGTTAATACTTAGCTTTAGCTTGTCAGCCGCTGTAGTTCAGGCTTCAACTGCTTGTAGGCCATGTTCACGTAGCACTGATAAGATCCAAAAAAGTATTAGATCATGGTAACAGGGAGCTACTGTATATCTTTAGCGAAATATAGTCCCAGTGATTTATGAGTATCCGGTAGGCGCTGCCCATAAATTTCTTACAGGGGAAATAAAAATATTGACAGAAAAGCACAAGCAGAGGGAAGAGCAAAGCAGCGTAGCATCCTTCCACCAGCAAGGTCAGAAAAGAAAAAAAAAAAAAAGAAAATTTATGTGTCCGTCACCCTGAGTGAAGTGAGTGTGTGTGGATGACCTCCCCTTTGTTCTGTGTAATTTGTCAGTGAAGAAGTAAATGCCTGTTAAGTTCCAAATCCTCTCTCATCATTGTGTGAACCTTTGAAACATCACACTGGTGTAAGAAGTCGGATTATTGAGAGATGGACACGAGGATCAAGACAGAGATTTGACAGCTCAAACAGCTCATCGCCCAGATGGAGATGGGCAGCAGAGCATACACGCCAGTCTCCAGGGCTGCTCGCTGCAAAGAATGGGGAAGTGGGCCGGACGGAGCGAGCGTGTCCCATATCCCGCCTTTTTCAAGGCAGGATGGGGAGCACCAGCGGGGAAATGATTAGCTAGCAATGCCCCTGCAGCTGAGGGCAGTGATCAGCATGGAGGCGACCCTCCCAACCCCAATACCACCAACCAGCCAATCTTCCCCGCTTTAGTGGTGAAACCTCGCTGGACAACTACCTCGTCCAGGTTAAATTGGCCACCACGCTCAACAGCTGGACACCTGAAGAGACAGCTGTGCAGGATGCACTGGCTCTGGGGCAGAGCTCTCTGCACGCTGTCCAATCTCTGGCCTTAGGAGCGTCACAGCTGGCCAGCGCTACAGGGAGCACTTTGGAGGCAGTTTGAGAGGCCGACCCATGCTGACCATGCCTGGGAACAGCTGGCCGGCCGCCGGCAGTGCGACCATTAGAGCCTGGGGGCTTATGCAGCTGACATAGTGCAGCTACTCGGACTTCAAGACAGAGGCGGTAAAGAAGCTCACCCTGCAGAATTTTATCCAAGGTCTCCACCCGGCCCATATTAGAGCACCTTGTCAAACTTAATGGAACTTTGTTGCAGTGGTTTAAATCTTATTTATCTGATAGGTTCCAGTTTCTTCATGTCAATAATGAGTTTTCTTCTAACTCAAAGCTCAGTCACAGAGTTCCACAGGGATCTGTGCTAGGCCCTATCCTTTTTAGTTTATATATGCTTCCACTAGACAATATTATTAGAAAGCACTGCATACATTTTCATTGTTATGCAGATGACACACAATTATACTTGTCAATGAAGCCTGATGACAGTAATCAGTTAGCCAAATTAGAGGCTTGCCTTAAGGAAATCAAACCTTGTATGACTTGTAATTTCTTGCTATTAAATTCGGATAAGACTGAAGTCATTCTAGTTGGTCCAAAAAACCTCAGAAATACCTTTCCAAATCAAACTTAGTTTGGATGCTGTTACTCTTTTAATAGTTCTGTGAGGAACCTTGGAGTTATTTTTGATCAAGATCTGTTCTTTAACTCACATATTAAACTTGTTTCTAAGACTGCCTTCTATCATTTGCATAATATTGCCAAGATTAGGAACATCTTGTATTAGTGATGCTGAGAAACTAATTCATGCTTTTGTTAGCTCTAGATTAAATTATTGTAACTCTTTATTATTAGGCTGTCCTAAAGCATCTTTAAAAAGTCTTCAGCTGATCCAAAATGCTGCAGCAAGAGTTTTAACAGGTACTAGAAAGAGAGATCACATCTCTCCAGCTCTGGCCTCCCTTCATTGGCTTCCCGTAGAATTTAGAATTAGGTTTAAAATCCTTCTTCTCACTTACAAAGCTCTAAATAATCAGGCCCCTTTTTATTTAAAAGATCTGTTAGTACCTAATCATCCCAATATAGCACTACGCTCCCAAAATGCAGTATTACTTGTAATGCACAGAATCTCCAGAAGTACAAATGGAGGCAGAGCTTTCAGTTATCAAGCTCCTCTCTTTTGGAACCAGCTGCCAATCTAGATTTGGGAGTCAGACCCGATCTTTATTTTTAAGAATAGGGTTAAAACCTTCCTTTTTGACATAGCCTATAGTTAGGGTGGGATCAGGTGCCCCTGAACTCTCCCTTAGTTATGCTGCTAATAGGTTTAGACAGCCGGGGGGCCTCCAACAATGCACTAGGCTTCACTCCTTTCTTCACTCTCAATGAAATACTTTTGCTGTTGATTAACATCTGTTTGTTCTCTCCCATAGATTGAGTCCCCATCATGCTGTTTGCTCTCTACATGTCTGTTCTTTTCTTCTTCTTCTCTATCCCCTCACCCCCCAGCCTGTCGCAGCAGATGACTGCCCCTCCCTCAGCCTGGTTCTACTGGAGGGTTCTTCCTGCTAAAAGGGAGTTTTTCCTCTCCACTGTCGCCAAGTGCTTGCTCACAGGGGATTGCCTGACTGCTGGGGTCTTTCTGCAATTGTGGGGTTTTCCCCTACAGTTGAAAGTGCTATGAGATGACTGTTGTTGTGAAATGGCGCTATATAAATAAAGTTGAATTGAATAAAATCTGTTACGCCAGCATTTTCCTTTCTGCTCCCAATTTTATTCTTGTGCTTCTGTATTTTTTCTGTTATGAGCTTCTTGACAGAAATGCTAGTGTACAGCCCTAGGATGACGTACACCTTGTGTGTGTTGTGACATCATCGTCATACCTGTGAAAACACATACCAAGCTTTTCAAAACTGCATGGATGGAGTGACAATACTTAACTATCCCCATGCCAGCATGCCACAAGCACTGAGGCGTCAGCACCTGTGGTGCTTTCATTTTTTAAATGTTTTTATGTGCTATGGTTTTCTTGCTTCATTATTTCCCCACATATCATTCAGTTGACATTAAGCAATATAAATGCTGAGTGCAACCAACCACAGTCACCCTATCTTTACATGAGCCACAGTATAAACAGATGGTGACCACAGATCGCCAAGTTCGCACAGGGAATCCAGACAGATGGACCCATGAAGTGTAGCACCTGCTTTTGGCAGAGCACCTCAGCACTGTTGGCTTGACGTAGAGTGGAACAATCACAGGAAATTTGAGTATTGCCGGGTTCTGATGACAGTGAAAGATGAGTTTAATTGTATTAGACAGCCCTGTGCTGGTTATGGTCACTAATGAACTTTTTTAAACCATAGTTTCAGAGATGGGTAGTAGTAGCAAGTTACAAGTACTCAAGCACATGTACTCGGGTAACTTTCACAAATTCGTACTTGCATTCTCATCAGTTTTTCTTCTTAGCAAATTTGAACTAATTGGGGTTTTTTTTAAACTCTGGTTCAATAATATTATTACTGCTTATAATTTTTAAAATTACATTATAGGGCATGTGGCTAATTTGTATTCTCTGACATACATCTAAGAAAAAAACCTGAAAAACTGCAAAGGAGTGAAAATTTGCAATTAAAAAAAGTTGCAAATGTACAAGAAATTGTTATAAAATTATGAGAAAAATGTCAAATTTACAAGAAAAAAGATGCAAATTTATGAGTCAAATGTTGCAAATATGCATGAAATATATCACAATTATCACAAAAGTTAGCAGATTTATCAAATAAGTTTTGAAATGAAAAAAAAGTCACACATTTAAGCAAAAAACAAAAAAACAAAAAACCCACACCAATTTCTGAGAAAAATATCTTAAATGTACCATTCACTGAAAAATTGTGGTTTCTAAGTTTTAACCTTCTGAAATGTGTCAGCTGATCACGTGATTATTGAAAAAAAAAAACCCATCAAAATGCTCAGCCTTTATATTGTTTTTGTGTTTTAGACTTTAACTTCTGGGTTTATTCCACTACGTCAAGAAAAGGTAAGTCCAGCCTTGATGCATGCCGTTGCTCTATTATTGGCCAGCATAGCTGTCTGTCTGCAACCATATGTAACGGAGTCAATAAAAAGTATTCCTATGTGGGTTGCCAAGTAGGACGACCCTCTTCATGACTCAGGTAGAGTGCCGGACTCCAGGGCGGGAGGTTATGAGTTCAAACCCCTGATTGGGCACCACCAGTTGGGCTTAACCGCCCATCCCCTTGATCATAATTGGCATTGTTGGCAGGACTTAGTGGTGGTGCATTGGTCCTATTCACCAGATGCCACCAGTGTGTTGGTCCCGCAAGTAGTGCTTGGTCCCCACCACAAGAGGTGTTGCTAGTAGGACTCACTGGTGTTGACAGAGTCAGAAGGCAGACACCCTTAAAGCTTAAATGCACCTCTGACATCAGGACGATGTCAAAAATCCAAGGAGGAATATGTAACAGAGTCAATAAAAAGCATTCCCACTTGGCTTGCCAAGTGAGTCGACAAACCTCCGGTTGGACACCACCAGTTGGACTTAATGGCCCATCCCCTTGGTCACACACAGATGAGCAAGGAGGCCAGCCAAGGCATTAGCTTCAGAGTTAACATTGCTACTAGTAAGCTGACTTACCAAGCAGGGTTTATATTGTTATTACCGCCGCGAAGGTGGTTATGTAATTGGGGTGGTTTGTCTGTTTGTCCGTCTGTTAGCAGGATTACACAAAAACTGCTGGATGGATTTTGATGAAATTTTCACCAGAGGTACACCTATTAGGCCCCAGGATGAACCCATTAAATTTTGGTGATGATCTGAGAGTGTATACCTCTACCAAGGACCTTGTTTGTATTTCTGGAGCAGGATTACACAAAAACTACTACATGGATTTGGATGAAATTTTCACCTGAGGTGGTCCTTAGGCTAGAGAGGAACTCATAATATTTTGGTGATGATCTCAGAATGCATACTTCTACCAAGGCTCTCATCTTCGCACGCAGTGTTAGCAAGAATACTCCAAAACTACTGGATGGATTTGGATGAATTATTTTACTAGAGGTAGTCCTTGGTCTATAGAGGAACCTATAACATTTTGGTGATAATCTGAAAATTCATACCTCCACCAAGGCTCTTATCTTCTTACACTGTGTTAGCAAGAACACTCCAAAACAAACCCATTACATTTTGGAGGTGATCCATGAGGGGTGGGCTTGGTGGAGGTATGCACTCTCTGAGTGCTTTTCTAGTTTTCTTTAGATTTCAGTCACCATGATATACACCCCTGTTTTCACCTGGTTCACTAATCCACAGTCGATATCTCACATCATTCTGGTTTATTTTGCTATATTTCTGTGCTACATCTATCTGTTTGCATTAGCTTGGCTGCCTGACGTTAGCTTAGCTGTTGATCCGGCTTGTCTTGAATGCGTTTTTCTATAGATTCTATTCACCCCCACTGGAGTCCTTGTTTTTCTACAACACTTGACCATATGTCATTCTTTGACATTATTTTAGTTTATTTTCTTGTGGTATTATCCATACCGGGAGCAAAGGCAGCTAGCTGAAGCTAGCAGTTTAGTTACTCATTCACAAATATTTCTACGCTTATTCTACTCCAGGGACCGGTCATATCCTACCAACCACTGAAACCACACACCCCTGTCCACCAAGGATGTATTATAGGGCTGTCTACACATCCGGGTACTTGCATAACGCGCAAAGTGCGGAGGTAAGAAAAGCCGGCAGTTTACCATTGAAACAATATGGCATCAATATTATGACGAGCTTTCACCGCAAGATCGGATCAGATATGATCAAAAACTTTAAATTTGTGATCTCAAAAAGTGTCCCTACCATCTGTGACGTTGTTATTTATAGTTCATATTGTTCTGCATTGGAGCTTTTATTTGTGTAGCATGGGGTGGTGGCTCTATATCTTCCGGTTTCGCCAACCCTGTGTGTATAAGAAGGGCTGCAGGTAGGGGGGGCGGTCTCTCCCGCCTTTACCTCTGCTTGCGATTGCATGTGTAGTTAGGTGCACGGAGCCCTGTATTTAATAAACGAGTGTTCAGCTCCACTCCTGGCATTCTCCTTGACTCCAAACTCAGACATAGCATTTTGGCAATGAGAAGTAAAACCATGGAAGCGTGTGGAACACCAATTCGGCCATTCTTGGTTGATGTATATAGGTTTTATAGTCATATTAGTTTTTACTTTCCATGGGTAATCCCTTTGTCTGTCATGTGTGTGTTTCTGTTGTTTGGTTGTCAACTGTCATGCTGCTGTTACACTGCAATTTCCCAGTTTGGGATCAATAAAGTACATCTATCTATTCTTGGAGCTCCCGGGTGAGCCGCCTGTACCGTGGCCTCAGTGGTACAAAGCTTTTCAAACGTATATGGTGGCATTGGACCTGGGAAGGATGGAGAAGCTGAGGGTACGAGCGTTGCTTGTGCACCACCTGGGAATGGAGGGACAGAGAATTTTGGGCATGCTTGGTGATGCGGACAATTATGAAGAAGTGGTGGAGTTAATGGTGCACCATTTCAGGGCGCCGGACAACATCATCGTCCGGAGGATTAAGTTCAGACAGTGCTGTCAACAGGTAGGCAAACCCATCCAGTGGTTCGTATCGGACTTGAGGCAGTTGGCCACTGAGTGTCAATTCGGGCCATTGGAGGAAGAAGTGGTTTGCGACTAGTTGACGGAACACATCAACTATGCTGCAGTCCGCGCCAAGCTGCTCGCATTCCCGGGTGAGTTGACGCTGGCCAGAGCCGTTGAGTTGGTGCTCCAGCAGACAAGCTAAGTCGGGAGCTAAGCAAGCGTCTATCACCGAGAGATTTACGATCCCCCATGGCTACGCAGGTAGTGGACCCGGACAGCGATTGGAGCATTGAGGACGACGTGGAGGGGGCCAAAGTGGACAGGCCTTGTCGTGCTCAGGGTCGCCGCGGGAAGGCCCCACTGCCAGTGTCCGAGTCGCCCTGGACGAGGGTACCGGGTGGCATGGGGGAGAGTCTGCGGCGGTGAGCGATGCCCAAAAGATGGTCCCAGGTGTTCCTGCAGCTCGACCGTGGTGGGCCAGTGAACACGGGGCCACATCGGTAGGGTCCGCAGTGGGTTTACAAGCAGTCAGGGCAGGACCGAGTGGCACTGGGTGGGCGAGTGCCAGGCGGAGACACTGAAGGCCGAGCAGGGCTCCACTTGGAGTCGCGGACTGGGTTCAGGCTCGGGCAGAGGTGAGGTCCAGGCGGGTGAGAGCAAAGCGGAAGATGGAGCAGTACCAGGTCCGGCTGCAGGTGACGGACGAGCAGCAGGATGGTTACCTTCTGCTGTCGGATGGCTCGAGGCGTCATCCTAATGAGTTACGGTGTGCCCCGGAGAAGGCAGTTGGGCATGGCCCTAGACGACTGGAGCGTCCAGAGGTGTCGAGAAGGCGGCGCACTGGAATTGAGGCGACCAGCTGTGGCCCAGGAAGCAAGCCTCCTCAAGGGGCGGACTGAATGGTGAATGGTCTGGGGGGGGGGGGTGCACCGGTCATCTCACCGAGCTATGGATATGGATATGTTATTAGTCATTAATCTGTATTTATAGTTCTGGGATTATTCTGGCGTTCTGTTTTAAGTAGGAGACATGGCAGTAGTTTTCTTTTTAGTTTATAATGGGACTTTTATATATCATAGGCAGCAGAATAACCCGCCTCGCCGTGTGTGTGTGTGTGGGGGCGGGGTGGGGTAGGATGGCAGTCTACCCAGCTCCCCTAATTTTAGTTGTTTTGTGTGAATGCCATAGGCCCCTTTTGTGATTTCAGTTTAGTTATGTTTAGCTGATGATTCGGGTTCCAAATTGGGGTGGGTTCTAATTGTGTGCGTGTTTTGGTCTTTTCTGCAGGGGGGTGAAATGTGATGTTATTTATAGTTCATATTGTTCTGCATTGGAGCTTTTATTTGTGTAGCACGGGGTTGTGGCTCCATCTTCTGGTTCCGCCAACCCCGTGTGTATAAGAAGGGCTGCAGGTAGGGGTGCAGTCTCTTCCGCCTTTACCTCTGCTTGCGGTCACATGTGTAGTTAGGTGCACGGAGCCCTGTATTTAATAAATGAGTGTTCAGCTCCACTCCTGGCATTCTCCTTGACTCCAAACTCAGACATAACACCATCTACCAGGCAGTATGTGGAAGAATGATTCAACAGTGTCCAGAAACAATATTTATTGATATTTGTAACGGCGAATAAATGCACCAGCTTGGCTGTGCATTGGCAGAACACTCCAATAATAGAACATAAATTGTACCTGCTGTGGAAGTCGCCAAAAAGCCGTCATGTTTAGGTTTGCAAAATTTATCCACCAGAGCTCACAGGAAAAACAGCCTCCTGTCTCCCATTCGGAAGCCGCAGTTTATTTATTACACTCTTTAAAAAAAAAATTACACTCGTTCGCCCTGTTAATACCAACACTTTGTTTCAGCTCTACAGAGCTTCGGTCCATTTGACAGCAGGTGAGTGTCAATCTTATTTTTAAATTAGTTTAATTGCAGTGTTGATACGTTTACTCTGAGGCTGATAAACAGCTCAAATTGGAATTAATATTTCTACTGAGCCAACACATTTCTATGCTAATGCTAATTTAGCCATTAACTCCCTCTGATGCAAATTCAGGTGTTTTTCGCATGTTTATGTTAACTTTAAGTGTAGGCAAGTTACTTTTAATGATCAATAAGAATCATAGTTTGGTAAACAGACATACCTGCAGCAGGAGCAATCACCATTTGTGGCGAGACGGAGATGTGGGTCAAATCATCCCTCAGCCAACTCATATGAAAAGGCAGCCCACAAAATCCTCCTTTGGTAAGCTTTGCTGGCCGATATGAATCTAAAAAAAAAAATTATATTCTGATTGCTATCTGTTATGAGGGGATTTGAGACAATGTGCTGGCTACGTCATCACACCGACATATATATGGGAGTGTCAGCTATTACAGGGCTCTCTTGCCCAGGCGACTCGGTACAACGTGGTATATGTAATGCCATGTATATCATCATCACATCATCATAGCAGTCTGCCGTATATATAGTTTTGGTAATAAAGCCAGTTCCAGTGCAGCACTCTTGTCCGTCTCTTTAGTGCCAGGTTTGTGGACATAACATTTGGCAACAGAGGATTAACCATGGAGGCATGCGTAACACCGCTGCGGCCTTTCCTGGAGCTCCCAGGGGAACTGCCAGTTCCTTGGCCTTGTTGGCTGGAGGCGTTCAAGGTTTATGTTACAGCGTTGGACTTGGGAAAGTTAGATAAGGTGAGGATGCAGGCGCTGCTTGTCCACAACCTGGGCATAGAGGGTCAGAGGATTCTCTACACGCTGGCCATGATGGACTCATATGAGGAGGTTGTGGAGCTAATAGCTAACCATTTTGTTGCATCGGACAATGTGACAGTATGACGGATTTGCTTTTGCCAGAGAGTCGGTGAGCCAATTCAGCAGTTCGTCGCTGACCTGAGAAAGCTAGCTAGTGTGTGCCATTTTGGGCTGCTGAAGGACGAAATGGTGTGGGACCAATTGGCCAAACACACATGCAATGCTGTGCTACGAGTTAGGTTGCTAACGGCAGCAAACAACCTGACACTAGCTAGAGCAGTTGAGCTAGCTTTTCAGCTAGAAACAGCAGACAAGTTAGCCAAGGAGCTAAATGGGCGCCAGACGCAGAGGCTACCTGGACAGTCAACGCTAGCTAACGCTGTGGACACGGAGGATGAAGAGTACAAAGCAGAAGAGTATGAGGCGTATGCAGTGAGCCAAAGGTCTGCTCCGGAAGGCCCCGTCTGCTGGGGTTGTGGGTCCCTGACGCACCAG
Source organism: Pholidichthys leucotaenia (assembly GCA_020510985.1). Taxonomy (NCBI): domain Eukaryota; kingdom Metazoa; phylum Chordata; class Actinopteri; order Cichliformes; family Pholidichthyidae; genus Pholidichthys; species Pholidichthys leucotaenia. The sequence goes on from CM035836.1 coordinate 401,338,560, forward strand.
GACGGAGCACGAGTTTGCCCGGCAAGAGGAAAACGGTGTAACAGGTGTGGACGCCTGGACCATTTCATCAGGGTATGCCAGTCGCTAGCACCGTGGGACCTATCAATTGAGCCAGCCGACACGCCAACAACGACCATCTACTCAGTAAGCCCCAACATCAACGGTTACTCATATTGCACAGTTGAATTGGATGGAGTGGCTGTACCATTCCTGCTTGACACAGTGGCGGTGCGGTCAATGTTGAACTGGGCCTTGTGAAAGAGTTTTTCCCCCCCAACCACAGAATCAGAAAGAGCCCAACACCGCTGTAGGGGTACAATGGTCACAGACTGTGTAATGTTGGGCAGTGAAACTGACTGCTTGCTACAAGTCCAAAGCCATGTACGACTTCACGTTCCAGGTGGCAGCGCACGGTGACAACATTATGGGTTGCGACCTTTTCTATGGACTAGGCTTCGCCATTAGGGACTGCGCTGGGTTCGAATGGTCCGGGTGCAGCAGTTGGAGCACACCGGTCCTGGTGGATGACGCTGTGGTGTGGGATGAGGTACTTACAGATGGTACCGACACCAAAGTGCACATTTCGCACTCTCGGGAGGACAGCCATCCAAAGGGGGAACTGGACTGCTTCAGTACCCGTGATGAGCCTCAACCAACAATGGAGACGACAGGTGAAGGGTCCGCTGCGAAAGTGGTGACTGCTGAACTGCCTCAGCATGACAGAGGTACAGTACCAAGTCGAATGAGCGTCCAGAGCCACCAGGAGCACAGCAGCACATAAAGCCAAGTAAAGTACCGTTTCAGGTCATGGACTGGGTTCAGGTTCACACCGGCGAGAGATCAGGATGGTGACTGACCAGGCCACAGCCAGTGAGACAACAGGCACCACTGAGGATCGTGGTGAAGCTGGGGACAGCATGCTTTCGACTGACGGATGGCTCGGTTCGACACGCAAACCAGGTGCAGCGTGTCCAGGTGGCTGCTCCATGTGACGAGGCTGCGCAGGAGTCAGAGGATGCGGCATGGGATCTGGGCCCCGCTTGTCTCGGGGGTCTGGTGCCTCCAGGGGCACGTCCGCTGCTGGGCCCCTGCAGGGTCCCCCGGTAGAACCACCCTTGTCATGGGAGACTGTAAAGACAAAAGGACTCTTTAGTTAGGAGCACGGCTGGGAAAAGGCAAGTAGCAGAATACTCCACTTAGCCGTGCCGGGTTCAGTGGCAGTCTACCCATGGACCTTAGTTTTAGGTTTGGCTGTTGTGTTAAAATGTGTTGACTGTTTTTTTTGTGTGTGTTTGTTGGGGTTTCTTGTATACCAAATTGGGGTGGGTGTTAATTAGATGTGTTTTGCAAAGGGGTAGAGAATGTTATGAGGGGATTTGAGACAATGTGCAGCACGATGACGTGGCTGGCTGGTGACGTCATCACGCTGACATATATATATGGGAGTGTCGGCCATTACGGGGCTCTCTTGCACAGGCAACTCGGTACAGTATGGTGTATGTAATGCCGTGTATATGCACTACCGTTCAAAAGTTTGGGGTCACCCAGACAATTATTTTGTGTTTTCCATGAAAAGTCACACTCATTTACCACCATGAGTTGTAAAATGAATAGAAAATATAGTCAAGACATTGACAAGGTTAGAAATAATGATTTGTATTTGAAATAATAATTTTTTCCAGATACTCAACCTGCTCAAAGGAAGGTCAGTTTTATAGCTTCTCTAACCAGCTAAACTGTTTTCAGCTGTGCTAACATGATTGCACAAGGGTTTTCCAATCATCCATTAGCCTTCTGACGCAATGAGCAAACACATTGTACCATTAGAACACTGGAGTGATAGTTGCTGGAAATGGGCCTCTATACACCTATGTAGATATTGCACCAAAAAACAGACATTTGAAGCTACAATAGTCATTTACCACATTAGCAATGTATATTAGACATTAGAGTGTATTTCTGATTAGTTTAACGTTATCGTCATTGAAAAAAACAGTGCTTTTCTTTCAAAAATAAGGAAATTTCTAAGTGACCTCAACCTTTTGAACGCTAGTGTAGTTTTGGTAATAAAGCCAGTTCCAATGCAGCACCCTTGTCCGTCTCTTTACTGCCAGGTTTGTGGACATAACACTATCACCATCTTTTGTAAGAGGGTGATGGCTGCATGAGCCAGTTGCACACCATTTCAACATTTTCTTTGTTTAAATTTAACTAACATTGCCATAGAAATGCATTGAAATCGTCATTTTTTATACCTCTGCACGTCGTTCAGCGCATTCATGAGATCAGTGATGTAAGCATAGGCAGCCCTATTTTATTCCTTCTTTGAGATAAATTTACATTAGTTGGCTCAGTCTCTCTTTTTAGCTTGGAACTAGCTAGCCAAGAGTAGCAATAGTTTGGTAAGAGAGAGATGTTAGATATTCCTATATCCAAGCAGCATGGACGTGATGGCGCAGGCATGGATGATGTCATCACACCATGCCTATATTAGGGGACTGACAGCGGGAGACTGTCTCTTTGGTGCTCCACCTCTAGCAACACACCAGCCTGTACTCCCAGTTAGCCAGCATAATAACAGCTCTGTATGCAACACATGCTACCAGCTTTCTGTTAATAAAACCACCGTTCAGTACGGCCACCGCCTCCGCTGTCCATATTTCTCAGACATAACAATGGCGATGAGGAGAAAAATTGGTCTTCTGGAGGAAATGTTTTTCCTGAAGATGGAAGCGTGTCCGGCACCCCGGCCAGAGAGTGAGGTGGCTAGACGAATCAAGCTCCGCCAACGCCGACAGGGACTGGGAGAGACAACCCAACAGTATGTTGTGGACCTTTGCTGTCTGGCGAGCACATGCAGGTTTGGCCAACTAGAGGACAAAATGGAGTGGGACCAGCTAGCGGAGCACACTAGCAGCCTGCGGCTGTGGGTGAAGTTATTGATTGCACTGCATGACCCCAGTGTTTCAGCGTTCCAGCTGGAGGCCACTGACAAGCTAACATCACAGCTAGGTGAACGACAACAGACCCCTCTAGCTCAAGCAGTTACCCTGGCAGAAGAACCTGACTACACTGCAACCTTCTGGGAGGATGCCGAGGTAAACGTTACAGGAAAACGGAACATCATGAGACAGCAAGCGTGCGGTAACTGTGGTTCCCCAACACACCAAGCGTGCTCCTGCCCGGCAAGGGGGCAGCAATGCCAGCACAGAGAAAGGGCATAAACTGGACTCATCTCTGATCCTTGCTCGGCATAAGCCTCAGGGAGCCGCCGCAGCGCTGCAGGAGAGAGAGTTCGTGGCCAAAGGGAACCCCGGTGAACGACGACAACCTGGCGCTGGCGACAGCGATACAACACCGCGACCACAATCAGCACCAGGAGAGAGGAGGCAGAAGCCAGACTCATCTTGCATCCTCACCCGGCATCAGCCTCAGGGAGCCGCTGCAGTGCTGCAGGATACAGAGTTCATGGCCCAGCAGGACCCAGCAGAGCAACGCCAATCCAGAGCGCGTCCTGCCACTGGTGTGAATGGCACACTGCCACAATAGCAACCAGCATCCGGGACAAGAGAACAGCAATGCAGCAGCCAAACTGATCGCCGCTTGCAATGCTTGATTGAGTTCGGGTATGCCGATCCGAACACCCAGATGACCTGCAGATGCTCCTGTCACCGCCGATGCAGATCACCACACAGTTGAAGCCAGCCACCTTCCAGATGGCTGATGGTCCGAGATGGCACGCCAGTCATCTGTGAAAGGTAAGAGCAGCTGCCCCAGACCAAGCCATGATGCTGGAACCGATCCAGCCAGTGTGGGACCCGGACTGGGACCTTGCAGCACAACACCCAGATCCGCCACACTTTGCGCCTCCAGGGCCGCGCCCATAGTGGGCTCGCCAGAGGCCCCAGAATTCAAACCACAGCAGTGACTCTGTTAAGACTGTCTAGTGGAGCACGACTGTTCACAGTGGCAGAATAACCCACTCAGTCGTGCAGGGTCAACTGGTGGTCCACCTGATGGCCCAGGTTCTGTTTAAAATACTGTTGTGAGTTTTAAGAGTTTTGAAAATGTTAATAATGATTTGGCTTTCCTGGGGGGGGGGGGGTGAATGTTAGATATTCCCATATTAACAACAAGCAGCACGGACGTGACGGTGCAGACGCAGATGATGTCATCATGCCGTGCCTACTATATTAGGGGACTGACGGCAGGAGACTGTCTCTTTGGCACTCCGCCTCTAGCAATACTCCAGCCTGTACTCCCAGTTAGCTAGCATAATAACAGCTCTGTATGTAACAGGTGCTACCAGCTTTCTGTTAATAAAACCACCGTTCAGCACAGCCACCACCTCTGCTGTCCATATTTCTCAGACATAACAGGAGGGCGGAGTTAAATGCGAGTCTTGGAGAATTTAAAGAGACATGCATTGAAATGAGCTATTCTGAATAAGGCTGCAAAGATTCACAATGATGCTGAAATAATTAAACATTTATAAGCAATTTGACCAAAATGTGCCAAAAACATTTCATTAAGACCCATGGGCACTGTTTAAATTTGGAAAAAGTGCAGTGAATGGGATGTTTAAATCTAAAATAAAACCAGAGAAAACCCTCACTAATAGGTAAGAGTAAGAAAGTTTTACTCAGTAAAACATTTTGAGAGTAGTCATTACTCAAGTAACATTTTTACTTGTTAGCTTCTTACTCTAGCTCAAGTAATTTTTGTTGAGACAACTTTTACTTCTAATGGAGTAAACAACATTATGCAGTAACACTTTTATTTGGGTACAATTTTTTGGCTACTCTACCCACTTCTGCATTTTTCATATTCATGAATGAAATTTACAGTTGGATTAATAGTCAACCATAATGATATTTTTTTAAAGTTTAGTATGTTAACTACAGTATAACATGTGACAGAGATAAATTAGATATGGTACACAATTTTAAACTAGATTAAAAACACAAGGAACACCTTCATGGTCCCACTGCATAAATAAATCTGTTGTCGGGGTTTGATAAGGTTGTAACCAACAATCAACCATAATGATATCCAGGTGTTGACATTTCTTGCCTTCAGAAATTCCTGTTTTGTTTTCTTCTAACAAGCTCCCCTCCTCCCTGACGGAAATTACAGTGTTTGTATTTGAGTTTTGAATCTTTTTGTTTGTTTGTTTTCAGTAATCATGTTTCAGATGAAAAGCTTTTCCCCTAAAAACATCACAAAGCAAACGTGTGACAGCAGTATGACAGTTGGGAATGATGTGATCAACATTCACAAAGATGCTCTGGGTGTTTTATAAATTTGCTCTGACGATTTTGTTTATGTTGGATATTAATTAAACCCAGATGGCCGTAGGAGGTGGTTGGCACTGACATGATCTGGAAAGAGGAGAAGGAGTCCATGTAATAATTGGATGAGACTTCACACCTGTTAACTGAGAGGCTCTTGAAATTACTTCAGATACTCCCTTATAATTTCAGCCAGTGATGCAATAATTTGGGAAGTCACAACACTAAAATTGGCCCATCAATCAATCAATCAATCAAAGACTTTATTCCAGACTCAAGGTCCATCAAAAAAAAGTAAAACAGTTGAAACAATCAAAAAGTTACAAAAAACACTAAGACACAACTGCTAAGAGAAGTACAAAGACAGTACAGACTTTAAAAAGACTTAAAGACTACTGTACCAGTGCCTTCTAAACTGTGACTGACAGCGAATAGAACTGAGCTTAATGCTAGACATGACTTGAATGATTTCATTTCTAGATACATCAAGCCGACAGATGAATTTATACATAAGATTCCTTATTACTGCATGCAGAGTATTTACACGTGATGAGACAAATAACTCGGAAGCACTGCACCATCGAGGCTTTTTAAGTAAAATTCTTAAGGCATCATTGTAGGCAACCTGTAATTTCTGCATACTTTGTTTCCTATAATTTATCCATAAATGAGCAGTGTATAAAGGTGTACAGTAGGTTTTAAAAAGAACCAGTTTCACCTCATCTGAACAAAAACCAAATCTGCGTGCAAGAATATTTGCTTGCATGTAGGTTTTGCAGCGTTGTCTGAAAATATCATCATCATCAGTCATTCTATCATTAATAAAATGTCCCAGATATTTAATTTTATCCCTGACAATTAATTCCCTGCCTGCCAATTCAAAGAGAGGGAATTTCATTAACAAATCTTCTTTAGTGCGGCAAATCAGCACACAACTCTTATTTGTATTATATTTTATGTCATTTTCCTCTCCATAAGCACTACACACTCTTAATAACTCCTGAAGACAAGCACTACTTGGACTGAGGATAACTAGATCATCAGCATACATAAAATGATTCACTAACTTATTCCCTATTAAACACCCAGTTTTACAGGCATTCAGTTGCTTTGACAACTCATCCATGTAAAGATTAAATAGAATAGGGGACAGTATACTGCCCTGTCTGACACCACTGCTCACACCAAACGGGGATGAATGACTCTTCCCCCATTTCACCAGCATCTTCTGATGTGCGTACCAGTAAATCAGGATACGTACTAAGTACTTGGGAACCCCCCTGTCAATCATTTTCCTAAACAATATCCTGTGATTAACACGATCAAACGCCTTGGAGGCGTCAATAAAACACAGAAAAACTGAAGAACTTTGATTTCTGTACTTATTTATAATTTCTTTTAAAGCATATATGCACAGATCTGTTCCATGATGGGGTTTGAATCCAAATTGATGATCAGTAGATTTGATGAATACATTTAATTTTTCAAACATGATTTTTTCCAGAACTTTAGATATTATATTAGCTATAGCTATGGGCCTGTAATTATCCAGGCTACACAGCTTGCCAGCTTTATCTTTAATGACTGGTGCCAACACAACAGACAATAAAGATTCTGGTAACATCCCATGAATCATGAAGCTGGTGAAAAAGATTGCAAGAAGAGGAGCAATTCTTGAGCTAGCATATTTAAGATGCTCAGCAGAAATACAGTCTAAACCACTCGCTTTGTTATCCGATAGCTCTCTAATGGCTTTGGTCACTGCATGAGTGTCAATCAGGAGTGAATCGTCCCTTTCTACTTTCCCTACCTTATAAGTTTCATCCTTAGTTGAATTAAATAATGAGTAAAAGTGTTGCCGCCATAGATCCGCAATATTTTCTGTACCTGAAATGCCTTCCAGGGTACAGGGCAAAGACGTTTTACTGTTACTAATCCGTCTAAGCTCCTTCCAAAAATCTGTGACATTCTTATCTAACAATTTCTTGGCCAAGGAATTACTTCTCATTAGCTGCTCATTTTTAGAAATATGACAAATAGCATACTTAAACTTTGCATTTGTACATTTCTTCATCTCAAATTCTGGCCCTTGTCTGGGTCATCCATATGGTCTCTGGTAACTTTTTTTTTTTTTTTTAACACAGCTAAACCATCTGATCTTAGTCAAGCTGCTGAACTCAACCTCTTATTATTCCTCGTATTGACTTTGAGTTGGCATACTTACTGTATAAATATAGTATATGGAATGTGGGGCAAAAAAGGAAAAAAACTGCTTTTCCTCCTGTTTTCCCGTTACTAAGCCTACCCCCCCCCCCCATACTTACCATGTAACTTATGAGCTGCATTATAAAGTCCTTTCATGCACAACATTGAAGAGGTTTGATTTTATTAAATAAAAATGTAACTTTTTTTTTCTACTGCTAGCACAAAGAGCCAGTATCACTGTCTGTTTGTGGCACATATACAGCTTATGGACACAGCTGGACAACCTTAGGATTGCCACACAGACAATATTCAAATGTTAACCGACTTATGTCTGCTGAAATTACCGACATAAGGACAGTTTCAACTGATTTCTGACAACTGCCCTCTGTAGGAGCAACTTCACCAGATCTCACAGAAATTTATGTAAATATGCATGACTTCAGAAGATAAACAAATATGGAGGGCAACTGGAACCATCAGCTGGCTTTAATCTTATGCATTCGGTTTTGCAGTGAACAAAAACGAGAAAAAGACTAGAAAAGCACTCAGAGAGTGCATACTTCTGCCAAGGCTCCTTCCATCCCTCATGGATCACCTCCAAAATGTAATGGGTTTGTGTGTAGGCCTAGAGCCACTTCTGGTTAAAATTGCATCAAGGTTTGCCCATTCGTTTTGGAGTATTGTTGCTAACACACTATGAGAAGATAAGAGCCTTGGCTGAGGTATGCATTCTCAGATCATCACCAAAATGTAATGGGTTCGTCTCTAGGCCAAGAGCAACCTCTGGTGGAAATTTCATTGAAATCTATCCAGTAATTTTTGTGTAATCCTGCTGCACAAATACAAACAAAGCCCTTGGTGGATGTATGCACTCTCAGATCATCACCAAAATCTAATCATCTGTTCCCTGTGCCATTACACACCTTACCTAAAAATTTCATCTACATCCGCTCATAACTTTTTGAGTAATGTTGCTAGCAGACAAACAAGCAAACCAAAGCCGGCAAAAACATAACCTCCTTGGTGGAGGTTAATATAGTGAATTCTGGATGAGAAGAAGCCCGACCTATATACTTCGGAGCAGGAGCTGGAGGGGAGTACCCAACATCTGATGCTTCCCAGTTGGCTTGCTCTTATTGGTGTTATGTCTCAGGGCACGAAGCAGGTAGAGGAAGAGGACCCAGATGCAGACAGAAATGCAGGCTGACAAAGATTTATTAAAATTCAACAAAGACCAAAGCACAAACCAGAAAAGCTAACTGAACTTTTACACTGAATAACTGTGAAAACAAGATTGTGGCACAGGCACCAGATAAAATGCTAAACTTAAACACTGGGAAAATGTAAACTAAATGAAAGCAAAAAGGCCATTAAATGTAAACAAACAGAGAGGCACTCTTGACACGGGAACATAATCTGGGGAACACGGAGGGGAGACACATGAGAAAAACATTTAAGGTAGAGAGGCAAGGGATGGGAAACAGCTGAGAACAATCGAGCAGGTGCAGAGACTCACACTAATGAGAGAGGTAGAGACTGGGAAATGATCAGGCAAAACAACAAAGGGAACACAAACACGGACAGAGATAAACACAAGGAACCAGGACCTAAAAGGCAAAACAGGACAAAGGTGTACTACAAGGAAAAACATAAAACCAGGAATAACATAACTAAAGAGAATTACCAGAAATTAAACCCAAAAGTAAACTGGAAATCACAAAAAGTACTAGCAGGAAATGCTTTCAAAATAAGACATGGATCAAGTTAAACTAAACTAACCCAGAAGAACACAGGAAACACTTTCAGAATAAAGCTAAAATTAAAGGTGACTAAACTAAGCAAGAATAATAATAATAATAATAATAATAATAATAATACATCAGTCTTATACAGCGCGTTTCTAAATACTCGAAGACGCTTTACAAAGCAGCATAGGGACAAACATACAGAGAACGGGGAAACAGACAAGGTAGGTACACATGGGACTACAGATGAAAACTAGCCTTTTGGCTAATTCTGGCTTTTTTAACCATGTGTAATCATGTGTTTTATGAAATTGCATTGTCCCTTTTCAAATAAACTAAACTAAACTAAACTAAACTAAACATAGGTAGAAGAGGCAGTCAGTTTTCATAGGTAGATTTGAAAAGATGGGTTTTGAGTTGACTTTTGAAAGAAGCAAGTGTGTTGGCAGACCGGATGTGAAGGGGCAAGGAATTCCAGAGGGTTGGTGCGGCGATGGTGAATGATCTATCACCCAGGGTGCGGAATTTTGTCTTGGTGATGGGGGTAAGAAGGTGAGTGTCAGCAGAGCGGAGGAGACGAGTGGGGGAATGACGAGACAGAAGGTCAGTTAGGTATGAGGGGGCGAGGTTATGAAGAGCTTTATACAGTGGGGGAAAAAAGTATTTAGTCAGCCACCAATTGTGCAAGTTCTCCCACTTAAAAGATGAGAGAGGTCTCTAATTTTCATCATAGGTATACCTCAACTATGAAAGACAAAATGAGAAAAAAAAAATCCAGAAAATCACATTGAAGGATTTTTAATGAATTAATTGGTAAATTCCTTGGTAAAATAAGTATTTGGTCAATAACAAAAGTTCATCTCAATACTTTGTTATATACCCTTTGTTGGCAATGACAGAGGTCAAACGTTTTCTGTAAGTCTTCACAAGGTTTTCACACACTGTTGCTGGTATTTTGGCCCATTCCTCCATGCAGATCTCCTCTAGAGCAGTGATGTTTTGGGGGTGTCGCTGGGCAACACGGACTTTCAACTCCCTCCAGAGATTTTCTATGGGGTTGAGATCTGGAGACTGGCTAGGCCACTCCAGGACCTTGAAATGCTTCTTACGAAGCCACTCCTTCGTTGCCTGGGCGGTGTGTTTGGGATCATTGTCATGCTGAAAGACCCAGCCATGTTTCATCTTCAATGCCCTTGCTGATGGAAAGAGGTTTTCACTCAAAATCTCATGATACATGGCCCCATTCATTCTTTCCTTTACACGGATCAGTCGTCCTGGTCCCTTTGCAGAAAAACAGCCCCAAAGTATGATGTTTTCACCCCCATGCTTCACAGTAGGTATGGTGTTCTTTCTCCTCCAAACACGGCAAGTTGAGTTTTTACCAAAAAGTTCTATTTTTTTTTTCCACAATATCTTTATTGAACCTTTTTTTTTTTTTTTAACAAACATGATACAAACAATCAAACACTAACACTAAAGTACTACAAAAAAAAAAAAAATGCACTAAAAACACCAACAACCACCAACAAAATCAAGTCTTCAACAATGCTCCTCTGTTTAGTCTAGACAATCCAATACATAAGTATACATATTATGTTCACCAGTTTGGAATTTACAAGGTCCACACACATCATTCACCTTCTTCTTCAAGAGTTATGTTTAAATTTTTTACATAATCAATAAAAGGTCTCCATATATTCTCAAACACAATTTCCTTTGATTTCAGTATATATGTTATTCTTTCTAATGGAAGGTTTGTTAACATCTGTCTTAACCACTGAGTCACATCTGGTCTATGAGTCTTTTTCCATAATAGTGCAATACATTTTTTGGCATTAAGCAAACTGAGGTCTATGAATGTTCTTTCACTTTTATTGAAATTATGCTTTTCTGGGTACAGACCCAACAAAACCAGGTTAGGATTCAATATGATTTGTTTTGAGATTATTTTTTCAATTGTTACCCTCACCTCTTCCCAAAACATTCTTATTAATCTACATTCCCATAAACAATGAAATAGGGTTCCTTTACTTTCCATGCATTTTGTGCATGTATCTGGTATATTTTTGTTATATCTATTTAACTCCTCCGGTGTAACATACATCCGCATTAACCATTTGAAATGTATCAATTTAAGGCGTGCATTTATTGATTTGGTTTGAGCTTCTGTACAAGCCAATTCCCATTGTTCCTCTGAAATTTCAATTTGCAGATCTTCTTTCCAGTAGTTTAATCTTTTCAGTGAATTTTCACTTGAAGATAGTGTCAATGAGTTATAAAACTCTGAAATAATACCCTTTCTTTTACTATCTTTCATCATCATTTTTTCCAAGGATGAATAAATAGGTCGAGTGAGAGCTTTATTTTGATTTGATCGAATAAAGTTTCTAAGTTGAAGATATTTAAAAAAATGTGTTCTATTGAGATTAAATTTGATCCTCAGCTCTTCAAAAGACATTATGTTGTCTGCACATGGCAAATATAAATCCTGAATCTTTTGTATCCCTTTTAAATTCCATACTTTAAATACAGCGTCCGCTCTCCCTGGTTTAAAATATTGATTACCCCATATTGGACTAAATTGTGACAATAACTGTGGTTCTTTTAAATAGTTTTTAGCTTCACACCATATTTTGATCATATGCTTTACAAATGGATTTTTAACTTGTTTTTGTAATTTTTTTGCCGAATCTGAGTATATGAATATGGGAAGAGGTAAAGGTAAATTGTATGATTCCATTTCAGTCCAGTGAGGGAGATCATTTGATGAAAAATAATATGTCATAGACCTCAGTTGTGCCGACCAATAATACAACATAAAATTTGGACATTTCAGACCTCCACGATCAAATGGTAAATATAATAAAGACAGACGTAATCTAGCCCTCCTGTTGTTCCATATAAATTCCACTAACTTTTTTTTTATTCTTGAGAATAGATCTAAAGGTGGTGATAAGGGAATGTATTGAAATAAATAAAGTATTTTAGGTAAAATATTACTTTTAAGTATATTGATTCTCCCGATCATCGACATTGGTAGTGACATCCATCTCTGAGTTAACTCACTGATATCTGACATTAAGGCTTCATAGTTGACACTGGCGACTGATTCTAGCTTAGGCATAATTTGGATTCCTAAATATTTAAACTGATTTACAACATTGAATTGATTTACCTCAGGGGCTGGGTAATTTCTCTGGGTCTCATTTAGCATTAATATTGAAGATTTAGTTTTATTTATTTTATATCCTGATATTTCCCCAAAATTCTTTATTAAATTCAACAAGGTTGGAATTGATTTTTTTAGATTCGACATAAACAAAATTATATCATCGGCGTACAGGGAGATTTTATGTTCTGTTGGTCCAACTTTAATTCCATATATTTGTGAATGTAAACGTATCGCTATCGCTAAAGGTTCAATTGCCATAGTAAACAGTAAAGGTGAGAGTGGACAGCCTTGTCGACATCCTCTATTGATTTTTATTGGTTTTGAAATATTGTTATTTGTTAGGATTTCTGCTGTAGCATTATTGTATATTATTTGAACCCATTTTATGAAATTATTTCCAAGTCCAAACCTTTGTAGGACTTCAAAAAGAAAGGGCCATTCAACTCTATCAAAGGCCTTTTCGGCGTCCAATGATAGGAGAGCTGTATCCGGTGCTTCTTTATTAAAATAGATAATATTAAATAGTCTTCTTACATTATGGAAGCCTTGTCTACCCTTTATAAAGCCATTCTGATCTCGATTAATAATATTTGGTAAAATTTCTTGTATTCGTCTTGCTAAAATTTTACAGATTATCTTAAGGTCGGCGTTTAATAGGCTTATTGGTCTCATATTTTCACATTTATTAGAGGGCTTACCTGGTTTTGGCAGCAGTATAATTAAGGCATTATTTATGTATGATGGTAAATTATTATTTTGAAATGCTTCTAAAACCATTTCCAAAAAAGGTTTTATTAATTTATTCTTAAATTTTTTATAAAGGTCAACTGGAAGACCATCTGGTCCTGCACTTTTTCCTGATTTCATATTATCAATGGCTAGCCCAACTTCTTCTTGACTAATTTTAGACTCCAATATCTCCCTGTTTTCATTTGGAATACACGGTATAGATAGTTCGTTCAAAAACCCATTTAGTTTTGTTAAATCAGGTTCATTTTTGGTATCATATAATTTTTCATAGTAATCTCTAAAGGCTCTATTAATTTCTAAAGGATCTATAACTACCTGTCCGTTACTTATAATACTGGTAATTGGTGTTTTAATTTCCAATTGTTTAATCTGCCATGCTAATAATTTTCCTGATTTTTCACCTTGTTCATAAAAAGATTGTTTCAATCTTAGAAGACTCGAGGCAGCTCTATTCGCTGATTTTTTGTCGTATTCAGCTCTCAAAATCAGTAATTCATTCTCCAACCTTGGGTCACTTCCTGCATACACTTTTTCCTGAAGATTTTTTATTTTATGTTCCAATTTAGCTCTCTCCTCTCGAGTCTTCTTAGATTTTGATCCTGTATAACTAATAATATGCCCCCTAATAAAAGCTTTGAAAGCCTCCCACTTTACACATGCTGATGTTTGTGTAGTATTGATGTCAAAGAACTCGTCTATCTGTTTTTCTATATACTTGACAAATTCCTCATCCTGAAGCCATTTATGCTGAAATTGCCATCTACCTGATTCCTTTGTCAATTTTTTATCTACATATATTAGACAACAGGGTGCATGATCAGAGATCACGATGTTATCATAAAAGCAGTTTTGAATCTTGGACATTAATTCTGTGGAAATCAAAAAATAATCAATACGTGAGAATGTCTTGTAGGTACTGGAATAACAAGAATAGGCTTTAACTTGTGGTTTTATTTCTCTCCATATATCTAACAATCTCAATTCTTTCATAAAATGATTAATAGTCATCCTACATCCAATGTGCGTACAATCCAGTCCTGTTGATCTATCCACACCTGGATTCAATGTACAATTAAAATCCCCTGCTATTATATGTTGCCCTGTAAGTGATGATAAGATGAGAAATAAATTAGCAAAGAACTTCTGATCATCTATATTGGGACCATATAAGTTCACAAGATTTATATTTTCTAATAGCAAAGAACCTTGAATGATTACATATCTTCCAAATTTGTAAAAAGTTCTATTTTGGTTTCATCTGACCATATGACATTCTCCCAGTCCTCTTCTGGATCATCCAAATGCTCTCTAGCAAACTTCAGACGGGCCTGGACATGTACTGGCTTAAGCAGGGGGACACGTCTGGCACTGCAGGATTTGAGTCCCTGGCGGCGTAGTGTGTTACTGATGTAGCCTTTGTTACTTTGGTCCCAGCTCTCTGCAGGTCATTCACTACGTCCCCCCGTGTGGTTCTGAGATTTTTGTTCACCGTTCTCGTGATCATTTTGACCTCATGGGGTGAGATCTTGCGTGGAGCTCCAGATCGAGGGAGATTATCAGTGGTCTTGTATGTCTTCCATTTTCTAATAATTGCTCCCACAGTTTGATTTCTTCACACCAAGCTGCTTACCTATTGCAGATTCAGTCTTCCCAGCCTGGTGCAGATCTACAATTTTGTTTCTGGTGTTCTTTGACAGCTCTCTGGTCTTGGCTATAGTGGAGTTTAGAGTCTGACTGTTTGAGGTTGTGGACAGGTGTCTTTTATACTGATAACGAGTTCAAACAGGTGCCATTAATACAGGTAACGAGTGGAGGACAGAGGAGCCTCTTAAAGAAGAAGTTACAGGTCTGTGTGAGCCAGAAATCTTGCTTGTTTGTAGGTGACCAAATACTTATTTTACCAAGGAGTTTACCAATTAATTCATTACAAATCCTTCAATGTGATTTTCTGGATTTTTTTTTCTCATTTTGTCTCTCATAGTTGAGGTATACCTATGATGAAAATTGGAGACCTCTCTCATCTTTTAAGTGGGAGAACTTGCACAATTGGTGGCTGACTAAATACTTTTTTGCCCCACTGTAGGTGATGAGGAGGATCTTGAAGTTAATGCACTGTTGAATGGGGAGCCAGTGGAGCTGACGGAGGAGAGGAGTGATGTGGTCTCTGGAGCGGGAGGGAGTAAGTAGGCGGGCGGCTGAGTTTTGGACATACTGTAGTTTTTGGAGGATGGTGGAAGGAAGTCCATACAGAATGCTGTTACAGTAATCAAGTCTGGAGGTGATGAAGGCGTGGATGAGTATTTCAGCAGCAGAGGGGGAGAGGGTGGGACGGAGGCGTGCAATATTACGAAGATGAAAAAATGATGTTTTGGTGATATGGTTGATGTGAGATTTGAAGGAGAGGGTGGGGTCCATGATAATGCCGAGGTTTCTGGCCTGGGGGGAGGGGGTGACTGAGTGGCCATCGATTTGGAATGAAAAGTTCTGGGAAGAGGGGAAAAGAGATTTTGGTCCAAAAATTATGATTTCTGTTTTATTGCTGTTTAGCTTGAGAAAGTTGTTAGTCATCCAGGTTTTTATGTCTGTGAGGCTGTTGGTGATGGTGGAGAGAATGGCAGGGGTGATGGATTTAGAGGAGATGTACAGCTGGGTGTCGTCGGCGTAGCAGTGAAAGTGAAGACCATGTTGACGGATGATGTGACCAAGCAGAAGCATGTAGAGAGTGAAAAGGGTTGGACCGAGCACAGAGCCTTGAGGGACACCGTGTGATATGGGGGTGGTGCGTGATTTGTGATTGTTGATGGAGATGTACTGGAATCTGTCAGACAGGTAGGAGGTGAGCCAAGAGAGGGTGGAGTCAGTGATGCCAATAGAAAGCAGACAACGGAGCAGGATGGAATGATTGATGGTATTGAAAGCAGCGCTGAGATCGAGGAGGAGAAGAATGGTGAGGGAGCCAGAGTCAGAGGTGAGCAGGAGGTCATTGGTGACCCTGAGGAGGGTGGTTTCAGTGCTGTGGTGAGAACGGAATCCAGATTGAAATGTTTCGTAGAGTTTGATGGAGAGGAGGTGTTTCTTGAGTTGGGTGGTGACAGCTTTTTCCAATATTTTAGCCAGAAATGGGAGGTTGGAGATGGGTCTGAAATTGTTGGGGTCGTCAGAGTCCAGGCCAGGTTTCTTAAGGAAGGGGGTGATGGCAGCAATCTTAAGTGATGGGGGGACAGTGCCAGTGGTGAGGGAGGAGTTGATGGTGTCGATGATAAGGGGGGCAAGAGGGGTGAGACAGGCTTTGATAAGGGGGGAGGGGATGGGGTCCAGGGGGCATGTAGATGATTTCATGCCGGAGAGTATTTCGGAAAGTTCATCAGTGGTTATGGGTGAGAAAAGGGAGAGCTGTTTATCTATGGGTGGAGGAAAAAGTGGGTTCTGAGTCAGGGGTGATGGCCGAGGAGGAGGCAAGCTGGTTGTGAATATTGTCAATTTTGGAATGGAAAAATGATAGAAAGCTATTGCATTTTTCAGGGGTGAAGGATGATGAAATAATGTCCTGGGGTTTGAGGAGTTTGTTGATGGTGGAGAACAGAGTGCGGGGGTTGGAGGATCCAGAGTGAATGATGCTGGAGTAGTAGGCAGAGCGAGCTTTATTGAGTGAGGATTGGTATAGGTGCATCAGTTCTATGTGAGCGAGGGTGTGTACAGTCAGACCAGTTTTGCAGCTCAGGCGTTCAAGCTGTCGCAGTTGTTTTTTGAGTTTGTGAAGTTCTAAGGTGTACCAAGGGGCCGAATGAGTGAAAGTGACGGTTTTTGTTTTCATGGGGGCCAGTTTGTTGAGGGAGGTAGACAATGTATTGTTGTAGATGTTTACTAAGTCCGTAGGGGTTGGGTTTGCAGGGAAGGTGAGGTTGGAGAGAGTGTTAGATATGCATGTGGAGAGAGAAACTGAGCAGATGGATTTAAGATTCCTGAAGGTTATTGTTCGGTCTTGTTTGGGTTGAGGGGCCGGGATGTCAATGTCCAGTGTGATGGCGAGATGATCCAAGATGGTGAGATCAGTGCTGGAGATGTTGTGAATGTGGAGACCAGTGGAGCAAACCAGATCCAGGATATGTCCACGTCTGTGGGTGGGGAAAGTTATGTGTTGGGTGAAATTGAGACACTTGAGTAAGTCCAGAAAATCGTTTGCGTATTTGCAGTCAGGGGAATCAATGTGGAGGTTGAAATCGCCAAGCAGTAGGACAGATGGTGAGGTTGCAGACAGTACTGTAATGAGTTCTGAAAGATCTGATAAGAAAGATGGATTTGGTTTGGGAGGGCGGTAGATAATTGCAATGAGGAGAGGTTTTGGGCCAGGGAGTTTAAAAGTCAGGTGTTCAAAAGAGGAAACAACGGGTATGGAGAGAGGTCGTGGATTGAGGTCATGAAGATGATTAGCAGCAATGCCTCCTCCATGGCCTTCAGGGCGTGGGTTGTCCAGGTATGAATATCCAGCAGGGGTGGTTTGGTTAAGTGCAATGTAATCCAGGGGTTTTTGCCAAGTTTCAGTGAGACAGAGGAGATCCAGTTTATTATCAGTGATGAATTCGTTTAGAATGAGGCTTTTATTGTTAAGGGATCGTGTGTTGAAGAGGGCAAGTTTCAGGTGCTTTTGTTTTGAAAATGCGGGTGCAGAAGTCGTGATAGGGTGGAGGTTGAAAGGATTCACGTTGGGGTTGTTCTGATGACGCGTCACATTGTTGTGATGACACAACGCGGAAGTGCGGAAGCCGGTGTCCATGCAGCGATTTGACCAGAGAACGGGGATACAGTTTGTTGTGGTGAAGTGGTAATTAAACTTGTGGCGTGAACTTCGGTGGATATATCGGGGCCGGAGGAGAAGTCTGGAGCTTTTTAGTGAGGCAGTAAGTTGACAAAGAATAACCCTGGAAATATTTTTCAACATAAACCTGGGACTAAACAAAAACAACTCATCAATAAGGCTAATGTAGATAGATAGATAGATAGATAGATAGATAGATAGATAGATAGATAGATAGATAGATAGATAGATAGATAATGTACTTTATTGACCCCAAACTGAGAAATTACTCAACAAAAGCAATCTTTAATATCAAAGTGTGCGGCTGGCCTTAGATGATAATGTACCACCCTCTCCTTCCATTATGGTTTCTTCTTTCTTCAAGAAGCTAACATGGATGTGGCAAAAAAAAAAAAATGCTAACACTAAGGTTTCAAAAATTGCCACTGTATGCAATTTATGGGACTGACTCACTTTTGGAGCTACATTCAAATGGCCACTCAAAGAACTGGAATTTTGCCCCTTCTGTGGTGGCTTTAGTTTTCTAGTTATTCAAATTTTAAAAAATAGGCTTTTGCAGTTTTGCATCAAAGTATATATAAGAAGTTATCTGCATCCATATGATCATAAATATAAATTTTGTTATACAGAATGGAAGCGATATACTTTCTGACTGTGGGAGAAATAACCTCGGAAAATCTCCAGGGCTGGCAATTGCTCCCTGCCAGAAATTATTTAGGAACAGAAATCCTTCATGAGCACTCTTCTTTTTCTGGTAAAGATAATGAGTGATATTTAAAGATTGAGCTGGCAGATTTTGCTTCTCTTGGACAACTCTCTTTTGGCTAAGCTATGGAATTTACTGCACAGATCTCAGATTAATCAGTCTTCTGGGCCAACTCTCGATATTTAGGAGTTTGGGTATTTCATTGCTAAATTATTCAATGTCTTGTAAAAATGCCAATTTTTTCTCATATGTATAATAGCTACAATTAATTTCAATGTAATGATTATAGGGGTACCATATATTGTAGTTCTGTGTTTAAAATTTACAGTGCCCTGGCCTGCAAGTTCAACAGATATTGTCTGAAGTACCCCAGAGACATATTAGCAGTGAACTGTTTAAATCACTTGCAATCATATTTCTAAAGATGAACTCCATATGGGGCTTAACCTCTCTTATCGCAGCACTTTAACTTCTTCGACTTGGAGCAGCCAAATTGTCTACCGATACACAGGCAATTTGAAATGATTACTCTTTAAACTACTGATTAGCTTCTCCATCTGTGAGCCCAGAGCTAATCTGCCTAAACACGAACTTCCTGCCAAACAAACAAATGCTTAATAATGATGATGATGACGAGGGTCTTTGCCAGGAGGCCAACTACGTGGCTACACTGATGTTTTATTTTTTCCAAAGGATGGATCTCATTCACACTCATTAGTTCAGCCAATCATATTTAAACAATGTTCATTACACAAAACAGCTGAGCACAGTTGCATTCAGGTTTTTCTAGTCTAATTGAAATGTACGGCTGGACTCCTTTGGGAGTGCATCATTAACAGAACACGCCATGCTAATGCATTTTCAAGGCAACCAGCTTAAGGGCTGATTAATATTCCCCAGAAAGCGCTGCAAATCTCTTCTATAAGAGCAAATTCATAACACCAGCTCCCCTGATGTTTACTTAAACGTTGTGTGTAGGCTTTGGGGGTAAAATAAGCCATCAAACAGCAGGCTGAATAGCTATTTATCCTTAAAATATGAGTATGGAGTTAGATGAGAACTTAAATGTCCCATATTATGCATTTTGGGGGGGATTAATTTTAGGTTTTGCATCCTGAAGGGTTTGTATATATTTTATGTATGTAGTTTTCAAGGCCAAAAACCATTTGTGCATTGTTCTATAACCAGTGGACCTGGAAGCTGGTGATACGTACTGATCTACATAATATATTTAAGTGCCACTGGCATTTACAAGTCATTTAATTTTGTCACTCTGTCAAATTCAATGCAGCGCAGTGGTTGGAATAACAGATCTACTGTATAGTTACAGTAAATGGCTGCTACTCATTATCTGTTTTAACAGATGATTAAAAAAATGTCCATAATTACTGTTATTTTAATTTTTATTTTGGCACTAAATAGCTTTCATATTCACATTCTGATTTAAAAAAATAATTCATTTTAATAAATACAGGATGAAAATATACTGTAGATTATGTATTATTTTTCAGTGAGCTAATAGAGAGACAGTGTGTGTGTGTGTGTGTGTGTGCGCTGCTTGCACTTATTTAATGGAAAGGTATGTTTGTGTGTTGCTTTTTATGTCCAGTACCACACTAATTGGGATGTTTTATTTTCAGAGGGGGCTGTCAAGGAAAAAGCAGAGGACTGAGGGTGGTACTGTGCACGTCCATGTAGGCTGAACGGGGAGACTGGCCAGGACTGAACCGATGCGTCTCTCACAGCTTTCACTTTAGGACAGACTTGTCTCGGCTGGACAGCGACTGGCAACCATCACAGCTCTGTAAACTCTGTGGAGCTCAAATGAAAAGATGCTTTGAAAAGAAACTTTTCACTCTCAACCACTGTGATATCTGTGTAATTGTGAAGCACACAGTTATCTGCCGCAGCTTCAAAAAATTTAAAGTACCACCAGTGCTGATGCCTTGGTGCTTGTGGCATGGTAGCATGGGATAGTTAAGTATTGTGTCAAGCAATCCATGCACGGTTTCAAAATGCTTGGTATGTGTTTATGCAGCTATGATGCTAATGTCACTGTTACAACACACACAAGGTGTACATCATCCCAGGGCTGTATGCTAGCATTTTTGTCAAGGAGCTCGTAAAACAAAAAATATAGAAGCACAAGAATATTTTTTTTTGTATACTTCATTAATCCCCAGAGGGAAATTCAGGGCCTCCACCTGGATGGATGAGGCAGCCACAGTACGGCGCCAATCCCTTCACCATTCCACACGCATTCACACCTAGAGCCACTTTTAGAGTCTCCAATTAACCTGACTTGCATGTTTTTGGCCTGTGGGAGGAAACCAGAGTACCCAGGCTAAACCCACACAGACACGGGGAGAACATGCAAACTCCACACAGAAGGGTCACCATTGGTCAGGGGGTGGGCTCGAACCCACGATGGTCAGGAATAAAATTAGGAGCAGAAAGAAAAATGCACTTCCGGTTATGGCTGCCACGTAGGACGGACGTGTCTCGCTCTGCTCTGCTCCTGGAGAAAAAAATCGGCAAATAACTCTCTCATTTGGGACAGAACGTATCCCAGCATTTGGGCGAGGATATGTCGGCGAAGCCTAAGGCTGGAAAACCAGGAAAAGGAAAAAGCGAGCCGCCGAAACAGTCCAAATTAACGGACTTTCAGGTCTGTGACGCAGCAAACAAGGCTCCATATATGGCGGAGGAGGCTGGCGGCGGTGCGATTTCGGCGGGGAATGGCGCAGATGCGCTGATGGCTGCCATGAGTTCAATGAGAGCGGACTTTTCCTCTAGATTTGATGGGATTATGACAGCGCTGGAAGGAATAAGAAAGGAATTGGGTGACTGTGTAGAACGAACGGCGCAGATGGAGCTCCGTCTCGCTAGTGCTGAAGATGACGTCACCCGTCTTCAATTAAAGGTGCGCACTTTGGAAAAAAAAAATAAATCTCTGGAAGATAATATTTTGGATTTGGAATCTCGGTCGAGACAGAATAATTTGAGGCTGGTGGGTCTTCCAGAGGAATCAGAAGGTCGGGACGTATGTTCCTTTCTGGAAAAGTGGATTCCGGAGGTGCTGGGCAGCGAGGAGTTGCAATCAGCAGTGGTTCTGGAAAAAGCACATCGTATTGGCCCACGGAGAGATAAGGGACCGCCGAGGACCTTAATTATGAAGTTTCTTAGCAACAGAGACAGGATGAAGATCTTCAACGCTGCACGTGCTAAAGGAGAGATTAAACACCAGGACCAGCAGGTGCGGTTCTACCCAGATTTGGCCACAGGAATCCAGCAATTGAGGAAGCAGTTTGATCCCGTACGTAAGGAGCTGCGCAACCTTGGGATTCGTCATGGTGTAATCTATCCTGCGAGACTGCTGACCACGTATGAGGGCAGAACCCACATCTTCAAGACCCCAGAGGAGGCGCAGGAGTTCATCAAGAAGATCAAAGAAGAAGAAGAGACTGGTGGGAGCTAAGCATGAACAAAATATAAGGTAGAATAATTAAGCATTTGCACAGGCATCTGACTGACTTGAAGTAAATAGTAAGTTTACAAAATATAGATTGTATTATATATTAAAAAAACAAAACAAAAACAAAACAAACAAAAAAAAAAACTATGATGTACAAAGTTGTAAAAAATTTTGGAGTTAAGTTGGAAAACTACAGAGGAGAGTTAATGTTACGTCATTAAAAGCAGTAGAGTTAGGGTGATTGGGAGGATGAAGAAGGAGTGGCTTAGGCTGTTCCCCGTGGGTGTGGAACAGTCGATGGCTATATCGGGAGACAGAATTTTTCTTTTGATTTTGGGGGGTTTGCCACAAGTGTGGGAAGGGGAAATTTGTTTGTGTGTAGTTTGTAGGATGAATGTTCAACCACTCATGTTTTTGCTTCTCTGTATGAGCATGTTTACACTGCAAGGTAATCCCAAACTCTCTATTGATCATGGACCAAAGTGTTAATCTTAATTTAACTTCATGGAATTGCAGAGGTCTACAAAATTTAAAAAAACTTAAACAAGTTATGAATAAAATAAAGGACATGGGTTCAAGAATTGTGTTTTTACAAGAAACTCATCTGATAGAGGAGGATGTTAAAAGAATTAGGAGTAGATGGCAGGGAAGTGTATTCACCTCTTCATTTTCATCCCGAGCCAGGGGAGTTATGACTCTCATACATAAATCAGTTCCTTTTCAGGTGAAAAATGTAATTGGAGACAAATTTGGAAGATATGTAATCATTCAAGGTTCTTTGCTATTAGAAAATATAAATCTTGTGAACTTATATGGTCCCAATATAGATGATCAGAAGTTCTTTGCTAATTTATTTCTCATCTTATCATCACTTACAGGGCAACATATAATAGCAGGGGATTTTAATTGTACATTGAATCCAGGTGTGGATAGATCAACAGGACTGGATTGTACGCACATTGGATGTAGGATGACTATTAATCATTTTATGAAAGAATTGAGATTGTTAGATATATGGAGAGAAATGAAACCACAAGTTAAAGCCTATTCTTGTTATTCCAGTACCTACAAGACATTCTCACGTATTGATTATTTTTTGATTTCCACAGAATTAAGGTCCAAGATTCAAAACTGCTTTTATGATAACATCGTGATTTCTGATCATGCACCCTGTTGTCTAATATATGTAGATAAAAAATTGACAAAGGAATCAGGTAGATGGCAATTTCAGCATAAATGGCTTCAGGATGAGGAATTTGTCAAGTATATAGAAAAACAGATAGACGAGTTCTTTGACATCAATACTACACAAACATCAGCATGTGTAAAGTGGGAGGCTTTCAAAGCTTTTATTAGGGGACATATTATTAGTTATACAGGATCAAAATCTAAGAAGACTCGAGAGGAGAGAGCTAAATTGGAACATAAAATAAAAAGTCTTCAGGAAAAAGTGTATGCAGGAAGTGACCCAAGGTTGGAGAATGAATTACTGATTTTGAGAGCTGAATACGACAAAAAATCAGCGAATAGAGCTGCCTCGAGTCTTCTAAGATTGAAACAATCTTTTTATGAACAAGGTGAAAAATCAGGAAAATTATTAGCATGGCAGATTAAACAATTGGAAATTAAAACACCAATTACCAGTATTATAAGTAATGGACAGGTAGTTATAGATCCTTTAGAAATTATTAGAGCCTTTAGAGATTACTATGAAAAATTATATGATACCAAAAATGAACCTGATTTAACAAAACTAAATGGGTTTTTGAACGAACTATCTATACCGTGTATTCCAAATGAAAACAGGGAGATATTGGAGTCTAAAATTAGTCAAGAAGAAGTTGGGCTAGCCATTGATAATATGAAATCAGGAAAAAGTGCAGGACCAGATGGTCTTCCAGTTGACCTTTATAAAAAATTTAAGAATAAATTAATAAAACCTTTTTTGGAAATGGTTTTAGAAGCATTTCAAAATAATAATTTACCATCATACATAAATAATGCCTTAATTATACTGTTGCCAAAACCAGGTAAGCCCTCTAATAAATGTGAAAATATGAGACCAATAAGCCTATTAAACGCCGACCTTAAGATAATCTGTAAAATTTTAGCAAGACGAATACAAGAAATTTTACCAAATATTATTAATCGAGATCAGAATGGCTTTATAAAGGGTAGACAAGGCTTCCATAATGTAAGAAGACTATTTAATATTATTTATTTTAATAAAGAAGCACCGGATACAGCTCTCCTATCATTGGACGCCGAAAAGGCCTTTGATAGAGTTGAATGGCCCTTTCTTTTTGAAGTCCTACAAAGGTTTGGACTTGGAAATAATTTCATAAAATGGGTTCAAATAATATACAATAATGCTACAGCAGAAATCCTAACAAATAACAATATTTCAAAACCAATAAAAATCAATAGAGGATGTCGACAAGGCTGTCCACTTTCACCTTTACTGTTTACTATGGCAATTGAACCTTTAGCGATAGCGATACGTTTACATTCACAAATATATGGAATTAAAGTTGGACCAACAGAACATAAAATCTCCCTGTACGCCGATGATATAATTTTGTTTATGTCGAATCTAAAAAAATCAATTCCAACCTTGTTGAATTTAATAAAGAATTTTGGGGAAATATCAGGATATAAAATAAATAAAACTAAATCTTCAATATTAATGCTAAATGAGACCCAGAGAAATTACCCAGCCCCTGAGGTAAATCAATTCAATGTTGTAAATCAGTTTAAATATTTAGGAATCCAAATTATGCCTAAGCTAGAATCAGTCGCCAGTGTCAACTATGAAGCCTTAATGTCAGATATCAATGAGTTAACTCAGAGATGGATGTCACTACCAATGTCGATGATCGGGAGAATCAATATACTTAAAAGTAAACTGGTGAACATAATATGTATACTAATGTATTGGATTGTCTAGACTAAACAGAGGAGCATTGTTGAAGACTTGATTTTGTTGGTGGTTGTTGGTGTTTTTAGGGTTTTTTTTTTTTTTTTTTTGTAGTACTTTAGTGTTAGTGTTTGATTGTTTGTATCATGTTTGTTAAAAAAAAAAAAAGGTTCAATAAAGATATTGTGGAAAAAAAAGAAAGAAAAATGCTGGAGTAACAGATTTTATTAGGTATTTTATGAGATTTTATGTGTATTTACACCATGGTGTGCAATACCACGTAAAAATATCAAAATTTCAAAAACTGTCACCATAATCATCAATATTGGGCTGCACGGTGGCGCAGTGGTTAGCACTGCGGCAGCACAGTTTACCCTTGGCTGGGGGATTGTGGGGATCGTGGGTTCGATCCCAGCCCCCGACCAACAGTGATCTGTGTGGAGTTTGCATGTTCTCCCCGTGTATGCGTGGGTTTACCCCGGGATTTCTCCGGTTTCCTCCCACATCCCAAAAACATGCAGGTTAGGTTAACTGGAGACTCTAAAGTGGCCCAATGTGTGTGTGTGAATAGTTAAAAAGGGATGGCGCCGTATTGTGGCTGCTTCATCCATCCAGGTGGTGGATGACCCTTAATTTCTGTAAAGCGTCTTTGAGTGTCTATGATAAAGCGCTATATAAATCTGATGCATTGATTGATTGATAATATTAAATCAGAATGAGTTGAAATGTTTCAGTCTATGTATAATGAATATTGAGAAAGCTTCTTGAATTATCTTGCAAAAAAAATACATTTACTAGAATGCAGTTTTTCTATAAGGAGTAAACAGGCAAGATTGTTATTTAGCTTCCAACCCACTATCTTCACAGCTGCTCTGACTGTTGACCCTCAGACTCACCACCGTGGACCTCAGAGACAAATGAGAAGAAGGAAAAAAAACAATGAAATTCTGATTATTATTACAGATGTGATGGAACATTTTTATTAAAGTCAGTGTCATCAAAAAATTATATTGCAGATGTCATGTTCTTTCTTAACAAATTGCTTGGTTTTGCCTAAAAATAACTTCAAGTGTGTTATGTCTGGAAATATGGGTGGACACAACTGTGTGTTGAGGTTAGCTTTATTGAACTTAGCACAGCAACAATACACAGTGCGAGGTGTGGCTGGGAGCTGCAAGAGCAGGGAAGAGCCAAAGAGGGCGGCTGGCCCTGGGCAGTTGTCTAATATACCCTCAGGTGCCGTGACATCACACGTGTGTGCATGCTACCGCAGCATAGTGCATCACGTTGCTTCGCATACATCAAATTAACCCCCCCTTCCCGAGAAGCTGAGAACATTACATAACTCTGCAGGTTAGCTTAGCAGGAATGCCTAACAAAACATGTATATTAGCATATTGGCTAATGTAAAATGAAACACACATACCTGACTGGGCTGAACAGACCGGTATAAAGAACCACTTTAAACATATCAACCATAGCATTTCTAACTGGGCAACCGGGTAGACTGCTGGTGTACCCGTATGGTCATGTGGGTTATTCTGCCACTTGGACAAACCATGCCCTGACTAAACATGTCCTTATGAACTTTAGAGTCAGTAACATAGTTCAGAACTCAGCAGGGCCTCTGTTGAGCCTGCAGTGGGTGCAGCCCTGGCGGCGCCGGCTCAGGCAGTTCTGGAGGGCACCCTGCTGGAGTTGCGGTCTGCTCATCGGCAAAGTTCCAGTCTGGTTCCCACACTAGCTGGGTCGGCTCGGTTGCTGTTTCTTGATCTGGAGCAGGAGGAGGTGTTACCTTTCTGAGACGGCTGGCATGCTATCATGACCCATCAGCCAGCTGGAAGGTGGCTGGTCCAAGTTGAGCGGTGATCTGCATCAATGTTGACCAGAACAACTGCAGCTCATGTGAGCAATTGGGTCCGGATCCAGACCCAGTTGAGTACCATGAGCAGGGGTTGCTTCTGCCTCATGGTCTGCTGCTGTTCCTTTGTTGTGCTGCTGGAGACGGGCATCGTTGCTGGAGCGTCATCTGGTGGAGGACGTGAGTGGTCCGGAAATGGACCTAGAGGTGGGCTGGTCTCGCCGCTGACAGGGTGGACCCTATTTTCTCCCAGGTCCTGCAGGAACACGGACTGGAGCTCCTGCAGTGAGGCAATGGCTCAGAGAGGCTCATGTCATGTGAGGATCAGCTCCAAGTCTCCAGTGCTCTGTTCGTTGTGGGGTGTGAAGCAGGGAGCAGTTGCGTCCACGTCCGGGCGGAGTGGACTCAGGCCGTCATTGGTCAAACAGAATCTCAAGTGGTCTGTGATGGAAAGTTCATGGAAAAAATCACAGCCCAGGATGTTGTCACTGTGGCATGTCACCTGGAATGTGAATGCCGGGTGGATTCTTGACCCGTAGTGAACCAAAAAGATAATGGTTCCTACCATGCCGAACTTCGTGTGTCCATACCTGAACAGTTCCACTGTGTCTGGCTCAATTGGTTGCAGGGGAAAAAAGCCTCCTAACTGTTTCCTCATTCATCAGGGACCTTGTGGCAGCAGTGTCCAGCAGCAGTGGTAGACTGACGCCATCCAGTTTTACTGTGCACCACTTATACGGTGTGTTACTGGAGTCTACAGAATGAATGGTAGTTGGGCTGGGCCAACTGGGCGAGCGAGACGGCAGGCTTGCAGAAACCGAGCGACACACTCTGGTGAAGTGGTTTTGCTTAACGCAGCATTGGCACCTCTGTCCTGTGGCTGGGCAGGCAGGTGCACAGGTAGGGTGCAAGAACGAGCCACAGTTACCACATGGTCAGCATGCTGTAGTACCTTGTCATCCCGCAATGTTCACCTCTGGGTCTTCGTGAGGAGACGTGAGGTTGGGGGACTGAACAGCCAGGGTAATGGCCTGTGCTAGCGGAGCTGGATGTGGGGAGTGCAGGCTGGAGGCCCCTAGCTGCATTGCTAACTGGGCTGCTGCCTCTAGCTGGGATGTCATTTTCAACACCCTGGCCAGCGGTAAGTTGTCCAGTGTCATTAGCAGCTTCTCCCGCAGCTTTGGATTGGTGGTGTGCTCCGCTAACTGATCTCACACCATCTCGTCTTCCAGGTGAACAAACCTGCACGTACTAGCCAAACAGTGGAGGTCAGCAACATATGGTTGGACCGACTCACTTTCACGCTGTCGGCGCTGGTGAAATTTGATTCTTTGGACCAAAATGCTCTCTGGGGTGGCGAAATGTCTGGCTAATAAATCAACACACTCGTAGGTGTTCGCAGGTCCAAGCATCTGAAAAACACGTTGTCCTTCGCTGCCAAGGCTATAAATTAGTATGGCTCATAGCCTAGCTTTGCTAGCTTTAGCTAAGTCAATGGCAGACACAAACGTCTCAAATGACTCATACCAATGGGACCAAGGAATAGGTGGCTCACCATGCAGAGCGAGGAATGGTGGTAGGGGTGTCAGTAGAGTTTCCATTATCCTCGTCCCCAATGTTATATCTGGAAATAAGGGCGGACACGACCACGTGTTGAGGTTAGCTTTATTGAACTTAGCACAGCAACAGTACACAATGCGAGGTGTGGCTGGAAGCAGCAAGAGCAAGGAAGACCCAAAAAGGGCAGCTGGCCCTGGGCAGCAGTCAAACATACCCTGAAGTGGTGTGATGTCACATGTGCATGCGTGCTACCGCAGCGTAGTGCGTCGGGCCGTTTCACATACACCACAAAGTGATTTTTATATTTCACATCATCACATCAGCTATTGTTGAGTAAATAAATCAATAAACAAATAACAGGACTGTAAAAGTTATTTTAAAACAAATGATTCAATGATGTCACCCGGTGGTGTTTTTATATAACCGACATTAATATTAAGAGTTTAAAAAAATCAGCTGAACTTTAGAGAAAACAATTTATCATATTAATAATGTAACCATGGAGCTGCCAGTAGCAGAGCACATCGGAAAAGATAATGTGATGAAACATAAGTTTTAAGAATCAAATGTTGCAGTTTGAGGATTTGCTAATGTTTCAACCCTTTGAGTGTGAGAATTTTTGTGCCCCTAGTGGCAAAGCGCGGAACTGCATCTGCCTTCTCACTCTGACATGATCGCTTGAATTGGGCATTTGTACTGATTGTACTGATTTGCCAGTTTCAAAAGGTGGCAGACATTGGTTGGAGGACTCAGTGGCTGACACGTAATACACCAAAGAGGAAGAACTCATTTCCTTTTCCTGCTTGTAGCAGTTAGCACAGAAAGCTAATATGTCCGCGATCGGTCACCGCCACATTTTGTCAGCTTTGTATGCGGAAAATAGCTGCAGGATACAAGTGAAATTTATGTGGGATAATCATAAGACTTTATAGATGTGGTAGAGATTTTATATTACTGACAGAATGCAAAATAAGGACCATAATGGGTGAAAATGCAGCGACCACGCCAGCCCCCCTTTGTCAACAGACTGTACAACAGTAAGTGACTTATTTCAGGTTTTTTTAAATGTACCGATTTCTTGTTCATATACTTTGAAGATAAGATGATGAGGTACCTCTGTACAAAAAACGGTGTCAAAAGACTGAACCATTCTTTGTGTAAATACGTCCAAAGTCCAGTTTTGACTGAGTTATGGAATTTAAAGAGGTGCTGTGACATTATGCAAATTAGATGCATAAATGTATTCCTATCTGAAACTTTGGATCATATTTTACATCTTTCTAATAGACAGTAAACCATTATCTCTTACCACTTTCAAGTTATAGCCTTGGAAATCTGAACTATTTTATTGACAAAAAGTATTTACCACTCTTGACCATTAGGTGTTATGTCGCAGTTTGGCAACATACACACTCATAGGGTTAACATCAAAACCACTGCATAATTTACACCACATTCCAAATTATTATGCAAATGATATTTGTCTCTGATTTTCCTAAATAGTTGATGCAAATGACAGTCAGTATAATTTTCAAGTTATCAACCATTGGATCATAATTCAAATTTTATTGAACAAATCTCCCAATGATAACTATTTTTTTGCAAAAATAAAAAACCCTCAAAATGCACTGTTATAAATTATGCACAACAGAGGTTCAAAACATTTTATTGGTTGTAAAGAACTGAAAATGGTAATTTGTTGAATTTGCAGCATTAGGAGGTCATAGTATTTACTGAAATCAAAAGCTATTTCAATTAAAAACATCTTAATAGGCCAAGTTACATGTTAACAAAGGATCCCTTCTTTGATATAACCTTCACAATTCTTGAATCCATTGAACTTGTGAGTTTTTGGAGAGTTTCTGCTTGAATTTCTTTGCAAGATGTCAGAATAGCCTCCCACAGCTGCTGTTTTGATGTGAACTGCCTCCCACCCTCATAGCCTTGTTGGGACATGGTGGCCATCCACCAACCATCCACTACTCCATCCATCTTGGCCATCCAGGGTTGCACGGCACTCATCAGTAAACAAGACTGTTTGAAAATTAGTCTTCATGTATTTCTGTGCCCACTGCAACCATTTCTGCTTGTGAGCATTGGTTAGGGGTGGCCGAATAGTAGGTTTGTGTACAACTGCAAGCCTCTGGAGGGTCCTACATCTTGAGGTTCATGGGACTCCAGAGGCACCAGCAGCTTCAAATAACCTGTTTGCTGCTTTGTAATGACATTTTAGCAGCTGCTCTCTTAATCTGATGAATTTGTCTGGCAGAAACCTTCCTCATTATGCCTTTATCTACAAAAACCCGTCTGTGCTCTTAATCAGCCACAAATTTCTTCACAGTACGATGGTCACGCTTAAGTTTTTGTGAAATAGCTAATGTTTTCATACCTTGTCCAAGGCATCACACTATCTGATGCATTTCAGCAGCAGAGAGATCTTTTTTCTTTCCCATATTATTTGAAACCTGTGGCGTGCTTTATCAGTCCGCCAAGGTCTCCACCTTTGACCGCCACCTAATCCACATAGCACCGGACCCCCATGATCCCTCCTGCAGGTGATGAGCCCACTGGAGGGCTCACCACCTGGCCATGGCACATTGGACCAGCTCTTTACCCTCTCGAGAATTCTTGAGGGTTCGTGGGAGTTTGCCCAACCAGTTTACATGTGTTTTGTGGACTTGGAGAAGGCATTTGACCGTGTCCCTCGTGGTTTTTTGTGGGGGGTGCTTCGGGAGTATGGGGTATCGGACTTGTTGTTACGAGCTATTTGGTCTCTGTACGACCGTTGTGAGAGTTTGGTTCGTATTGCCAACACTCGATTGGAGTCATTCCAAGTGAGAGTTGGACTCCGCCAGAGCTGCCCTTTGTCACCAATCCTGTTCATAATTTTTATGGACAGGATTTCTAGGTGCAGCCAGGGAATGGAGGGTGTCATACTTGGTGACCACAGGATCTCATCTCTCTTGTTTGCAGATGATGTTGTCCTGTTGGCTTCATCCAGCAATGACCTACAGCTCTTGCTGGGATGGTTTGCCACTGAGTGTGAAGCGGCTGGGATGAAAATCAGCACCTCCAAGTCCGAGTCCATGGTCCTCAGCTGGAAAAAGGTGGATTGTCCTCTCTGGGTTGGGGACAGGCTCCTGCCCCAAGTGGAGGAGTTTAAGTATCTTGGGGTCTTGTTCACGAGTGAGGGGAAAATGGAGCGAGAGATTGACAGACGGATTGGAGCATAATCTGCAGTGACGCGGACATTGTACCAGTCTGTTGTGGTGAAGAGGGAGCTGAGTTCTAAAGCAAAGCTGTCGATTTAGCAGTCAATCTACGTTCCTACTCTCACCTATGGTCACGAGCTTTGGGTAATGACCGAAAGAACAAGATAGCGGATACAAGCGGCTGAAATGAGCTTTCTCCGCAGGATTGCTGGACTCACCCTCAGAGATAGGGTGAGAAGCTCAGTCATCCGGGAGAGGCTCAGAGTAGAACCGCTGCTCCTCCACATTGAAAGGAGTCAGTTGAGGTGGTATGGGCATCTGATTAGGATGCCTCCTGGACGCCTCCCACTTGAGGTGTTTCAGGCATGTCCCACTGGGAGGAGACCCCGGGGCAGACCCAGGACTCGGTGGAGAGACTATGTCTCCCAGCTGGGTCTGGGAACGCCTTGGTATCCTCTCTGAAGAGCTGGAGCAGGTGGCTGGGGAGAGGGAAGTCTGGGCTTCTCTGCTTGAACTGCTGCCTCCGTGACCCGGACCTCCGGAAAAGCGGTAGAAGATAGATGGATGGATGGATGGATGGCATGCTTAATAATGTGGAACATCCTTCTTAAGTAGTTTTCCTGTAACTGGGCTCACCTTGCAAACTAATTATGACAGGTGTCTGAGACTGATATCTGTGATCCAAAGAGCCCTGAGACACAATACCATCCATGAGTTTAGTGGAAAAACAAAAAATTGAATGTTTATGACACTAAAATCCTATTTGCATAATAATTTGGAACGTGGTGTAAGGCCAAAACTTACTGGTAAAACATTTTTTCTCCTGCTCTTGTCTTCTGATGTCATCTGTCAGTTGCTTTTGCTTCAGAGAAAGCTCTGCTGTGATTGGCGGGTTGTGATTTGAGCAATGTGGGAACTGTGGAGAGCGTGAAAAGATGAGGCCGAGTTTATTTCTCAAATTATATTTATTCACTTGTCTCCAACATCCTCCAAACAGAAAAAAAGAGAAACATCCTCCCACATCTGTCCTTTTTATACCCGGGACATCAAAGTACAGAGTCACATTGTCTTTAAATCCCAAGACACAATACATCATCCTCCAGGTCTTCTCCCCTCCACCTAAAACCACTGGTGGTCAGGAAATCTCTCAAGGCCATCTCTAAAGGTCACATTTCACACCCTCCTGTTATCCCCAGGAGACCCAGACCTATTGTTCATTCTGAGACGTGAAGCAAGAGTAATATACATATGCATATGCAGCCTAAGCAACTCACATATGTGTGCCACATGACCACCCCCAAACGTCTAAGATGAAACAATACAACACAGTCTGCATGATAAAATCACAAACATCAGTCCACGTGCTGTTTGGGCTTCAATCGTCTTCCGAACTTGCTGTAAGCAGGCTTTACCACTCCCGCGGCACCATCCTGCTGTGAATCTGCTATCTGAGGATGAGGACTGTTAGTCAATCCCTGTGGGAGCTCCGGGGAATGCTCCCTAGGAGGTCTGCCGCATCGAGGAGCCCTCGCCAACTGCACAGCTTCGTCAGCCATCACAAAAGCGGGTTTGAGTCTGTCTATGCCAATCATTTCCCTTCTGCCCCCCAAATCTAGCAAAAAGTGCTTATCACCTGTTTCCAGCACTCTAAATAGGCCATCATAAGGCGGTCGCAAGGTTGGGCGATGAGCGTCGTGTCTGACAAAAACAAACTCCGCATTCTTTAAAGCCTTAGGTATAAAAACACGCGGAAAACTGTGATGAACGGGGCCCGGAAGCGTGCTCGCTCCCGTGTCGCTCAGTAACCGCTGAGCAGGGGGGCTCTCTGGCGCAGGATTATCTGGGAGAAACTCCCCGGGCAGCCGGAGTGGCTGCGCAAAAAACAATTCAGCTGGGGAGGCTTTTAAGTCCTCTTTAGGTCCAGGACGCAACCCCAATAAAACCCATGGTAGCCTGTTTACCCAATTTGCATCCGTAAGCGACGCTCTGAGGGCTGCTTTCAATGACCTATGGAAACGTTCGCATAAACCATTAGCCTGGGGGTGGTACGCGGTAGTGCGGTGGATCGTTACCCCCAGGCTGCGGGCCATCGCTGACCAAAGCTCGGAAACAAATTGAGGACCTCTGTCGGACGTAATATCCGACGGAACTCCAAAATGTGCTACCCAAGCCGTTAAAAACGCGCGCGCCACCTCCTCGGCTGTGGTTGATGCCAGTGGGACCACTTCAGGCCAACGCGTGGTGCGGTCCACCATTGTCAAAAGATGTGTGCACCCCTGTGACGGTGGGAGGGGGCCTACGAGGTCGACATGGACATGGTTGAACCTCTTAGCCGGGATGTGAAACGGCTCCAGGGGGGCTTTAGTGTGTTTGTGTATTTTGGCTCGCTGGCAAACCATGCAGGCTCTTGCCCACTCCTTAACGTGCTTGCGCAGGCTCGGCCATACAAATTTCTCTCCTACCATTTTGACCGACGCGCGCACCCCGGGGTGTGCCAGAGAATGAATCGAGTCAAAAACGCGGCGGCACCACACGGCCAGCACCACGGGACGTCCCGTGGAGACATCGCAGATTAAGGGGGGCATACCACCTTGCAGCGCCCTGCTCTCCAGCCTTAACCCTGTTGGTCCAGACTGGAGCGCGCACACGCCCGCATCGCTAACCTGATCCGCAGCCATGGCTGCATAATCTATCCCCACGCGGACTGGGGCCGCACGCACCTCCGCGCCGCTAGCCTGCTCCACAGCCATGGCTGCACAATCTACCCCTATGCGGACTGGAGTAGTTACGGCGCGCGAGAGACAATCTGCCACTACATTTAGTTTACCCGCTACGTGTTGAATATCTTTAGTAAACTCGAAGATTGCAGCCAGCTGCCTCTGCTGCCGGCCTGACCACGGCTCTGAAACCTTAGCCATCGCGAAAGTCAGCGGCTTGTGGTCAACGAACGCAGTGAAACAGCGTCCTTCCAGCCAGAACTGGAAGTGGCGAATGGCCAAGTGGAGCGCTAACAACTCCCTGTCGAACGTGCTGTATTTTCGCTCGGTATCGCGCAAAGTCCTGCTGAAAAAAGTGAGCGGCTGCCAAGCCCCGGTGATGCGCTGCTCCACAACCGCGCCTATGGCCACATCTGACGCGTCAGTAGTAAGCGCTATGCGGGCCGTTGGGTCTGGGTGTGCTAACAACACAGCGTTTGCCAAGGCAGTTTTAACCTCAGAGAATGAGCGCTCCCGCTCCGGAGACCATTCGATTTTATTTGCGGGTTTTTGTTTTTTAAGCGCGGCATACAGTGGTTGCATAAGCTGCGCTGCGCGGGGGAGGAAACGGTTATAAAAATTCACCATTCCCAAAAACTCCTGTAATGCTTTGACCGTTTGTGGCTGGGGAAAATTTGTTACTGCGCGCACTTTGTCCAGCAGGGGAATTGCTCCTTCTGGAGAGACGCGGTGCCCCAAAAAATCAATCTGCATCACCCCGAACTGACACTTCGCTGGGTTGATTATTAACCCGTGCTCTCCCAACCTCCGGAAAACTGCCGTGAGGTGTTTTTCATGTTCCTCTTCGGACGCGCTGGCTACCAAAATGTCGTCCAGGTAGACGAACACAAAGGGGAGATCGCGTAACACCGCGTCCATCATGCGTTGGAACGTCTGCGCAGCGCCTTTAAGCCCGAACGGCATGCGCAAAAACTCGAAAAGGCCAAACGGAGTTATTACTGCTGTTTTGGGTATGTCCTCAGCGTGTACTGGGACTTGATGGTACCCACGGACCAAGTCTATTTTAGAAAAAAAGCGTGCCCCCGCCAGATGAACGGAAAAATCTTGGATATGCGGGATTGGGTAGCGGTCGTGCGCTGTAGCGTTGTTCAACCTGCAGAAATCACCGCAAGGTCGCCATGAGCCGTCAGCTTTAGGGACCATGTGAAGTGGGGAAGCCCATGGGCTGTTCGAACGCCGGATGATGCCCAACTTTTCAAGGTTGGCGAACTCCTCGCGCGCTATGGTCAGTTTAGCTGCATCCAAGCGCCGAGCTTTTGCAAAAACGGGGGGACCGGCGGTAGTAATAAAATGTTCCACTCCGTGTTTAGCGACGGCTGCTGAAAATGTGGGAACCGTGAGTGCTGGAAACTGAGTGAGGAGTATGTGGAACTTACCGCTTGCCGTAGCGACGTTGGCTTGTGCTGTGGGCGGGGTCACTCGGGCTGCACAGGGAATAGAGTAAAAAGAGAGTGCATTAACCAAGCGTCTATTGGAAAGATCAACCAACAACCCATGTGAGCATAAAAAATCAGCCCCTAACATGTTGAAGTTCACCGCAGCTATAATAAAAGTCCACTCAAATGTACGGCCTTGCAGGGACAGAAGGAGAGTCTTCTCACCGAAGGTCTTAATGCTCGAGCCGTTCGTTGCCAATGCTCCGTGACTCCCGGGGCCTGCCAGCCGGTCAGCATAGATTGGCGTGATGAAACTCACTTGGGAGCCTGTGTCCACAAGGAATTGCCTCCCCGAACGCGCATCCGTCAAGTAGAGCAGCTTGTTCTGTTCACCGAGGGCCGCGGCTGCTACCGACCCTTGGTTCTGGCGTTTCCCGAGCTCCTGAACTGACACGGTGGTATACACTTGCGTGCCTTCTCTGCGAAGCGACGATGGTAGAAACAGAGGTCATCTCCTCCGTGATGTTTGGCCTTCACCGCCACCGTTGCCGGTGGGGCTGCTGCCGCCGCCTCTGGCCCCCTGCCATCTCCGGCCCTCAAGTCGAGTCCTGTCGCTGCTGCGGTGGCTGCGCGCTGTCTGCTGGCGTTGAGAATCCGCTGTGCCTCCTGGGCCAGCGCGCGGAAGTCTCGCTGGGCCAACAACGGTGAACCGGCCAGGGTCACTCTCGTGGCCGACGGTAGGGTTCTCAGGAATATGTGGATGAAGAGAAGGTCGTCGCCGTCTGAGCCCCTCAGCCTCAGCATGTCTTCCATCAGGTCGACAGGTGTGCTGTCTCCCAAGTCGTTCAGGGCCAGGAGTCTCTCCGCTCTTTCCTGGACTGAGGGAGTGAAACACTGGATGAGTGCAGCCTTCAACCCGCCATATTTGTCTTCGGCCGGTGAGCGCTGCACCAGGCTCTGCACATGTCGAGCCGTGCGGTTGTCGAGCTTGGCGATAATGTGGTAGAATTTCGTGTCATCTGCCGTTATTCCCCGGAGAGCGAACTGAGCTTCGGCCAAGAGGAACCAGGAGTCCGGGTTGTCCTGCCAGAAATCTGGTAGTTTGACTGAGACTGCGTTCGCCTGGCTGGTTCCTGGCGAGTCCGGCTCGGGGGAATTTCTTTTGTCCATGATACGTCTTAAGGTCACCAGTGTGGAGAGCGTGAAAAGATGAGGCTGAGTTTATTTGTCAAATCATATTTATTCACTTGTCTCCAACATCCTCCAAACAGAAAAAAAGAGAAACATCCTCCCGCATCTGTCCTTTTTATACCCGGGACATCAAAGTACAGAGTCACATTGTCTTTAAATCCCAAGACACAATACATCATCCTCCAGGTCTTCTCCCCTCCACCTAAAACCACTGGTGGTCAGGAAATCTCTCAAGGCCATCTCTAAAGGTCACATTTCGCACCCTCCTGTTATCCCCAGGAGACCCAGACCTATTGTTCATTCTGAGACATGAAGCAAGAGTAATATACATATGCATATGCAGCCTAAGCAACTCACATATGTGTGCCACAGAACTGTAATTTTTACCAATGAGCTAAAAACTACAGGAAGAATATACATTGTCCTTTACCTTCAAAACTAAACAGCAAAATGTGTCTGAAAAGAAACGATGTAATGAATAAATGGTGTAGTTGCTCAATATGCATTTAGTTTTCAGAAACAATCGCTATTTTAAAAGTTCAGCACGAGGTAGGCTGTAGACAGGAAGTGGTCCGTCGGGCTGTAAAAAAGTCATACTGCTACCTCTACTGGCCTGGCATAGTTATTACAATAACTTTTCCTCAGTTCCATTGACTATAAACATGAGCTATTTTTCTGTTTATTTTGAAAACGAAGTGTTATCTCAAAATTCTGTCAAATTAAAAGTCGAGAAAATATGGCGATACAATGATACAAGGCTTTAGCTACACTTGATTTTGACCGTTCGAACTGAAAAGCTGGTAACAGACAGACAAGCAGACAGATACACACAGACACATCTACATGTTACCGTATGTCTATGTTGCGTTGCCCTGAGGTATACAATAAAACATAATTGCATCAGAGACATTTGAACAAGGGAACACCAATATCATTTGGACTCCTGAAAAGCAACGAAATGAAAAGATGCATAGATGAAATGTTGATTTAAAACAGCATAAAAATGCCAAACTGACCAAACTATTAGCTGGGTGTTCAGTATTCTTCTCTCTTCTTTTCTGTTTTACTACAACTAAGTAACTTTTGGCGAAGTTTGTATAGTATGGACATACTGTGGCTCCAATAGCGTGCTCTGACTTTCTATCCAAAATCTTCATCAGGGTGCCAGCCTCATAAGTCTTGACCTTTTACTAAAACCCAGACTTGAATTCCAATAAGCTGACGATTGAGTGTTCGGTGGTCCAAGGTTCTTTTTGATGAGATTTAGTGTGCAGGATGGGACCTTGTGTCAATATATAGGAGAATGTGATTAAAGGATTATGTGGAATTGTCTCACAAGCGTTAGATTGGGAGACACTATTCCCAGTCCTGCACACTTAATATGAAGCTACAGTTGGCTGAGATTAATCAAGAAGTTGAAATATGCATAGATTGTACTGTATATAAATGTTGAAAGAGAAAATATGAGACCATTCGTTTTTAATTGACATTTTGAAGGGTCAAGTGCACCATTTTGGTCTTCATTGTATTATAATTCATTTTTTCAAAATTAGAAGGCAAAGTATATCCATAACCTGTACAGGTGCAATGGACAGGCACCTCCTGATAAGTGTTAAGGACCTTTTTACACAGCACAGAGATCATTGAGTGACCACTGAAAGATCAAAAATTGGCCTGATCTCTCAATGATATCCTAAAGCCTGGAAAAAAAAAACTGTTTCTGTGTAAATGTTTGGGAGATCAGTGTGCAGTCAAAAAATTGAATTTCATGGTGATCTATAGAGATCTTTGAAAGATCCTAGAGAGATCACATAGAGACCAGGAGAGATGACTGAGGGATCACAGAGTTTTTTGGGGGGCCCAAAGAGGTTGCTGAGTGTTTGAGACATTTCTAGTGCTGTTCTACCCCCTTTAAACAGGGATGGAGATTGTTGAGAGATTGTTGTGTGATGAGAAAATGGGCAGATCTCTCAATGATCTTTCAATGATCTCTCAGTGATTGCCAAGATCTCTCAAAGATCTCTTAAAAACTTGCGTGATCACCACGGTCACCACGGTCTCCTCAAAATTGTGACTCTATCAAAAGCAATCTCTTAACAATTACAAAAGGGAAGCAATCTCCCAATGAACTTTCAAGAAGCACTCGCAATCTCATCAGTCTCCCAGTGATCTGTCAGTGATCTCCATTACGGCCTTTCAATGAACTTTCTTGGTCTTTCATTGAGCGAGCAGCAATCCCTTACTGGCTCTTAGCCATCTCTACCATCGAAGTGGAAAAATTTGGAACTAATTGAAAAATCGCTGAGACATCATTAGGAGATTGATGAGATTGTTAAGCGCTCCTTGAGCACTCCTTGACTGCTCGATGATCTCATTGATCTCTAAAGATGGCTGAGAGATCAGAGATGGATTACTGAGCATTCAACGAAAGACCATTCATTGAGCGGTCCTTGAGAGTTTGTTGAGAAATTGTTTTGGACTGAGTCAAAACTTTAAGGACCATGGAGATCATTGAGAGATCTTGGCAATCACTGAGAGATCATTGAAAGATCATTGAGATCTGCCCATTTTTTCAGCACTCAATGATCCCAACCCCCGTGTAAAAGGGAGTTAACAGATTAATAAAGGATTCAGTGTAAGTGAAACAGAAAAAATCTTGGACTGGCCAGAAAATTCCATTGAATATTTTTTTTTTAAAAAGTATAACTGCACTCAGCAAAGATACAGATCATGCCTCTCCTGTATTTTCCAACAACAGCTCTGAGTCACTCCTCCATCTGTTTTTCATCATTTAACCAGACATACATAATGCAAGGATATGCATCTGTGACATACTATATGTCCGTGTTGGCTTTCCAGGCTCATGAGCTTGTGTCATTGACCTTTGACCTTTTGGCCTCAAAATTATTCCCAGAAATGATGACTCTGAGCTCAATCTGCATACAAAGTTTGGTGATCATAGCTCTTATTATAGGGTGACAAAAGAGCAAAACTGGTTCTGAGCTTTTATGATCTGTGACCTTTGGACCCCAAAAACAAAGCCACAGGTGTTAGTCTCAAGGCTAGCCTGTTCACAAAGTTTGGTGACCCTAGATTCATCAGTTCAGGACTAAGTGTGGATTGTCGGATGGCCAGTGGGTGGAGGAGATCTCCCTACCCATGCCGATCTAGATAAAACATGAGTTTAGCAAAAAGGAAAAAAGAGGAACTGCCACCAGTAATTTCTGGCACTCAGTATTCCCATACAGTAGTTCCTTTTTACCCTTTTTGTGCATTCCCACTGAGAGGCCATGTCAGTCCTGAGAAACAGCTGCCACTGCTGAACAAACTGGTGCAACAGCTGGGGTGAAACTAGTGACATTACGCTCAACACCGCCTACTCGACCCTGATTCGAATAATATGAAATGTTAAGTGCTATGAGCTGTGGATCGAGCACTGTGTCAGTACGGCCACAGTCACGTGACCATAGCAAGCGAGGCCTCATTATATCACATCACGTGACTCGAGGGCTTGCAGGAAGTTTGAGAGGGTTGGGCGTTTCAATACATCAAGGATTTAAAGGAGTCTGATTCGCAAACACACATTACATTTACTAAATATTACACAAAGATACATACAGTACACACACAAGACAGCTTGTGGGATCTTTTGGATAGCAGAGTTGGTTTGTATTATGTTATTACTTTAAGCATCATTTTCGTATTATAAAAGATTGCTAATTACCTCCGCCAGGCCGAAGGCCAGGAGGAGGTTATGTTTTTGCCGGGGTTTGTCTGTCTGTCTGTCTGTCTGTCTGTCTGTTTGTCTGTTTGTCTGTTTGTCTGTTTGTCTGTCTGTTGGTTAGCAAGATAACTCAAAAAGTTTTGGACGGATTTCGATGAAACTTTCAGGCGTTGTTGGAAATGGTACAAGGAAGAACTGATTAAATTTTGGGGATGATACGGATCACCATCTTGATACAGGAATTTTTAAAAGGATTCTTTAACATTGTCAGATACGGCCATTTTCAACATGTGTGCAGGGGCAATAGAGGGCGCTGGTCGTCGTGTCTGACGAACACAAACTCCGCCTTCTTCAGAGTTTTAGGCACAAAAGCACGCAGAAAACTGTGGTGAGCAGGGCCCGCCAGCGTGCCTGTGTTTGCGCCACGCTGCAAAAGCTGACACAGGCAGCTGTCCACCGCCGGATTATTTGGCACAAATTCCCCGGCCAGCCATAGGGGCTGCGCAAAAACCAGCTCTCTGCCGGGGAAGCTTCAAATCCACTTTTTTTCCGCGGAGCGCAAATCCAATAAAACCCACGCCAACCTGTCTACCCAATTTGCATCCGTCAAAACAGTGGTGGCCCGGGCCCGCCAGCATGCCTGTGTTTGCGCTACGCTGCAAAAACTGAGACGGGCAGCTGTCCGCCGCCGGATTATTTGGCAGAAATTCCCCGGCCAGCCATAGGGGCTGCGCAAAAACCAGCTCTCTGTCGGGGAAGATTCAAAAACCTCTTTTTTCCCGCGGAGCGCAAACCCAATAAAACCCACGGCAACCTGTCTACGCAATTTGCATCCGTCACTGAAGCCCTGAGTGCTGCTTTCACTGATTTATGAAAACGCTCGCAGCCTGGGACTTTGCACATGAAGGAGATGGACACAACACCAACACTTCAGTTTATTACCTCCGCCAAGGACGTAATGCTTTTACTACTGAACCACTAATCCTATCATTGTGAATCCAGTTGCTAGACATATGTTTTCATGGTCAAGGAATCTGAAAACGTACACACAAACACTGTACGGGGGGGAACTGTGGTGCTTGGCGGAGGTCTGCGCTCTCCGAGTGCTTTTCTAGTTACATTTGTTTTTCTTTTTGTTCAGGTGAAACACAGCACTCTCCAAGTGCAACAGCTGATGCCACAGTGGAAGATCAATGATATTTGTCTGATCCCTACCTCTCCAGAGAAGAAGACCCACTGTTACTGGACAACATGCAAAACCATATACCCAAACCTTTACAAGATGGTAAAAAAGTATCTCCACATGCCAGCAACATCAGTGCCATGTGAGCGGGTCTTCTTCAAAGCTGGAAAAGCAGTAAGCCACAAGAAGTGCAGACTGAAACTACACACTGTTGAAATGCTTCATTTTAGAATAAAAATCTTAAACACTCCCATTTAATAACACTCCCCAATTGCAGAAGCACCAGCAAGTTCCCTGATGTTCTACAACAAAGATTTTCCCATCTCCCTCTAAATACATACTGTGTATTGTATATACAGTGGGGAAAAAAGTTTTTAGTCAGCCACCAATTGTGCAAGTTCTCCCACTTAAAAGATGAGAGAGGTCTCCAATTTTCATCATAGGTATACCTCAACTATGAGAGACAAAATGAGAAAAAAAAAAATCCAGAAAATCACACTGAAGGATTTTTAATGAATTAATTGGTAAATTCCTTGGTAAAATAAGTATTTGGTCACCTACAAACAAGCAAGATTTCTGGCTCTCACAGACCTGTAACTTCTTCTTTAAGAGGCTCCTCTGTCCTCCACTCGTTACCTGTATTAATGGCACCTGTTTGAACTCGTTATCAGTATAAAAGACACCTATCCACAACCTCAAATAGTCAGACTCCAAACTCCACTATGGCCAAGACCAAAGAGCTGTCAAAGGACACCAGAAACAAAATTG
Source organism: Pholidichthys leucotaenia (assembly GCA_020510985.1). Lineage (NCBI taxonomy): Eukaryota > Metazoa > Chordata > Actinopteri > Cichliformes > Pholidichthyidae > Pholidichthys > Pholidichthys leucotaenia. Next base: position 401,381,289 of record CM035836.1, read on the forward strand.
TAGACCTGCACCAGGCTGGGAAGACTGAATCTGCAATAGGTATGCAGCTTGGTGTGAAGAAATCAAGTGTGGGAGCAATTATTAGAAAATGGAAGACATTCAAGACCACTGATAATCTCCCTCGATCTGGGGCTCCACGCAAGATCTCACCCCGTGGGGTCAAAATGATCACGAGAACGGTGAGCAAAAATTCCAGAACCACACGGGGGGACCTAGTGAATGACCTGCAGAGAGCTGGGACCAAAGTAACAAAGGCTACATAAGTAACACACTACGCCGCCAGGGACTCAAATCCTGCAGTGCCAGACGTGTCCCCCTGCTTAAGCCAGTACATGTCCAGGCCCATCTAAAGTTTGCTAGAGAGCATTTGGATGATCCAGAAGAGGATTGGGAGAATGTTATATGGTCAGATGAAACGAAAATAGAACTTTTTGGTAAAAACTCAACTTGTCGTGTTTGGAGGAGAAAGAACACCATACCTACTGTGAAGCATGGGGGTGAAAACATTATACTTTGGGGCTGTTTTTCTGCAAAGGGACCAGGACAACTGATCCGGGTAAAGGAAAGAATGAATGGGGCCATGTATCGTGAGATTTTGAGTGAAAACCTCCTTCCATCAGCAAGGGCATTGAAGATGAAACGTGGCTGGGTCTTTCAGCATGACAATGATCCCAAACATACCGCCCGGGCAACAAAGGAGTGGCTTCGTAAGAAGCATTTCAAGGTCCTGGAGTGGCCTAGCCAGTCTCCAGATCTCAACCCCACAGAAAATCTTTGGAGGGAGTTGAAAGTCCGTGTTGCCCAGCGACAGCTCCAAAACATCACTGCTCTAGAGGAGATCTGCATGGAGGAATGGGCCAAAATACCAGCAACAGTGTGTGAAAACCTTGTGAAGACTTACAGAAAACGTTTGACCTCTGTCATTGCCAACAAAGGGTATATAACAAAGTATTGAGATGAACTTTTGTTATTGACCAAATACTTATTTTACCGAGGAATTTACCAATTAATTCATTAAAAATCCTTCAATGTGGGAGACTTCCGGTCTGGACGCCATGGCGACTGCAGCTTAACACTGAAGCTCTCAGACCCAATCCAAGATAACACCTTGAAAATCAAACTTAACGGATTTTTGGAGGAGTGAAAATCAAAAGACAAAATCATCATGCCTAAAGGAAAACAGAAGAAACTGAAATTCTCCAGGCCAGGACACGTATCGGCCGGAGAATCTGAACTGGAAGATCTCCGTTCAGAAGACGAGGAACTGGTGGTAGCTAACAAAAAGGTTAGCCTGAAATCGCTATTTGAAGAGCTAAGACGATTTCACCGAGAGGTTACGGCCGAATTTCGGGAATTCAGAGACGAATTGAAAAGGACAAACAGCAGAGTGGACCAGGCCGAGAACCGAATCTTGGAAGCAGAGGAACGAATAAAAGTGCTCGAAGATTCTGTGCTGGACCTACGCAAAAGACAAGCATCTATAGAGGCTAAGCTAGCCAACCAAGAAGGAAGAGAGAGAAGAGACAATATAAGAATTCATGGTCTGATAGAAGGAGCCGAAAACGGTTTTAACTCAATGGCAGAATACGTGGAATCTTTACTAAGAGAGAAATTGGATATTCCACAAACCACCAACTTAAACATAGAAAAGGCACATCGTTCATTAGCCGCTAGGCCAGCGGCGGAAGCGCCCCCACGTTCGGTGTTGGTAAGATTTTCCAATTTCAAAATAAAACAAGAGGTTGTAAGACTGGCTTGGCAGAAAAAAGAATTTATGCACCAGGAGAGAAAAGTCTTCGTGGAACACGATTACGCCCCGGAGGTCCTTAAAAAGCGCAGGGAATACAATGACGCGAAAAAGGTGCTAAGAGAGAAGAAACTGCGCTTTCAGACGCCATTTCCTGCGAAGTTAAGGGTCTTCTACGGTGAAGAAACATGTCTCTATAATTCGGCGGAAGAAGCAACAGCTGACATGGCGAGAAGAGGGCTCCCGGTAACGGTATTTAAACCCGCAGCAGACCCGAGTGAGAAGATCAAAATGCAAACATGGACAACACAAAGACCTTCAAAATCCACGGGCCAGCAGCGGGAAACCCAGCGCCAGAGCGTCGCGGATAAACTGTCCGTTTTCAGGTTGGAATAGCGACCATTTTTTTTTTTTTTGAATCAATCTGCACATCCAACCTCCCTCATACAAGGTAACAAACGTTAAAGGAGATGCGTATTCAGCATGTGGTAAAACATTTCATGGAACAGTCATAATATTTGAAACAAATAAGTCTTTTTAATAAAAAAAAAAAAACTTGTTAAAATAGAAATGTGACAATAATCCACATGTTCTCCTCACACTAACAAATACTGTTTTTGCGTGAATGTTTGATGTGATGGGGGTGGGAGGGTGCACACAATTTCACAGGGTATAGGCATAAAAAGAAAAAAAAAATCATTACAAGTTCGGATTGGGTTCTGAAACTCACGTTAAAAGCATGGGACAACTTACAGGGGTAAGAGAGGGCCCTCAACACGTAACAGAGTTTGAGGAATTCCCCTCAGAGCCTTCACTCCATCAAGGCTCTTCCAGGGTGTTGGGAAAAATTGTATATACTGTATGCATATAAACAGTTATCATTTTATTAATGATTCATGAAATGAAGATTGATATTCTTATATGTATGATGCTTTTTCTTATTAGTCATAAATACAACTTGTGCACTGTTAGTGACTAAGCTGCATCACCCTTCTGTTTATTCATCTGATGTGTGATAAAAGAGTGTTGACATATATGCTGTATCAAGACTTGTCCCCTGTACACCCTGTGCTGCAAAAGACTGTTGTATGTTATCATTTAACCATTTCATCTGTTAACTAACTTTAATTCACAATTTCCCATTTTTAAAGAACCACGGGTCAGCTGACGAGCAAGTAATGGTAGTATAAGGCGGCGCCCTGTACTTTTCCTTGTGGTTAAAAACTGCTGCAGGAATGCAGTGGTCTTAGGAAGTAACGTGACGGCGATTCACGGTTACTGACCGGTCAGGTTTTAAAATAAAGAGGGGTGCAGGAGACAGTGTGACGGCGATTCACAACTGTTTGGTGGTCAGGTTTTAAAATAAGTAGGGTGAAGGAATTCACCCCAAATTGGGCAGTAATAGTGTTAAACAGTCGGTGTACTGATAAACGTCCCTGACCACGAACACACCCCAAAAAATTGGCCAGTAATACGGTTACGGTGAGCGTACTGATAACGTTCCTGACCATCTAAAAATGGGGAATTGTGTTAGAAGACCAGATAGGCAGACGAATAAACAGAAGAAAAAACAGGACATAGCGCGCGCAGCTGTAAAAACTACAATAACAGACAAAATGAAAAGGGAAAAATGAAGGATCCGGATAATATTTAATCACTGCTGCAAGTGCTATTTGGTTTATATTGGTAAGGTATTGCTATTTGTGTTATATTGGGAACACTGTAAGTGAGAAGGTAAAAAAAAAAAAAAAAAAAACCGGCTGTTCTCTTTCCCATCAGCAAGGGGAGGGGTGAGAAGCTCCCTCTCTCTCTCTCTCTCTCTCTGTTCCTCGCTCTCCCAAAGGGGGTGGGCGAGGGATAGTGCTCTCTCTCTCTCTCTCTCCTTTTGCCTGAGGGGCGGGGGGAGAGGCAGATTTGGCCTGTAGAAAAAACAGAAGTGAAGGAAAACTCCGTGGGAGAACGGCTGCAGAATGTTGATAGTTTATGCTCTAATACTGGCAGTGTGGAATCAGGTGTAGTAGATGATGAAGGTACAGTCTTAGCGTCGACGGAAAAACTTACAACAAAAAGAGATAAATATCAAAACCAACCGAGCATCGAACCATTATTAAATGAAAAAGATAATCCTTCCCCAACTTATCAATGCCATGATCCTAAGGAGGGTCCATACGGCAAATTATTTAAAGAAGCCCAAGAGGTTGGGAAAAGGAGGAGGCAAATAAAATCATAATAATTAGACCATAACATTTAAAGACGGACGGATTAAATGGTAGCAGAACTGGATAACGTTAAAATGGACAATGAGAAAGTTATTTTATCTCTTATCTATTCTGTGTGTGTGTGTGTGTGTGTGTGTGTGTGTGTGTGTGTGTGTGTGTGTGTGTGGTTGATCTGTGAAGAAAGTGGTCTAAATATGGGTACTTTTACAAGGTTTTGGGTTTTTATTTTTTCAATTTAACTCTGTGGGGTCTTGATTAATGTTGCGTACGTGATAAACTGTTTACATATTTTTTAAAAAAAAGGAAAAAAAAAGCAATTTTGACGCATTACTGACCTTTGTCCTTGACTGAAATATGACAGTGCACTTTATAGGGAAAAAAGGACTGACGTGTGACAATGTGACTACAGGCCATACTATGATCATATTATGATGTCATTTAATAATGCCTAATCACTGAAGATTTTATGTTTACCCTATATCACATGATTTAGAGCACAGAGGATCAAAACAGATTGATAATTAATGTGTCTGTGCATATGATCTGCCAGAGGCTGTGGATTATCAGACAAAGGTCTTGGAGAAAGAATCCTTAAATTGATAAGTACTTTTTGAAGCCAAGTATGACTTTGTATGACATTGTAGATAACATAAGGTGTACTGATTCAAATGACTTTGACTTTACAAATGTAATGTTTATATGATTTTATACTGATATTACTCACCACATAATGGTGCGGTAACAATATATTTCAGAAATGTGACAGCAATGAGGGATGTGCTTCTCCTGATTCAGCGGTGGCCAAGCTGGGTCAGGGTGAACTACATTGCACTCCATAATTTACCAAGGAATGTATGAAATAGGGACATTCCTTGTAAAACATTAAATCAAATTCTAAATTAGGCAAAACGTCCGCCTTTCCTTTGACTGAAAGAATGTGACACAATATTTCAAATTCAACCCATCTGTGTTCAATTGGACAAACTGATCTTATTTATCAATGCTGAAGCATATCAAAAATGCACAGATAGTTATTTTGTTTTTCTTAAATGAAATTTGTAAACTATTTCAAGAGATGTCACAAAAAGAAGCTATAATTATTGAGATCTCATCTTTGAAGGAACTGGGCTACCTGCAAATTTTATTTAAAACTAAAAATGGTAACACACTTCCTTTCAGTAAAAGAATCAAACAAATACCCTGTAACTTTGCTGCATGTATTGATTGATTGATTGATTGATTTTTATTTGAACATTGTTAAAGAAAGAAAAAAAGAGAGTTCAAAACACAACAAAAAAACAAACCAAAATAAAATGTTCAAAAGGAGTGGGAAGAAGCCAAGGCTTATACAGTCCCACCCCTTCTCCACACCAAACAAATTACAATATTACTCATAATCATCATTATCCCACAACCACATTCACTGTAATACACCCATAGTCAATTTATACAACAAAAATGACACAACAATGACAGTCCATATCCAACAATATTACAACAACAATAAACATACAATTCTGGCATGTTCAATGCAAACACAAACAACACCATCACCTTCACAATCACCATAACACACAACAACCTTCCCTCACTGAAGACACAATGTAACATCACTGCCCTTCATTCTCATACTGCTCAAAAATCATTTCTTTATATGTTGATTTAAATATATGGATGTTGGGACATTGCCTGTGTTTCTCCCCCAACCCATTCCACAATTTTACCCCACACACAGACACACAAAAACTCTTCCGTGTAGATCTTACTAAGTGAATTTTAAATTTTGTATTCCCCCGTAAATTATATTTCCCTTCTCTCTCCCTGAATAGATTCTGTATATTGTGTGGCAAGAGGTTTTTACTAACTTTAAACATTAATTGTGCTGTGTAATAATGAACCAGATCCCATAATTTCAATAACTTCGAATGTAAAAACAATAAATTAGTATGTTCGAGGTACCCAACGTTGTGTATAACACGGACTGCCCTTTTTTGTAATATTAACAATGAATTAAGTTTACTTTTATAACTGTTACCCCAAACTTCTATACAATAAGTCAAGTATGGAAGTACTAATGAACAATACAAAATATGAAGTGATTTATAATCTAGGACCTGCTTAATTTTATTTATAATTGCAATATTTTTTGCAACTTTATTTTGTATGTATCTGACATGTGGTTTCCAACTAATTTTATCATCCAGTACTACACCCAAAAACTTGATCTCCTTAACTTTTTCAATAACTACATTATCTATATGAATGTGTATATCTTCTTTATTTTTACAATTACCAAATATCATTACCTTAGTTTTATCTATATTTAGTGATAGTTTATTACAATCCATCCATTTTTTTAGCTTATTTAATTCATTATTTAGAGTATGGATTAGTTGATTATAATTATTTCCAGAATAAAATAAATTAGTATCATCAGCAAATAATATTATTTTTAATAATTTAGAAACTTGGAATATATCATTTATATATATGTTAAATAATTTGGGGCCCAATACTGACCCTTGGGGGACCCCACAGGCAATTCCCATACACCCAGACAGATATTCTCCCATTTTCACAAATTGTTGTCTCTCAGATAGATAACTTGTAACCCATTTCAGAGCAATTCCCCTAATACCATACATTTGCAATTTATTAAGAAGTATTGAATGATTTATTGTATCAAATGCTTTTCTAAAATCTATAAACACACCAATTGCATATTTTCCTTGATCTAATGCATTTATTATTTCCTCTGTTGCATCCATTATCGCCAATGATGTTGTACTCTTGGCTCTAAACCCATACTGGTTCTGATTCAGCACATCCTGTGTATTTAAAAAGTTTTCTAATCTGTTGTTGAAAAGTTTTTCCAGAATTTTTGAAAATTGTGGGAGAAGTGTAAGCCTCCATGTATCAAAACAGAGGGTATCAAAGAAATTAATTAGCAAATAATTAGCAATCCTCAGAAAAATAGATAATGCATAAAAATTATCAATAAATGCAATTTTATTTACATAAGTGCTTTTCATTTCATTTTCTGTAGTGCCCAGGATAAACATATGGCTGCAGTTATAACTCAAATACAGGCTGGGCAATACAGACCACCTTTTTATTATTTATGGGATAATACAAATAATACGATCATGCCCTCTATTATCCTACACATTTCCCATGTTGTGAAGGAGGGGGCGAACAGCAACACTCTCTCTCTCTCTACTTAGCAAAGGAAGAAGCGAGCGACAGGCTTGCTCTGTAAAAAATAGAAGTTAACTTATCTGTATTCTGTACAGATAGTAAATATGCTAATAGCACATGCCACCTGCATAACGCTACTCACTGTGCTGCTATTGGTCTTTTAGGAACCGTCTTATTAATAATGTTGATGTTTTAAAAGACTGTCAAAATAATATGGACCTTCCTCCTGTTTCATGTGTAAATAATTAGATATACATTTGGCTTGTCTGATGAAAATTTGCTCTGCCACCCACATTATACAGATGAGCTGTCCTGGTGGCACATGGCCAATCATGTGCCAACAGGAGGAAATCAATGATGAGGATGTTGGGAAAAACTGTCCTAATATTTTGAAAGAAGTAACAAAAACATGCCAAAAGTGCATCATTTGTTTATAAAATAATGCTCAAGGAGCAATGGAAAGCTACAATATTGCTTGGTGTTGATTGACACCTTCACAAAGTGGACAGGAATTTATCACACATCCCCAGCAAATGCCGCATCTGTGTGTGTGAAACTCTATTGAATGATGCTCTTTCCGTTTTTGGGGTTCCAGAACTGATTTATGCAGATAATGGAACTCATTTTACAGCACAAACAGTTCAAGACTTAATCCAAGCTGTAAGAAGTAAGATCAAATTTCATAGTATCTGTACAATGAAACAAATGCTGGCAAAAACCACATATGGAAAGGGTATTACTTGGCCAGAAGCTCTGAAATTAGTCAGACTAACCATTAACTCTATACTAGACCCAAAGACAGGATTATCACCTTTTGAATGTGTTTTTTCACCATCCTTATGTATTACCTGACCTCTCACCACTAACCACACCTAACAAATACACAGATCTTGGTGAACATCTCAGGGAATGTTTTGATTCTGTCAGAAGCTCTGCTCCACAGAAAAGGATAACCTGGAGACTATGTCTTCATAAAGAACCACCACCAACAACACTAGACACTCCCACTCCCACTGCAGTACGTATTGCTGAATGACCATCTCGGATTCACCTTTCACACGCTAAAAGACTACGGGTGCCTGTAAGTGAACTAACTAACTTGTTTCCCTGAGTAAGTCCAGTACAAAGGGGGCATGTCCTTTTAAGGACAAGGCTGTCTCAACCCTGGTGAAGAAACAGGCCCGGAGGGGTACTCTCTCAGGCGGAAGCATGGCACCAAAACTATTGATGACTCTGTGTTCAGCACTTCTCCTGGCAGTGGGGTGGTAATCTCTTTCTGATTCAAGGACAAGGAACCCACGAAGCATGGACAATGAACAATACGCATAACCTATGGTACCAGACAATGGTGGTTTTGGTGAGAGGACTGGGAATCGATACTCCTTGCTATGTGTGTTCATTGCTACCCCATTTACACAAGACTGCAATACCCATGATTGACTACAGTACCCATGATCCCTGTTCCACTGAGTGAAGAGAAAACGCCCGGAGCGACAATAGCGATGAACTCTCGTCTCAGTCTGTTTAATACAAGCAATAATGTTGGACATTGGTTGGTGGGGAATTTGTCAGAAAGGTATCTTAATAGATTGAATGTCACTATTACTGATTACACTGGGTCTAAGATTAGAATATTTAATATTATTGGGATTGGAACTTCTTTGCTTGCAGTTAAGAAGCATTTAATGAAAGTAAATCCTACACTGTTTACTTCACCAATCTGCTTTCACAAAAATTGTAGTAAAAACAGTTTCAACCTGGGTATTTCACAAAGATGCAATGATACTAAGGAAGTGACCTGTGAAGTGTCATATTATGATTCTGTCTGTAGAAATGTATTTCACTTTCCTTATATTGCTGCTGGAAAATTCACCTTAAAGAGGAAAAATTGTACTTTTAACTGTAGCAATAATCCTACTGTTTTTTGGCCAAATGATGTTGGGTATGGATTCTTGGAAAACCAATGGGTACTCTTTTTCCAATGTATGGCAGTGCTCTAGCTATACGCCACATGAATGCTTAATGATGTCAATGTAGGAAATCTTTTGAAGTTACATTATACTGATAATTGCATATGATTAAAAGGGTTAATAAAATAATAAACAGGAGGAAAATGTTGGGAAAAATTGTATATACTGTATGCATATAAACAGTTATCATTTTATTAATGATTCATGAAATGAAGATTGATATTCTTATATGTATGATGCTTTTTCTTATTAGTCATAAATACAACTTGTGCACTGTTAGTGACTAAGCTGCATCACCCTTCTGTTTATTCATCTGATGTGTGATAAAAGAGTGTTGACATATATGCTGTATCAAGACTTGTCCCCTGTACACCATGTGCTGCAAAAGACTGTTGTATGTTATCATTTAACCATTTCATCTGTTAACTATGACCAGAAGCACTGGTTTATCACAGGCCCATATATGGAGTTGTTTCCCCCTCTCTGCCTTTACTGAGTGGAGAAGCAGATGTTCTCCCCGCGATAAAAGTGTTCATGCAATTTATCTCCTACACACACTTGAAGACATACAGAGCGTACTTTTGCTTATGTGGTAATTCTGTTTGTTCTGCTTTTGCTGAGTTTATCACACACTCCATGTATATAAAGAAAGCAACTGCGGACTACCCCTTAGTGTCCCACTTGCCCTGTAAAAGGTATGTGTTGATACTCCTTGTACAAGTAAAAACTTCAAAGGCTCTGCGTGTCTTAAGTCTGATCTCTGATTCAGTCTAATACCTTTTTATACTCTGTATTTGTGAGGTTATATTTCAGACTTCTGACACAGGGTCTTTAAAAAGACCTCAGTTCAGGAAGTTCTTTTGACAGTTTTTTGTTTTAAAGTTTTATACACTATGTTCTTAATGTTTTTCTTGTTTTTAATGTTCTTTCAGTTTCTGAGTAGCACAAAAGAGGGCCACCACACAGTTATACTAAACAAAACAACACAATGGACAAACAGGGTGTAACCAAAATAATTTCATATAATGTAAAAGGAATCCTGAATCCAGTTAAAAGATCCAAGATTCTAGGCAAAATGAAAAAAGACAAAGCAGGAATAATATTTTTACAAGAAACCCACCTAACAGACGTGGAGCACAATAAACTCAGTAGACAAGGGTTTAAAATGATCTCTTCATCTTCATATAAGTCAGGGAGGAGGAGGGGAGTAGCGACATTGATATCAACCAAAATTACATTTGAAAAAAAATCAGAACACAAAGATAAAGAAGGGAGATACAGTTTGGTAACTGGGCGGCTAGAGGAAGAAGATATCACCCTGCTGAATGTGTATGCTCCCCCAGGGGCTAACTGGAAATTTTATAAAAATGTATTTGACCTAATGATAACTAAAGCTCAAGGTTTAGTGATATGTGGTGGGGACTTCAATCTTAGACTGAATCCATACTGGGATGCTTCTGGTAATTCTCCACATCAAAATAACACCCAAAGCAGGAAGACTCGGATGCTACTAAAAGAAATGGGAATCTGTGATGTGTGGAGGGAACTCAATCCCAGTGTAAAAGACTATACATTTTACTCAACTCCACATTCATCTTACTCAAGGATTGACTATTTTTTTATGTTTAATAGAGACACTGGAAGAGTAGAAACATGTAAAATAGGACTGATGGATCTCTCTGACCACAGTCCGATCTACATGGACTTAAATATCCAAAAATACACAAATAATACATTTTCTTGGAGGTTAAATTCAAATGTCCTGAAAGGACCATTGAAAGATGAATTGGAATCAGATATTCTCAGATATTTGGAAGAAAACGATAATGGAGAAGTATCCCCTTTAATACTGTGGGATGCATGCAAAGCTGTAATAAGAGGAAAGATTATTGCAAAACTGGCAACCCAAAAGAAACTAAGACAAGAAAAACTATCCACATTAGAGTCAGAACTTAGGAACCTAGAAAAAGAACACAGAGGCAACACTCATTCTACTGACTCGCTCAAGATTAAGGAAATTAAAAACCAAATAAATGAGATCTACACAATTGAAATCCAGAAGAAACTTACATTTTTGAAACAAAAATACTATGAAGCAGGCAGTAAATTGGCAAAATTGCTAGCCTATAAATTGAGGAAACATCAAACAGAAAGAGCAATCTACAAAATCAGAGACCCAGTATCAAAGGAAATAAAATTCAGAATTCAGGATATTCTTAAAAGCTTCGAGAATTACTATAAGAACTTATACTCCCACAAAAAACATAAAAACGCATCCGAGGCATTCCTAAACACATTAAACCTTCCCCAACTTACGGAGTCACAAAATAAAACACTACTGTCAGAAATACAACCTAAAGAATTGGAAAAAGCAATTATGAAACTTAAAGCTAACAAATCCCCAGGAGCTGATGGCTATACAGCAGAGTGGTACAAAACCTTTAAACAGCAACTATCTCCTCTCCTCCTGAAAACATTTAATTATGTCCTCCACACAGGGGAAATCCCCCCCTCCTGGAGAGAAGGGGTCATTGCAGTTATACCTAAACCTGAAAAGGATAGAGTGCTCCAACTACAGACCAATCAGTGTACTAAATCAGGACTATAAGCTTTTTACCATTATCCTTGCCAAAAGGTTAGAAAATATACTGACAGACCTAATTCATTTAGACCAAACAGGTTTTATAAGACAAAGACAGACACAAGACAACATTCGACGCACTTCACACATAATTCATCATATAAAAAAATATAACTTAAATGCAGTCATATTGGGATTAGATGCTGAAAAAGCATTCGATTCGGTTGACTGGTCTTTTCTATATAGAATCTTATCCAGTTTCAATTTTCATAACAACTTCATTAGAACTATACAGGCATTATATAAAAAACCAACAGCTAAAATAAGGATTAACGGTAATTTATCATCATCTTTTGAACTGGAAAGAGGATGTCGTCAGGGCTGCCCCCTGTCTCCACTGCTCTTTGCAATCTTCATAGAACCTCTGAGCCAATGGATAAGACAGAATCAAAAAATTCAAGGTATTACACTTGGTCAGAAGGAACATAAAATAGCACTCTTTGCTGATGACATTTTAATATACCTAGGGCAGCCGGACACTTCTTTACCAGAACTAACCTCAGTTTTTTCAGAGTATGGAGATTTATCGGGATACAAATTAAACATGCATAAAACCCAAATTTTAACATTCAACTATGACCCAAATCATTATTCACTAAGCAAACTCAAAACTAACTGGGAGTCGGAATCTACGAAATATCTGGGGGTCAATATCCCGAAACAACTCAACAAAATTATATCACTAAACTATGATCCACTGGTGACAAAAATAAAATCTGACCTAGCAAGATGGAATATGATACCATTCTTGGGTACTGCACAAGAATTGAAGCAGTCAAAATGAATATACTTCCACGTCTTCTATACCTTTTCCAAACAATACCGGTAGAACCTCCCAAAAAAACATGGCAGGAGCTGGACAGAAGGATCTCAAGATTCATATGGCAGGGCAAAAGACCTAGAATCAGATATAGAACCTTACAGCTAAACAAAGACAAAGGTGGGCTCGCGCTGCCAAATATCAGGGACTACTTTAAAGCCGCACAAATTAAAACTTTAGTAGAGATATGTAACCCAGTCTACACTGCACAATGGAAGGAGATCGAATGCCAAATAACAAGTGACATCCCCCTACAGGCGATAATAGGGAACAATGCCTTACCTAAGCTTTTGAATAACACTAACCCGTGGATAGAGACCCCGCTAAAAATTTGGTTTAAGATAGTCAGAGAGAATCAAACTAAAGAGCCCTATCAACTTCTGCAATGGATTGCCTATGATCAAGACTTTACTCCTAATAAAACAGACACCAGATTTAAAAAGTGGAAGGAGAAAGGACTGATAAAATATTACAATTTTTTTAAAGGGCAAATTTTAAGAAGTTTTGAAGATTTGAAAAAACAAGGCCTAATAAATCAAGACCTTTACAGGTTCTTCCAGCTTAGACACCACATAAACAATATACTTAAAAAGGAGGATTTGGAAAGGGCCCAATCAGGTGTTCTGAAGGTCTTCTTAATGGCATATAAAGGGATCCCAGGGATCAGATACATTTCTAAAATATACCAAGGTCTTCAAGACTTAAAAGGAGACAACACATCACATATAAAAGAGAGATGGGAAAAAGAGGGGAATTTCACTTTACAACTGGAAATATGGGAAAAGCTAAATAGACAGCAATGGAAAAGTACCTCATCCCTGCAGTGGAGAGAATTTGGATGGAAAAACTTGGTAAGATTTTTCAGAACACCTGCACAAAACAAATTTACCCATAAGGGATTGAACTGTTGGCGCTTGTGTGGTGAAAAGACTGCAAATCATTTTCATGTGTTTTGGTCATGCCCAGTTATCCACCAATATTGGACCAATGTACAGACAATATTGGGGAAAATATTCAAAATAACAGTTCCCTTTTCTTTTGTAACTTTGTATTTGGGTTTACTACCGGAATCACTGGAAAGACGAGGAGAAAAATACTTATTCAATGTTTTAATATTGGCAAGCAAAAAAGCTCTAACTAAAAAATGGATGTTGAAGGACTGTCCTACACCTGAAGATTGGATTGACGTGATCCAAGACATTTACTCGATGGAAAAGTTGACATTCGCACTGAGACAGGACATGGATGGGTTCATGAACTTTTGGCAACCCTGGATCGCATATGTGTCTTCCATTAGATCTAATCTTTGACAAATACCATTTCAATAATGGTTCCGCTCTTTGTTCCAACACTACTCAGATGCTCTTTTACCTTTATTTACTTACTTTTTCTTTTTGTTTGTTTATGCTGGTTTGTTTGTTTTTGTTTTTGTTTAATTTTTTTCTCTTTAATTTCACTTTTTCTTTCACTTTAAAAAAAAAAAAGGGGTGTTGTAAGAATTATTCTTCCAATGTTGTCAGATATCAGAAAATAAGGGAACATGTGATGAAAATGTAAACAATGCATTGCTGTAACGACCTGTATACCCTTTACAAAAACTTAAATAAAAAAAAAAATCCTTCAATGTGATTTTCTGGATTTTTTTTTTCTCATTTTGTCTCTCATAGTTGAGGTATACCTATGATGAAAATTGGAGACCTCTCTCATCTTTTAAGTGGGAGAACTTGCACAATTGGTGGCTGACTAAATACTTTTTTTCCCCACTGTATAGCGGGGAAGTATTGAACACGTCAACATTTTACTCATTAAACATATTTCTGATGAAGCCAGTGACCTGAGATTTTCACCAGATATCAGTAACTGTCATGAACCGAGCCGGTGTTGTCCTTTAGGCTCGGTTCTGACCATTCTCTGGGGCTCAGGTTATTGGTATATTTGTGTGTTGTTTTATCTTTTGAGTTCTTGTTGTTTCTTTGTCACTTGTTCCTTTTTCTGTACCTGTAGCCACTGTTCTGGCCGGCAGCTGTTAGGCAGCCTCCTTGACCTACATTCGTGTGGGCGGTGTCTGACACTTGCCAGTCCAATCACGCCCCCTCTCTCATGACAGCCAGCTGGTTCCACTTCGGTGATTGAGAAAACAATAAGTGATGCACTCAACCAACATGGGCTGTATGCCCACTCACCTCGTAAGACTTTATTGCTGAAGAAAAAGCCTGCTGAAACTATTTTAAAGTTTGCTGCACAACATTTGGGCAAGCCAGTAAAATACTGGGAGAATATAGTCTGGTCAGATGAGACCAAAATTGAACTTTTTGGATGCCACAACACACAGCATGTTTGGAGGAGAAATGGCACTGCACATCCCATCATGGTGTGGCGGTGTTTTTCTGCACATGGTACAGGCAGATTTCATATAATTGAAGGAAAGATGAATTGACAAATGTACAGAGACATCCTTGATAAGAACCTGTTACCATCTGCCAAGATACTGAAGATGAAATGAGGGTGAACATTTCAGCAAGACAGTGATCCCAAACACAGCTAAGGAAACTCAGCTTGCTCCAGAGAAGGAAAATAAAGCTGCTAGAATGGCCCAGTCAGTCACCTGACCTGAATCCAATTGAAACTCTATGGAACAAACAAATCAGAGTTCATACAAGTGTCACAACCCTGGCTCTTTGGGTAGGACAAAATGTGGAGGCCACACATGATATTGAATAAGAAAACAAGTTTATTATGAAGAAAAAAGATATCCCCAAATAAACCCCAAAAATACAACCTGGAGGAACAATCCACAGAGGAGAACAACCAGAGGGAAAGCCACCCCGACCACTGATTGCTCAGCCTCGTAAATAGGCTGATAATCAGCACAGGTGTTAACCCAAAACCACTCCCCAAAACCATGGAAACAAACAAACAAACAAAAAAAAAACAGGAAATGAACTGAAAAGGCCAAGGGTCATCACACCCTCCTCCTTAAGAGAGCGGTTCTACCTCAGACCAACAACAAAAGTTAAATACAAAAAAACCCAAAAACATTTCAACATCATGCTTCTCCATCCTTTATACTGTGGGGAGCAAGGTGTTAGACTTCTCCACCCAGAGAGTAATGGACCATGAGAACAGAGGTCGCCGGGGGGTCCAGACGGAGCAGCAAAGGCTAGGAACCCTCCGGGGAGAAGAGGAGATGCTGGGCCACTGGTAGAGGAGTGAAGTGTAGCACCAGCATAATGTCATGTTAATGCACCCCACAGGCTTTGTCATGTAATGTATATGAGGTCGGAGCCGTGGGCCACTATGCAAGTAATTAAGGGTATAAAAGTGAGATGCACAGTGGCCTGGGAGCTCTTTTGTGATCCTGATCTGTTAGAGAGAAAATAAAGTCTGTATAGATCCAGCTCGTTGCCTCGCGTGATCATTCTCTCTACACTGGTGACCATGATGTGCCATGGAAGGCGAGACGAGCACCCCAGAGACATCCTGGAGAGGAAACACCAGCGCTGTGTGCGCTGCTTCAGTCAAGCTCCCGGATTTTTGGCTGCACAACCCGACAGCGTGGTTTTTTCACACGGAAGCCCAGTTCGCTCTCCGCGGGGTAACAGCAGATGACGAGGTAATACTATGTGGTTGCTGCACTGGACGCACGCACCACACAACAGGTGGCAAGCCTGCTCCAAGAGCCGCCAGTCCAAGGAAAATATGAGGCGCTCAAAAAGACACTTATCTAGCATTACACCCTTTCGGACGGTGAAAGAGCGGAGAGGCTCCTAGCACATTCAGAGTTAGGGGACAGATCGGCCGTGGAGTTGATGGAAAGCATGTTGGCATTGATGGGCAGAGATGACGAGCCTTTCCTGTTCGCCCACCTGTTTCTCAGGAGCCTCCTGGCTGCAGTGAGGGCAGTCCTGGCAAACTCACCACTGCTGGCGATGAGGAACTACCGCGCACTAGCGCAGGAAGCGGATTGCATCATCCTAGCGACCAGAACCTTTGTTGTGAACACAGCGGCACTGGAGCCCAGAGGGGCTGCCAGCGAGATCGAGGAGCCACTGGTGGTGGCTGGAGCAGACGCCAGGAAACACAGGAAGGAGACGATCTGCCACTATCATCATCGTTTTGGATCAGATGCACGACGATGCTTGCCACCATTCCAATTCAAGTGGTCGGGAAACGCCAAGACCAGCAGTCAGTAGTGGCTGCAACTGCTGGCGACAGAGACAAGCTGCTATACTGTACATCACAGACACACGTTCGGGGAGACAGTTCTTGCTGGACTCCGGCTCCCAGAAGAACCTCATCCTACCGTTCAACTCAGACAGGGTGGCAAGATGAAGCGGTCCCGAGCTGGCCGCCATCAATAGATCAGACATAAGGACATTTGGTGAGCAGACACTGACAATATGTTTGCATGGGCGCAATTTCCAGTGGAATTTCATTATAGCCACATGTGCTTCCCCCATTTTGGGTGCAGATTTCCTATGTGCTCATGGTTTATTAGTTGATGTTGCTAATAGATGTCTAGTGGATGCTATCTCTTTTGATTCTCTGCCCTGTACAGCTCGGGGAACCGGGTCAACAACACTGGCCAATGTTACAGCTCCAGGGGGTTAGTACCAGCAGTTACTCGCCCAGTTTCCAGCACTCACGGTTCCAATGTTTTCAGTGGCAGTAACCAAACACGGGGTCGAGCATTTCATCACTACCAAAGGACCGCCCATATTCGCACAACCTCGGCGCCTGGACACAGCTAAACTGGCCAGTGCACGCGCGCAGTTCGCCAACTTGGAGAGGTTGGGCATCATCAGGTGCTCAAACAGCCCATGGGCATCCCCGCTTCACATGGTGCCGAAAGCCAACGGGTTGTGGCGACCATGCGGCGATTTCCAGCAATTGAACAATGCTACAGCACACGATTGCTACCCTATTCCCCATATCCAGGATTTTTCTATACACCTGGCCAGGGTACACGTTTTTTCCAAGGTGGATCGGGTCCGCGGTTACCACCAGGGCCCGGTGCAAACAGAAGACGTCCCTAAGACGGCGGTAATAACTCCGTTCGGCCTTTTCAAATTTTTGTGCTTGCCGTTTGGATTAAAAGGCGTGGTGCAGACCTTCCAAAGGATGATGGATGCAGTGCTGCGCGATTTGCCCTTTGTTTTTGTCTACCGGGATGACATCCCGGTAGCCAGCGTGTCCAAGGACGAGCACATCACCCATCTCAAGATGGTTTTCCAGAGATTGGAAGTGCATGGTTTGATAATCAACCCGGCAAAGTGCCAGTTTGGCCCGAGGGCGCAATCCCGTTACCGGACAAGGTGCGCGCAGTGGCGAATTTTCCGCGCCCACAGACGGTGAGGGCACTGCAGGAGTTTTTGGGAATGGTTAATTTTTACAACCGTTTCCTCCCCCGGGCAGCCCAGCTGATGCAGCCGTTGTATGCCGCGCTTAAAAAAAAAAGAAATCTGTGGACAGCATCGACTGGACTCCGGAGCGGGATCAGGCATTTTTGAACGCCAAAACAGCGCTGGCGAGGGCCGTGTTGCTGGTGCACCCAGATCTGTCTGCACGGATAGTGCTTACTACGGATGCGTCTGATGTGGCCATAGGGGTAGTGGTGGAGCAGCGCGTTGCGGGTTCGTGGCAGCCGCTCACATTTTTCGGCAGAACTTTACGTGACAACGAGTGCAAATACAGCACATTCAACAGAGAGTTGCTGGATCTCCACCTAGTGACACGCCATTTCCAGTTCTGGTTGGAGGGGCATGACTTCACTGTGTTTGTAGACCACAAGCTGCTGACGTACGCCATGGCCAAACCATGGTTTGGCCATGGTTGGCCCGGCAACAACGGCAGCTGGCTGCAATCTCAGATTTTACTATCGACATTCGGCATGTTGCCAGTAAACTCAACGTGGTGGCTGACTGCCTCTCGTGCGCATTGGTCGCCCCGGTCTACGTGGGAATAGATTTCCCCGCCATGGCTGCGGAGCAAGCCAGGGACATGGACATTTGTGCACTCCAGTCTGAACCAACCGGGTTAAAGCTGGACAGCAGGGTGCTGCAAGAAGGGTGTCCTCCCCTACTCTGTGACGTCTCCACAGGCCGTTTGTGCCTGGTGGTCCTGCGCTCTTGGCGCCGTTGTGTTTTTGAGTCGGTCCACTCCCTCTCGTACCCAGGAGTGTGCACTTCAGTGAAACTAGTGGGGGCAAAATTCATCTTGCCACATTTGCATAAAGAGGTGAAAGAGTGGGCTGCAGCTTGTGTTGCATGACAACGAGCAAAGGTGCATAGGCACACCAGAGCTCCCTTCGAGCCGTTCCAAATCCCGGCTAAGAGGTTCGACCACATCCACATGGATCTGGTGGGGCCCCTTCTGCCGTCGCAGGGGTTCACGCACCTTTTGACAATCGTGGACCGCACCACGCGCTGGCCCAAGGTGGTGCCGCTGGCTTCTGCCACGTCCGCGGAAGTGGCACATACTTTTTTGTCAGCTTGGGTGGCACGTTTTGAATCTCCATCGGACATCACGTCCGACAGAGGCCCACAGTTCATTTCGGAACTATGGTCCGCGATGGTCCAGAGCCTGGGGGGTCAACATTCACCGCACTGCTGCGTACAACCCCCAGGCTAACGGGTTTTGCGAGTGTTTCCACAGGTCATTTAAAGCAGCGCTCAGGACTTCGCTCACGGACGCAAATTGGGTAGACTGCCTGCCTTGGGTTCTTTTAGGGTTGCGTTCTGCACCGAAGGAGGATTTGGCAGCATCCCCGGCAGAACTCTTTTTTTCCCAACTGCTGCGGATCCCCGGAGAATTTTTACCGGAAAACCCCGTGCCTGAGGCCGGGCCGCCCACGCATTCTCTATGCAACGCAGAGGGGGGGAGTGTACCGGGCCCGGTCCACCATTGTTTTCCTTGCACAATTGTCCCAAAAAGTTTGCAGAATGCCTCTTTTATTTTCATCAGGCACGATGCGCACCGGACCCCGCTGTGCCCACCATACGACGGGCCATTCAGAGTGTTGGAACCTGGGGCAAAACATTTCGTGTTAGACTTGGGGGGACGTAGAGAGACGGTCTGCATTGACAGGCTAAAGCCCGCTTTTGTGTTGGTAGACAAGCAGGTGGTGTTGGTCCAGGCTCCCCGGCGCGGACGTCCCCCGTTGGGGGCTCCGCAGGTTGGTGATTCCTCAGCAGGGACTGGCACACAAGAAGAGGATGTTTTCTCCCCCTCCCCTTTTCCCCCCACAGACTGACGCGCCCTCCTGTACGCCCCTCCAGCAGGGCAGTTCGATGGGACCGGCGACCCCCCGCTACAGCTGTTATGGACGTCGGCTTAAGCCCAAGGAACGGGGGGTTAAGGCCCATTCTGGGTGTTCGGGGGGGGGGGTGGTAGCAAGGTGTTAGACTTCTCCACCCAGAGAGTAATGGACCATGACAGCAGAGGTTGCCAGGGGGTCCAGACGGAACAGCAAAGGCTAGGAACCCCCCGGGGAGAAGAGGAGACACTGGGCAGCCGGTAGAGGAGTGAAGTGCGGAACCAGTGTAATGTCATGTTGATGCACCACACAGACTTTGTCATGTAATGTATATGACGTCGTAGCCCCGGGCCACTATGCAAGTAATAAAGGGTATAAAAGTGAGATGCACAGTGGCCTGGGAGCTCTTTTGTGATCCTGATCTGTAAAAAATCTGTAAAAAAATAAAGTCTGTGTTGATCCAGCTTGTTGCCTCGCCTGACCATTCTCTCTACAATACCAGGTTCAGGTTCAGGTTCAGGTTACTTTATTTGTACCCGTAGGTAGATTTGTTTTGCAGTCTGTTGACATCCATATTTACAAGCCACAAATTACATTCAACATAGACACAAACACAGGCGCACATGAAATTGACTATAAACATGATAAAAATACTCAAGGCTCCATCAGTCAGGGTATAAAAAGACAAAGAGATGAGAGAAAAACCAGAGGTAAGAGAGAAGAGTCATATTAAAAGTTAAAAACTAGTCAAAGAGGTTAAAAACTCAAAGGTCTAAAACTCAATAAAATATTTAGAACCCAAGTAACATCCTACAAAAATAAGTAAATATAAAATGGAGTTAATAAATAGGTACCTAAATTATGTGCAATATATTGTTACAGCTTGTTCAACTCTTTGACAGCAGCAGGAACAAAGCTGTTTTTGTAGCACTGGGTTTTACTTTTTGGAACAGCAAACCTCCGTCTTGAGGGAAGAAGCTGAAAGTTGCAGTGCAAAGGGTGGGAGTCATCATTTAAAATGGAGGTAGCCATCCTCTGTACTTGTCTGGTGTACAGGGATGTCAGGCTCAGCTGTGACTCACCAAGCAAACGACTGGACCATCTAACTACCTGATCCAAGGATTTCCTCTGTTTCAGTTTTATCTGACCAAACCATGACACTAAAGAAAGGATAAAACAGATTCAATAAAAGCCCAATAAAACATAGTCATTATGGTTTGGTCAATTTGGAAGCGTGCAAGTTTTCTCAAGCAATGCAAATGTTGCTGACCCTTTTTGCACACCCTTTCACAGTTCTCTTCAAAGTTTAAATTACTATCAATAATCGTCCCAAGATATTTGTAGGATTGTACACATTCAGTGGTCTGGCCTTTTAGTACGGTGACTTTGTGCCTGGGAGTTTTCCTCCTAAAGTCAATAATCATGTCTTTAGTTTTTGTCGTATTCAGCTGCAGGTAGGAATCCTCACACCAGTGAACAAAATCATCAACTACTGGGCCGTGGCCACTCTCACCATCCTGGAGGAGACTGATAATAACTGAATCATCAGCATACTTTATGATATGTCTGTTGTCATGTCTGCTCCGACACATGTTTGTGTACAGGATGAAGAGTAGTGGTGACAACACACACCCCTGAGGAGAGCCAGTAGAAGAGCACTTTAGGTCAGACAATGTACCATTGACCCTTACTCTCTGCGTCCTGTTGGTTAAGAAATCCAGAATCCAACCCACCAGATTATTGCTCAAATCAAATTGTTGCAGGAGCCTTTCAGCTAAGATATGAGGTTGGATTGTATTAAAGGCAGAGGAAAAGTCCACAAATAAAAGCTTGGCGTGTGTCCCATTAAAATCCAGATGTTTAAAAAGCATGTTAAACAGAGTGACAGTGGCATCTTCCACTCTTCTGTGAGGCCTATAGGCAAACTGCAGAGGATCCAATGCATGCTCAGTCTGCTTTAGGACCTCACATCTGACCAGTTTTTCAAAAATTTTCATTAAAATTGAAGTCAAAGCAACTGGTCTAAAGTCGTTTACCGTTTTAGGACAGCTGGATTTTGGAACGGGAACAACCACGGCTTCTTACCATATATGTTTAACAATGCCATTTTGCTACCTCACCATACAAAACTTTCCTTCTTCCATGTTTAAATTCCCAGCAACCTTGGATCCTTAGGAAACATATTTAAGAGTAAATTAAACAAGACTAAGGAGGTACTGTATGGGATAAGGTAATCAGTTAGCACATTATGAAGAAGATGCACAGGATAAAGCATCAGCCACCACATTTCCTTACCCTTGATGTGTCTAGTATCTAGATAATAAGGTTGCAAAAATAAAACCACCTCATCAATATCTGATTTGGGTTTTGCAGTAACCGAAGAAAAGTTAAAGGATTGTGATCTGTATATGCGACCAAACCTGAGCCAGATCCAGTACACACATCAAAATGCTGAAGAGCACAAATGAGAGCAAGAGCTTCTTTTTTGATTACTGAGTAGTGTCGCTGGTACAGTTTAGCCTTCCTGGAGAAGTAACTAACAGGTCATTCCACTCCATCTTCATCTGTTTGCAATAAGACAGCTCCAGTCCCAACATCACTGGCATCAACCTGCAGCTGGAAAGGATGGCCCAGTTGAGGAGCTTTAAGCACAGGAGCTGAGGACAAAACGCTCTTTACTTTATCAAAAGCTTCTTGACAGTAATGCGACCAGACATATTTAACATTACTCTTTAACAATTCTGTCAAAGGGGCGCTTCAGCTTCAGGTCACAAACAGATGGCCGGACATTCTCCTTCAGGATTTTTTGGTAGACAGCAGAATTCATGGTTCCATTTACCACAGCAAGTCTTCTAGGTCCTGAAGCAGCAAAACAGCCCCAGACCATCACACTACCACCACCGTATTTTACTGCTGGTATGACGTTCCTTTTCTGAAATGGTGTGCTACTTTTACGCCGGATGTAATGGGACACACACCTTCTAAAAAGTTCAACTTTTGTCTCGTCAGTCCACAGAGTATTTTTCCAAAAGTCTTGGGGATCATCAAGATGTTTTCTGGCAAAACTGAGACGAGCCTTTATATTCTTTTTGCTCGGCAGCGGTTTTCGTCTTGGAACTCTGTCATGCAGGCCATTTTTTCCCGGTCTCTTTCTTATGATGGAGTCATGAACACTGACCTAAACTGAGGCAAGTGAGGCCTGCAGTTCTTTAGATGTTGTTGTGGGGTCTTTTGTGACCACTTGGATGCGTCGTAGCTGCGCTCTTGGGGTAGTTTTTTTTTTTTTTTTTTTGGTCTCAGGAGGCTTTTTATTTAAGTTTTTGTAAAGGGTATACAGGTCGTTACAGCAATGCAGTGTTTACATTTTCATCACTGTTCCCTTATTTTCTGATATCTGCAACATTGGAAGATTAATTCTTACAACACCCCTTTTTTTTTTTTTAAAGTGAAAGAAAAAGTGAAATTAAAGAGAAAAAAAAACAAGAAACAAATAACAAAAAAAAACAAACAAACCAGTAAAAAAACAAACAAAAAGAAAAAGTAAGTAAATAAAGATAAAAGAGCATCTGAGTAGCGTTGGAACAAAGAGCGGAACCATTATTGAAATGGTATTTGTCAAAGATTAGATCTAATGGAAGACACATATGCGGTCCAGGGTTGCCAAAAGTTCATGAACACATCCATGTCCTGTCTCAGTGCGAATGTCAACTTTTCCATCGAGTAAATGTCTTGGATCACGTTAGTCCAATCTTCAGGTGTAGGACAGTCCTTCAACATCCATTTTTTAGTTAGAGCTTTTTTGCTTGCCAATATTAAAACATTGAATAAGTATTTTTCTCCTCGTCTTTCCAGTGAGTCCGGTAGTAAACCCAAATACAAAGTTACAAAAGAAAAGGGAACTGTAATTTTGAATATTTTCCCCAATATTGTCTGTACCTTGGTCCAATATTGGTGGATAACTGGGCATGACCAAAACACATGTAAATGATTTGCAGTCTTTTCACCACACAAGCGCCAACAGTTCAATCCCTATGGGTAAATTTGTTTTGTGCAGGTGTTCTGAAAAATCTTGCCAAGTTTTTCCATCCAAATTCTCTCCACTGCAGGGATGAGGTACTACTTGAAGACCTTGGTATATTTTAGAAATGTATCTGATCCCATGGGATCCCTTTATATTGCCATTAAGAAGACCTTCAGAACACCTGACTGGGCCCTTTCCAAAACCTCCTTTTTAAGTATATTGTTTATGTGGTGTCTAAGCTGGAAGAACTGTAAGGTCTTGATTTATTAGGCTTGTTTTTTTCAAATCTTCAAACTTCTTAAGATTTGCCCTTTAAAAAAATCGTAATATTTTATCAGCCCTTTCTCCTTCCACTTTTTTAAATCAGGTGTCTGTTTTATTAGGAGTAAAGATCCTGATCATAGGCGATCCATTGCAGAAGTCGATAGGGCTCTTTAGTTTGATTCTCTCTGACTATCTTAAACCAAATTTTTAGCGGGGTCTCTATCCCACGGGTTAGTGTTATTCAAAAGCTTAGGTAAGACATTGTTCCCTTTTATGCCTGTAGGGGGATGTCACTTGTTATTTGGCATTCGATCTCCTTCATTGTGCAGTGTAGACTGGGTTACATTATCTCTACTTAAAGTTTTAATTTGTGCCGGCTTTTTAAAGTAGTCCCTGATATTTGCAGCGCCGGAGCCCACCTTTGTCTTTGTTTAGCTGTAGGGTTCTATATCTGATTCTAGGTCTCTTGCCCTGCCATATGAATCTTGAGATCCTTCTGTCCAGCTCCTGCCATGTTTTTTGGGAGGGTTCTACCGGTATTGTTTGGAAAAGGTATAGAAGAGTGGAAGTATATTCATTTTGTCTGCTTCAATTCTTTGTGCAGTACCCATAGAATGGTATCATATTCCATCATTGCTAGGTCAGAATTTTATTTTTGTCACCAGTGGATATAGTTTAGTGATATAATTTTGTTGAGTTGTTTCGGGATATTGACCCCTGATATTTTCATTAGATTCCGAACTCCCAGTTAGTTATGAGTTTTGCTTAGTGAATAATGATTTGGGTCATAGTTGAATGTTAAAACTTGGGTTTTATGCATATTTAATTTGTATCCCGATAAATCTCCATACTCTGAAAAAACTGAGGTTAGTTCTGGTAAAGAAGTGTCCGGCTGCCCTAGGTATATTAAAATGTCATCAGCAAAGAGTGCTATTTTATGTTCCTTCTGACCAAGTGTAATACCTTGAATTTTTTGGTTTTGTCTTATCCATTGGCTCAGAGGTTCTATGAAGATTGCAAAGAGCAGTGGAGACAGGGGGCAGCCCTGACGACATCCTCTTTCCAGTTCAAAAGATGATGATAAATTACCGTTAATCCTTATTTTAGCTGTTGGTTTTTTATATAATGCCTGTATAGTTCTAATGAAGTTGTTATGAAAATTGAAACTGGATAAGATTCTATATAGAAAAGACCAGTCAACCGAATCGAATGCTTTTTCAGCATCTAATCCCAATATGACTGCATTTAAGTTATATTTTTTTATATGATGAATTATGTGTAAAGTGCGTCGAATGTTGTCTTGTGTCTGTCTTTGTCTTATAAAACCTGTTTGGTCTAAATGAATTAGGTCTGTCAGTATATTTTCTAACCTTTTGGCAAGGATAATGGTAAAAAAGCTTATAGTCCTGATTTAGTACACTGATTGTCTGTAGTTGGAGGCACTCTAGTTTATCCTTTTCAGGTTTAGGTATAACCTGCAATGACCCCTTCTCTCCAGGAAGGGGGGGATTTTCCCCTGTGTGGAGGACATAATTAAACTGTTCTCAGAGGAGAGGAGATAGTTGCTGTTTAAAGGTTTTGTACCACTCTGCTGTATAGCCATCAGCTCCTGGGGATTTGTTAGCTTTAAGTTTCATAATTGCTTTTTTTCCAATTCTTTAGGATGTATTTCTGACAGTAGTGTTTTATTTTGTGACTCCGTAAGTTGGGGAAGGTTTAATGTGTTTAGGAATGCCTCGGATGCGTTTTTATGTTTTTTGTGGGAGTATAAGTTCTTATAGTAATTCTCGAAGTTTTTAAGAATATCCTGAATTCTGAATTTTATTTCCCTTTTGATACTGGGTCTCTGATTTTGTAGATTGTCTCTTTCTGTTGATGTTTCCTCAATTTATAGGCTAGCAATTTTGCCGATTTACTGCCTGCTTTCATAGTATTTTTGTTTCAGAAATGTAAGTTTCTTCTGGATTTCTATTGTGTAGATCTCATTTATTTGGTTTTTAATTTCCTTAATCTTGAGCGAGTCAGTAGAAATGAGTGTTGCCTTTAGTTCTTTTTCTAGGTTCCTAAGTTCTGACTCTAATGTGGATAGTTTTTCTTGTCTTAGTTTCTTTTGGGTTGCCAGTTTTGCAATAATCTTTCCTCTTATTACAGCTTTACATGCATCCCACAGTATTAAAGGGGATACTTCTCCATTATCGTTATCTTCCAAATATCTGAGAATATATGATTCCAATTCATCTTTCAATGGTCCTTTCAGGACTTTGAATTTAACCTCCAAGAAAATGTATTATTTGTGTATTTTTGGATATTTAAGTCCATGTAGATCGGACTGTGGTCGGAGAGATCCATCAGTCCTATTTTACATGTTTTTACTCTTCCAATGTCTCTATTAAACATAAAAAAATAGTCAATCCTTGAGTAAGATGAATGTGGAGTTGAGTAAAATGTATAGTCTTTTACACTGGGGTGAGTTCCCTCCACACGTCACAGATTCCCAATTCTTTTAGTAGCATCCGAGTCTTCCTGTTTTGGGTGTTATTTTGATGTGGGGAATTACCAGAAGCATCCAGTATGGATTCAGTCTAAGATTGAAGTCCCCACCACATATCACTAAACCTTGAGCTTTAGTTATCATTAGGTCGAATACATTTTTATAAAATTTCCAGTTAGCCCCTGGGGGAGCATACACATTCAGCAGGGTGATATCTTCTCCCTCTAGCCGCCCAGTTACCAAACTGTATCTCCCTTCTTTATCCTTTGTGTTCTGATTTTTTTTCAAATGTAATTTTGGTTGATATCAATGTCGCTACTCCCCTCCTCCTCCCTGATTTATATGAAGATGAAGAGATCATTTTAAACCCTTTGTCTACTGAGTTTATTGTGTTCCACGTCTGTCTAGGTGGGTTTCTTGTAAAAGTATTATTCCTGCTTTGTCTTTTTCATTTTGCCTAGAATCTTGGATCTTTTAACTGGATTCAGGATTCCTTTTACATTATATGAAATTATTTTGGTTACACCCTGTTTCTCCATTGTGTTGTTTTGTTTAGTATAACTGTGTGGTGGCCCTCTTTTATGCTACTCAGAAACTGAAAGAACATTAAAAACAGAAAAACATTAAGAACATAGTGTAAAAAACTATAAAACAAAAGCTGTCATAAGAACTTCCTGAGCTGAGGTCTTTTTAAAGACCCTGTAAGAGCCTTGATGGAGTGAAGGCTCCTGAGGGAAATTCCTCAAACTCTGTTACGTGTTGAGGGCCCTCTCTTACCACTGAAAGTAGTCCCATGCTTTTAACGTGAGTTTCAGAACCCAATCCAAACTTGTAATTGATTTTTTTTTTTTTTTTCCTTTTATGCCCTAAAACCTGTGAAATTGTGTGCACCCTCCCACCCCCATCACATCAAACAATCACGCAAAAACAGTATTTGTTAGTATGAGGAGAACATGAGGATTATTGTCACATTTCTATTTTAACAAGTTTTTTTTTTTTTTTTATTACAAATAATTATTTGTTTCAAATAATATGATTGTTCAATGAAATGTTTTACCACATGCTGAATATGCATCTCCTTTAATGTTTGTTACCTGTATGGGGGGGTTGGATGTGCGGTTTGATTCAAGAGAAAAAAAAAAAAAAAAAAAAAAAAAAAGGTCGCTATTCCAACCTGAAAACGGGATAGTTTATCCGCGACGCTCTGGTGCTGGGTTTCCCGCTGCTGGTCCGGTGGATTTTGAAGGTCTTTGTGTTGTCCATGTTTGCGTTTGATCTTCTCACTCGGTCTGCTGGGGGTTTAAATAGCGTTACGGGAGGCCTTTTTTTCGCCATGTCAGCTGTTGCTTCTTCCGCCGAATTATAGAGACACGTTTCATCGCCGAAGAAGACCCTTAACTTCGCAGGAAATGGTGTCTGAAAGCGCAATTTCTTCTCTCTTAACACCTTTTTCGCGTCATTGTATTTCCCTGCGCTTTTAAGGGACCTCCGGGGCGTAATCGTGTTCCACGTAGACTTTTCTCTCCTGGTGCATAAATCCTTTTTTCTGCCAGGCCAGTCTTACAACCTCTTGTTTTATTTTGAAATTGGAAAATCTTACCAACACCGAACGTGGGGGCGCTTCCGCCGCCGGCCTAGCAGCTAATGAACGATGTGCCTTTTTCTATCTTCAAGTCGGTGGTTTGTGGAATATCCAATTTCTCTCTTAGTAAGGATTCCACGCATTCTGCCATTGAGTTTAAAACCATTTTCGGTTCCTTCTATCAGACCATGAATTCTTATGTTGTCTCTTCTTTGTTTTCCTTCTTGATCGGTTAGCTTAGCCTCTATAGCTGCTTGTCTTTTGCGTAGGTCTACCACAGAATCTTCGAGCACTTTTATTCGATCCTCTGTTTCCAAGATTCGGTTCTCGGCCTGGTCCACTCTGCTGTTTGTCCTTTTCAATTCTTCTCTGAATTCCCGAAATTCGGCCGTAACATCTCGGCGAAATCGTCGTAGCTCCTCAAATAGTGATTTCAGGCTAACCCTTTTGTTAGCTATCACCAGTTCCTCATCTTCTGAACGGAGATCTTCCAGTTCGGATTCTCCGGCCGATACGTGTCCTGGCCTGGAGAATTTCAGTTTCTTCTGTTTTCCTTTAGACATGATGATTTTGTCTTTTGATTTTCACTCCTCCAAAAATCCGTTAAGTTTGATTTTCAAGGTGTTATCCTAGATTGGGTCTGAGAACTTCAGTGTTAAGCTGCAGTCGCCATGGCGTCCAGACCGGAAGTCCGCTCTTGGGGTAGTTTTGATCGGCTGGCCTCTCCTGGGCGGGTTCACCACTGTTTCATATTTTCGCCAATTGTGGATAATGGCTGTCACTGTGATTCGCTGGAGTCCCAAAGCTTTAGAAATGGCTAGAAAATTGATCTCAGCTTTCCAAAGATGTGATAAACCACAGTTAATTTATGTTTTAACGGGGGACAATCACTTCTTCACACAGGGCCATGTAGGTTTGGATTTTTTTTACCCTTAATAATAAACACCTTCAATTTAAAACTGCATTTTGTGCTTACTCGTGTTAGCTTTGTCTAATATTTAAATTTGTTTGATGATCTGAAATATTTAAGTGTGACAAACATACAAAAAAAAATTGAGAAATCAGGAAGGATCCAAACACTTGTTCACACCACTGTACATCTTATTGGATGCATTTAGGGTTTTGGAGAGGGGGTGTGCCGAACTGTCAGTGAAGAGGATCCCTCGGTCTACTGTGCAGTGGGGCAACGCTCACCTCAATTTTAATTGCACTGTAGACACGGTTGGCTTGGTGGGATGGGAGCCCCGCTGCCCATAGCAATGGCTAGCGGTGCCCTAATACACTATCCCCCCAATGTTAACTGCACTTTGGTAGTTTACACACTGGCACACAATAACACCACACAACTATCACTTACCCATCATGACTTGGGATGCGGGATAGGGGTCTTCCCCCACCCCTGCTTCCCTCCTTCTGCCAGGGGCCAGGGGGCCTGGCTGGTGACCTGGGGCCTGTCATGTCGTCATCCCTGGCGCTGCAGAAGGAATGGGTGAGTGAGTGAGTGAGTGATGAGTGGAGATTGTGATGGTGGGTCAGATTTGTGTGGCATTTTGCATGTCAGGTGGCATCTCAGAGTGCTTGTTGTGGGCTGTTGATCGATCACCCTGGGTGGGCGTTGGTGGTGGTGGTCTGCTTCTGTAGCTGCGGTCGCCCTAGGGCGGGTTGGCGGGGTGTGGCTGCTGATCCGAGCCGGCGGTCTCCCCGGCCGCTGCTGGGCATCGGTGAGCGTTCATGCCCGCCGCATCTGTGCCGTGGCCGCCCCAATTGATAAGGGTGAATGAGTGTGGATGAGTGTGTGGGGGAGAGCACAAGTAGATGTGTTTGAGTCAGAGTGCGAGTGAGAGTGAGTGTGTGGATGAACATGGGTGGGTGCGGGCAACTGTGAGGGCGAGTGGGAGTGGGCACGAGATTGAGCAGGTACGAGAGTGGGTGGGTCTGGGTGTGGGAGTGGAAGTGTGGAATCGTATGGGGAGAGGGAGAGTGAGAGTGAGTGAGTGCATGTGAGTGTGTGTGGGTGCGAGTGGGTGTGTATGAGAGCATGAGGGCATGAGTGTGTGTGCTGGTCAGGGGGTGCTGGATTGAGGGGGTGGCACCTCCTAGCACCTCCTGGCCACTTGGGCTCCCTTGGACTGGGGGGCTGGCCTCCCGTGGGGCTCCTGTGCCTTGCTGCCGCCTTCCTTTGGCGAGGGGGCATGGGGGTTCCTGGGGTGTGTGTCAGTGGTGCTGAAATGGGTCAGGCTCACTGTGGGGCCTGTCCCCAGCCCAGAAGGGGAGGCCTTTCCGGCGCTGGGGGCCTGTGGGCTGGCCGGTCTGGGGGCGGGGGTGCACCACGCTGGCCACTTGGCAGCCCGGCCTCCCTCGGCTGTCCCTCTTGGGGCGGATGCTCGATTGTCCTGGGGCTTGTTGGTCTTGGGACATTTGCACTCTGTGGGAGTTGGTGGTGCTGTCCTGCTTGCTCGGGGTTTTCGGGGGGGGGGGGGGTTGTTGCTGCAACCTGCCACTCTCTTTGTATGTTATCTGGCAAACCACTCAAACGTACACACTTACTTTTAGCGCGCTTTCATGCATACGCACACACATGCACACACACACTTATGTCTCTCCTTTAACAGGTGCAGATACCAGACTTGTGATGAGATCTTTCAGTAGAAGAAACAGTTTGTCTTTTGTTTGTTTCAGTTGTGTTCGTGTGTTTGTCTTCTCTGTTTGTTCCTCTCCCTTTTCTTTCTCCCTCCCTACCCCTCCTTTCCTCACCCCCCCCCCCCCTGCCAGGTCCCTCATGGGTAAAACAATTTAAATAAAGTATTAAAAGCTATAACAAGAAGAGTTTAGAAATAATATATAGTACATATATATGTACTGTATAAAGGTCCTTTTGGCAAAGTAAATCTGTTTGGCACAATAAGGGAAGCAGATTTCTGCTCTGCTCACCGAGCTGCTTGACAGGATGAAGGGGGAAAAATAAGGCTTCCACCTGTTTAAGATGTTCTTCCCAGGTATTGCTACACACTACCACATCAGTACCACACTCCAACTGGAATTTCCCCATTGTGGGACTAATAAAGGCTTATCTTATCATCTAAAGAGACTGCACAACCCTCCAACCCACAAACCACCTTGTTCATTAAGCACTGGAAAGTGGCTGGTGCATTATGCAGTCCAAATGGCATGACCGTGTATTCATACAGGCCAGATGGTGTCACAAAAGCACAAACTTCTCTATCCCTCTTGGAAAGGGGAACCTTCCAAGAACCCTTTAATAGGTCAAATTTACTTACAAATTTAGCTGCCCCCACCTGATCAACACAATCCTCCATCCATGGTAAAGGAAAGGAATCAGGCTTTGTTATAGTATTTAATTTCCCGAAATCAGTATTCAATTGATATGTAGAATCTGGTTTCTGAATGAGAAGACTTGGAGAAGCCCAACTTAATGAAGAGGGTACTGCAATACAATTTTTTACCATATATCCAACTTCAGCATCAAGTATTTTGCGTTTTTCTGGGGTGACAATAGAATTGCTGTGTGATAGGTTTAACCTCACACACCTCAACATCATATTCTAACAAATTTGTACAGGTAGGAGTATCCCCAAACAGACCTTGATATTTCTGAACAAGCTCAATGAACTGCTTAGATTTGGACTCTTCCAAATAACTTAGTAGTTCTGGCAATTTGGTCAAGGCTTCAGCGTTTTTAAGCCTAAATTGGAGCAGCTCTTCAGAGATTTCTCCATCAACCTCAGGCAAATCACTACCTGCTGTCATCACGGGGCAATTTTGAGATAAATCACCCAGTTCTACTTGAGCTGAGTAAGTTTTAAGTAGACTTACATGCAGACTCTGGTGGACCTTCTCTTGTTTGGCATTTCAGTCAAGTAATTTTGTTCCGAAACCTTATGCATTACATTACATGGACCAAAGAACTTTGCTTGAAAAGGAGGGTCAACAAGAGGCAAAAGAACTAAAACCTGATCACCAGGACTAAATGTACGATGTTCTACTTTGTGATCAAACAACCTTTTAATTTTTCCCAGCGCAAGATGTAACTTCTGTTTTGCCAGTTCTCCAGCCTCATGTAATCTGTGCCTAAACCCATTAACATAGGTGATCAAATTCTGAGGAGCATCTGTGGACATCCACTGGTAATACACTAGGGAAAGCGGTCCACATACTGTACTGCATGTGTGAAAACCAATTCACTGGGACTAAACCCTGTATTCTCTTGAACAACTTCCCTAGCAGCCAACAAAAGCCATGGAAGTCCTTCCTCCCAATCTGCATTTAGCTCTGTGCAATAAGCGCGCAATAGTGTTTTCAAATGCTGATGAAAACGCTTCTATGCCCTTTGACTCTGTGCTGAAGACTTGTTATTCTGGATGTGCAATTGCTGAAGAATCTGAGCAAACACCTTTGAGGTAAAATTTGACCCCTGGTCACTCTGTATTACTTTTGAAATCCCAAACACTGATAAAAAATTGAGCAAGTGCCTTAACTATTGACTTTGCAGTAATACTCTACAGTGTCACAATTTGTGCCACGGCAGGGCAGAGAGCAGGACTCAACTGCAAAGCAAGTGTTTAACATAATTTATTAAACAC
Organism: Pholidichthys leucotaenia; assembly: GCA_020510985.1. Taxonomy (NCBI): domain Eukaryota; kingdom Metazoa; phylum Chordata; class Actinopteri; order Cichliformes; family Pholidichthyidae; genus Pholidichthys; species Pholidichthys leucotaenia. The sequence goes on from CM035836.1 coordinate 401,414,098, forward strand.
AGAACCAGCTCAGAAGCTGAAACATAAACTAGACTTGACAGGGAAAACTCATGTACTAGGCAAGACAAACAAATGAACAAGACTTGACAGGAGCGTGTGTGAAACACCAGAATGACTAATGATGCAGCATCCGGTGAGGGGCTGTGTCCCCTAAATAACAGGTTGTGGGAGACCTAGACATTACATTCTCCACTCAGACTGAATGGCACAGGAGACAGACGCGACAGCGGAGGTAGAGACGCTAAAAGACTGTTAGGCGGATGCGCTGGGCAGATTGTGGCTTCTCCACCGGACTTCATGTTAATGCACCGACAGGCTTTGTGATGACGCACATTGTGATTGTGTGTATTGTGGTGTGAACCACTGGACAGTATGTTCATGTGCTGACAGGTTTGGTGAGGACGTGTATTGTGATTGTGTGTATTGTGGTGTGAACCCCTAGGTCGCTAGGCAAGGATGTAAGACATAAAAGAGAGATGCCCAGCAATCTGGGTTATTCTTGTTGACGTGTGGTTAGAGAGAATAAAGTCCACTCTGATCCAGCTCACTGCCTTGTCTGCTCATTCCTCTCTACACTGGTGACCTTTGACGTAGAATGGAAATCAAGGCAAACACCCCGGTGACGGCCCGGACTGGAAGCGCCAGCACCGCGTGTGCCGTTTCGGTCAAGCTCCCAGACTTTTGGCTACATGACCTGAAGGCTTGGTTCCTTCACACCGAGGCCCAGTTTGCGCTCCGTGGAGTGACAGCGGATGACACCAAGTACTTGTAGCATCATCTCACTTTGGCTCATCAATAAGGATTATTCTTCAGCTTAAAGACACTGTTTCACTCAGGAAAAGGACAGCCAAGAACTGCTCTTTTACCCCAGGCCACAACTGAACTCATATTCCTTTGTTAAAACCAGTCTAAGGAATTCACCCTAATGCACTTCCTTTTTGACTTTATGGCCCATAAAACGTGGAGACATAGAACAGAACTCTGGAGTACGTCATATGGCCCACAAAGGTCCACAGCTCAACATTGCCCTCTACTGGCAACTCTGTGACATGCTGGATTTAACCAGCAAACCTTTTAACCACATCTTTAAGACTCACTTCTCAACATTTCTTTTTTTTTCCAGGACACTATGGAAAGCAAATGGACTCTGATGTGGACAGTCTGTTGGGTTTGAAATCTATTAATCCTTAATTTAAATATGTGCATGCTAAAATGTTTAAATGAATGTTTATTCTTGCATGTTAACTTAGAAGCACTGATTATAAGTTGCATGAACACTGAAATAGGTTAGTTTATACATAAGGGTATAGAGGAATATGCCAGTATTAAAATGTGTGTATAAGATTTGTAAAAAGTTTCTCAAATCATGTGACCTATCGCAGCCAATCCCTACTTGACAATAGCTCTCTCTAGGTTCAGAAAAAAGACTGTTTGCTCATTGGACTAAAGTTCATAAAACCCACCCACAAAGGAAGCCTATTGGCTGGGGGCTCCTGTCAATCACAGAGGCCCGCGAAAATTCTCCACAGATAAAAGGGAGCTGCATCATCTCTTCAGTCTCTTTCTGCTCCACTCTTTCTCCTTTGTCTTATTGTCTACACAGCAGAGATCTTTTAGGGAGAACAAAGACTGCCAAACAAAGAAGCCTTCTCCCATGTGTCTTTCTGGTTTTTCTTTAAACGCCTAGGAATTAATTAATTCTTTTCTTGAGCTCAATTCTAATCAGGAGTTAAAAACTCCAATCCTAGACATCTCTATTTCTATAACTTTTTCCTGTTAAACTTTCTGTAAACCCACCGTTTTAATTTTAATTTAAGTTTTAATCTTGACTTTATTTTTATAAATTTTTATTAACCATTCCCACACCAGAAGTTCTTTTATCTAAAGTCCGAAACTCTTTTAATTTGCTATCGGATTGGATATTTTTAATTATTCTCGAATTCCTCTGGGAAGCCGCTTGCCAACGAAGAAGAAGGACGCGCAGCCTCTTTACCAAACCCTGAAGAAACATCATTGCCATCTTGTTTCGACCTAAGCTACAACTGTGAGTCATACAGTCAAAATCCAGCCTTGTTGACCGCTTGACTATAAAGGTCGAACTGTGGACCCTGAAATATCTGCAGGCAGATATTTCCCCTTTTCATCCACAAAATCTTGAGTTGAGGACGCCGCCGAGAGGAAACCGACCATCAGCCCCGGAGTCACGTGAGCTGCAATTTTATTCATCTGCTGAATTAAATGTCTGAGGTTCGATAATAATTTGATATCTAATCAGATGCAAATTAAGGAATCATTAACATAACTCCTCTTTTCATTAAAATTCTGTTTTTATTTTCTTAAGAGTAATCCAGAATTTTCCATATAATTAATTTAATTTTCCCCATAAATATGCGTTATGTTTTCCATAATCTGTTAACTGAAACTGATCTAAATTCATATTACAGTTTAACCCTGGTTCTGCAAATGTGTACATTGTTAATCTATCATTTACAAGTTTAATTTCATGGTTAATGAAGTCATCGCAATGTCTTTTAATCATCATTTCATTTAATAAATATGTGAAAATGAGAGAAGTTGTTGGGAATATTATTTCATTCTGAGTCTGGTTCACAGTCCCCAGTATCGAATTCACTGAAATTTTGAGACTGATTATTAATTAATTTATTGAGTGATTAAACAGGTATAAAGTGAAATTAAAGATTAAATTGCTTCTTTAGATAGGAGCTGGTGCCCCACGAGTGTTATTAATTTTTCCTGTGTATATGAACCGAGAATTCATCTCAGGTCCCAATACATTAATATAAAGTAAATAATTTTTATACCTGATCATAATTATTAATCATCATATTGTTACATACTACTACGTGGTTGCAGTGCTGGACGCACGCACAACACAGCAGGTGGTAAACCTGCTCCAATTACCCCCAGCCCATGGCAAATATGACGCTCTCAAGACCGCGCTGACCCAGCGCTACATGCTCTCGGACTGCGAGAAAGCGGAAAGCCTCCTGACACGCTCTGAGTTGGGAGACGGGTTGGCGGTCAAATTAATGGAGATGATGTTGGCGTTGATGGGCACAGATGGCGAGCAGTTCTTCTTTGCTCACCTTTTCCTCCAGAACCTCCCGACAGCGACCAGAGCGGTCCTCGCCAATTTGCTGCTGCTGGCCACACAGAACTACTGGGCACCGGCACAAGAGGCGAATCGGATTATCCTGGCAACCAGAACCTTCGCTGTGAATGCAGCTGCGTCGGAACCCAGTGAGACGGCCAGCGAGGGCGAGGAGCCATCGATGGTGGCCGCCGCGGAGGCCAAGAAGCACCGGAGGGGCACGCTCTGCTTCTACCACCGCCGCTTCGGAGAAGATGCATGCCGATGCGTGCCACCGTGCCAGTTCAAGCGCTCGGGAAACGCCAGGACCAGCAGTCGGTAGCAGCTGCAATCGCCAGTAACACAACCAAGCTGCTCTACGTGATGGACTCACGCTCGGGGAGATGGTTCCTCATGGACTCCGGCTCCCAAAACAACCTCATCCTGCCATTCTACGCAGACCGGCTGGCTGGAAGTAGCGGCCCTTTTGACTTTTGGTGAGAGGACACTGACCATATCCCTGCACGGCCGTACCTACCAATGGTCCTTCGTCATAGCGGCATGTAACTCCCCCATTTTGGGTGCAGATTTTTTGTGTGCACACAGACTATTAGTCGATGTGGCTAACAGACGCCTGATTCACACTCTTTTGATTCTCTGCCCTGTACAGCTCAAGGAGCCGGGTCCACAACACTGGCCAATGTCACAGCTCCAGGGGGTAAGTTCCACACACTACTCACATAGTTCCCAGCACTCACGGTTCCGACGTTTTTGGCAACCGTCACTAAGCATGGGGTGGAGCACTTCATAACCACCACGGGGCCGCCCGTTTTTGCACAACCTCGGTGCCTGGACGCAGCTAAACTGGCCAGTGTGCGCGAGGAGTTCACCAACTTGGAAAGGCTGGGCATCATCAGGCGCTCAAACAGCCCATGGGCATCCCCACTATACATGGTGTCTAAAGCTGAGGGATCGTGGCGACCATGCAAAGATTTCCGCAGATTAAACAATGCAACAGCACACAATCGCTACCCAATCCCCCATATTCAGGATTTTTCCGTCCACCTCACCGGGGCACGCATTTTTTCCAAGGTGAACCTGGTCTGCGGGTACCACCAGGTGACAGTGCGCGCAGAAGACATACCCAAAACGGCAGTAATAACCCCGTTCGGTGTTTTTGAGTTCCTACGCATGCCTTTTGGGTTAAAAGGCATAGCGCAGACCTTCCAACGCATGATGGATGTGGTGCTGCGCAATCTGCCATTTGTGTTTGTCTACCTGGATGACCTCTTGGTTGCCAGCGCGTCCAAGGACGAACACGTAGCCCACCTCAGGATGGTTTTCCAGAGGTTAGAAGAACACGGGTTAATAATCAACCTGGCGAAGTGCCAGTTCGGGGTTACAGTAATCGACTTTTTGGGCCACCGCATCTCATCGGAGGGCACAATACCCTTACCAGACAAAATGTGCGCAGTGGCAGATTTTCCCCGGCTTCAGACGGTCAGGGCGCTGCTGGAGTTTTTGGGGATGGTTAACTTTTACAACTGTTTCCTCCCCCGCGCAGCCCAGCTCATGCAGCCGTTGTACGCCGCGCTTAAGAAACAGAAACCAGCGGACAGCATCAACTGGACTCCTGAGCGGGAGCAGGTGTTTTCCAATGCCAAAACAGCCCTAGCGAACGCCGCACTACTGGCGCACCCGGACCCGGCAGCTCGGATAGCGCTCACTACCGATGCATCGGACGTGGCCATAGGGGCCGTCGTGGAGCAGCGCATCGCCGGTTCTTGGCAGCCACTCACCTTTTTTAGCAGGTCTTTGCGCGACAATGAGCATAAATACAGCACATTGGACAGGGAGTTACTGGCTCTCCACCTGGCCATATGCCACTTCCAGTTCTGGCTGGAAGGGTGCAGCTTCACTGCATTTGTAGACCACAAGCCACTAACGTACGCTATGGCCAAGGTTTCGGAACCATGGTCGGCCTGGTAGCAGAGACAGCTGGCCGCTATCTCGGAGTTTACGACCTACATTCAGCATGTGGCTGGTAAACTCAATGTGGTGGCAGACTGCCTCTCGCACGCATTAGTGGCCTCAGTCTACGTAGGGATAGATTGCACGGCCATGGCCGCCGAGCAGGTCGACGATGTGGACGTTTGCGCGCTCCAGTCTGGACCAACAGAGTTAAGGCTGGAGAACAGATTACTGCAAGACGGCCCCCCCCCCCACTCTGTGACGTTTTCACAGGCTGCCCGCACCCGTTGGTCGCGCGCGCTTGGTGCCGCCACGTTTTCGAGTCGGTTCACTCCCTGGCGCACCCGGGAGTGCACACGTCTGTCAAAATGGTGGGAGCAAAGTTTGTCTGGCTATGCCTGCGCAAACAGGTGAAAGAGTGGGCTGCAGCCTGTGTAGTGTGCCAATGAGCCAAGGTGCACAGACACACAAAGCCCCCCCCCCCCGAGCCGTTCCACATCCCAGCTAAGCGGTTCGACCACATTCATGTGGACCTCGTGGGCCCCCTCCTGCCATCGCAGGGGTTTATGCACCTCCTGACAGTGGTGGACTGCACCACGCACTGGCCTGAAGCGGTGCCGCTAGCTTCCACCACGTCTACAGAAGTTGCACGCGCTTTTTTGGCGACATGGGTGGCACGTTTTGGCGCCCCTTCGGATATCACGTCCAACTGGGGCCCGCAGTTTGTTTCCAACCTCTGGTCTGCGATGGCCCGGAGTCTGGGCATCACCATTCATCACACGACCACATACAACCCCCAGGCCAACGGGCTATGGGAGCATTTCCATAGGTCACTTAAATCAGTGCTCAGGGCTTCGCTTATGGACACAAATTGGGTAGACCGGTTGCCGTGGGTTCTGTTAGGGTTGTGTTCCGCACCGAAGGAGGATTTGGCTGCCTCCCCAGCAGAACTTGTTTTTTCCCAGCCACTGTGGCTCCCCGGAGAATTTTTGTTTGATAACCCCGCGCCAAACACGATCCATCCCCGCCTTCACTACGTAGTGCAGAGGCAGGGACGGTACCCGGCCTGGCCCACCACTGTTTTCTCTGTGCTTTCGTCCCAAGGACCTTGAAGGATGCATTGTTCATGTTTGTCAGGCACGATACCCACCGGACCCCGTTGTGCCCGCCCTACGATGGCCCATTCAGGGTGTTGGAACCTGGGGATAAACATTTTGTGTTAGACTTGGGGAGACACAGAGAAACAGTCTGCATAGACAGGCTTAAACCCGGATGGAGTGGACTGCTCTCCGTCAGGAACTATGACTGGTGGAGGTCTCCTGACCTCTTGGATGACAGCTGGACTGTGGTTCTCCTGCAGCTCCATCCTCGACACGACCACCTCGGACGAGGGAGGAGAACAGGCTGTCAATGAGGTGACACCACAGTTGTCAGCAGCAGAGACTGGTTGGGAGGACCCAAGAGCTGGTGGGCTCTGTGCTTCGGTCCCCTCACCAGAAGTAAGGCAAGTCGTTTTTAAAATAGTTGTAGAAATTAATGAAAAAAAAGTACTTGTCTTGGCTCTTGGTCTCCTGCTGCAGGGGTGACGACCTCTGGCTCGACAGTTGGAGGTCCTCTGACCTCTGGCACAACGATTGGTGGAGGTCCCATTGTAATGTGTGAGTTTCGGAGGGTTTGAGCCCTGGGGTTTACCATAGCTTGCATTGGGCGTCAGACGTCATAATGTCAGGCGGGCTGCAGTCTCTGTATGTATGTTAATCCATCATGTAATAAAGTTCTGTTGGTTGTTCAGCATAAGATGGCTTGCTTATTTCATACATAACTTTTGGCGACGGAGGATTAAACCATGGAGGTGTGCGTGACTTTTATACCCTGATTGATGGAGCCTTGAGTATTTTTATCATGTTTATAGTCATCTTCATGTGTGCCTGTGTTTGTGTCTATGTTGGATGTAATTGTGGCTTGTAAATATGGATGTCACCAGACTGCAAAACAAATCTACCTACGGGTACAAATAAAGTAACCTGAACCTGAACCTGAACCTGACACTGCTACGGCCCTTTCTGGAGCACCCAGGGGAACCAGCAGTCCTGTGGCCACGGTGGCTGGACACATTCAAGACCTATGTTGCAGCATTGGGCCTGGGTGAACTCAACGAAGTAAGGAAACAAGCTCTTCTTGTCCACAGACTCGGCGTAGAGGGTTGGAGAATTTTCCACACGTTAGGACCTAAGGAAGTCATATGCAGATGCTGTTGCACTTTTTGCTACCTACTTTGCTGAACACACACGCAACACAAGGCTGTGGGTTAAGATGCTAATGGTGCCAAAAGACAGGGCCCTAGCTAGCACAGTAGAGCTAGCGTCCCGGCTAGAAGCAACAGAGAAATTAGCCACGGAGCTAAATGGGCGCCAAACAGAGTTTACCCGGATGGATGATGCTAGCTAGCTCGGTAAACACGGTGGAACAAGAGAACATGACAGAAGAGTGTGAGCCAAACACAGTGAGCCGAAGGTCCGCTCCGAGAGGCCCCGTCTGTGGGGGCTGTATGTCCCCTACACACCAGGACAGAGCACGGTTTTGCCCGGCAAGAGGACAGCGATGCAACAAGTGTGGACGCCTGAACCAGAGTATGCTGGTCATCAGCACCGTGGGGCCCACCAAGTGAGCCAGCCCGCCTGCCAACAACGACCATTCATTCGATAAGCCCCGACATTTGTGGTTATTCATACAGCATGGTTGAATTGGATGGAGTGGTTGTACCACTTCTGCTTGACACGGTGGAGGTGTGGTTGATTTTAAACTGGGCCATGGTGAAGAAATTTTTCCCCAACCACAAAATCAAGAAGAACCCAACACCGCTGTATGCAAATGGTGGTCACAGACTGTGCAATGTCGGAACAGTGGAAATGACGGGTTGCTGCAAACGTTAAATTGTGTACGACTTCACGTTCCAGGTGACAGCGCCTGGTGGCAACATTATGGGATGCAACCTTTTCTACAGACTGGGCTTCGCTATCAGAGATAGTGCTGGGTTTGAATGGTCCAGATGCAGCAGTTGGGGCACAGCGGACCTGGATAATGATGTTGTAGTGTGGGATGAGGTAATTGAGGACGGCATCAACACCAAAGCGCACACTCTGCGCTCTCCAGAGGAGAGCCGCACAGAGAGACAGCAGCGACCAGACTCGCCTCCGTTCCCCCCTCAGCCAGAATTGGAGCCACAGGAGGGGGAGTCTGAGCATGCAGAGAGCCCCGAAGCACAGCAGCAGCAGCTGGGCACAAACACAGCTCACGACGCGGAACAGCAGTGCACTTCAGATGACAGAGAGGAAGAGCCAGACTGTTTCTGTACCCTCGATCAACAAGCTATGGAGGCTACGACCAAGCTGATGGGTGAAGAGTCCGCTTCAACGAGCGACACTGGAGAGGCACCGGACACTTTCCGTACCCATGACAAGCCTCAACCGACGACAGAGAACAGGTGAGGGGTCCGCAACGAACAAGGTGACTGTTGAACCGCCGCAGCACAATGGCGATCCCAAGCTGAACAAGCACACAGAGCCACCAGGAGCACAACAACAACACATAAAATGAAGTAAGGCACCGCTCCAAGTCATGACTGGGTTTGGGTTCACAGTGGCGAGAGACCGGGACGGCAACTGACCGGGCCGCAGCCAGCAAAACAACAGCGCCGCTGAGGATCGTGGCAAAGCTGAGAGCAGTGTGTTTTCTGCTGACAGACAGTTCGGTTTGGCACGTGAACTAATTGGGGCGAGTCCAAGTGGTTGCTCCAGATGGCGAGGCTTTGCGGGAGTCAGCTACTGCAATGTGGGACCCGGGGCCCCGGGGGTCTGGCAGCTCCAGGGATGCAGCCGCCACGGGCCCGCCACAAACCCCCCAGGCAGAACTGTTCTCCCCGTGGAAGACTGTGAGAAATAAAAAAGGTGACTGTTTAGTTAGGAGCGTGGCTAAAAAGAATGTGGCAGAATAATCCACTTAGCCAGCTGGGTCCAGCGGCGGTCCACCTGCGGACCCTAGTTCTAAGTTTAAAAAAAACCCAGAGTGTTTAAGATATAATAAGGCGGTTGATTTACTAAGATATATATATTGCTCTACATTTTTCTGAAGGGGGGAAAATGTAATGTGTGAGTTTGGGAGGGTTTGAGCCCTGGGGCTTACTGTAGCCAGCATCGGGCATCAGACATCATGACGTCAGGCGGGCTGCGGTCTCTGTATACTGTATATGTTCATCCATCATGTAATAAAGTTCAGTTGGTTGTTCGGCATAAGATGGCTCACTTATTTCATACATAACACCCATGACCACAGGTACAATGAGCAAATCCAATGAAACAGGCTGATCTGTGGTGACCTCAGATGTAACATGCAAATCAGTGACCCAGCGGCTGCAGATCCTTGAACCCTGACATATGTTGGTCCACCTCAGGCACAGCCACTCAGACAGGGGGAATGACTCTTCGACCAGGCCACTACCAATCTCCGTAGTGGAATCTGGTGGAACAAACAGCGGATGCGCATTGGCCTCAGGAACAGATGATGGCTCCTCCTCCTCTGGCATAAAGGCATATTTGTCAGACTGCAGAAAATCATTGAGGAAAGCAGGAACGTCCTCCCTCAGATGGGGCCTTGCTGTGACAATCCGATGATCAAGTCTCCATGCTGCATCCCTCCACTCTGCGTCTTCCCACCCGTCCAGACGCAGACAAAGGGTGCAGCACTCTCCCACCTCCCTGATGAGATCCTGCAGTTCCCGGCGGCAGGTGACATCATCAGGCATAGTTCTTGGGGAAGAGGAGAGAGGAAAGGCAGGTGAGGGTGAAATAGCGGCAGCAGATGTTACAACAGAGCCGGGTGGTGAGAGTTCAGCAATGGCAGACGGCCGCTGCCAAGCCCTCCCTCCAGAAACCAGGCAAGACCTATCATCTAATGGTGTCAGAAAATGAAAAGGTACTTACCTGCGTTTCTGCTCTGCTGCCACAGATAGTCCAGGCGAATCACTCTGGGTGGCTCCGGATATCGTCTGGTTGGGAGCTGTGGGAGTAGGGGCAGAGCGATGAGAGGAACGGCATCTCCTCGAATCATCCTTCCACCTGGGGCGCCCGAATGCCAACTTGTGCCGAGAAGCTCTCTCCGCTCTGCTGGAGAGAGATTTGGCAGTTGAAAAGCTGGCTCCGGCAAGGAGGGGACAGCTGGTACTGGAGGTAACGGAGGAAGTGCCAGTCTCTGAATCCGGGGATGGGAGAGCAAACTCAGTCTAGCTACCATCAAGTTTGCTACTCCTCCGCAGCAATCCCAAGCATCCTCTAGGGAATACTTGCTTCAAGCGGTGGCCGCCAGATCCTCCACAGTGGCCACCACCTCGTTTGTTGCAGCTCCATTTCCTCCTCCTCCTGCTGGGCTCGCTTACTGAGTCCATGACAGGCTGCGTTATTCTGTCACGATTTATGCCCTGGTGGGGCAGAGAGCAGGACTCAATTGCGAAGCGAGCATTTAACATAATCAATTAAACACTAAAGCAGCTCGGTAACTGAAACAAAAACTAAACTCAGCAGTGAAAACTCACGGACTAGGGAAGACAAACAAATGAACAAGACTCGACAGAAGCGTGTCTGAAATGCCAGAATGACTAATGACGCAGCACCCGGGTGAGGGGCTGCATCCTTTAAATAACAGGTGACACTAATCAACAGAACACGAAACAGCCGTGACAAATCAGGAAATTAACAGCGCAAAGATCAAGCAAGACTAAGATGAACATAAATGTACATTAAATACAAACCTAAGCTAGAACATGAATATGATAATCAAAAAGACAAATAGGACCATGATAATAAATAATAGTGAATACAAAAACCCAGAAAATAAACTTAAAGTGAGGATGTGGGTTGGAAACCACGTCCTGGTGACAATAAACATAAATTACAACACAAGGAGAGGACAAGGCTCTAACCCATGTAATGACACACAGAGCATAAACTGCTGGATATCTTGTTGACTGGCACATTACTGTAAACAGATAAACACACCCTGACTTTGACTGGGGAAGAGGACCCATGCAGTCAATAATTAGGTGCTCAAACAGCCGACTAACAGCTGGTATAGGATACAGAGGATCAGGTTTCAAGTTTTGGTTAGGTTTACTTATAATCTGGCAAATGTGACATGATTTTATATAAGTTGAGACGTTCCGCTTTAAATGTGGCCAGAAGTTTAAGTGTCTGGTAGTTTGTTTTCCTAACACCCATGTGACCTGCAACATTGTCACGGGCCACTTTAATCACTGAAGTCATAAATTTGGATGGCAGAACAACCTGGATGACAGGATCACCAGTGAAATCCTCTCCATGAGGAGTCCACACTCGAAGCAAGAGGCCATCCTGGAGAAAATACCCCTGCTTGGTTTTTCCCAGTGTTGATGAAGGCAACACCAAATTAAGATAAGCCTTTATTAGTCCCACAACGGGGAAATTCCAGGATTGCAACAGCACAGGGATAGCAACACTCAGAGCAACAATCAGAAGGCAAGAAAAAAAAAGCAAGCAAGCAAGAGCAGCTAATATACATATGTACATATTACTATAAATATATATATATACACACAGACACACAGTGTAGAGCATTGTAGCTGGATGGGATAAATATATGAGTATATAAACACACAGTATGGAGCATTGCAGCTAGATGGAATAAATATGTAAATATATAAACACACAGTGCGGAGCAATGTAGCTAGATGGAATAATATGTAGATATACTGTATAAACACACAGTGCGGAGCATTGTAGCTAGGTGGAAAAAATATGTAAATATATAAACACACAGTGTGGAGCAATGTAGCTAGATGGAATAATATGTAGATATATAAACACAGTGCGGAGCATTGTAGCTAGATGAAATGAATATATAGATATTCATATATATAGATATTCATAAATATATAGATATTATACATCTCACTGAGAGAATCATCCTTCCACTGTGCATCTACAAGCTCTGAACGGGAAACCCCAAGTTCTGTAGGTAATGAAAGTTCAAACTTTTCAATATCACGAGTTTTGTCTAAACAGACATCACTTTAGGCTAAGGTGGCAGACATTGCTCTGGTAACAGCACAGACTGCAGATGCCATCTGCTCTAAACTAGCAACACTGTTTTTGAGGGCTGTCAGGCAATGGTATACAAACGTCTGAAAATTCTGACAATGGAATACTTTGTTTAAAAGGTTCCAGCACCTCAGAACTCTGTCCATTTTCTGTGATCACCTTATTTGGCCACATCTGACCTCCAGCCAGATCATTACCCAGAATGATGTCAACGCCCTTAACTGGCAGTTCAGGACAGACTCCAACCTCCACGTTTTCCTCAAATAAATTACAAGACAGAAACATGTTATGTATAGGCACAAACATAGTTTGCAATCCCATCCCTATAACTGGGACACAACTACCAGTATCAGAACCTGGAGAAAATGGGAGGACTGCTTCCCTCACAAAAGTATGCAATACTCTGGAATCTCTCAGGATTTTTACAGGTACCCTTTTGTCATCACCAACTAATGTTGCATAGCCATCTGAAATGAACAAGGCATAACCATGATCAGCTGCAATGGAGTCAATTGATTTGGCCCTCATCGGTAAAGGCACTACACATTCTGCCCCACCCAGAGGCATAAATCCCGGGGGGGATGCAGGGATCATGTCCCCCCCTTCCATAAAGCTGTACCCCCAAAAAATCACATTGTAAACACAAAGATGTTTTATTTGAACAGCATAGTAATGTTCACTGAAGGCACAGTACAAGTGTTGGGACTTAAAAACACATTGTTTGACATTTATAACTATTGAAAGATTAGAACCCCCCCCCTCCTCACAGTGGTTTTCTCCCCCGCGGGCGGGGGTGCTGCAGCTCCTTACATCATCACCATCATCATCGGCGGTCACTCGAAGCGAGTATGACAGTTATTCCTCGTGGGGACGTCTACTTGTGGGTCTTCAGGTGGGCGTAGAGGCCGATCTGTGACCCGCATATTTTGGTGCAATGTTGGCATGGGAAAATGGTGGTGGGTTGTGGTCGTGCTGGAGCCTTTTTCTGTCTTTCCTTGCAGAGCTGTCGTTTTGTTTCTGCGACACGGTGGATTTCATTCTCATAGTGTGCAGCACCTTCTTACACCGCTTCCTTCCATTGGCGCCTGTTTAGAGCCATGTGCTCCCAGTCAGGAGATAAGATATTGAATTTTTTAAGGTTTGTTTTAATATTGTCCTTGAACCGTTTCTTTTGCCCTCCTGGAGCCCGCAAACCTCTCTCCAGTTCAGAATAAAGAATTTGTTTTGGGAGACGGGTATCAGACATGCGAATGAGATGGCCAGTCCATCGTAGTTGGTGTTTTATTATTGTGGTGGAAATGCTGGGCATTTTGGCCTCTTCCAGAACGCTGATGTTTGTGCGTCGGTCCTCCCATTTAATCCTCAGAATCTTTCTCAAAGTTCTTTGGTGGAGCTGCTCCAGAGCTCTCAGGTGCCTGCTGTAGATGGTCCATGATTCTGCCCCATACAGCAAGGTGGGGAGAACCACAGCCTTGTAGACCAAGAGCTTGGTATCGGTCCTGAGATCTCGATCTTCAAAGACCTTCATCCTGAGTCTGGCATATGCTCCATTGGCACAGCTCAGACGATGGTTGATCTCAGAGTCAATGTCCACTTTGGAGGAGAGAAGACTGCCGAGGTAGGGGAAGTGGTCAACATTTTTGAGAGGGGTGTTGTCCACTTTTATAATGGGTGAAATAAATGGCTGATTGGGTGGAGGTTGATATAGCACCTGGGTCTTCTTGATGTTTAAGGTTAGACCCAGGGCTCTATATGCCTTGGCAAAGGCATTCAGGATACCCTGTTGGTCTTCTGCGGAGTGTGCTACTATGGCGTTGTCATCTGCATACTAGAGCTCCATAATGGTGATGTTTCTAACCTTGCTTTTGGCTTTGAACCTGGCAAGGTTAAAGAGCCTATCGTCGGTTCTGTACCGGATCGGAATTCCCTGTGGTAGGTCTTTGCCATTGAGGTGAAGTATGGCAGCAATAAAGATAGAAAACATGGAGGGTGCAATGATGCATCCCTGTTTGACCCCTGTCTCCACGGTGAAAGGCTCAGACATGGAGCCGCTGTTACTTAGCACCGTGGCTGTCATTCCATCATGCAGTAGCCTCAGAATCCTGATGTATTTCTCTGGGCAGCCGTACCTCAACAGTATGCTCCACAGAGCCTGGCGATCTACTGAGTCAAAGGCCTTTGTCAGGTCTATAAAAGCCATGTACAATGGCAACTTGCGCTCACGGCATTTCTCCTGAAGTTGGCGGGCAGTGAAGATCATATCTGCTGTGCCTCTAGATGGATGAAAGCTGCACTATGATTCTGGGAGTATTTCCTCAGAAAGTGGCAGTAAACGGTTAGCAAGAACACGAGCAAGTACCTTGCCAGTTGTTGACAGGAGTGAGATGCCTCTGTAGTTTCCACAATCAGCTTTGTCCCCCTTCTTAAATATGGTCACGATCAGAGCATCCCTGAGCTCTAAGGGGAGTTCTTCCTTTTCCCAGACCTTCAGAAGGAGGGCATGGAGATGGCACAGGAGTTCTGGACCACCTTCCTTTAGGACCTCAGCTGGGATCCCATCTGGACCGGTGGCCTTGTTGTTCTTCAGGCTCCTGATGGCATCTTGGACCTCGGATAAGGTGGGAGGTGCCCCTATGTCTTCCCTGATGGGACTCTGAGGGATGTAACAGATGAAATTTGATTAGGTTGCAGTATTACGGTTGAGGAGTCCCTGAAAGTGCTCTTTCCATCGCTTATTAATAGGCTCGTTGTCCTTCAGCAGCTCCTGTCCATCCTTTGAGCGTAATGGGTTCAAGCCACGATGGCTTGGGCCGTAGACAGCCTTAATTTCACTGAAAAAGCCTCTGGTGTCTCCAGAGTCTGCCAGACGCTGGATTTCCTTTGCCCTTTCTGTCCACCAGGAGTTCTTAATCTGTCTCACCCGGCTCTGGACGTCAGCCTTGGCTCTAGAGTGAGCCAGTCTCTTGGCCTTGCAGGTAATGTCGTTTTGCCAGGCATGAAAGGCTTCCCTTTTTTGGGAGATGAGCAGTTCTATCTCTGCATCATTTTCATCAAACCAGTCCTGATGTTTTCTGGACTTGTACCCAAGGGTGGTTTGGCGGGTGTTGAAGATAGTGGACTTAAGCAGGTTCCAGTGCTCTTTGATGTTCTCTGGATATTCCTGTTTGAGACTTTCTCCAAGAGAAGCCTGAAGCTGCTGCTGGATAGCAGTTTCATTAAGGCTTTCAAGGTTTAGTCTCAGCCGGTTCTGCTTGTTCTGCAATCTCCTCTTCCTCCTAAGTTTGATGGACATCATGGATCGTATAAGGCGGTGGTCTGTCCAGCAATCGTCGGAGTTGATCATGGCCTTAGTGATGCTTACATCACGCAGATCCCTGGTTCTGACAATGACATAATTGATAAGATGCCACTGTTTAGAACGAGGGTGTCTCCATGAAGCCTTAAATTTGTTCTTCTGGCGAAAGATGGTATTAGTGATGGTAAGATCATACTGAGCACATTTGCCGAGAAGCAGAACTCCATTGGAGTTGATGTTTCCAATGTCTTCCTTGCCAATGGTGCCCTTCCAGAGGTGGTGGTCTCGGCCGACTCTGGCATTGAAATCTCCCAGAAGAATGACCTAATCCTCCTTGGGGATTTTTGACAGTGTCTCATCCAGACAGGCATAGAAGAATCAGAATCAGAATCAGAATGAGATTTATTGCCATTGTTCATGTAGTACACAAACTAGGAATTTGTCTCGGTGCAATGCTGCAACATTAAACATGGAGTAGCACTAAAGATAAAAATAAAAAACTATGCATGCAATAAAATGTAGAATATGAATGAGTAATACTAATCTATGCAATTTTTAAATATATTAACAAGCAGCAGATATTGTGGAGTTCCACATAGTGCAGTCGGTAGTGCAAAAGAAAACAGTGATAATTATCATGAGTCCGGTTGAGCTGCTGTACGTAGTGCACAAAAGTCTAATAAGTCACTTAGTGTTCAGCAGTCTGATGGCAGAGGGGAAGAAGCTATTCATGTAGCGGGAGGTTTTAGTCTGAATGGACCGAAGTCTTCTACCTGAGGGGAGGGGGGCAAACAGTGCGTGTCCAGGGTGTGAAGGGTCGGCTATGATCCGACCTGCACGCCTCCGGGTCCTGGAGATGTACAGGTCCTGGAGGGATGGGAGCTTGCAGCCGATCACCTTCTCAGCAGCACGCATGACGCGCTGCAGTCTTAGTCTGTCCCTGGCGGTGGCTCCTGCGTACCACACGGTGATGGAGGTGGTGAGGATGGACTCAATGATGGCCGTGTAGAACTGCACCAACATCTTGGTGGGTAGCTTGAGCTTTCTTAGCTGCCGCAGGAAGAACATCCTCTGCTAGGCCTTTTTGATGAGGGAGCTGATAGTCGGCTCCCACTTGAGGTCCCGGGTGATGGTGGTGCCCAGGAAGCGGAAGGAATCCACAGTGGTGATGGGAGAGTCTGTGAGGGTAAGGGGGGGCAGAGGGGCTGTGACTTTTCTGAAGTCCACAATCATCTCCACTGTCTTCAGAGCGTTCAGCTGCAGGTTGTTGTGGCTGCACCAGGACGCCAGCTGGGCCACCTCTCTCCTGTAGACAGACTCGTCGCCGTTGGAGATGAGCCCGATGAGGGTGGTGTCATCCGCAAACTTGATCAGCTTGACAGACTGGTGGCTGGAGGTGCAGGAGTTGGTGTACAGGGAGAAGAGCAGGGGGGAAGTACACAGCCCTGGGGTGATCCGGTGCTGATGCTAACAGAGTCTGAGACAGTCTTTCCCAGCCGCACATGCTGCCTCCGGTCCGTCAGGAAGTCAGTAATCCACCTGCAGAGGGAGTCAGGCATGTTGAGCAGGGACAGCTTGTCCTGGAGCAGAGCGGGGCAGATGGTATTGAATGCAGAGCTGAAGTCCACAAACAGGATCCTGGCGTAGGTTCCCGGGGAGTCCAGGTGCTGCAGGATGGAGTGGAGGGCCAGGTTGACTGCGTCGTCCACAGACCTGTCGGCTCTGTAGGCAAACTGCAGCGGGTCCAGGAGGGGAGTGGTGATGGTCTTGAGGTGGGGCAGGACCAGGCGCTCAAAGGACTTCATGACTACAGAGGTGAGCGCTACAGGTCTGTAGTCGTTAAGTCCAGTGATCCGTGGCTTCTTGGGGACAGGGACGATGGTAGAGGTTTTGAGGCAGGTCGGCACGTGGCATGACTTCAGGGAGGTGTTAAAAATGTCTGTGAAGACAGGAGTCAGCTCTTCCGCACAGTGTCTCAGGGTGGAGGGAGACACGCCGTCCGGACCGGGGGCCTTGCGCGGGTTCAGTCTGGAGAACTGTCTGTGCACGTCCTGCTCACTGATGGCAAGGGCAGGGGGGGGAGGAGGGGGGGGCCGCATTTGATGAAGTGGGGACCATGGAGGCAGTGGCGCTGGGGGGAAGGGGGGAGTTGGACACAGCTGACGAGGTGTCAAAACGGGCATAGTGTTGGGACAGTCTTTGACAAAGGGCTTTGTCATCCTGACCCTTAGAAGCCTGAGGCCGATAGTTGGTGATTTGCCTCAGTCCTCTCCACACAGAAGCAGAGTCGTTAGCAGTGAGCTGTTGCTGGAGTCTCTCAGAATACACAGATTTAGCTCTCCTCAGCTCTCTGCTAAACCGGTATTTGACCTCCATGTAGCAGTCCCTGTCTCCACTTTTCAACGCTGCTTCCTTCTCCTTCCTGATGTGTCTGAGCTTAGCTGTGAACCAGGGCTTGTCGTTGGAGTAACTCACCCTGGTGCGCGATGGAAGAATGCGAGAGAGTGCCCGGCAAAAGGCAAACGTTGTGGCAAATGTGGACTCCTACATCATTTCGCCAGGGCCTGTAAGAGGTTTGAACGAAGGAGTGATGACGTGAAATGGATTTCCCAGCCTTGACTCCTACGGTTATTCACACCATATCACCAGCACAGAGGGCTGTAGATATTTGACAGTGAAGCTGGACAGCGAGGACGTGCCGTTGTTGGTGGGCACGGGCACAGTGAGGTCCGTATTGAAATGGTCCACTGTGAAGTGCTATTTCCCCTACCATCGTGTGAGAGACCCTGATGGAGGAGGAAAAAGTGGAGTCGGGACAAGTTGGAGTATGGGGACGGGGCGTCAGTGGCTCAGGAGGTTGAGCAGGTCGTCTAATAACCGGATGGTTGGCGGTTCGAATCCTGCTCTCCCTAGATATCCTGCCGTTGTGTCCCTGGACAAGACACTTCACCCGCATTGCCTCCAGTGTCCATAACACTGGGTATGAATGTGTATAAATGTATAAAAATGTTCGGTGGTGGCTGGAAAGGCCGTTGGCGCAGATTGGCTGCCACGTTTCCGTCAGCCTGCCCCAGGGCAGCTGTGGCTGCAGAAGTAGCTTGCCACTACCATTGTCTGTCTGGAGTGAATGAATGATGTACCTATTTTGTAAAGCGTCTTTGAGTATATATGATAAAGCGCTATATAAAATTGATACATTATCATTATTATTATTATTATGTGGCCATGATCGAGGACATCGCAGCCGGTGCTCGTAGCTGCTTGTCCCAAAAAGATGAGATGCTGTGTTGGGGTGGAGTGGCTAATCTGCTGGAGGTCAGACCCAGCGTGCGCTTCCATCCCCAGGTGCTCGGTCTCTCTCTGCATCCATTACCACCTCTGCCATCAGCCTCCTCTTCGCCGTCTCCGGTGAACCCAACACCCACACGGAAACGCGCTCCACAGAAGACATTCTGCTTCGCCTCCAGTGAACCCGTTTCTGCCCCACCTGCTCCATAAGCTCCACGGCAACACCATTGTCCCACTCTGGACTACCGGAGGAATCCTTCCACCTCTGCCTCCTCCGGCAGCCATCTCTTCGACGCCGAGGCAGAAGCCTCCCTCAGCAGTACAGCCTTCTTCTCTTTATCTCCCGGCTGGATCATCAGCTTCATCCTGTGCTGTAGCTGCCACTTTTTTGCATGTTCTCCTGCTGCCAAGAGGTCCTCCATTTGTTCCCCAGCTACATCCGTCTTTGTGACAACAGGCGAGGCTCCTCCACAATCCTCAGGGGGGCCCACATTCACCTTAGCTACGGAGAGGGATGACATTACACCTGCTGCAGCAGACAACACTGAACACCGGGAAAACAGGCATTTCATTTCATTCTATTCCAATTTATGATGATATGTCTTGCCTGATTCCCGGTAGGGAGGCTCAGGAAATGCAGTCCTCTGAGCTCTCCCCACCTGCTGCAGTAATTAATTGCTCACCAGCCCTCTCCGTGTCTTCTCCTGTGGCCCCTGAGTGTTCGCCAACCCCAGGATTGAGCTGCCAGATGTGGGAGAAGTCTGTGGTCCTGGAGGACCCAGTTCCTGTGCCAGTGGTGAGCCGACCCCAAGCTGCCACGCCGGGTGAGCCGCCAGCATGGTCCATTTCACCTGAGGGCACCAAAACTGCATCTACCATCATGCCTACTGCGGAGATCGCTGCAGCAGAGTTAGCAACAGAAGTGTACCTCCAAAAGACCGGGCCTGAGACGTCATCATCTTCTGGATCGACGGAGTCCTGGATGGCGGTGGAGCTCAAGCTCAGGCAAGTGCTCTCCCTTGTTTTTCTCTTATCTGTTCTGGTGAGGAGAGTCTGGTGCAGCCATCAGCTGTGCCTGAGCTCATTTCGCCGGGCTCCATTGCCGCCGGTGACCCTGACCCTGTCTATTTGTCTGTACTGTGTGAGCTTTCTCTCAGGGTCAATGGAGATGTTCCAGTGCTGCAAGATGTCTCTGTGGGTCCAGCTTCCCCCACAGTGGAGGTTGTCACAGGTGCTCCGGAGGTCCCAGGCCGGGACCTCCATGGGTGCAGCTCCCCCTTTGCCCAAAGCCGTCGTCTGGGTTCCTCCTCCTCGGTCCGAGTCTCCATGGGTGCTGTGTCCCGGTCGTGGACTCTCGTGGGTGCTGCGCCCCAGCATAAATCCAACATGGGTGCTGTGCTGCAGTAAGGGCCTTCCATGGGCGCTACGCCCCAGCCCAGGGTCTACCATGGGTGTAGCACTGGCCCAGCCCGGGCCCACCGTGGGTGCAACATCAGCCCAGTCTGGGCCCACCGTGGGTGCAGCATTGGCCCAGCCCAGGTCCACTGTGGCTGCAGCGTTGGTCCAGTCCGGGCCCACATGGGTGCAGCAATGCTCCAGCCTGGAGCCACTGCGGGTGCTGCAATGCTCCAGCCCGGAGGTACCGCGAGTGCAGCTATGCTCCCGCCCAGAGCCACTGCGGGTGCTGCCATGCTCCAGCCCGGAGCCACTGTGGGTGCTGCAATGCTCCAGCCCAGAGCCACCGTGGGTGCTACTGTTCCTCAGCCCAGGTCCACCGAGGGCATTGAGAGCTCCTCTCCTCTGCCTGACATCGTCAAGGTTCTCTCTCCATTGCCAGACGCCTTCGTGGGTCTTCTCCCACCACCAGACACCATCGTGGTCCCCCCTTTCGGCCCTTCATTCCTTCATTGGGCCTCCCCATTTGGGAGCCACCTCCTGGGTCAACCCTCCGGTCTTGGTGGCTGAAGAATTCCGGCCGGCCGGCCGATAGACTGGGCCACTGGGTTGGGTGGCCCATGATAAACATCTAATACGATTTTGATCTCTCTATACGAAAGTAAGCATGTGCCACTCTCCATTGACCTTGCATGTTAGGTGGCACTGTCGAGACATTTTTGTGGGATCATTCATATTTCCTCCAAAATATTAAATTTTTTGCCAGTCTTGAGGGCCCTGCAAAAAATGGTGAGTTTTCATGCACGTTCACTACCCCAAAAATGAGATCTTAGATGGAGAAGAAGAAAAAAAATTAAAGCTGCAAGCAGCTTTAAGCGGGCCCTCACCCCCCGAGCAACCGTGAACCCCGGTGCCTGTCATACCTAGCTGGCTCAGAAAATTTCCCGTCGACGCAGCAAGCGCTGAGTGAATAATAAAGCAAACCGTTTGGTGCAGTATTTCTTGTGAGCAGTAGGTGGCACAATAACTTTTGTCAATCATTTTTATGTAGGAGCATGTGGGACAGGACGAATATCCATTGTAGAAAATTTGGTGAAAATCAGACGACATTTGTCCAAGTTACAACTTTCCGATATTCCATGATGAGGAGTCAACCTTCGCCATTTCGCCATGGTAACACTTCCCTGTCAGTTATGTGTTGGCCACCCATATAGGACTATATATGACAGTCACCTCAACCTATATTCCAGATTTCATGACTCCAGGTCGTTCCCAACCATCCCAACAAGATCACGGATTGAATGGTGAGGAGGGAGGGTTCATGGTAAAAGCAGTGACGCCATGCTAAAGGTGATGTGCAGTTATGATCAACCAGGTGGTCTGATAAACCTCAGAAAATTGCACATCATTCTGGCAAGTGCCGCGTGAGAATGGCATGTGAGTTATGGCAACTTCCTGTCCATTGGCGGTAGGGGGCACTGTCACTATGTGTCATTCTTTATCATAAAAATGATCAGTATTGGCTACCTATTCATTACACAAAATTTGGTTGAAATCAGTCAATGCATGCCAGAGTAAAAGCCATTGGAAGGGTGATAGCGATACTGCAAACTTGGCCACACCCCTGTCGCCAAACTGTGGGGCATTTGGAAAAGTTTACAACAGCTCTTGATGGCACATGGGTATAGATGATTGTCACCATAAATGGTACCAATCAGACTTTTTATTTCAGAGATATTGAAGAAAACCTTTGGTGTAACCTTCATGTCTCCAAGAGAGGGCACTATTGTTTCTCATGAATATTCATAGCTGTAATTGTTCAAAGGCATACCCACATACATCATACCTATCTTGGTGCCAATCTGACATTCCATTCCCGAGGTATTAAAAAAAACAACATGATGCAAACTTTCTGATGCAAAACTTTCTGCCTCCTATAGGTAGCGCTGCAGATTTCTATGAATATTGTTCTATTGAACTGTTTGGAATTGCATTGATATCCATAATATTGAATTTGGTTGAAATCCGACAATGCAGACCAGAGTTATTGCCATTAGAATGGTCATAGAATGATCATGGCAAGGCATCAAACTTTTCCACGCCCCTACGGTCAAACTGTCAAGTGTTGTGAAAAGTTTTCAATAACTTTTAATGGCAAATGGGTATAAATGATTGTCACCACAAATGAGCTCAATCGGGCAAAACCCCTAGGACGAGTTCGATCAAATGCACGAGGTGGAAATAAGGTCACTGCCATTTCCTGCCTAAATAGCCGACTTCCTGTTGGGTGTAGACCATCACTTCTATGGAGTTCTTTGCATGTCTTGACATGATAAACATGTCACTCGATTTTGATCTTTCTACGCGAAAGTAAGCGTGTGCCACTCCCCATTGATGTCACATGTTAGGTGGCGCTGTAGAGCCATTTTTGTAGGCTCATTCATATTTCCTCCATAATATTCAATTTTTCACCAGTCTTGAGGTCCCGGCGAACAATGGTGAGTTTTCATGCACGATGACTACCCCAAAAATGAGAGCTTAGACGGACAAGACGAAAAAAAAAAAAAAAATTCTGACAATTACAATAGGGCTCTCACCCGCTGACTTTGTCAGTGGCTCGGGAACTAAAATTCTAACAATTACAATAGGGCTCTCACCCACTGACTTTGTCATTGGCTCAGGCCCTAAAAATTAAAGCTGCAAACAGCTGTAGGCAGGCCCTCACCCCCATGTACCCATGGAACCTGGTGCCCGTCAGACCTAGCCGGCACAAAAAATTTCCCATCGTCACGGCATGCACTGCGTGAATAATAAAAAAAAAACATTTGGTGCAGTACTTCCTGTGAGCAGTAGGTGGTGCTATAAGTTTTGTCAAACATTTTTATGTAGGAGTGTGTGGGGTTGGACTAAGATCCATGGTAGAAAATTTGGTGAAAATCTGATAAAGTTTGTCCAAGTTACAACTGTCCAACGTATTGCGATAAGGCAAATTTGGACATGTGGCCATGGCGACACTTACATTTTAGGTACATATTTCAGACCCATACAGAACTACAGAAGAGAGTCACCTTGACTTACGTACCACATTTGGTGACCCTTGGACTTTCCCAACCCGCCGAAGTATAAAACGTATTGAATTGTAAGGAGTGGGTTTCCATGGCAACTGTGATTATCGCAGGACAAAAGTGACTTCCACTGAGGGTAATCCAATGTGCTCTGACAAACCACTGAAAATGTCATGTTATTCTGACTACTGGTCTTTGCGTGAAAGTTGATACAATTTTGTGCAGTACCTCATGTCAGCAGTAGGTGGTGGTGTGACAGTTTTGTGAATATTGATATACAGATGTGTTCAGAGTGGGATTAGTATGATTTGTGCAAAGATTGGTCCAAAACAAACGAGGATTGTCTAAGCTATAACTCACATATTTTGCATGGCGAGGAAGCCATTGAAGCATGCCGGTCACCGTGGAAACAGTTCTGTACTATGTACATGTACTGTCAATGAGCCCTAGTCATTCCTTCATGTCACTTTTTTCACCTGGTGAGCGAGAAAAGAAGAAAACAGTTTTCAACAATCCTTCCTTTAATCACTGGGGGTGCTATAACTTTTGTTTATCATTTTTATATAGACACGTTTGGGACGGGACTAATAACCATTGTAGAAAATTTGGTGAAAATTGGATGAAGTTTGACAAGTGTGACGTCATGGTAAAAATGATGTGCAGTTATGATCATCCCTGTGGTCTGATGAATCGCAGAAAATTTCATGTCATTCTGGCAAGTGGCACGTGACTAATAAATAAAACAGTTTTTGGCAATTCTTCCTTTAAGCACTAGGTGGTGCTATATCTTTTGTCAGGTATTTTTATGTAGACGCGTTCGGGGCGGGACTATTTTCCATCATGGAAACTTTGGTGGACATTGGACAAGCTTTGCTCGAGTTACAGCTGTTTGATGTTGTAAGGGGAGGACTCAAACTTTGTCATAGTGTCGTGGAAACGCCTTTTGAGATTGCAACTCACATTTGATAACTTTTAATGGTCAATGCATATAGATGCCACCATGTAAAAATGAGTTCAATGGGAGCAGGCCCCCAGGAGGAGTTTGTTCAAAAGCGAGTGGCGCAGTACTTCCCGTGAGCAGTAGGTGGTGCTATAAGTTTTGTCAACCATTTTTATGTAGGAGCGTGTGGGGTCGGACTAATATCCATCATCGAAAATTTGGTGAAAATCGGATGAAGTTTGTCAAAGTTGCAACTTTTTGATGTTCCATGGCGAGGAGTCAACCTTCGCCATGTCACCAAGGTAACACTTCCCGATCAGTTATGTGTTGCTGACCCATATAGGACTACAGATGACAGTCACCTCCAACTATGCTCCAAATTTCATGACTCCAGGACCTTCCCAACCACATCCACAAGATCACGGATTGAATGGCGAGGTGGGCATGTCCATGGTAACAAGACTGACATCATGCTAAAGTTGATGTGCAGTTATGATCATCCCTGTGGTCTGATTAATTTCAGAAAATTTCATGTCATTCTGGCAAGTGGCACGTGACTAATAAATAAAACAGTTTTCGGCAATTCTTCCTTTAAGCACTAGGTGGTGCTATATCTTTTGTCAGGTATTTTTATGTAGACGCGTTCGGGGCAGGACTATTTTCCATCATGGAAACTTTGGTGGACATTGGACAAGTTTTGCTCGAGTTACAGCCGTTTGATGTTGTAAGGGGAGGAGTCAAACTTTGTCATGGTGTCGTGGCAATGCCTTTTGAGATTGCAACTCACATTTGATAACTTTTAATCGCCAATGCCTATAGATGCCACCATGTAAAAATGAGTTCAATGGGAGAAGGCCCCCAGAAGGAGTTTGTTCAAATGCGAGTGGCACAGTACTTCCCGTGAGCAGTAGGTGGTGCTAAAAGTTTTGTCAACCATTTTTATGTAGGGGCATGTGGGGTCGGACTAATATTAATCATCGAAAATTTGGTGAAAATCGGATGAAGTTTGTCCAAGTTGCAACTTTTTGATGTTCCATGGCAAGGAGTCAGTCTTAGGGTTTTTGTCCGATTGAGCTCATTTGTGGTGACAATCATCTATATCCATGTGCCATTAAAAGTTATTGAAAACTTTTCTAAAAGCTTGTCGGTTTCGCCGTAGGG
The DNA here is from genome assembly GCA_020510985.1 of Pholidichthys leucotaenia. Classification (NCBI taxonomy): domain Eukaryota; kingdom Metazoa; phylum Chordata; class Actinopteri; order Cichliformes; family Pholidichthyidae; genus Pholidichthys; species Pholidichthys leucotaenia. Next base: position 401,439,431 of record CM035836.1, read on the forward strand.
GCGTGGCAAAGTTTGATGCCTCGCCATGATCATTCTATGACCATTCTGACGGCAGTAGCTCTGGTATGCATTGTTGGATTTCAACCAAATTCAGTATTATGGATATCAGTCCAATTCCAAACAGTTCTATACAACAATATTCATTGAAATCTATAGCGCCACCTAGTGGTTAAAGGAAGAATTGCTGAAAACTCTTTTCTTTATTACTCACGCGCCATTTGCCAGAATGACGTGAAATTTTCTGAGATTCATCAGACCAAAGGGAAGATCATAACTGCACATCAACTTTACTATGATGTCACACTTGTTACCATGGACATGCCCTCCTCACCATTCAATCCGTGATCTTGTGAGGAGGGTTGGGAAGGTCCTAGAGTCATGAAATTTGGAGCATAGGTAGAGGTCCCATGGGGAAGGTTGACTCCTCGTCATGGGACCTTAAAAACTTGCAACTTGGACAAATTTCATCCGATTTTGACCAAATTTTCTACGGTGGATATTAGTCCCACCCCGCACGCTTCTACATAAAAATGGTTGGCAAAACTTACAGCACCACTGACTGCTCACGGGAAGTACTGTGCCACTCGCATTTGAATGAACTCCTCCTGGGGGCCTTCTCCCATTGAACTCATTTTCATATAGCGGCATCTATAGGCATTGGCTATAAAAAGTTGTCAAATGTCAGTCGCAGTCTCAAAAGGCGTGGCCACGACACCATGGCGAAATTTGTCTCCACCCCTTACAACATCAAACAGCTGTAACTCAAGCAAAAGTTACAGCCTTTAATTACAGCCTTTAACTGTCGAAATCATTAATTGGTCACTTTTATCAGGCACTGTTCCCGGTTCTTTTAAACAAGCAGTGGTTGAACCCAAATTAAAGAAACAAATCTTAGACCCTACAGAAATGAACAATTACAGGCCAATTTCAAAGCTTCCTTTCTTATCCAAATTGCTTGAGAAAGTAGTAGCCAAGCAATTAATTACATTCATAGAGAGAAATAAAATCTTAGACACCTTCCAGTCTGGTTTCCGCAAAATGCACTCCACCAAGACAGCACTAATTAAAGTCTCCAGTGACATCATGATGGCAGCAGAGTCTGGTCAGTACTCAGTCCTGGTGTTGTTGGATCTCACCGCTGCTTTTGACACGGTGGACCACAATATATTGATAAATAGGATGAAAGACAAGTTTGGTGTTTCAAAATTAGTTCTGAAATGGTTCTCATCTTATTTAACTGACAGAGGGTTTTGTGTTTTATTTAATGAGAAGATGTCAGAGGTTTTAGGACTTTCCTGTGGGGTTCCTCAAGGCTAAACTCTGGGCCCTACTCTGTTTTTACTGTATTCAACCCCACTTGGCCAGATTATTAGTCAGTTTAAGGGTGTTTCTTACCATTTTTATGCAGACGACATTCAGCTTTACTGCTCTTTTAAAGAAAACAAGCTGAACATTTTTATCAAACTTAATCTCTTGCCTGTCTGCCATTAACAAATGGTTAAACAATAACTTCCTACAATTAAATCTTATTAAGACAGAAACACTGATCATCGCTCCAAACAGTAAAATTCCTCTGATAAAGCAACGCTTAGGTCACCTAGGCTCTTCTGTCCAGCCCAGCCTGCGAAACCTGGGTGTTGTTTTTGACAATGCTATGTCACTGGGCTGCCATGGTTGGCAACTAGTCAGAAATTGCTTTTTTCATCTGAGGAATATAGCAAAACTTAGATCTATGGTCTCAACACCGGAACTGGAAATGATCATTCATGCTTTTATCTTGTCTCGCTTAGATTATTGTAATGCCCTTTTTATATGTTTTAATAAAACTGCTGTTGCCTGCCTTCAGACCCGAACAAAGAAAAGGGAACACATTTCCCCAGTTTTATCATCCCTTCATTGGTTGCCAGTTGCTTTTAGATTTCATTTTAAGATTTTTAATTTTGACTTTTAGAGCTCTTAATGTCCAAGTCCCTTCATACATCTCAGCCCTCTTGACTCCTTATGCCACGACATGATCACTAAGATCCTCAGACCAGAGACTCCTGGTGGTCCCTCGGACCAAGTTCAGAACCCGTGGAGATCAATCTTTCCAGGCCGCTGTACCACGGCTTTGGAACGCACTTCCCCTGTCCTTGCGCTGCCTTGAGTCTGGTGACTCTTTTAAGAAGGAGTTAAAAACTCATTTGTTCAGACAGGCTTTCAGCTCTCATTGAATGGCTTTTATTTCTTCACTGTTTTCTGTTTTTATCTCTACTAATATGTATATTGTATCTTATTTCTATTGATTTTAATTTCTGGTTATTTGTAAATTTTGACTTGCTGTGAAGCACTTTGTGATACTGTATATACTGGTGAAAAGTGCTATACAAATAAACTTTGCTTGCTTGCTTGGAAAACTTGTCCGATGTTCACCAAAGTTTCCATGATGGAAAATAGTCCCACCCCGAATGCGTCTGTATAAAAATACCTGACAAAAGATATAGTGCCATCTAGTGGTTAAAGGAAGAATTGCTGAAAACTGTTTTATTTATTAGTCACGTGCCACTTGCCAGAATGACGTGAAATTTTCTGAGGCTTATCAAACAAAGTGGTTGATCATAACTGCACATTACCTTTAGCATTTCATCACTGCTGTTACCGTGGACACGCCCTCCTCGCCATTCAATCCATAATCTTTTTGGGATGATTGGGAAGGACCTGGAGTCATGAAATCTGGAACATAGGTTGAGGTGACTGTTATATGTAGTCCTATGTGGGTGGGCAACACATTACTGACAGGGAGGTGTTGCCATGGCAACATGGCGAATGTTGACTACTCGCCATGGAACATCGGAAAGTGGGAACTTGGACAAACCGTCTGATTTTCAGCAAATTTTCTACCATGGATATGAGTCCCACCCCACATGCTGCTACATAAAAATGATTGACAAAAGTTAGAGCGCCACCTACTGCTCAAAGGAAGTACTGTGCCAAACTGTTTACTTTATGATTCATGCAGCGTGTGTCACAACGACTGGAAATTTTCTGAGCCAGCTAGGTATGATGGGCGCTGGGGTCCTTGGTTGCGCGGGGGGGGGGGGGGGGGGGCGCTTACAGCTGCTAGCAGCTTTAATTAAGGCCCGAGCCACTGACAACTTCAGTGGGCAAGAGCCCTATTGTAATTATTAGAATTTTTTTTTTCTTCTTCTCCATCTAAGATTCCATTTTTGGGGTAGTGAATGTGCATGAAAACTCACCATTTTTGGCAGGGACCTCAGGGACGGCTGCACGGTGGCGCAGTGGTTAGCACTGCGGCAGCACAGTTTTACCCTCGGCCGGGGGATCGCGGGGATCATGAGATCGTGGGTTCGATCCCTGCCCCCAGCCAACAGTGATCTGTATGGAGTTTGCATGTTCTCCCCGTGTTGCCTGGGTTTACTCCGGGATTTCTCCGGTTTCCTCCCACATGCTAGAAACATGCAGGTTAGGGATACGGGGTGCTTGCGCATGCAGCGACCGGCAGCTGGTGGCTTGTCACCAGACTGCAAAACAAATCTACCTACGGGTACAAAATAAGTACAAAAAAAAAAAAAAAAGACTGGTGAAAAATTGAATATTTTGCAGGAAATATGAATGACACCACAAAAGTGGCTCTACAGCGCCACCTAACATGTGAAGTCAATGGGGAGTGGCACATGCTTACTTTCACGTAGAAAGATGAAAATCGGGTGAGATGTTTATCATGTCAAGACATGCAAAAAACTCCATAGAAGTGCTGGTCTACAGCCAACAGAAAGGCGGCCATTTTGGCAGGAAGTGGCAGTGACCTGATTTTCATCTCGCGCAAATGATGCGCATTTGATCGAACTCGTCCTAGGTTTTTTGTCTGATTGAGCTTATTTGTGGTGACAGTCATCTATACCCATGTACCATTAAATCATCTATACCCATGTGCGTCATTGAAAACTTTTCTAAAAGCTCAACGGTTTGGCCGTAGGGGCGTGGCAAAGTTTGATGCCTCGCCATGATCATTCTATGACAATTGTGATGGCAATAACTCTGGTATGCATTGTTGGATTTCAACCAAATTCAATATAATGGATATCAGTCCAATTCTAAACAGTTCTATAGAACAATATTCATAGAAATCTACAGTGCCGCCTAGTGGTTAAAGGAAGAATTGCTGAAAACTCTTTTCTTTATTACTCACATGCCATTTGCCAGAATGACAGGAAATTTTCTGAGATCAATCAGACCACAGGGTTGATCATAACTGCACATCAACTTTTACCATGACATCACACTTGTTACCATGGGCACGCCCTCCTCCCCATTCAATCCGTGATCTTGTGGGGAGGGTTGGGAAGGTTCTGGAGTCATGAAATTTGGAGCATAGGTAGAGGTGACTGTCATCTGTAGTCCTATATGGGTCAGCATCACATAACTGATAGGGAAGTGTTGCCATGGTGACATGGCGAAGGTTGACTCCTCGCCATAGAACCTCAAAAAGTTGCAACTTAGACAAACTTCATCCGATTTTCACCAAATTTTCTACGATGGATATTAGTCCGACCCCACACACTCCTACTTAAAAATGGTTGACAAACTTATGGCAGTACCTACTGCTCATGGGAAGTACTGTACCACTCGCATTTGAATGAACTCCTTCTGGGGGCCTTCTCCCATTGAACCTATTTTCACATGGTGGCATCTATAGGCATTGGCCATACAAAGTTGTCAAATGTGAGTTGCAGTCTCAAAAGGCATGGCCACAACACCATGGCAAAATTTGTCTCCTCTGCTGACATCAAACAGCTGTAACTCAAGCAAAACTTGTCCGATGTCCACCAAACTTTCTATGATCGAAAATAGTCCAGTCCCGGATGTGTCTACATAAAAATACCTGACAACAGATATAGCTCCAACTAGTTGTTAAAGGAAGAATTGCTGTTTTATTTATTAGTCATGTGCCACTTGCCAGAATGACGTGAAATTTTCTGAGGCTTATCAATCAACGTGATTGATCATAACTACACATTACCTTTAGCATTTTGTCACTGCTGTTACTATGGACACGCCGTCCTCGCCATTCAATCCGTGATCTTGTTGGGATTGTTGGGAATGCCCTGGAGTCATGAAATCTGAAACATAGGTTCAGGTAACTGTCATATATAGTCCTATGTGGGTGGCCAACACATTACTGACAGGGAAGTGTTGCCATGGCGACATGGCGAAGGTTGACTCCTCGCCATGGAACATCGGAAAGTTGAAAGTTGGACAAACTTTGTCTGATTTTCACCAAATTTTCTACGATGGATATGAGTCCCGCCCCACTTGCTCCTACATAAACATGATTGACAAAGGTTATAGCACCACCGACTGCTCACAGGAAGTACTGCGCCAAACTGTTTATGATTCACGCAGTGCTTGCCGCAATGACAGGAAATTTTCTGAGCCAGCTAGGTACGACGGGCACCGGGATCCGCGGGTGCATGGTGGGTGAGGGCCCGCTTACAGCTGTTTGCAGCTTTAATTTTTTTTTCCTTCTTCTCCATCTAAGATCTCATTTTGGGGGTAGTGAACGGGCATGAAAACTCATTATTTTTTGCAGGGACCTGAAGACTGGCGAGAAATTGAATATTTTGTAGGAAATATGAATGACCCCACAAAAATGGCTCTACAGCACCACCTAATGTGAAGTCAATGGGGAGTGGCATGCGCTTACTGACGCGTAGAAAGATGAAAATTGGGTGAGATGTTGATCATAAGATAAGATAAGATAAGATAAGATAAGCCTTTATTAGTCCCACAACGGGGAAATTCCAGGATTGCAACAGCACAGGGATAGCAACACTCAGAGCAACAATCAGAAGGCAAGAAAAAAAAAAAATAATAAAAAAAAAAAAACAAGCAAGCAAGAGCAGCTAATATACATATGTACATATTACTATAAAATATATATACACACACACACACACACAGACACACAGTGCAGAGCATTGTAGCTGGATGGAATAAATATATGAATATATGAACACACAGTGCAGAGCATTGTAGCTAGATGGAATAAATATGTAAATATATAAACACCCACAGTACGGAGCATTGCAGCTAGGTGGAATAAATATGCAAGTATATAAACACACACAGTGCGGAGCAATGTAGCTAGATGGAATAATATGTAGATATATAAAAACACAGTGCGGAGCATTGTAGCTAGATGGAATAAATATATAGATATATAAATATAAACACACCCAGTGCAGAGCATTGTAGCTAGATGGAATAAATATGTAAATATATAAACACACACAGTGCAGAGCATTGTTGCTAGGTGGGATGAAACAGCATAACCGTCTATTTAGTTATCCTACATGGTATGATTATGTGCCCATACATATTCTCACCCTCCATAGCGACCGGTATGTTCCTAGTTGTATGCCGGAGAGGACCATTGTGTAAGTCTATTGCATCTTTTGCATTCAAAAAAAAAAAAAAAACTATTAGTTTGTTACGTCTTTTTGCTATCTCTGCGAGCAGCCCTGCTTAGGTTGTACAGTCTGACAGCCGTTGGTAGGAAGGACCTACGAAACCTCTCGGTTGTGCACCTGGGATGATGTAGTCTGCTGCTAAATGAGCTCCTCAGTGCATCCAGTATGTCCTGCATAGGGTGGAACTCGGACTCCAGCAGAGATGACAGTTTAGCCACCGTCCTTCTCTCTCCTATCTCCTCCATCGGATCAAGGCGTTGCCCCAGGACAGAGCTAGCTTTCTTAATCAGTTTGTTCAGTCTCTTCCTATCGGCTGCAGTAATGCCACTGCCCCAGCAGACCACTCCAAAAGTGATGGCTGATGCCACCACCGTGTCATAGAATGACTTCAGCAGCGCCCCTTGTACACCAAAAGACCTGAGTCTCCTCAGCAGGAACAGCCTGCGCTGTCCCTTCTTGTAGAGTGCATCAGTATTGTGTGACCAGTCTAGTTTATTGTTCAGATGAATACCCAGGTACTTGTAGGATGTCACCATCTCGATGTCTGTTCCCTGTATATTTACTGGTGCTGTGAGGGGCTGCCCATGCCTGCGGCAGTCCACCACCAGCTCCTTAGTTTTCCTCGCGTTGATCTGGAGGCAGTTCCGATGGCACCAGTCCACAAAGTCCTGGATAAGCCCTCTGTACTCAGCTTCATCTCCGCTGGAGATGAGACCAACGATCGCAGAGTCATCAGAGAACTTCTGTAGATGGCAATGTGTTGTGTTGTGTGAGAAGTCCGCAGTATAAAGAGTGAACAAGAAGGGAGCCAGCACCGTTCCCTGGGGGGCCCCCGTGCTACTGATGATCGTGTCGGAAACACAGTCCCGGGTTCTCACAAACTGAGGCCGGTTCGTGAGGTAGTCCAGGATCCATGATGACAGGTGCTGGTCCACCCCTGCGCGCAGCAGCTTGTCCTTCAGGATCATTGGTTGGATGGTGTTGAAAGCACTGGAGAAGTCAAAGAACATGATCCTCACCATATTCCCGGGCTTCTCCAGGTGGGACAGAGAACGGTGAAGGAGGAAGATCACCGCATCCTCCACCCCAATGCCATGCTGGTAGGCGAACTGGAGTGGATCCATCGCTGGTTCCACCAGGGGGCGGAGATGAGCAAGGAGCAGTCTCTCCAGGGTCTTCATCAAGTGGGACGTCAAGGCCACCGGTCTGAAGCTGTTCAGGTCTTTGGGGTGGGAAGTTTTTGGTACAGGTACCACACAAGATGTTTTCCACAGCTGTGGTACCCTCCCCAGTTTCAGGCTCATGTTGAAGATATACGTCACAATCCCACACAGCTGGTCTGCACAGGACTTGAGGAGCTTTGCGCTGATGCCGTCCGGTCCCGACGCCTTCCTCGCCTTGATCTTCCTCAGCTCCGTCCTCACCTGGGTCTTGGTCCGGGTCAGGATGGGGGGCTGTGTGTTGGGAGTGGGGGGGGTGTCGGTGGAGTGGGGAGTGGGTAGCAGGACTTGATTTCTTAGAGGCAGCAGTGGTTGTTGTGCAGACAGGGGGGAGGGCGGTTGGTCAAATCTATTGAAAAACAGATTCAGGTTGTTCGCCCACTCCCTGCCCCCCGTGGCCTGGGGGGAGGTATTCTGGAGCCCCGAGATGGTTTTGAGGTTTCTCCAGACCCCGCTGATGTCGCTCTGTTGCAGCTTGTCCTCCATCTTCTTCCTGAAGCTGTCCTTGCCTTCTCTGATCTTTCTCCTCAGCTCCCTCTGTACGGACTTCAGCATCTCCCTGTTCCCCGACCTGAAGATCCTCTTCTTCTCTCTCAGAAGTGTTTTTATCTCAGGGTTGATCCAGGGTTTGTTGTTTGAGTGACGCCATATGGTCTTGGTGGGAACGGATTTGTCCACACAGAAGCTGAGGTAGCCCGTGAAGGTGTGAATGAGGCCATCGATGTCCTCACCATGTGGATCGCAGAGCTGCTTCCAGGCAGTGGCTTCAAAACAGTCCTTTAGAGTGTCCATTGTCTCCTCAGACCATAACTCCACAGTGTGCATGGCCGGAGGTTGTCTGTGCACTAGGGGTTTGTACACCGGTCGGAGATGAACCAAGTTGTGATCCGATCTCCCAAGTGGGGGGAGTGGTGATGAGGTGTACGCCTCCTTAGTGTTTGCGTAGAATAAGTCCAGTGTTTTATTGTCTCTAGTGTGGCATGTGACATACTGGGTGAAAGTGGGCAGAATGGGAGACAGTGAAACGTGGTTGAAATCGCCTGAGATGAGGAGAAGAGCATCTGGGTGTTCTGTCTGCAGCCTGCTGGTTACTGAATGGATGACGTCACGCGCTGTCCCAGCGTTCGCCGTCGGATTTGCATAAACAACAATGCAGATCACGTGTGAGTGTTCTCTCGGGAGATATGTAGGCCTCATGCTAACAGCTAGCAACTCAATGTCTTTGCTGCAGTGTCGTTGTTTAACAGTGATATGTCCCGGTCTGCACCAGTTGTTGTTAACATACATGCTCTCTTCTTCCGCCCTCCCAAGAGAGCAGACGCTTTTTTCTTCTCTCCTGCTGATTTTTTCCTCCCCTCCTGTTATTACTAGATCCCAGCTTGCTGTTGTCTGCCTGCGTCTAACTGCGACCGCCGAAAAGAAATTATGGAGTTAATAAGCTGGGCTTTGAACACAATTGACACTATTTTTTCAACAAGGAAAAGTGCTCCGGGGGAAGCTGTCTGCCCCGCTGGAACGGCTCCAGTGGGCTATCTATGTGACACGGGTAAATGGAAAATGCTGTGTCTCTCTAATCTTTCTATCGAAGATATTGAAGATCTGTTTATCTTCGTAATCTTGGTGATTGGGATAATTCTGATTGGGACAGGAATTGTCTTGGTTTACCGCAAATTGCTGAAGATGGATTCAACCTATCAAAATGCTGGCCAGGCGAGGTGCATCCAACAAATTGAGAAACTGGAGAAGACCATGATAGCGACTACTGGAGAACTGTCTCGTAAGGTGGATTACATCATGGGTTCGCTCAGGTCTTTCCACGACGAATTCAAAGCTGCGCAATGAAGGATTAATGTACTGAATCTACAGAAGAAATACAAGTCTTCTCTGTGATCAGTCCTATTTGGCACTATTATTCCCCATGAAAATTCCTCCTGGCTGTCTGCAGTCTGTTTTTTTTTTTTTCAAAATCATGAGCACAAGGCCTTGGACAGCCAGCTGCAGCGCCAGATAAGACTGGGCGCCAGACAGACAAAACATCTTCTGCCAAGGGTCCTTGGGTCTCTCTTATTATCATCAACACTGCTCAACACCGCACACACATTGATTCATGAACTGATTAAAGATACTGTACACTGCTCTCTTGTGTCTTGTGAATTCTATTGTATGCTAATGCATGAGGGTTTTTTTTTTCTGTGTTGTCAAAATTTGGCTCACATATGAGCGTTTATTCTGATTACTATGTTTTTTCTCTCTCCTATTGTGTTTTCCTCCCCCTCCCCCCCCCCCCTCTTTACCTCCACTGTTGACAGGCGCCTTGTATGGCGACGCGTCATTGGATGCGCCTAACGTGCGCGTCTTATGTCAAGTCAAATTCCTTGTGTGTTTACTTGTAAATATACTTGGCAATAAAGCTGATTCTGATTCTGATTCTGATTCTGATCACTCCACCGCCCCTAGTTTTGCCACTCTCTGGTGTTCGGTCAGCTCGTATCATGTGAAAACCCTCCAGCTCAATGTTAGCATCTGCTGCTAGTTCAGTTAGCCACGTCTCAGTAAACAAAAGGAGAGAGCACTCCCGGTAAGTGCTATCATAACGGGAGATAGCCGCTAGCTCATCTAACTTTCCCAGTATCGACCGTACATTTCCCATGACAACAGATGGAAGGGAGGGTCTGTACCTTATATTTTTTGTCCTCCGCCTTACTCCAGCCCGGCAGCCGCGGCGTTTTCGCCTCAGTTCTCTCGGTATGTCGAGTTTTTCCAGTGGGACCGGGTGGCGGTTAAATGCTAGCAGCTCTTCCCTGTTATATCGTATCCTGCTATAAACAGTGGCTCCGTCCACCGGCTCAGGAGACATTTGGGATGATCTGTGTGTCCGTGATATAAGTGGGGTGAAAAAAAAAAAAAAAAAGTGATCAAAAGAGAGAGGAAGGGAAAAAAAACTCGGAATCGAGCCGCTGTTGCAAAAGGCAGCCGACTGGTGTGGCGCCGAGAGGAGAAAGAAATCATGAGATCATGATTTCATGATTTCATGTCTCATGACATGAGAGATCATGTCAAGACATGCAAAAAACTCCGTAGAAGTGATGGTCTACACCTTACAGGAAGGCGGACATTTTGGCATGGAGTGGCAGTGACCTTATTTTCACCTCGCGCAATTGATGTGCATTTGATTGAACTCGTCCTAGGGTTTTTGTCCAATTGAGCTCATTTGTGGTGACAATCATCTATGCCCATGTGCCATTAAGAGTTATTGAAAACTTTTCCAAAAGCCCGACGGTTTGGCTGTAGGGCGTGACAAGGTTTGATGCCTCGCCATGATCATTCTATAACCATTCTGACAGTTCTATAGAACAATATTCATGGAAATCTACAGCTAGACCTAGTGGTTGAAGGAAGAATTGCTGAAAGCTGTTTTATTTATTACTCACGCGCCACATTCCAGAATGACGTGAAATTTTCTGAGATTCATCAGACCACAGGGATGATCATAACTGCACATCAACTTTAGCATGACGAAACACCTGTTACCATGGACACGCCCTCCTCGCCATTCAATCCATGATCTTGTGGGGAGGGTTGGGAAGGTCCTGGAGTCATGAAATTTGGAGCATAGATAGAGGTAACTGTCATCTGTAGTCCTATATGGGTCAGCAACACATAACTGATAGGTAAGTGTTATCATGGCGACATGGCGGAGGTTGACTCCTTGCCATGGAGCATCAAAAAGTTTCAACTTTGACAAACTTCATCCGATATTCACGAAATTTTCTAGTCCTAGATCTAAGATCTCATTTTTGGGGTTGTCATCGTGCATGAAAACTCACCATTTTTTGCAGGGACCTCAAGACTGGTGAAAAATTTAATATTTTGGAGGAAATATGAATGACCCCACAAAAATGGCTCTACAGCACCACCTAACATGTGAAGTCAATGGGGAGTGGCACACGCTTACTTTCGCGTAGATAGATCAAAATCGGGTGAGATATTTATCGTGTCATGACATGCAAAAAACTCCATAGAAGTGATGGTGTACACCCAACAGGAAGTCCGCCATTTTTGCAGGAAATGGCAGTGACCTGACTTCCACCTCGCGCAATTGACGCGCATTTGATCAAACTTGTCCTAGGGTTTTAGTCCGATTGAGCTCATTTAAGGTGACAATCATCTATACCCACGTGCCATTAAAAGTTATTGAAAACTTTTCTAAAAGCTCAATGGTTTGGCCGTAGGGATGTGGCAAAATTTGATGCCTCACCATGATCATTCTATGACCATTCTGACGGCAATAACTCTGGTATGCATTGTCGGATTTCAACCAAATTCAATATTATGGATATCAGTCCAATTCCAAACCGTATGGGTATGCCTCCGAACAATTACAGCTATGAATATTCATGAGTATCAATAGCACCCACTGTTGGAGACATGAAGGTTACACCAAATGTTTTCTTCGATATCTCTGAAATAAATAGTCTGATTGGTACTGTTTATGGTGATAATCATCTATACCCATGTGCCATTAAAAGCTGTTGAAAACTTTTCCAAATGCCCGACGGTTTGGCGGAATAGTTGTGGCCAAGTTCGCAGTATTGCCTTCACCCTTCCAATTGCTTTTAATCTGGCATACATTGACTGATTTCAACCAAATTTTGTGTGGTGAATAGGTAGGCAATACTGAAAATTTCTATAATAAAGAATGACACATAGCGACAGCACCCTCTCCCACCAATGGACAGGAAGTTGTCATAACCCACATGCCATACTCACGTGCCACTTGCGAGAATGACGTGCAATTTTCTGAGGTTGATCAGACCACCTGGTTGATCATAACTGCACATCATCTTTATCATGCCGTCACTGCTGTTACCATGGACATGCCCTTCTCACAATTAAATCCGTGATCTTGTTGGGATGGTTGAGAATGACCTGGAGTCATGAAATCTGGAACATAGGTTGAGGTGACTGTCATATTTAGTCCTATATGAGTGGCCAACACATAACTGACAGGGAAGTGTTGCCATGGTGACATAGTGAAGGTTGACTCCTCACCATGGAATATTGGAAAGTTGTAACTTGGACAAACTTTGTCTGATTTTCACCAAATTTTCTACTGTGGATATTAGTCCAACCCTGCATGCTCCTACACAAAAATGGTTGACAAAACTTACAGCACCACCTACTGCTCACAGGACGTACTGCACCAAACGGTTTACTTTATTATTTATGCAGGGTTTGCTGCGATGAAAGGAAATTTTCTGAGCCAGCTAGGTACAACGGGCACCGGGGTCCACAGTTGCGTGGGGGGAGAGGGTACGCTTACAGCTGCTTGCAGCTTTAATTAGGGCCGGAGCCACTGACTTTGTCAGTGGGCGAGAGCCCTATTGTATTTGTTAAAATTTTTTTTTTTTCTTCTTCTTCTCCATCTAAGATCTTATTTTGGGGGTAATGAACGTGCATGAAAACTCACCATTTTTTGCAGGGACCTCCAAGACTGGCAAAAAATTGAATATTTTGGAGGAAATATGAATTACCCCACAAAAATGGCTCTACAGCGCCACCTAACATGTGAAGTCAACGGAGAGTGGCACACACTTACCTTTGTGTAGAAAGATGAAAATCGGGTGAGATGTTGATCATGTAAAGACATGCAAAACTCCATAGAACTGATGGTCTACATCTAACAGGAAGTCGGCCATTTTGGCAGGAAGTGGCAGTGACCTCATTTCCACTTCAGGCATTTGATCGAACCTGTCCTATGGTTTTTGTCCGATTGAGCTCATTTGTGGTGACAATCATCTATACCCATGTGCCATTAAAAGTTTTTGAAAACTTTTCCATCTGCTTGACAGTTTGGCCACATGGGCGTGGAAAAGTTTGATGCCTTTCCATGATCATTCTATGACCATTCTGACGGCAATAACTCTGGTATGCATTGTCGGATTTCAACCAAATTCAGTATTATGATATCAGTCCAATTTCAAACAGTTCTCTAGAACAATATTCCTAGAAATCTACAGTGCCACCTATGAGAGGCAGAAAGTTTTGCATCAGAAAGTTTGCATCATGTTGTTTATATAATACCTCGAGAATGGAATGTCGGATTGGCACCAAGATAGGTATGTATATGGGTATGCCTCCGAACAGTTACAGCTATGAATATTCATGAGTATCAATAGCGCCCTCTCTTGGAGACATGAAGGTTACACCAAAGATTTTCTTCAATTTCTCTGAAATTAATAGTCTGATTGGTACCATTTATGGTGACAATCATCTATTCCCATGTGCCATTAAAAGCTGTTGAAAACTTTTCCAAATGCCCGATGGTCTGACGGAAAGAGCATGGCCAAGTTCGTAGTATTGCCATCACCCAGTCAACGTGCACGAAAACTCACCATTTTTTTCAGGGACCTCAAGACCAAGAATGGTTTACTTTATTATTCACGCAGCGTTTGCTGCAACGACGGAAAATTTTCTGAGCCAGCTAGGTATAACGGGCACCGGGGTCTGCGGTTGTGCGGGGGGTGAGGGCCCGCTTTCAGCTGCTTGCAGCTTTTATTGGACGTCGTACCTGTTGTGTATTCCCGTAACAACAATACATGGCACGGATGCGATGGCACAGGCACGGATGATTTCATCACACCATGTTTATAATAAAGGACTGTTGGCTGCACCTTGTCCGTTGGTGCTCCACCTCTTGTAACACACCATCCTGTACCCTGTTATAGTTAACTTGCTCGCTCTTACTGTGTAACACGTGCTACTAGCTGTCTTTTAATAAAGCCACCATTCAGCACAGCCACCGCCTCCGCTGTCCCTCATTCTCAGACATAACAGCGGCAATGAGGAGAAACCTTTAAAACATTGACATGGAAGCGTGCTTGGCACCCCAACCACCATTCCTCGCATTCCCCAGGTGAGCCGCCCATCCCATGGCCTCACTGGTTTGATTCATTCTGGACATACATGTCGACTATGGACCAAGCTAGGGCTGGTAAATTGCGGCTGTGGACGTTCCTGATTCACAGCCTGGGTACCGATGGGCAATGGGTGTTTAGTTTATTGGGACCAGCGAACACATAGGAAGAGTGTATCACACTGCTAGCTGGACATTTCACGACGCCCGAAAGTGTGCTGGTGAGGAGGATAAGGTTCCGCCAGCGCTGACAGAGAGCGAGAGAGATGGCCCAGCAGTACATCGCGGACCTCCGCTGTCTGCTGAGCACATGCAGCTTTGGGCAACTAGAGGACGAAATGGCGCCGGATCAGCTAGCAGAACACACAAGCAACCCACGGCGGCAGGTAAAGCTGCTGATGGCGCTGGGCGACTTGTCACTGGTGAAGGCGGTGGAGTTAGCATTTCAGCTGGATGTCGCCGACAAGCTAACATCGCAGCTAGGTGACTCACAGCAACGGACCTCGCTAGCACATGCAGTTACCCCGGCAGAAGAACCCGGTTACACCGCAACCTTCTCGGAGGACACCAAGGTAAACACTGCGGGACAACGGAACATCATGAGACACCAAACGGGCAGTAACTGTGGTTCCCCAATGCACTGAGTGCAAGCGTGCTCTTGCCCTGCCGGGGGGCAGCTATGCCAATGATGTGGCAAGCTTAATCATTTGGCCAAAGTGTGTCGCTCAACACATTTAACAACAGGCTTGCCACCCAGTTCAGCTGAACCACCACTAACAACCACCATCCATACAGTGGACTCCAGCGGAGCGGTGTACAAATGGTGCACAGTGAGGCTCAACGACATCAGCCTGTCGCTACTATTGGACACCGCCGCTATGAGATTGATGATGAACTGGGTCACAGTTAAGAGATTCTTTTACAGTCATCCAATGAGGAAGAATGCAGCAGAGCTTTATGGGTATGGGCACATTTACGGGTATCAGCTTAGTAGGGACCATAATGCTGACGGTTTGCTACGGGTCAAGCGTTCTCTCGGCGTTCACCTTCCAGGTAGCCAAACATGGAGACAACATCTTGAGATGCAACCATTTTTATGAATTAGGCTTCACCATTCATGATAACCAAGGACTCTGTTTGACTGCTGTTCACCAGAGTGCATCACATCTGAACATGGATACAGCCGCTCCAAGCTTGACACCGCACAGAGAACAGAACATAGAGAGACAGCATAAACTGGACTCGTCTCTGATCCTTGCCCAGCATAAGCCTCAGGGAGCTGCCGCAGCGCTGCAGGGGAGAGAGTTCATGGCCAAGAGGGACACCGGTGAACGACGACAACCCAGCTCGTGTCATGTCCCCAGCAAGAGCAACACAATGCCATGACCACAACCAGCACCAGGGGAGAGAGGGCATAATTCAGACTCATCTCCGATCCTCACCTGGCATAAGCCTCAGGGAGCTGCCGCAGCACTGCAGAAGAGAGAGTTTGTGGCCAAGCAGTACCCAGCAGAACAACGTCAATCCAGAGCGCGTCCTGCTGCCGGCATGAACGGCACGCCACCACAACAGCAACCAGCATCCAAGAGGAGAGAGCAGCAGCGCCGAGTGCAGCCAAACAGATCGCCGCTTGCAGTGCTTGATTGGGTTTGGGTCCGCCGATCCGAATGCCTGGACCCACAAACTCTCCAGTCACCACCAATGAGGATCACCACGCAGTTGGGGCCACCCACCTTACCGATGGCTGATGGTTTGAGATGGCACGCCAGCTGTCTGTGAAAGGTAAGAGCAGTTGCCCCAGATGAAGTGGTGGCGCAGGAGCCAATCCAGCCAGTGTGGGACCCGGATTGGGACTTTGCAAGAGAGCACCCAGGTCCGCTGCAACCAGTACCTCCAGGGGCGTGCCCACCATGGGCTCGCCAGAGGTCCCCTGAAGTTAAACTGTGAAGTGACTGTTTTGAAATGTTTAGGCAGAGCACAGTTGACTACAGTGGCAGAATAACCCACTGAACTGTGCAGGGTCTACCAGTAGTCCACCCAGTTGCCCAGGTTCAAGTTTTGTTTGATGTGAGTTTCTTGCCAGCTTTAACATTGATAATGGTTTTGGTTTTCCCAGGGGGGAGGTGAATGTTATGTATTCCCATAACAACAATACATGGCATGGATGCAATGGCGCAGGCACAGATGACGTCATCACACTGTGCCTATAATAAGGGACTGTTGGTGGCAGCTTGTCCTCTTCTTTGGTGCTCTGCCTCTAGTAACACACCAGCCTGTACCTTGGTATAGTTAGCTTGCTAGCTCTCCATGTGTAGCACATGCTACTAGCTGTCTTTTAATAAAGACTGTTCAGCACAGCCACCGCCTCCGCTGTCCCTCATTCTCAGACATAACAGTACCCTCAATAACTAATCTGAATGAAATAGCCAAAGTTTAAGGTTGTTAAGGCACTGAAATGGCTTTGGAGAACACAACTGTCTAAATTTCATTCATACAGGATGAGACAAGGCATCTGAAGAGTCAGAGCAGAGAGTGACATAATCAGAATATTACAGATGGGACAGACCAGATGATACATCAATATTCCCAATTATAGGGCTATTGTTGCACACAGAATTATGCAATACATTTGTTAAAAACAACAAGTGTCATGTAATAAGATTTCTTATAAGGATCTATTCATTTACATAGGTTTATATCTTAATGTCACAGTTTTCTACAAATGGAACTGACTTTACATCAAAACAGTTGGAAAGATGGCAAGATGAGGTTGTTGTTTTTATACCTCGAGAGTTGCTGTCAAGGTTGGAGGTTCTGCTAAAGGACACAGGGAATGCTTTATAAATTCAAGGGTGGTCATCCAAGCTGATAGGAGAATCCGCTATCAGAGAGCTAAAAATAGCCTGTGAGCAACCAGTATGGGATATTTGAACCTGCCTTGTGCTGCTGTGTGTGCAGAGACGATAAAAACGCGTACCCTTACGTACATGACAGGAATGCCTAAAAGAAGCGAATGTCTCATCGTGCTGTGAACATTCTGATGACAGGTGTCATCAGTTGGTTTGTAGGTGGTGTTCAGTGTCTGCACATGTGCATAAGAGTTGGACAGCACATGCAGCATCATATTAAATTTTGATTGACTGAGCAGAGTGTCAAAGAACCCTTTTATAACTACAGCAAGCTAGCTCTTCTCAAAATTTCACCTCAAGTCACATCACTTGAGGGAATTTGCAGGATTTTTATTGCACTTATAAAAGCCAGAAATATAAGGGCCCATGCCATGTTTTCTGATTTTTCTACAATGTTAGCATGATGAATTATCATCTCAAAAGTGCCCAATTTTTCACTCTTGTGTACGCTCACTTGTGAGACTTGGAGGCTGATTTATTTGATTGGACATGTTTTCCAATTAGTGTACATCCACAAAATGGTGGGAGTTTCCCACAAAAGTCTGGTAGTGTCTCCTCATAACCCTGTACTGTCAGACCATTGTCTGTTAACCTTTGATTTTACTATTTCTGACTATTTGGCTCCTAAAGAAAAATACTACTACAGCAGATGTCTTTCAGATGATGTTGTTACCAAATTTATGCAGATTGTCTTTTAGACCCTATTCCTACCAGGTTATTTAAAGAAGTCTTCCCACTTATTGGTAGCTTTATTCTTCATATAATCAATTCTTCATTAACTTTAGGCCGTGTACCGCAGGCTTTTAAAACAGCTGTAATTAAACCCTTACTCAAAAAGCCAACGCTGGATCTAGGAGTTTTAGCTAACTATAGGCCAATCTCTAATCTCCCTTTCATTTCAAAAATCTTAGAAAGTGTTGTTGCTACACAATTATTTGACCACCTGCAGGGAAATGGTTTACTTGAAGAGTTTCAATCTGGGTTTAGAATCCATCATAGTACTGAAACAGCCTTAGCGAAGGTCACTAACGACCTCCTCATCGCATGTGATAATGGACTTGTTTCTGTACTTGTCCTTTTAGACCTTAGTGCAGCTTTTGATACTATTGATCATAATATTCTACTTGATAGATTAGAACACTATGTTGGACTTAATGGAACTTCGTTGCAGTGGTTTAGATCTTATTTATCTGATAGGTTCCAGTTTGTTCATGTCAGTAATGAGTTTTCTTTCAAATCAAAGCTCAGTCATGGAGTTCCACAGGGATCTGTGCTAGGCCCTACTCTTTTTAGTTTATATATGCTTCCGTTAGGCAACATTATTAGAAAGCACTGTATACATTTTCATTGTTATGCAGATGACACACAATTATACCTGTCAATGAAGCCAGATGATAGTAATCAATTAGCCAAGTTGGAAGCCTGTCTTAAGGAAATCAAAGCTTAAATGACTTGTAATTTCCTGCTATTAAATTCAGATAAGACTGAAGTCATTCTTGTTGGTCCAAAAAACCTTAGAAATACTTTCCAAATCAAACTTTCAGTTTGGATACGGTTACTCTTTTTCTTAATAGCTCTGTGAGGAACCTTGGAATTATTTTTGATCAAGATCTGTGTTTCAATTCACATATTAAATTTGTTTCTAAGACTGCCTTCTATCATTTGCGTAATAATGCCAAGATTAGGAGCATCTTGTCTCAGAGTGATGCTGAGAAACTGATTCATGCTTTTGTTAGCTCTAGATTTGATTATTGTAATTCTTTATTATCAGGTTGTCCTAAAACATCTTTAAAAAGTCTTCAGCTGATCCAAAATGCTGCAGCAAGAGTTTTAACAGGTACTAGAAAGAGAGATCATATCTCTCCGGCTCTGGCCTCCTTTCATTGGCTTCCCATAGAGTTTAGAATTAAGTTTAAAATCCTTCTTCTTACTTACAAAGCTCTAAACAATCAGGCCCCTTTTTATTTAAAGGGCCTATATCATGCTATTTTAAGCCTTTCAGAGTAAACTATATGCATGTATGTGATAGTATATTACCTTTGGTACACTGGAGAATGAATTTCTTATGAAATATGAATTATTTTCACGAGCTACTTTTCCAACCCGGAAGTAAGATGCCTCAATCTCTGAGGCTCCACCTCTCCTTCTTGTGGCTGCCGCCCATTTCATGACGTAACCCCTGAGCCGGCTGCTGGCTGGTTTGACGTGTGCTCCCGAAAATAAACTCCAACCATTTCTGACGAGTAGGCTCTTCTTTAGGAAGGCTGAACAAACTTCTAAATCTCTCACAGCCAAAGACACATTTACGCCACTTAGAAGACATTATCTTACGTAAAAAGCAAACAGTTGTTGTCACTGAGCAGATTAGGTGCGAGAGGAACTACTTCTTCACAGCGTCAATGCTAAAGTGAAAGAATTTTGCTGATCACCGCTCCGTTAGCTGCGCGGAGAAAGTGGGTGTGTGCGTTAGCCTGGGGGCGGTGCTGGCAGCACAGGCACTTCCTGGAGTGGGCTGCTCACCCACGTTCATACGTATGAACGTGGGGACCCAATCATTATCAGAGACAGGGCGGAACAGCAGCTCAGAGAGCTGGGTTGAGGAGGAATACTCAGAGATGCGTGAATGGAGCAAAATACCACTTTGGGGGTGTTTTTGGTGAAGAATTAACATTATAACATGCTTAAAAGCTCAAAAAAGTCGATTTTGCATGATATAGGCCCTTTAAAAGATCTGATACTACCGTATTATCCTAACAGAGCACTATGCTCCCAAAATGCAGGATTACTTGTAATACCTAGAATCTCCAAAAGTTCAATGGGAGGCAGAGCCTTCAGTTATCAAGCGCCTCTCCTGTGGAACGAGCTGCCAATCTGGATTTGGGAGTCAGACTCGATCTCTGTTTTTAAGAATAGGGTTAAAGCCTTCCTTTTTGATATAGCCTACAATTAGGGAGGGATCATGTGTTTCTGAACCCTCCCTTAGTTATGCTGCTAATAGGTTTAGTCAGCCAGGGGACCTCCAATAATGCACTGGGCCTCACTCCTTTCTTCACTCTCAATGAAATTTTTCTCCTTCACCGTTCTCTGTCCCACCTGGAGAAGCCCGGGAATATGGTGAGGATCATGTTCTTTGACTTCTCCAGTGCTTTCAACACCATCCAACCAATGATCCTGAAGGACAAGCTGCTGCGCGCAGGGGTGGACCAGCACCTGTCATCATGGATCCTGGACTACCTCACGAACCGGCCTCAGTTTGTGAGAACCCGGGACTGTGTTTCCGACACGATCATCAGTAGCACGGGGGCCCCCCAGGGAACGGTGCTGGCTCCCTTCTTGTTCACTCTTTATACTGCGGACTTCTCACACAACACAACACATTGCCATCTACAGAAGTTCTCTGATGACTCTGCGATCGTTGGTCTCATCTCCAACGAAGATGAAGCTGAGTACAGAGGGCTTATCCAGGACTTTGTGGACTGGTGCCATCGGAACTGCCTCCAGATCAACGCGAGGAAAACTAAGGAGCTGGTGGTGGACTGCCGCAGGCATGGGCAGCCCCTCACAGCACCAGTAAATATACAGGGAACAGACATCGAGATGGTGACATCCTATAAGTACCTGGGTATTCATCTGAACAATAAACTAGACTGGTCACACAATACTGACGCACTCTACAAGAAGGGACAGCGCAGGCTGTTCCTGCTGAGGAGACTCAGGTCTTTTGGTGTACAAGGGGCGCTGCTGAAGTCATTCTATGACACGGTGGTGGCATCAGCCATCACTTTTGGAGTGGTCTGCTGGGGCAGTGGCATTACTGCAGCCGATAGGAAGAGACTGAACAAACTGATTAAGAAAGCTAGCTCTGTCCTGGGGCAGCGCCTTGATCCGATGGAGGAGATAGGAGAGAGAAGGACGGTGGCTAAACTGTCATCTCTGCTGGAGTCCGAGTTCCACCCTATGCAGGACATACTGGATGCACTGAGGAGCTCATTTAGCAGCAGACTACATCATCCCAGGTGCACAACCGAGAGGTTTCGTAGGTCCTTCCTACCAACGGCTGTCAGACTGTACAACCTAAGCAGGGCTGCTCGCAGAGATAGCAAAAAGACGTAACAAACTAATAGTTTTTTTTGAATGCAAAAGATGCAATAGACTTACACAATGGTCCTCTCTGGCATACAACTAGGAACATACCGGTCGCTATGGAGGGTGAGAATATGTATGGGCACATAATCATACCATGTAGGATAACTAAGTAGACGGTTATGCTGTTTCATCCCACCTAGCAACAATGCTCTGCACTGTGTGTGTTTATATATTTACATATTTATTCCATCTAGCTACAATGCTCCGCACTGTGTTTTTATATATCTACATATTATTCCATCTAGCTACATTGCTCCGCACTGTGTGTGTTTATATACTTGCATATTTATTCCACCTAGCTGCAATGCTCCGTACTGTGGGTGTTTATATATTTACATATTTATTCCATCTAGCTACAATGCTCTGCACTGTGTGTTCATATATTCATATATTTATTCCATCCAGCTACAATGCTCTGCACTGTGTGTCTGTGTGTGTGTGTGTGTGTGTGTATATATATATTTTATAGTAATATGTACATATGTATATTAGCTGCTCTTGCTTGCTTGTTTTTTTTTCTTGCCTTCTGATTGTTGCTCTGAGTGTTGCTACCCCTGTGCTGTTGCAATCCTGGAATTTCCCCGTTGTGGGACTAATAAAGGCTTATCTTATCTTATCTTATAAATAAAGTTGAATTGAATTGAATTGAAAAGTCTAAAGCCACATACAGACAGTGCTACCATAAAGTTATTTAGGCCCATCAGAGATTTTATGGCTCTTTGTAGAAGAAAAGTGCTGCCAGATCAAAACTTTGTACGCTGCTGGATAATCACTACAGTTAAAGCACAAATAAGGAAGTCAGCACACTTATGGTACGTGTCCCCTGATTCGTATTTTGTTGGAAGAAATCGCGTTGAGTGCGGGGATGAGGCATTAAGGACCTGTACTGTAGCACTTTATCTAGTCTGAAAGACCACTCAGTGCTTCCCTAGTGCTAATCTTCTATTCTAAGGGCCTATCAGAGACAGATACAAGGACAATTTAGAATCACCAATTAACCTAAAATGCTTGTCTTTTGGATGGAAACAGGAGCAAACTCACACAGCACAGGGACAATATGCAAACTCCACACAGATAGGTTCCTAACTCTGCCAGTCTGGGGATTCAAACCTGGAATCTTCTAGCTATTGGGTAACAGTGCTAACCACTGTACCACCATGCTGCCAATTAAAGCCAGGTAGAGTGACAGAAAATTATTGCCACAGTGCAAAACCAGTGGTTAAAGAGCTCTGTCCCACAGGAAAGACTAATTGATTCTGCTGCTGAGAACACAATGGCTGCGTCTGATTGGTCAATGCATCCAACTGTGGGTGGCCTTCCATGGATCTCAGCTCCCAGACAACTTTGCGGATTGTGAATAAGCATTTGTCTGATATCTTTTAAACAAACTGTGGGGGCATGGTGTGGGGATTCTCCACTCAGAGTGGGGAGCCGAGGGGAAGAGGGAACAATGCGCTGAAGGAGGAAGTGCTACCAGGGGGTCTCAGACGGGACAGAAAAGACTATTCGCCCCCAGGGAGTTCAGGAAGCGCTAGAGCAGCCAGAGGGGGAGAAGGTGTGAGGAGCGGTTCTGGCGCTTTGTGTTGTTAATGTGCCACGCATGTCTTTGTTCCACACATTGTATGATTGTCGCGATTCCTGGGTCTTAATGCACAGAATTAAAGGTTATAAAAGGAAGGTGCATAAAGACCCGGGAGTTTTTGACTAACTAACTAACTAACTACTAACCTGCACTTATATAGCGCTTTTCTGTACTGAATGCTGGAGAAGGAATAAAGTTTGCGTGTTGTTCAGCTCGTTGCCTCACCTGCTTCATCTCCACATTGGTGACCCCAAGATGTGCCATGGAGAGCAAGCCGAGCACAGCGCCGGAGACTACCTGGAGGGAGAGTACCAGCACCACGTGCGCTGTCTCAGTCAAGCTCCCAGACTTCTGGCTTCACAACCCAACTGTGTGGTTTCTGCGTATAGAAGCCCAGTTCGCACTCTGCGGGATAACAACAGATGATTCAAAGTATTACTACGTGGTCGCTGCGCTGGATGCGCGCGCCACGCAACAGGTGACAAGCCTGCTCCAGGAGCCACCAGCCCAGGGCAAATATGAAGCGCTCAAGAGGATGCTGCGCCAGCGCTACATCCTTTCTGATAGTGAGAGGGCAGAGAGACTCCTAACACGTTTGGAGTTAGGGGACAGATCAGCCATGGAGCTCGTGGAGAGCATGTTGGCACTGATGGGGAAGAATGACAAGTCTTTCCTGTTCGCCCACTTGTTCCTCAGGAACCTACCAGCCACAGCAAGGGCGATCCTGGCCAACTCGCCACTGCTGGTGACTAAGGATTACCATGCACTGGCACAGGAAGCCGATCGCATCATTTAGCAACCAGAAATCTTAGTGTGAATGCAGCGGCACCAGTGTCTATGAGGGACTCCAGCAAGGTCAAGGAGCCATTGGTGGTAGCCAGAGCAAACATCAGGAGACGCAGGAATGGGGCGATCTGTTTCTGTCATCACCGCTTTAGTTCGAATGCCTAATGCTGCCTGCCGCCATGCCAGTTCAAGAAGCCGGGAAGACGGCATGTTCAGCAATCAGTTGCAGTTGCAACCGCTGGCGACAGGAACAAGCTGCTTTATGTCACGGACACACATTTGGGGGGATAGTTTTTGGTGGACTCCGTCTCCCAGAAGAGTCTCATCCTGCCGTTCATCGCAGACAGGGTGGCAGGAGGCAGCGGTCCCAACCTCACGGCCGCCAACGGAGCCACCATCAGGACTTTTGGCAAATGGACACTGACGATATGCTTGCACAGATGCAATTTTCAGTGGGACTTTGTGGTAGCTGCATCTTCTGCCCCCATTTTAGGCACAGATTTTTTATGTGCTTATGGGTTATTAGTCAATGTTGCTAATAGGCGATTAGTGGATGCTGTCGCTTTTACCTCACTGCCCTGCACAGCTCGGGGAGCTGGGTCAACAACTCTGGCTAGCATTATAGCTCCAGGGATAAGTACCAACATTTACTCACACAGTTCCCAGCACTCAAGATCCCGACTTTTTCGGCTACAATAACGAAACATGGGGATGAACATTTTTATAACTACAAAAGGCCCGCCGGTGTTCGCACGACCTCGGTGCCTGGACGCAGCTAAACTGGCCAACGCGCATGAGGCGTTTGCCAACTTTGAGCAGTTGGGCATTTTCAGGTGCTCCAACAGCCCGTGAGCATCCCCGCTTCACACAGTGCCTAAGGCCGACGGGTCCTGGCGACCGTGCAGCAATTTCCGGCACTTGAATAATGCCACAGAACACGATCGGTATCTTATCCCACACATCTAGGATTTTTCCGTACACCTGGCCGGGGCGTGTGTTTTTTCCAAAGTGGATCTGGTCCGCGGTTACCACCAGGTCCCGGTGCACATGGAAGATGTTCCAAAAACAGCGGTAATAACGCCGTTCAGCCTTTTCCGGTTTTTACGCATGCCGTTCAGATTAAAAGACGCGGCACAGACTTTCCAGAGAATGATGGATGCAGGGCTTCATGACTTGTCCTTCGTTTTTGTCTACTTAGACAACATTCTGGTAGCTAGCATGTTCGAGGAGGAACACATCGCCCATCTCAGGATGGTTTTCCAGAGGTTGAAAGTGCACAGGCTGATTAACCCGGCGAAGTGCCAGTTTGGCGTGCCAGAGATTGATTTTTTGGGCTACCGCATTTCGCTGGAGGGCGCGATTCCGTTACCGGATAAGATGCACGCTGTGTCAGACTTTCCGCATTCACAAACCATGAGGGCACTACAGGAGTTTTTGGGAATGGTTGATTTTTATAACCGTTTCCTTCCCTGGGCAGCTCAGCTGATGCAGCCGTTGTATGCTGTGCTTAAAAAAAAGAAAGCCACGGAAACCATTGACTGGACTTCCGAGCGAGTCCAGGCTTTCACAAAAGCTAAAACAGCGCTGGCGGCTGCTGCATTGCTAGCCCACCCAGATCTGTCTGCACGGAGAGCGCTCACTACGGACGCGTCTAATGTTGCCATAGGGGCAGTGGTGGAGCAGTACGTCTCAGATTCGTGGCAGCTGCTCCCATTTTTCAGTCGAACTTTGCACGACAACAAACGCAAATACAGCACGTTCTACAGAGAATTGCTGGCTCTCCACCTGGTGACGTACCATTCCAGTTTTGGCTAGAGGGGTGTGAGTTCACCACGTTCATGGACCATAAGCCGCTAGCGCACGTGATGTCCAAGGTCTCCATACTGTGGTCGACCCAGCAGCAATGGCATTTGGCCGCGATTTTGGAGTTTACTACAGACACTCAACATGTTGCTGGTAAGCTCAACGTCGTGGCCGACTGCCTGTCGCACGCATTAGTCTCCCTGGTCTACTTGGAATAGATTTCCCTGCCATGGCCGCAGAGCAAGCCAGGGATGCGGACATTTGCGCGCTTCAGTCAGCGCCTACTGGGTTAAGGCTGGAGAACAGGGTGGTGCAAGAAGGGTGCCTCCCCCCTTGCTCTGTGACATCTCCACCAGCCGCCTGCGCCCGGTGGTTCTGAGCTCTTGGTGCCACCGCATTTTTGAATCAGTCCACTACCTTTTGCATCCAGGCGTGCGTGCTTCGGTGAAGCTAGTGGGGGCAAAATTCATCTGGCCTCGCTTGGGCAAGGATGTGATAGAGTAGGCTGCAGCTTGCGTAGCGTGCCAGCGTGCCAAAGTGCACAAGCACACCTGAGCCCCCTTTGAGCCATTCCAAATCCCAGCTAGGAGGTTCGACCACGTCCATGTGGAATTGGTTGGACCCTTCCCGCCATCGCAAGGTTTCATGCACCTTTTGACAGTCGTGGACTGCACCACGCGCTGGCCTGAAGTGTTCCTGCTGGCTTCTACCATGTCCGCAGAAGTGGCTTGCGCTTTTTTGTTGGGTTGGGTTGCACGTTTCGGATCCCCATTGGACATCACTTCCGACAGGGATCCACAATTCTTTTTGAAACTCTGGTCCGCGGTGGCCCAGAGCCTGGGAGTCAAAATTTACCGTACTACCACGTACAACCCCCAGGCTACCAGGTTATGCAAGCGTTTTCATAGGTCACTTAAGGCAGCGCTAAGAGCTTTGCTCACTGATACAAATTGGGTCGACCGCCTGCCCTGGGTTCTTTTAGGGTTGTGTTCTGCACCTAAGGAGGATCTGGCAGCGTCCCCGGCAGAACACATTTTTTCTCAGCCACTGTGGATCCCCGGAGAGTTTTTGCCAGAAAACACCACGCCCGCGCCCAGGGCCAAGCCAACCATGCAATTTTTGCACAGTACGGAGGCTTTTAACATGCCGGGGCTGGCCCACCATTGTTTTCCCCGCATCTTCATGCCAAAAAGCTTACAGAACACCAATTTTGTTTTTGTCAGGCATGATGCGCACTGGACCCGGCTGCACCCACCGTACGATGGACCGTTCAGGGTGTTGGAACCTGGGGCAAAGCATTTTGTGTTAGACTTGGAGGGATGTAGGGAGATGGTCTGCATCGACAGGCTGAAGCCCGCTTTTGTGTTGGCAGACAAGTAGGTGGTGTTGGCCCAAGCTCCCCGGCGCGGACACCCACCATTGGTGGCTCCGCAAGTTGGGGATCCCTTGGCAGGGACCTGCGCTCGCGACGTTAATGTGTTTCACCCCCCTCCCTTTTTCCCTCCACAGAATGATGTGCCCTCCTGTACACCTCACCAGCGGGGGGGGGGGGGGGGGGTTAGTGCTCTTCTGGGTGATCGGTGGGGGCTGTGTGGGGGCATGGTGTGGGGCTTCTCCACCCAGAGTGGGGAGCCGGGGGGAAGAGGGAACAATGCACTGACGGAGGAAGTGCTGCCGGGGGACGGGACAGAAAAGACTATTTGCCCCCCGGGTAGTTCGGGAAGTGCTGGAGCCGCCAGAGGGGGAGAAGGTGTGAGGAGCGGTTCTGGCGCCTTGTGTTGTTAATGTGTCACGCATGTCTTTGTTCCACAGATTGTAGGATTGTAGCAATTCCTGGGTCTTAAATCACAGAATTAAAGGTTATAAAAGGAAGGTGCATAAAGACCTGGGAGCTTTTGACTGTACTGAATGTTGGAGAAGGACTAAAGTTCATGTGTTGTCTAGCTCATTGCCTCACCTGCTTCCTTTCTCAACAAAACCAGCAAAAAGTGTTTCTAACAGCATTTAAAGCGAGAAATAGTGGGTGTAGTAAATGCAGGGTTTTTCAACCAGAGTTCTCTGGTACGTTCAGGTTTCTGTGGGAGATTTTCTAAGCCATTTCCCTGACACCGAAGCAGAAGTCTCCCTCAGCAGTTCAGCCTTCCTCCCTCTCTTTTCCGGCTGGATCTTCAGCTTTTTCCTGGCCTGTAGCTGCAGTTCGTCGCTCCACTTTGGCGTCCTTGCTTGCTGCCAAGAAGTCCTCCATTTTTTTCCCAGCTCCGTCTGTCTCCATGATGACGGGGTGGCTCATCCACAATCCTCCGAGGGGCCCACCTCCACCGTAGTCACAGAGAGGGATGACATTACACCAGGTGCAGCAGGCAACATCAATCACTGGGAAAACAGGCAAGAGTCATTTTATTCCTCTTCAGTTTATGATGACATGCCTTGCCTGATTCCCCGTAGGGAGGCTCAGAGTACGCAGTCCCCTGAGCCACACCACCTGCTGCAGATATCAATTGCTCACCAGCCCTCTCCGTGTCTTCTCTTTGGCCCCTGAGTGTCCGGTGACCCCGGGATTGAGCCGCCAGAAGTGAGAGGAGCCTGTAGCCCCGGAGGACCAAGTTCCAGTGCCAACGGTGAGCTGAACCCCAGCTGCCACGCCAGATGAGTCACCAGCGTGGATCACTCTGCCTGGGGGCACCAAGACTGCATCCACCATCATGGCTGCTGTGGAGACTGCCGCAGCAGAGTTAGAGACAGAGCTAGACCTCCAAAGGACCGGGACTGAGACGTCGGTTGTCATCTGGATCGACGGAGTCCTGGACAGCGGTGGTAGCTCTAGGCGCAAAGCAAGGGTGCGCTCCTTGTTTTTTTGTCTCAGTTTTGGAGAAATCTTGCCTGGCTCTTGGTGTAGAGAGCCGAGTGCAGCCACCTGCTGCGCCTAAGCTCGGGCCTCGCCGGGGCTCCGTTGCTGTCCGTGACCCTGATCCTGCTTCTCTGCGTGCATTGTCTGAGCTTTTCCCAGGTCACCGGAATGTTCCAGCACAGCCAGATGGTCTCCGTGGGTCCAGGCTCGCCGCCTGAGGTCACCTATGGGTCCAACTTCCCCGCAGTGGAGGTCGTCGCGGGGGGCCCTGTCCCAGCCTGGGACCTCCATTTGTTTCTTGTATTTAAGCACTGCCAGCTCACTTTCTCATCGCGGCTGCCTTGACTGAATTACTGACTGGATAACTGAATGACTTATTGTTTAATCCTGCTAGTCTTCTCCTTGGCACGTGCAGAGCGATTCCGGCTCTGGAAGAGCCTTTTTGTAAGTTCCTTTCGTTTGTATTTGGTTTACTTTGCGCAGCTTTGGTTTTTCTGTTGTGTTGTTTTGAATAAATGTCACTACTGCAGTCAAGCGAATGGGTCTGTCTCTCTCGCCCCAGAGGGGCCAATCATGCCACAGTGAATTGAAATTCATCAGAAAGCCTCATTAAACAAAAAAGTTTTCAGCTGCCTTTTTAAAAGAGTCCACAGAGTCAGCTAAATGTAGCGCAGTGTGAGATTTATTCTAAAGCCTCGGAGCTACAGATTGAAAGGCTCTGTCCCCCCTGATCTTGAGCCTTGTACAAGGAACAACTAACAAGTCCTGGGCTTCAGATCGAAGAGTGCGAACAAAAGTATGTTTGAGAAGGAGATCAGATAAATAAGATGGGGCTTGTCCATGTAGAGCTCTATATGTAAGTGTAAGAACTTTAAAACGAATCCTAAACTCCACTGGTAGCCATGTAATGTAGTATAATATGGAGTAATATGATCTTGTTCTCTAGAACGTGTAAGTTGTCTGGCTGCAGCATTCATATATACTGGAGACAAGAAAGACAAGATTTGTCTAAACCAGTAAACAAAGCATTGCAATAATCTAGTTGTGAAGACACAAATGCATGGATTATTTTTTCAAGCTCACTTGAAGAAACAATGGCTCTCAGTTTGGAAATGTTCCTTAAATGAAAAAAGCATGAACATGTAATAGAATTTACATGGGAATTAAAACCAAGGGAGGATTCAAACATAATACCCAAATTTCTAACACTGACTTAGGAGATGAGCAAAAACAAGAAAGCGTCTGACTGATTACTGGATGAAGATCAAAAGGGGCTACAATCATAGTCTCGGTTTTATTGGAATTTAAGATGAGGTAGTTGTTGGAGAGCCAGTCACTGATCTGGTTTAGACAGTTAACCAGGTTGGAGAGCCTGTCAAGCTGGTGGGGTTTAAAAGACATTTATAACTGGAGGTCATCCGCATAAAAATGATAAGAAATGTCATTAAAAGATTGAACAATACATGCTAAAGGAATTACATAAAAGGAAAACAATAATGGACCCAGGATTGAACCTTGCAGAACCCCACACATCAGAGAGGCTGTGAAAGAATAAAACTCACTCACCCTTACAGAAAAAGTCCTCACAGAAAGATATGAATAAAACCAATCTAATGCGGAACTAGATGTACCTGCCAGAATCTTTAGCCTATTAATTAAAATGTTGTGATCAACAGTATCAAATGCTGCAATAAGATCAAGCAATATAAGAACAGAACAATCCCCATGATCAGATGCCATTAAAAGATCATTATAAACCTTTAAAAGAGCAGTCTCGGTGAACTTTAATTTACATAATAATGTTTTGAGCTGACATTCCACAACCTTTTCTAATATTAATTAATTAATTAATTAATTAATTAATCTTTATTTCAGACACACAAGCGGGCCAATATAAAATAAGAAGGGGTAGCGGCATCAGGGAAACAATAAAAACAACATGACAGTCTTTAAAAAGAGTACTTGTAGAGGCTGTTGTGACAGTGTCTTCTAAGAGAAGAGATGTAGCTGAGACTGCTCTTCCTAGGGCTTATCAGGGTCTGTATGATGCTGTTTTCCGAGTCATCCAAATGACACATAAAATTGTACATGTTTCCTCAGTTGTGCCTTACACATAGGAAACATGTCACAAAAAGGCTGACTGGCACTATGTCATCTGGGCACCTGAAGCAGCAACCTCAGTGCATCGTTGTAGGCCACAATCAACCTTCTCATACTATCAGACCTGTAGCTGCTCCACAGATATGCAGTGTACAGAGGAGTACAGTAAGCTCTGAACAGAGAAGATTTAACATTTACAGAGTACATACAGTACTAAACTTGCTCAGTAACATATTGGCTTGGGCATACAATTTACGGCACTGCCTATATCTCCGTCATCTCTCAAATCATCAGTGCTGATGTGACCCAGATATTTTATTTCCTTGCATGTCGCAGGAGAAATATCACACAATTTAAAGGTAGGAAAAACGAGTTCCCTGTTCTCTCTGCATCTCACAATCATGACATTGCTCTTTTTAGCGTTAAATTTGATGTTGTGATCACTGCCATATTGTGAGCATGTTGGAACCCAACACTATAAGGACTCATTATTACTAGGTCGCCTGCATACATAAGATGATTGATGACAAAGCCACCCACAACACAACCTGTGTTACATCCATTCAGTTGTCTCAATAGATCATCCATACAGTATATGCATTAAACAGAATAGGGGACAAAATTCCACCTTGGCGTACACCGTTGCTTACATGAAAGGGAGTTGATAGAATGTTCCCCCATTTTACACACATGGTTTGATTGGCATACCAGAAAACTAAAATTCTAATTAAATGCTTGGGAACAGCTCTTAGGAATAGTTTCATAAATAGTTTTTCATGGTTAATTCTATCAAATGCTTTAGATGCATCGATAAAACTCAGGAAGACAGTGGGATTAAGGCTTCTATACTTTACCACTAATTCCTTTAGAGCAAATATACACAAATCAGTGCCATGCTTTCTTTTAAAACCAAATTGTCAGAAGAAAAAACAAATATCTCCAACCGCTTGCTTGTTTTTTTGTTTGTTTTTTTTTTCTTGCCTTCTGATTGTTGCTCTGAGTGTTGCTATCCCTGTGCTGTTGCAATCCTGGAATTTCCCCGTTGTGGGACTAATAAAGGCTTATCTTATCTTATCTTATCTCTTTCCAACACTTTAGATAGACTTTACTAATAAATGGCAATTTAGAAATTGGTCGATAATTAACAACTAAGCTAGAATCAAGATTAGGTTTTTTAAGGATCGTCTGAAGGATCGTCACTGGGATCGTCACTTCCTGTTTTGCTGTCTGCCTGTGTGGTTTGCTCTCTAGCCACGAGCTATGGCTACTAGCTCGCTTTCCTCTCCTCCTCTGGTGTGCTCTCTCTGTCAGATGTTTAGCTACACCTCTGCCTCTTTTAGCGATAACGGTAAATGTAATAAATGTTGTCTTTTTGAGGCGCTCGAGGCGAGGTTGTCTGATTTGGAATCCCGGCTCCGCTGCATTGAAACACCGTCTGCGCCAGTTAATCTTGACAGACGCCCATTAGCTGCAGCGGAGCTAGCTAGCTTAGGCCCCCCTGTCAGCGGTCCCTCGGCTCTCCTCAGCAGCGAGGAGACTGGGTGGGTGACGGTGAGAAGGAAGCCTAGTCGCAAAGCCCCGGTTCACCACCAACCTGTTCACATTTCTAATCGTTTTTCCCCGCTCAGCGACACACCCGCTGAGGAAAAAACTCTGATCATTGGCAACTCTGTAGTCAGAAACGTGAACCTAGAGACTCCAGCGGCCATAGTCAAATGCATTCCTGGGGCCAGAGCAGGCGATATCGAGTCAAATTTGAAAATGCTGGCTAAAAGTAACTGTAAATATTCCACAATTGTTATTCACGCCGGCATTAATGACATCCGTCTCCGGCAGTCGGAAGTCACGAAACTTGATGTAGAATCGGTGTGTGACTTTGCCAAAACGATGTCTGCCACTGTAGTATTCTCTGGGCCCCTCCCCAATCTGACCAGTGATGACATGTTTAGCCGCTCGTCATCCTTGAACCGCTGTCTGTCTGTGTGGTGTCCTAAAAATGACGTGGGCTACATTGACAATTGGAGCTCTTTTTGGGGAAAACCTGGTCTTATGAGACGAGACAGCATTCATCCCACTTTGGATGGTGCTTCTCATTTATCTAACAATCTGGCATCTTTTTTATCCAAATTTCCAAAACCATGACTACTCAGAGTTGGGACCAGGAAGCAGAGTCGCAGTCTTACACGCCTCTCTGCAGCTCCTCTTCATCCGCCACCCCTCAGCTTAGCCCCTGTCTTCCCCATCAGAGAATCGTTGTCTGCTCCCTCCAAAGTGAATAAAAATATAATGTATAAGCATCCCAAAGTGATAAAGCAAAATATTGGTAAAACTCAAATTAAACATAAAGCCCCTAAATTGAATGATTTGGCCTCTGTTCCTCCTCATAATTTAAAAATTAAATGTGGTTTATTAAATATTAGGTCTCTAACTCCCAAGTCTCTGTTAGTCCATGATTTGTTAATTGATCATCAGATTGATTTAATTTCCCTTACAGAGACTTGGTTAGGACAAGAGGATTATGTTGGTTTAAATGAATCAACTCCCTCTGGTTATTTAAACTGTCAAAATCCTAGAAGCTCTGGTTGTGGAGGAGGAGTAGCAACAATTTACCATTCCAAATTACTAGTTAATGTAAAGCAAAAAACATGTTATAATTCCTTTGAGGGCCTGGTCCTCAGTATTGGGCACTTTAGCAATTTTAGGTTAAACCCAATTTTATTTGCCATAGTTTATCGTCCCCCATCAACCTACTCAGAATTTTTATCCGAATTTGCTGATTTCTTAGCTGATTTAGTGCTGAAATCTGATAGAATAATTATAGTAGGGGACTTTAATATACATGTGGATGTAGATAGTGACTGCCTTAATGTGGCATTCAATTCAATATTAGATTCGATTGGGTTTTCTCAGAAAGTAGGAAATTCTACTCATTACCTCCACCATACATTGGACCTTGTTTTGACATATGGCATAGAAATAGAAAATCTTGTAGTGTCTCCTCATAACCCTGTACTGTCAGACTATTGTCTGTTAACCTTTGATTTTACTATTTCTGACTATTTGGCTCCTAAAGAAAAATATTATTACAGTAGATGCCTCTCAGATGATGCTGTTTCCAAATTTATGCAGATTGTTTCCTCTATGCCATGTGTCAACAGAACGGAAATAAGCTATAGACAGCTTGCTCCTTCTGTAATTGATAACATGGTGGATAGTGTTTCAGCTTCTCTGCATCAGACTCCAGACTTGGTGGCCCCCTTAAAAAAGAAAAAGTCTAATCAGAGATTTCTAACTCCTTGGTTCAACACAGAAACTCGTACCTTAAAACAGAAGACTCGTCAATTAGAAAGAAAATGGCGCTCTACTAATTTAGATGAAATCTATTTAGCTTGGAGAAATCATCTTTTAATTTATAAAAAATCTCTTAGAAAAGCTAGAACGAGTTATTATTCTGCATTAATAGAAGAGAACAAGAATAATCCCAGGTTTCTTTTCAGTACTGTAGCCAGGTTGACAAAGAGTCAGGACTCTGTCAATCCTAGCATTCCCTTAGAGCTTACTAGTCAGGACTTTATGAACTTTTTCAATAATAAAATTTCATCCATCAGAGATAAAATCAATCAGATTCTTCCCACAGTTAACTTAAATACTGTAACTACTACAACTCCTTCTGTTGATGTCTGTCTTGATGAGTTTACTCCAATCGACCTTTGTGAGTTAGACAAAATAGTTTCCTCATCCAAACCTTCAACTTGTCTTTTAGACCCTATTCCTACCAGGTTATTTAAAGAAGTCTTCCCACTTATTGGTAGCTTTATTCTTCATATAATCAATTCTTCATTAACTTTAGGCCATGTACCGCAGGCTTTTAAAACGGCTGTAATTAAACCCTTACTCAAAAAGCCAACGCTAGATCCAGGAGCTTTAGCTAACTATAGACCAATCTCTAATCTCCCTTTCATTTCAAAAATCTTAGAAAGAGTTGTTGCTACGCAATTATTTGACCACCTGCAGGGAAATGGTTTACTTGAAGAGTTTCAATCTGGGTTTAGAATCCATCATAGTACTGAAACAGCCTTAGCGAAGGTCACTAACGACCTCCTCATTGCATCTGATAATGGACTAGTTTCTGTACTTGTCCTTTTAGACCTTAGTGCAGCTTTTGATACTATCGATCATAATATTCTACTTGATAGATTAGAACACTATGTTGGACTTAATGGAATTTCGTTGCAATGGTTTAGATCTTATTTATCTGATAGGTTCCAGTTTGTTCATGTAAATAATGAGTTTTCTTTCAACTCAAAGCTTAGTCATGGAGTTCCACAGGGATCTGTGCTAGGCCCTACTCTTTTTAGTTTATATATGCTTCCGTTAGGCAACATTATTAGAAAGCACTGTATACATTTTCATTGTTATGCAGATGACACACAATTATACCTGTCAATGAAGCCAGATGATAGTAATCAATTAGCCAAGTTAGAAGCCTGTCTTAAGGAAATCAAAGCTTGGATGACTTGTAATTTCCTGCTATTAAATTCAGATAAGACTGAAGTCATATTGTTGGTCCAAAAAACCTTAGAAATTCCTTTCCAAATCAAACTTTCAGTTTGGATGCGGTTACTCTTTCTCTTAATAGCTCTGTGAGGAACCTTGGAGTTATTTTTGATCAGGATTTGTCCTTTAATTCACATATTAAATTTGTTTCTAAGACTGCCTTTTATCATTTGCGTAATATTGCCAAGATTAGGAGCATCTTGTCTCAGAGTGATGCTGAGAAACTGATCCACGCTTTTGTTAGCTCGAGATTAGATTATTGTAATTCTTTATTATCAGGCTGTCCTAAAACATCTTTAAAAAGTCTTCAGCTGATCCAAAATGCTGCAGCAAGAGTTTTAACAGGTACTAGAAAGAGAGATCATATCTCTCCGGTTCTGGCCTCCCTTCATTGGCTTCCCATAGAGTTTAGAATTAAGTTTAAAATCCTTCTTCTTACTTACAAAGCTCTAAACAATCAGGCTCCTTTTTATTTAAAAGATCTGATACTACCGTATTATCCTAACAGAGCACTACGCTCCCAAAATGCAGGATTACTTGTAATACCTAGAATCTCCAAAAGTACAATGGGAGGCAGAGCCTTCAGTTATCAAGCTCCTCTCCTGTGGAATCAGCTGCCAATCTGGATTCGGGAGTCAGACTCGATCTCTGTTTTTAAGAATAGGGCTAAAACCTACCTTTTTGATATAGCCTACAATTAGGGAGGGATCATGTGTTTCTGAACCCTCCCTTAGTTATGCTGCTAATAGGTTTAGTCAGCCAGGGGACCTCCAGTAATGCACTGGGCCTCACTCCTTTCCTCACTCTCTATGAAATATTTTTTTTTGCTGGTCATTAACATTTGTTTGTTCTCTCCCATAGATTGAGTCCCCATCGTGCTGTTTGCTCCCTACACGTCTGTTCTTTTCTTTTTCTCTATCCCCTCACCCCCCAGCCAGTCGCAGCAGATGACTGCCCCTCCCTGAGCCTGGTTCTGCTGGAGGTTTCTTCCTGTTAAAAGGGAGTTTTTCCTCTCCACCGTCGCCATGTGCTTGCTCACAGGGGATCGCCTGATTGCTGGGGTCT
Source organism: Pholidichthys leucotaenia (assembly GCA_020510985.1). NCBI lineage: Eukaryota > Metazoa > Chordata > Actinopteri > Cichliformes > Pholidichthyidae > Pholidichthys > Pholidichthys leucotaenia. The sequence goes on from CM035836.1 coordinate 401,475,833, forward strand.
TTCTGCAACTGTGGGGGTTCCCCCCTACAGTTGATAGTGCTATGAGATGACTGTTGTTGTGAAATGGCGCTATATAAATAAAGTTGAATTGAATTGAAGTAACAGAATTACCTCAACGTGTTTGAAATAGTAAGGAACACAGCCTTGTCTCAGTGAACTGTTAATGATAGTGAGTAATGAAGAACCAATGGTGGTTAAAGACCCAGTTAGGACAGAAAGTGGTAAAATCTCAGATGAGGATGATGACGGTTTCAATTTTCTTAATATTTTAACTAAGTCATTAAGTGTAACTGGGGAGAATGAAGTAAATGGCTCAGGGCATTGAGGGCAGTCTTCATAAGGAGAGGATCTTATGGGGATTTTGGATCTCAAGTACTGTATCTTATTTACAAAATGATGAAGGAATTCATTGCAGTCATCGTTAGAGGGTACTGGAGCTTGCTGAGGTGGACTTTTGTCTATACCTCCCTGCCTCCATCCCTCCATACATTGCCAGATAGGGCCTTGGTGAAGCTATAATGAGGAAATCAAACAGGTACCATCCTATAAATACTGTACGTAGGTGTCATGATCAACCAGATGTTGTCATTTAAAGACCATATTGAACTGGTCTGTAAAAAGACCAAAAAAAGGATTTATTTCTTTTGACACCTTAGGTCTTTTGAGGCAAGGAAACAAGTTCTTTTATTTAACACTGCTGTTATTATGTGCTCTGCAATACTGCAATACCACATGGTATAAAAGTCTATCCATTGCTAAAAAAAAATCAAAACTTCTTCTTCTTCTTCTTTAGGAGTCGCCGCAGTGGATCATCTGCCTCCATATCACCCTATCCCTTGCATCTTCCTCAGTAACACCAACCCTCTCCATGTCCTCCTTCACTACATCCATGAATCTTCTCTGTGGCCATCCTCTTTTCCTCCTGCCTGGCAGCTCCATCTTCAACATCCTTTGTCCAATATATCCACCCTCCCTCCTCTGCACATGTCCAAACCACCTAAAAAAATCAAAACTGGTTCATCAAATGAAAATCTGTTTAAAGATTGTAGGTCAACCTGTACAGAAACGACAGGTTAAAGGATTAACCAGGTTCTCTGAAACATGAGTGACGTATCTCACTATGGGACATGCTCCCCCGTGATGTCTCCAGAAGCCCTATAACACTACACCAGTCTCGATTAGCAAGTAGCATAATGTCTGCTCTCCGGAGGAGGAGCCACCTCCTCCTATAAGAGCTTGATCGTAACGCATGCCCCCCCAGTCTTTGTAAGCTCACCTCTTCCTCGCTCCAGGCAAGGAGGGGGGTCTGGTGAGATACCTCCCTCATGTTTCAGAGAACCTGGTTAATCCTTTAACCTGTCGTTCTCTTTCAACGTTCCTCTTGGTATATCACTATGGGATGTACCAGCTCCCATACTGCCAGACCAGCTTACTCTCAGACCATGTATTATTATGACATGTTAGATGTTGATCCTACACTCAAAACACTGTGCAACAGTGATGGCGTGGTAACATTCAACCTGTAAAATCTTGTGAAGGTGTGCGGCATCACCCAGCTGGTGGCTGCACAAACCTCTTCCACAGAGACACCACAAGAGTGCCCATGAAGCAGCCATACCACGTGTGGAATGAGCACGCAAACCTGGCAGGGGCTGAAGGCCTCTGCACTCATATGCTTTGACAATAGCCTCCACGATCCAGTGCACTAGACGCTGCTTTGTGATGGATTTTCCCAGACTGGATGTGGCCCATGACACAAACAGTGGATCAGATTTCCTAAACTCCGCTGTCCTGGCCACGTATGCACGTAATGCACAGACAGGACAGAGTGCATTAAGCCTTTCCTGCTCCTCACTGGAAAAGGGAGGATGACAGAAGACCAACAACTGAATCGGGTGGTAGGAAACTGCAAGATTGAAAATCTTTGGCACAAAGGTGGGGTTAGGTTTGAGTACAACCTTAGAATCCCCTGCCAAAAACTGCATACATGCCGGGTTCACCGACAATGCATGAATGTCACTCACACGCTTAGCTGATGCTAGCGCTAACAGTAGCACAGTTTTTAAGGAGAGTGTTTTGAGATCCACCTAATGGAGGGGCTCAAAAGGCAGACATGACAAGCTGTCCAGCATGACAGTGACGTCCCATGGGGTCGTTAGACTCCTTGTGACTAGCTGTAAACCTCTCATAAACTGGCAAACAAGCAGGTGGCGCCCTGCGGTTTTGTTTCCAAAGCCAATGTGGTATGCTGAAATAGCAGCCAAATACACCTTGACTGTGGAGAAGGCCAGGCCTTTATCCAACAGCCCCTGCAGGAATGTCAGAATAACGGGAATGGGGCTCTGAAAAGTGACCACACCTGTGTTTTCACAACAATTTTCAAATGCACGCCATTTGCAGTCGCAGTCATACGCAAAACGCATAGAGGATGCCCTAGCATTTTGAATAGTGGCGATGACATTAGGAGGGAGTCCGCTAGTGGCCAGAATCATCTTCTCACCGGTCAGGCCCAGGTTCAGGTTCAGGTTACTTTATTTGTACCCGTAGGTAGATTTGTTTTGCAGTTGGTGACATCCATATTTACAAGCCACTAATTACATTCAACATAGACACAAACACAGGCACACATCTTACAAAATAGGTAAATATAAAATATGTACAATATAATTTTTATAGCTTGTTCAACTCTTTGACAGCAGCAGGGACAAAACTGTTTTTGTAGCGCTGGGTTCTACTTTTTGGGACAGCAAACCTCCGTCTGGAGGGAAGAAGCTGAAAGTTGCAGTGCAAAGGGTGGGAGTCATCATTTAAAATCGAGTCGGCCATCCTCTGTACTTGTCTGGTGTACAGGGATGTCAGGCTCAGCTGTGACTCACCAAGCAAACGACTGGACCATCTAACTACCTGATCCAAGGATTTCCTCTGTTTCAGTTTTATCTGACCAAACCATGACATTAAAGAAAAGGATAAAACAGATTCAATAAAAGCCCGATAAAACATAGTCATTATGGTTCGGTCAATTTGGAAGCGTGCAAGTTTCCTCAAAACAATGCAAATTTTGCTGACCCTTTTTGCACACCCTTTCACAGGTTGACCTCAAGTTCAATCCACTATACAATAATCGTCCCAAGATATTTGTACGATTGTACACATTCGGTGGTCTGGCCTTTTAGTATGGTGACTTGTGCCTGGGAGTTTTCCTCCTAAAGTCAATAATCATATCTTTTTCGTTTTTTGTTGTATTCAGCTTGCAGGTAGGAATCCTCACACCAGTGAACAAAGTCATCAACTACTGGGCCGTGGCCACTCTCACCATCCTGGAGGAGACTGACAATGACTGAGTCATCAGCATACTTTATAATGTGTCCTGTTGTCATGTCTGCTCCGACACATGTTTGTGTACAGGATGAAGAGTAGTGGTGACAACACACACCCCTGAGGAGAGCCAGTAGAAGAGCACTTTAGGTCAGACAATGTGCCATTGACCCTTACTCTCTGCGTCCTGTTGGTTAAGAAATCCAGAATCCAGCCCACCAGATTATTGCTCAAATCAAATTGTTGGCAGGAGCCTTTCAACTAAAATATGAGGTTGGATTGTATTAAAGGCAGAAGAAAAAGTCCACAAATAAAAGCCTGGCGTGTGTCCCATTAAAATCCAGATGTTTAAAAAGCATGTCAAACAGAGTGACAGTGGCATCCTCCACTCCTCTGTGAGGCCTATAGGCAAACTGCAGAGGATCCAATGAATGTTCAGTCTGCCTTAGGACCTCACATCTGACCAGTTTTTCTAAAATTTTCATTAAAATTGAAGTCAAAGCAACTGGTCTAAGTCATTTACCGTTTTAGGACAGCTGGATTTTGGAACGGGAACAACCACGGCATCTTTCCAGATCTTAGGCACATGTTGTGTCTGTAAGGACTTATTGAAAATGTAATGAAATATAGGACTCAGTTCATGTGCACAGGACTTTACCAGGCGTCCACATATATTATCAGGGCCCTGACTTTTGTTCACTTTTACAGCGCGAACTCCCTTTTAACATCCTGCATCTCAATATTAAAGTGCTGATTGTCTTTGAGTTTCTGTTTCAAATCTTGGATTTCTGTGCTAAAATCAAAAGGAGTCAAAACGACCATAAAAACAGTTAAGAGCATTAGCCAGCTCTGTGTCTGAACTAAAACCATCTAAAAACACACGATTACTGCGCTCTGTGCTCTGAAGGCCTGCAATAGTTTTCATACTGGGCCCAGGCCGAACCAAGTTTATTTGCTGCCATCTTGCTTTCCAACTCTGATTTATAATTCTGTTTTGCTCTTAAAATTTCGGCCTTCAGCTCCTTGGTGGCAACCTGTAGCTCAGAAACAGACCCCTGTTTAAAGGCAAGAGCTTTCCTCTGTAAGCAGGATTTAACTGATTAGTAACCCATGGTTTGTTGTTGGGGTATATTTTGACACGTTTACGTGAACAATCTTATTTTGACAGTAAGCCATGTATGAGCATGTGAGCTCAGCCAGAGAGTCCAAGTCATCCCCGCAGGCCATTATGAACATCTTCCAGTCTGTACAGTCAAAGCATTCCTGGAGGCTGTGCTCTGGAATCTTCTGTCCACACATCAATGTCTCTCATCTCCACCTTGCCTCTTCTGAGAGCAGTTTTATATGTGGGCAGCAAATGAACACAGTTGTGATCTGAGGATCCTAAAGGAGGAAGGGGGAGTGATTTATAGGCCCTCTCCATAGGGCCATTTGCTCCGGGTGAGGATGAAAAATCTCATCCCGTGCCTGTGACAGGAGATCCCTCTGCAGAGGCAGGATCCATGGCTGATTGTACAGCAGCTGGAATATCTCTGCTAGCCAGGTTTTCAATGGCCAGCGGGGGGCTATGAGGATCAGAGTTAAGTCCCTCTCCCTCACTCTGGCGAGAGTAGGGGTGATCAGCTCTAATGGGGGAAAGACGTACAGGGGGATGTGTGGCCATTCACATGCTAATGCGTACAACCCCAGTGGAGCATACCAATCTGTCAGGGAATACAACAGCGGGCACTGAGCATTCTCTGCTGCTGCAAAGAGATCGACCTCGTTTCGGCCGCATCTCTCCCATATTTGGGCTACTACCTCACTGTGGAGTTTCCAATCCTCGTAGCGGTGGTTGCCCCTTGATAACAGATTGCCTCCATGATTCAAAACACCTGGTACATGGGTAGCCTGTAGTGTTGTTCTTAGGACATATTATGGTGTGACACAGATGGTGGTTTCACCTTCTGGTTCCGCCACCACCGGAGTATAAGAGGGTTGTGTGGAAGAGGGGCGGTCTCTTTGACCACCTCTCAGCCTAGCGGGAGCGCCTCTGTATAATCTGTGAGTCTATAATAAAGTCTTGTCTAGTTCACCATTCAGTCTCATCATTGGTTCATGTTTTACATACATAACACCACCCTTTTTGGGAACCAGAAAATATTTTGAATAGATAGATAGATAGATAGATTAGTTTATTTGACAGGGACAGTGCAATAAACATAGACAATTAATCAATGACAATCAATCTGATGTGTTGCACATAGAGTGTATAGCTATTAGCTAATTTGCAACTCTTGTCCCTGGATGGGCTTTATATATAGAAACCGCTCTGAGTCTGCTCCGGCGGTACTATTTCGATCACTCCAATTTTCAGGAGCGAGGTGATCTCCTCCTGTAAAACAGCATTTTCTGACTGGGCCTGTGACTGCAGAATTCCATTGAAACGGGGGGGGGGGGGGGCTGTGGCAAACTGGAGTCTGTAGCCTCTCTGGTTACATCAGTTCTTTATATCCACAGTCTGAAAGACCCGCATGCTCCTCCCCCACAAATGACTCGTCCTGCTAAGGGAACTGTGGTGTGACCCTGTCTGGGTGAATGGAAGGACAAGGCTTTTTATAGGCCAACGATTGGTTGAGTCCAAATGTTCCGCAGATTGGATTCTGCTCCTCTTGTTGGACATCGGCGTCCCCTGCTTACCATCATAGGCTTGTCCTGACAGGACTGCTTTGTACAAGCTCCCAGAGAGAGGCTTCCTTGCCTCATCTGCGGGACAGTGGCGCCCTCTGTTGGCTATATGGGTGACCCTATTGGACTAAGGGTCATTTTCCATTTCAGAAGCGTTCACGTCTTCTATTGGTCGTGTGCATGACAGGATGGCCATGTTTTGACGATTTATCTCTGTCATTGCATATTGGGTTTTTTTGTTTGTTTGTTTTTTTTGGGGGGGGGGGGGGTTTGGCTGCGCCCTTGCCGCTGAGCCTGGTTGTGCACTTGCAATCATTTTATTTTGAACACGTGACAGGAAAAACCAGTGATCTGTGTGGAGGTTGCATGTTCTCCCCATGTCTGCGTGGGTTTACCCCAGGATTTCTCCGGTTTTCTCCCACATGCCCAAAACATGCAAGTTAGATTAATTGGCATCAAACTGGGGATTCTAAATTGTCCTTAGGTATGACTGTGAGATTGAATGGCTGTTTGTCTCTCTGTGTTGGCCCTGCGATGGACTGGCGATCTGTCCAGGGTGTACCCTGCCTCTCGCCCAAAAGATGCTGGGATAGGCTACAGCCCCCCTGCAACCCGAAAAGGATTAAGCGGAAGAACATGGATGGATGGATGGAGAGGAAAAAACATCTCTGAGTGTTTAAGCACTGGTGTGTGCTTGTGCACCAGTGTGTTTTTGTGAGAATCAGCTACTTCTCCACAGAGCTCTCTTGCAAGTCTGATTTTCTTTTTGTTGTGGTTGTGAACTGTGAATGCCATCATGGCCTCTGGATGCCTTTTCTGGGGTTTGGAACACACCCGGAACAAAATATCGTTTAGGTGGGGAAGGTCAGGTGTCTGGCTGAGCCTGTCTCCTCTCCCCATAGAGAGTGTCCTCGGGAGCACGTCTCTTTTTCTTAGATCCCATGGTGGCAGGTGGAGCAGCTTAGTCCTCTGGCGACATGCTGGTGTTGAATGATTTTTTTCTTCGCCCGTGCACCTTTGGGCTCCTGCGGCTTCTGGCTACGGTCATTCACCAGAGGTCAGAGCGGTGGTTGGTGTTTAGGAATGCGGTATGTTGCACGGGCGACTGCCTGAGCGAACGTCTGCCGTGGTGCAGTGGGGGGAAGGGGGGCCTTCCTGGGTAGACACAGGTGAAGTGCTTCCCTTTCTCTCCTTTTCTCCTCACATCATTTTTGCATAGTGGCAACCGCTGGGCCGAATAAGCCTTTTGGGTCTATGGAAACATCGAGGAGCTGGGTTTTCTTTGCTGGAGACAGGCTGGATAGGTTCAACCACCTGGCTCTCTCCTGAGCGACCATCAGCACCATGGCTCTGCCAGCTGACTGCACTGCACACCTGTGTTGACGGAGGTTAAGGTCTGTGACCATGCACAGTTCGTCCCACAGTTCTGTTGCGGGTGAAGAAGAAATGTTGTCCTGTAGTTCGGCTTGGTAGGCGAGCAGCAGGAACGATGTATTTAACGCTTTCACTGACATGGCCATCACCTTGTAGCTTTTTTCTGTCACGGAGGACTGGAAACTGTCAGCTCTAGAGGGCTGGGCAGGGCTCAGAGAGGTCATGGTGGACTTCTGGGCTGAGTGGAGGTGAAAGGCCATGAGAGGTTCTACTGGAGGGAGGTGGGAGAAACCTTTCTCTTTCATATCCCAATCTAGTGCTGACGCTCCTTGGATGGGGTTTTTGGCAGACAAAGGATTGCTCCATGAGCGGGTCACCTCTTCTAGGCATTTAGGGAAAACTGGCAGAAATTGTCTGGTGGAGGTTTTGGTCCTTGGGAAGCGCTTTCCCTCATAACAGGATGTGGTCACCCCAGTGAGGGCTTCTGGCCATGAGATGCCCAGCTTTGCAGCTGCTCTCTTACAGACTTCATGCAGGTCTGAGCTAGCAGGGGTTGATGACCCACTGTTAGTCCCACTCACTTCCATTGGGTTTGCAGCCAACGGGATGTCAAACAGTCCGACGTCCTGCTCGTCCTCATCAGAGTCGAGGCTTGTAGATTGGTTGTCCGAGTCTGAATAATCCCCTGTGAGTTCACAGTTTTCTCCCTGCAGGTCGGGTTCATGCTCGACAAGTAGAAAAATAGAGGATATCTTATCCATGTGATCACCCCAGCTGGTTCCGGGGAGAATGGTGTCTCTCCCCGTGCTCTCCGCCGATTCCTGTGATGGTGGGATAGGCACCGCCATCAAGGGGTCTTCAGCTGATGAACTAGCTTGGCGCGCTAGATGACGACAGCGAGTTTTGGCAGAGAGACGTGCACAATGCTCACAGCTAGCTGGCAATGTGAATGCCTCCTGGGCATGTTGCAGCCCGAGACACGTGGCACACAGGATGTGGGTGTCTGCTCCAGCTATTTTGTTGCCGCACATGCACGTTTTGGCCGGTAGCTTAGCTTGTTCCATAGAGAGGAAGGCTATGTTCTGGTGAAAAAGACTGTTTGCTAAAGGAAGCACGGGCTAGTTGGCACCTAGTATTGTAAAGCTACTGTTTGGAGACAGCCTAGCTATGGCTCAGACAATAAGGCACAGCAATAGGTAGCACCTGGCGACTGAGTAGCTAGCTCATTCTATGATAGTTAGGCTAGCCTGTTAGCTGGTCCTACCGTCTGAGAGGAGCTTCTGGGCGCAAGAAGAGAGAAAATACTGGGGCGTGTGTGTCACGGTCAGGCTCTTAGAGGAGGAGGTGGCTCCTCCTCACACTACTTGCCAGTCGAGACTGATGTAGTGTTATAGGGGTTCTGAGGACATCGTGGGGAGCATGTCCCATAGTGAGATACCGAGGTGAATGTTGAAAGAGAACTTTATGAATCATCTTACCATAATAGCATGTTGAGACTAGCTAATAACATTGCGTCTGACTTTAAACACATCTTGAACACTGCTACCGTCAGGCCGGAGATACAGGGTGCCACAGTTCAATAGGGTTAGACAATGGAGCAGTAAAGTGGTTAGCACTGTTGCCTAACAGCTGGACGGTTCCAGGTTCAAATCCCCAAGCTGGCAGGGATAGGAACCTTTGTGTATGGAGTTTGCATGTTCTCCCTGTGCTGCGTGGGTTTACTTCACGAGCTCCAGTTTCCTCCCACAATCCAAAGACATGCATGTTAAGTTAATTGGTGATTCTAAATTGTCCCTCAGTATCTGTCCCCTATAGGCCATTAGAATAGAGGGTTAGTACTAGTGAAGTGCTTTGAGTGGTCTTTGAGACTAGAAAACGCACTATATAATTACAGGTCTTCCTTGCCCTAGGGTCTCCTCCCAGTGCAACATGCCCAGAACACCTCAAGTGGGAGGCGTCATGGAGGCATCCTGATCAGATTCCCAAACCACCTCAACTGGCTCCTTTCAATGTGGAGGAGCAGCGGTCCTACTCCCGGATGACTGAACTCCTCACCCTGTTTCTAAGGGTGAGTCCAGCAATCCTACAGAGAAAGCTCATTTCAGCTGCTTGTATCTGCAATCTCATTCTTTTGGTCATTACCCAAAGCTCATGACCATAGGTGAGGGTAGGAACGTAGTTTGAACAGTAAATCAACAGCTTTGTTCTGGAGCTCAGCTCCCTCTTCACCACAACAGACCGGTACAACGTCCGCATCACTGCAGATGCTACTCCAATCTGTCTGTCAATCTCCTGCTCCATTCTCCCTTCACTCATGAGACCCCAAGATCTTCCCCTTGGGGCAGGAGCTCTCCCCAACCCGGAGAGGACAATCCACCTTTTTCCGGATGAGCACCATGGACTCGGACTTGGAGGTGTTGATTCTCATCCCAGCCACTTCACACTGAGTAGCAAACCGTCCCAGCAAGGCCTGTAGGTCATTGCTGGATGAAGCCAACAGGATATCATCTGCAAACAGCAGATGAGTTCCTGTGTTCATCGAACATGACACCCTCCATTCCTTAGCTGTGCTTAGAAATCCTGTCCATAAAAATAATGAACAGAATTGGTGACAAAGGGCAGCCCTGATGGAGTCCAACTCTCACTGGAAACGAATCCGACTGAATGCTGGCAATACGAACCAAACTCTCACAACGGTCACATAAATACCTTATAGCTCGTAGCAACAAGCCCTATACCCCATACTCCTGAAGCACCCTCCAGAAAAAACCATGAGGGACGCAGTCAAATACCTTCTCCAAGTCCACAAAACACATGTAGACTGGTTGGGCAAACTTCCACAAACCTTCGAGGATTCTCGAGAGGGTCAAGAGTTGGTCCGACGTGCCACGGCCAGGACGAAAACCACATTGCCCCTCCTGAAGCCGAGGTTTGATCAAAGGCCAGACTCTCCTCTCCAGTACTTTGGTATAGACCTTCCCAGGGAGGCTGAGAAGTGTGATCCCTCTGAAGCTACATTTGCCTCCACAGCTATTCTCTAACAAGCTAGCATTAGGCACAACATGGCCATCTTAACAAGTGATAAAATGAAACAAAAAGGGAGGGGTGAATTGAGGCTCATCAGCAAAATGCATTAAAAACAAAGTCATTTTGAGAAGGTATATTTAAGCTGGGTGGAAAATTGCACAGATATATTTAATCCCCGAGATATTTTGACCGAGTATAGCAGACTTTTGATGAACACCTCTGGGAACTGTGCCAACATATGGAAAAAGGGCATGCCATAAGAAACTTCAAGAGGATGAATGAAGTGAATTTTCAGTCTACTGATATATTCTCTATATTTTAGCTACAAGAAAGCTACATTTATTTCCAATAAATTGAGACCCGTTTTGACTGACAGCAGCACAGTGATGTTCATGACCCCCAGCCCTGCTGACACTGCTGCTTTTGAAGCAGGGCCTGAAACTGACAGTCACCGTGCTGGAGGCTGTCTCAGTGAAAACCCACTGTTGCTTTAATTGAATTGAATTCCATTGCAGCTGGAAAAACATGCATATTGGGGTCAAAAAAGCAGGACTACTTTAGAGGATTCAAGATGAAGCTAAGACTTTATTCCCTGGAAACACCATACTGTACATACAAACTTCATTCACAAGCAGAAGGGTTTTTTAAAAATGAATAATTTTACAGAATGACGTATGTACAAATGTATATTATAATCACAGTTTGAATATTTCACCAAACAGTGAAAGGAATCATTGTACAGCAGGAAAATGAAAAGAACAAACTTTCTTTAATTTTACAGTTCAGCACTTGCGCTAAACATTTCTTCACGTTCACAAAGTAAAACACAAAGATGGAGTCATTCATCCACACAGTGCTGCAGCATGGCTTCATATCAATGAGGTGGAAGTGTGTAAAATCTTAAATATGGTAGAAGGACTTCTAAATCAGAAAAGGGGTACTAGACTATTAGGAGGAGTGTGTTTCACCTCTGCACCAGAAACAATTTAAATTTGATTTAAAGATGCATGAAAAACACCAAAAAGAATTCATTTTAAAACGATCAGTAGCTTAAAGTGTTAAAAATGCTGCAACGTTTAAAGCTGCAAAGGTACAATCAAACTGAAGTATACTGGATGTTCAGAGTTACCGTCTTGGAGAATCAAGATATTCTGTATATATACCCCTGCACGTTCATATACATGCAGCTTTAGACAACAAAAGTAGAGGAACAAGCCCTCGCTGCAGCAACAGGGAGCATTCTGTGACCTCAATCCTGGAAACTTTCATTTTTTATTACTCACATAGCAGTCCATTTTGACATTGCCCTAGGGTGTACGAAGATGGGGATCAGTGTAACCCATAAAAGTCTGTGACTATGGCGAACAAAAAAAAGAAAAAAAAAAAAAACGTGATGGAGGCTTATCTTTTGTGACAGCTCCTACAATCAGATCAAATCAAGTGAAAGTGTGGCATTGTTAAACTAGAGCTACTCTCCATCTTTCATCTTGAAGTGATTGTGAATGTCACTAAAAAGCTGTCAGTACGAGACAAAAGCATCATTGTGTATAGCTCGGAGATGCGGGGCTGCAGGTGAGTAGCTGTACGCACGCGTGTGTGTGGGTTTGGCTAACAGACACCGCTCTAAATGCAAATCGTGTTCACCCCTCTATGTCAAACAAACCCCTTTGGCCATTCTGGTTAAAGCTCATAAGCCCCGACAGCTGAAGCATGTACACAAGGTTTTAACACAAAGGCTCGAGAGGTTGGAAAAGGCACACATGCAGCCATAAGCAAAGAAAGAAACTAAACATTCAAAACACCAACGGAGTCACATGGTGCGTGGACACAGGCATCATAACAGACGCACAAGCACGATACTCACAAATCATTCAGGGAAAAAAAATAAATAAAAATTAAAAATAACAAAAGAAACAGCATTGCACTTTGTCCCTGGATATTTCTGCTGGCTTTCCTGAGCTACACCTACAGATCTCCTCTTCTCCCTTTGATTCATCTACACTTCATTTACTTCAGACACTGTGACGATACAAAAACAAAAAAAACCCAAAAACAAACATGGGACACAGTTTTTTCCTCTTATCATGTTCCTAAAAAGAAAGAAAATGTGTGACAATGCATGACGTTGGGAAGAAAAGAAAAAAAAAAACACATCCAAATTAGTCAAGTGAATAAAGTGCCTTAAATAAGAAAATCTTATAAAGGACTAAATGATCTAGAGCCTTGTTTTTCAACCAGGGGCCCTTGACAGAATATTAAGAGGTCTTTGAAAAATCGTCTAATTTCACTTCTTACTTGGCCCAAAAAATTGCAAATTTGCCGTTGTTGTACACGGGTGCCTGTAGTGGCTCTTACATGTCAGTAGGTGGCAGTATGACTGCAATAATAATGGCTACAGTTTTCTTCATGTGTTTTAGAGGTTCATGACTTTAAGACATGCTAGAGGTCACAGTGACTAGATGAAAAACTGATGGATGGTTGGACGGATGAATACCTGAAGATGAAAGATTCAGACTGAACTGGGCCCCGTATTGATGGAGCAGCCGCCATGGTCGGCACACCAAAGGCTTCATTAGCAGAGTGAAAGAGATGCCCAGATGTTGTTACGCACTGTTTTGTTTGCATCGCAAGGTGCTCGTTCACAAGACTTTAACAGCAGACCTAGCTCCTGTGTTGGATGATGTTGTGCAGATGATAAACTTTGTAAAAGACAAGACCTCTGAAAAGCTGCATATTTGCATCTTCATGTGAGGAAATTGGAGTGGCGCATAAAAACTTATTGCTCTTTAACCACTGACTGAGATCTCAACGGTTGTCCTTGTGGTCCACGTGCATGGGCTTTTTTTTCAATTTTGTAAACATTTTTGGTTGGTGGGGTTCACCCAGATTTTTGTCAATATGGAAAAAGGGTTCCTTGGCTCAAAAAAGGTTGGAAAACGCCAATCTAGATAATTATGATTTCAAATTAAGATGATACATCAGGTATCCCAAAAAAGTTAGGCAAAAAAATAAAAATAAATCAGTGATTATAATAATAACATTAATTTAAAAAAAAAAAAAACAGCGGACAAACTGAAGAGAATTTCTGCACTTTCACACAATATCTGCCATACGGCGAATCAAATTTTACATGGCTAAACAGCATATTTCTTTAACACATTTCAACTGGCATTGAACGGCATAGTCCTTTTGACTGAAAGTTTGTATCGTAAGTAAAGCACCAGTTTACACAGACGGGCGGGCCTGATGATGACAACAACTCAAACTGGCACACGAAATCTCACAATCCAGGGATAACGTGGAGCACCACAGTAGAAAGCGGAATAAGCAGACTTTTAAAAGATTCATTTGGCTTATTGGCAGATAGACATGGGGAGATTTAAAAAAAAAAAAAAAAAGACATGCCAGCAAAGATCATCCATGTATTCACTGTATGGTGGACGCAGCTGTGAGGAGACAAATGCAGAAGAAGAAAGTCATGGTGGGAAGTCATGGTTTGACTATTTTTAAACTACTTTCCAGGTAGAATTTGCTTTACATTCATAATGGTGGCATCTTCATACACGTGTCAAGTTTGAAGTGACTGGCCACGAGAGTCTTCTCTTCAAGGCTCTGGGGACGGGCAAGCCTGAGGGAGACTTTGTTGTGTCAGAGGCAGAAATGGGGATGGTACAACGAGGAAGGAAAAGCAGCAGTTCAAGTAAGTCAAAAAGGTCCTCCAAAAAGATAACCCAGCTCGACCTGGCACTTGCATTGTCTGTTCCTTCATTGGCTGCAAAAATGAGCATAGAGTCTAAAATTATAGGAATTAAGTCCCTCGGGTAGCTTGTGGTCTTGTGATGTCACTTCCTCCTTATTCCATCACCAGGATCTCGTTGTTGTTTTATGAGCCTTTCAATCTCAGCTCCCAGTGTCTGCAGATTCTCCTAAAAACAGAGAAACCCAGTCAGTGACCATACAGTCAGGGGTTACTAATCAATATATAACAATAAAAGGGATTTACAATAATTTTTATGCTACTTCCAACCTTTAATTGATAGACTACACTAGATTATCTTTGCAAGATCCACAATTCAAAATGATCATTATTCATCTGATACCAAGCCTATACAATACTTGGTTCAGTCTCCAAGGCTATACAAGGTACATCGTTTGGTCAAGACAATTCACATTCATAAATAAAGGAAATTTTTCACATTAGGCCCAACAGTTACATACTGTCCCGCGAACATTATTGCTTCCACATTACTAACTTCATTCTACACGCTAGCACACTTTCTACAGTCTGATAGCAGCAGGTGGTGATATGCCACATACTTCTCTCTTGCAACCCACCAAGAAAAAATGAGAGGCCAGCAACTATTTGCATTAACTGGGAAAGCGCGGTGGCGGAGTGGTTAGCACTCACCCTTGGCCGGGGGATCCTGAGTTCAATCCCAGCCCCCGACCAACAGTGATCTGTGTGGAGTTTGCATGTTCTCCCCGTGTCTGCGTGGGTTTACTCTGGGATTTCTCCGGTTTCCTCCCACATGCCAAAAACATGCAAGTTAGGTTAATTGGCATCAAACTGGGGATTCTAAATTGTCCTTAGGTATGAGTGTGAGAGTGAATGGTTGTGTGTCTCTCTGTGTTCGCCCTGTGATGGACGGGCGATCTGTCCAGGGTGTACCCTGCCTCTCACCCAAAGATACTGGGATAGGCTCCAGCCCCTCTGCAACCCGAAAAGGATTAAGCGGAAGAAGATGAATGAATGAATGAATGAATGAATGAATGAATGACATCTGCATCTGTTCCATGCACCAAGTAAATACCACAAAGAACAGATTTTTGTGTGTCATGGCCAGTCATCTTTGTATGTTTTCTTCTACCTGTTTCAATCAAGCATTTTATTTATTTTTTACTTCACAGAACTCCTTTCACTGCCATGTTTGCAACAGTTGCAACTCCAGAGTCAAACAGTAGGCTTGTCTGACCACCGTTATGTTCACATCTCCTATGGACTATACTCAATGCTGCGTGAATCAACTTGGTGACAACTGAAAGGCTCTTAGATGAATGCATCTGCCCTCTGAAGCAGCATCAATGAGCACATTGATCCACCTTTGCTCACCATCATCACCAACAACAAAAGACGCTGCAATCACTCTTTCAATTCAAATGGAGAAAATGGGCATGTTTTTAGTAAAGATGTGCTTGAATTTTGCTCTGGAGGACTGCAAACAGTCAGCTGCATGTGATGAGGTCCAGAAGAAGGAAGAAAGTCAGACGCTGGCGCTGTGAGCTGTTTTAGTAGCAATTCTAGCACTGATATTAACAAAGGTGCTGAGTGACGACATCAGTGTCCTATGCAGGTGCAGAGGTAAATGCTCTTAGAGACAAATAGGTGATCAGATAAAAATGTGTGTGCGCACTTTAAGGATCTCTGCTTCTTTTACAAACAATGAGGACAAAGAAAACCACTACATGAAGGCTATTCACATACACATTTTTTTCTGTACCATATAACTAAAATAATGTGCAAAAAACACTAGGTGTTAATTATAATGAATATGAAGACTCCTCATAGTTAACAAGTAAAGAGTCTGGATTATCTGTGGTAGTACATACTGTATGAAACTTTGATCTGGTTTTGTCAGAATACTTGATTTTACTGTCTACTGTGCCCATAGTGAGCAGTTTTACACAATCACTTCCTTCTCACAGCCAATAACCTTTTACCTACAGAAAGCAAAGTCTGAAAGCCATAAATTACTGCCACATTTTATTAGTTTGTGTTACTCATTTTTTCCCCACAAGGAAGAGAGCTTTGAATATACTGTAAGTGACAGAATACAAAGACAGTAGGAAGCTGTAAGACTAATATATTTATAAAAGACTGTACCTACATAAAGAAATGTTCCAATCTAACAAAAAAAGCAATCATCAAAGAGGATAGACTACACAAAGAAAGAACCAAGGCACTTTATGAGACTCTACATTTATTATACGGGTGTGTCGAAGGCTCTAAGAGTTAGCTTTCTTCTTTTTGATTCAATTTATCTTGATGTTTTATTACCATGTGCCTATTTGGGACCAGCATTTCACCCCGTGTTATTGATGGGGTTTCTAACAGGTAGACGTGGTGAAAATTAAACTGACGTTTATAGAGTCTGTATTGCACAACAAACACGGAGGAGGACTGACTGCAAACGTCATCAAAGCTGATTTTAGCCACAGCAGGCACCATTTTAAATTAACTTCTGTCAAACTCATTGTAAACTGACCTGGAAATAGAAGTACCTGGAGAACAACTGGACTGGATTTTATGCTGAAATAATAATCGCATTTTGGTCACTTTGTTCTTATAAATGCAATGTTACAGATGCTTTGTATTCTTAATTTTTGGTATTACTGGTCCATTCATCAAGCTCATATTCACATGGCATATACAGACAAGTATGACTATAATCAAATCAAATAAACCGATTTCAAGGTCAAAATAAATACTACAGTAGGAAATGCGTGTGCAAATTCATTGAGAAGTACTAAAGTGCTGCCTGTCTCATCTTATGGACCAGCTGAACTAATCTTTTTAGTCGGGCTGGCGTGTGGAGAAGAGGATGTGAAGTGGAATTGATTCATTCATTTAACACTAACATCAGAAAATGGTTTAATTTAAATCCTTATTCCAATAAATTATCAAAAGCTCCTGCGGTGTAGAGGCTGGATTTGCTCACACACGCACTGACTGAATGAAAATGTTCCCCATTAATGTGGGCTTAATTCAGCTTTTTCAGATCCTCAACAAGTAATAAAGAAAACACGTCTCAGTCGCAGCGGGGCACCGGCTTCCCTCGCTGAGCAGCAGCATCAATAATTCAGGCTCTGTTCTAAACTGGACCATCACTTCCAGCATTTCACATAGCGTTGACAGTGTTATGTGAATACTGTACCAACAGGACTGTCAGCTTGTCAAATGCCAAATATGGATGATGGAATACATGTTGTGGCTGACGGTGGAGGTTTGGAAAGTTCAACCTCACTTCATAAATATGGAGAATACCCTGATGTTTGCACTGTTCCTTCACTGACACCCACATTTTTATATCATTTGTGTATCAAAAGAAAACTGTATTATAAAACTATAATTATAAAACTATATTATATAGTTCTGTGCCTCCTTGGAAATTTTAAATGTGATTTTTTTTGTTCTCTCATCTTTCAACTCTGGACTAGGATAAAGCAACAGCACGGTAATGTCTATGGATTTCAGTCAAAAAGAATTAAGATCTCTTTTGCATTCCATCAATTTGTAACAAAAATGCAGTGTGATATCAGGAATTGCACATTGTAGGAAAAAAGCCTCCAGTGAGTAGTCTAATGGTTAAAATGTCAGATGACTTACAGGAAATGAACTGTGAAATATGGCAAGTGCCAGTAATAAATAGCAGCATAACATTAACTGGAAAAAAAAAAATTGTTTGGCAGAATAGTTTAGTACTATTGACAAAAAGAAAAATGACGATTTGCATGATATTCATGATTTGCTTGAAGCAAGTTTTGGCTTCAGAACTTAACGATTCAAATGTATCTTCCCTGTTCAGCCTGCTGAATTATATCCAAGAATTTAAGAAAAAGTCCAAAACTACTAATTTCCTGTTTGGTGAGGTATCTGAGTGTCACATAGTGCGCACCAGCTATGTAAAAACAAAAAAGTTTTTTTCCTGAAATTATTTTAAAATCCTGTTCAATTTGATTTGGGATTAGGGTAGAACATGGACAGTATGCTCACAACCTGCTGGCGATCTATTCCCTCTGTCCAGTTTGGTGGAGCAAAGGCATTAGTTAGTATCCATCCGCCTTCATCATTATTGACACCAGTCATGAACGGTACAGTCAGAAGTTCATGATTATGGAACAGCTCATCCTCAGGTTTGGTCAAGAAATGCCCATCAACATTTATTGGGAATCTCAAACTTCAATCCTCATAAAAAGCCACAATAGTTTCAACATCATGGTTTCTCAAACAGTCTCCCATCTCCTTGGTATTTTCTAGACTACAGCCAGAAGTATTTACAACTGCCTGTGTCACTGGTAGAGGATTATAAGATGCCACATTTTCTGCTGTTTGACCTTTTTTTTCATTAAGCAATTCAAAATGTAGCAGTATATCCTGAGATTTGAGAGCTGACCATTGATCTAGTATCGATGGACAGATTGGAAGAAATTCATTGGTGGTTTTTAGCACCTTGTATAAGCCAGTTAAATAAATACATAGACATATGTATTTATTTACTGGCTTATATGGAGTGGTGGCCTAGAGGTAGAACATCTGCCCACAACTGGGAGGTCGCAAGTTCAAGTCCCAGCCGGGTCATACCAAAGACCATATAAAAATGGTATGACCTGCCTTCTAGCTTGGCACTCAGCAAAAAATAGAATGGAGGAAGAAAAGTTGGTTACCCAGCCACAGGGGGTGCACAAGCCAGTGTACTCCCAGTGCCAGCTCTAAGCCCAGATAAGTGAGCAGGATTGCGTCAGGAAAGGCATCTGGCCTGAAAATCTTTGTCAAATCAACATGTGGATCATTGCGATATAAGGTGATGATATGCTGTGGTGACCCCAAAAGGGAGCAGCCAGAAGACAAAAACAGTGTGTTGACTTTAAACAAAACTAATGTACAAGGGCAGCTCATTAAAGATCCCCCCTGCCCCATTTCCAGTTATTGTAGGAGGCTGAAATTGCATGTGTGTAATAATCCACACTTCTACAAGTCATGTGGTAATTTGCAGCTCCAAACTCCTAAGAGTTTCTCTTTCACAGGTGCTAAGGTGGAGTCATGTGTGATAATGACAAGTTGAATACAGAGCGGTCATCAGGTTCCTGTACTTGAAAGGCCACACACCACAGGAGATGTTTGATAAGATGCAAGAGACTTATGGGGAGGACGCACCATCGTATGACGTAGTCAAGCACTGGCATCGACAGTGTGGTCAGACTCCGGTGGAAACGGCACCTATTCCTGGGTGACCACAGTGCACCATTGATGAAGACACCATCTGGCAAGTGGAGGCCACCATTTTATAGGATTGATGCATAACTGTTCACCAACTAGCCCAAGATGTCAAGATCAGTGTAGGGTTTGTGGGGAAAAAAAAAATCATCCATGACCATTTGCACGTGCAGAAGTTGTCTGCATGATGAGTTCCCCAGTTGCTCACACCTTTGTAGAAACAGGAATGAGTCATGTGCTCCCAGGCTCTTTTGGCCATGTACCAAGAAAACCAGGAGGACTTCTTCAACAGACCAATCAAGCAGGACAAAACATGTGTCCATCACTATGATCCAGAGGCTAAAGCCCAGTCAAAACAATGGAAGTATTATGGCTCATCACCTCTGAAGAAAGCACATGCCTAACCCTCAGCGGGCAAGGTCATACAGTCATTTGGGACCAGCATGGAGTGCTGATGACGGATTTCCTGGTAAAGGGTACCACAATTACTGGGACTTAGTGCTGCAGAAATTGAGGAAGGCCATCAAAACTGAAAGGCGTGGCATGGTGACCAAGGGTGTCCGCCTCTTGCAAGACAATCGCTCTGGTTCACAACTTGCTTGTTGCTCAGGTGGAAGCACGGTTCTGGGCTATGAAATCCTTTCTCACCCCTTTACTTGCTTGACCTCGCACCATCTGGCTTCCCCATTTTCAACCATAGCACTGCGGCAACACAGCATCTCACCCTTGGCTGGGGGATCCTGGGTTTGATCCCAGCCCCCGACCAACAGTGATCTGTGTGGAGTTTGCATGTTCTCCCCATGTCTGCGTGGGTTTACTCCGGGATTTCTCCGGTTTCCTCCCACATGCCAAAAACATGCAAGTTGGGTTAATTGGCAACAAAAACTGGGGATTCTAAATTGTCCTTAGGTATGACTGCGAGAGTGAATAGTTGTCTGTCTCTCTGTGTGTTGGCCCTGCGATGGACTGGCGATCTGTCCAGGGTGTACCCTGCCTCTCGCCCAAAGATGCTGGGCTAGGCTCCAGCCCCCTGCAACCCGAAAAGGATTAAGCGGAAGAAGATGAATGAAAGTCATTTTTGAAAGGCAAACATTTCCAAGATGATGAAACGCTGATTTCCAAGGTCAAGTTGTGGTTTCTGACGCAATATGCAGGCTTCTGCAGACGAGGTCTCTGCAGCTGCATAAAGCAACTGGAGAAGTGTGTGACTTTTAGTGGTACCTATATTGAGAAAGACTAATAACTGTACCAAGTTTGGTTCCTCTCAGTCCATGGGAAATGAGTCAGGGGGGATCTTTAATGAACAGCCCTCATAGGAAACGCTTAATTATTGACAGGAAACAAGGTTAGAGAATTTTGTCATCCAGGTACAAGGTATGCATACTATATGTCCACATCAGAACGAACAGAGAACTCAGACAACAAATCTGGTAATATAAACTAATAGCTTAGAATTGATTTCAACCCAGCACATAAGAAACTGAAATACTAATTACACTTGAATAACCTAAATGTAAAGCATTTTAAAATGTTTTACAAAGTCGATGACTGAGGATGGAAGCCCTTAAAGTAAGCTAACCAAGTCTCAGTAGGACACAGTTTCCTTGCAGAGTGACAGCATCAATAATGCAGGTTCTGATCTAAATTGGACCATGAATCTCAACATCTTATACTATGTCAGGCTGATAGATAATCCATCACATGACTGTCAGCCTGTCAAATGCAGACAATGTGACACATGCTGCGGCTGACACTGAAGGTTTGGATTGACCTAAATATCACACAGCTTACTTCACAAAGACGGAAGGTGGTCTGACATTCACTCAGAGCTGGAATATACTTTTATTTTATACACACTTGCATCACCTTTACAGCTCTCTCAATATGCATGGTCAGATCAAACTGTCAAAATGAGTGTTTAAGTGTTTAATCAAATATATTTTAAGTGGCAATTATTTAAATCTGTGTAAAAGTGGTTTAATATTTTCCATTCAAATGTCTACAAAAGATATTTTAAACACATTATGATCCCTGGTAAGCAAGTTTGTCAATTATATATTTTGGCTGTTGAAAACAGAAGTTCTGAAAAAATATTTTAGCACCCAGACCATCAATGACGGAGTAACTCATGAAATCACCCCGAGAGGGCTCAAATCTCCTGACTACTGACCCTGAACTTGACCGTGAACACAACCTGGATGTAGATCCACCTGAGGATCTTTGTGTGCGAGTCTGGTGAGCACTGGGGATTGAGTAGCAATTTTTCTCAAGTCACAAGATACCAGATGTCCTGACATATGACCATGAGCACAGCCTGAATACAGACCCACTTTAGGATCATTGTGCACAAGTTTGGTGAACGCTGGGCACCTGCCTAGGAGGAGCAGCATTTTTTGTGAAGTCACAGTGCAAGTGCATAGATGCATTTTCTTACAAGTCAAACTGTGTCCCACTGACTTCAGATGAACTTTTCTCTATATCTGGATTCAAATCAACATGTTTTGTTTAGCTTTAATGCTAATAGCTGTACCCGCAGACATAAATAATAAAGCCACATCAGGCTCCAAAGGTGAAGCCCCACACTGACACAGCCAATTAATCATCCACTCAAGTCATCTTCAGCTTACACAATCACCCATCACAAATTAAGAGGCACTGAAAGAAATGGCTCCCATTGGTGAATTTAAATCAGTTTGGCCTCATTTATAGTTGAATACTTAGGTTGTATAATGCCTGCTGGGGAAGACCTTACCTTCAGAGTAATATTTTTCAGCAGTGTGTCCTCCAACACAGCTTGCAGCTTCCTGTTGATCTCCAGTGACAGGTCCAGGGTCAGGCCGCTGTCCGCAGGGTGGGAGGTGTAAAGCGAAGCCATGATGCCGCCCCGCCGGCTGAGGTGGGCCTTGTTAATGTCCGACGCCTCCGAAGAGAGTGCACCTGACTCCTCTCTAAGCACATAGCTCTGAATAATTCTGTGGGGATGAAGGAGAAAGGATGTGTCAAAGCAAAGTGCTTCAGAGAGGAAGTGAATTTTAAGCAAAGCAAATGTGGGATTTCAAGCAGCAAACATCACAAGAATAACAATTCCAGTGGAATGGTATATTGGACTCATGTACGCCGAACACACTCAGCTATAGTTGGAAAGAATTACTATTCAGCCAATCAGAGAAGGAAAGGTAATGAATGCTGCAGCACGAGAACAGGCTGCCAGGATTTAATTAATCAACAGCATGCCAGTGTGAGCGTTTGCAAAAGTGAGATAAATCTTCATGTTCATAATACATTTTCATCACAGCAACAATATGAAGTCGAGGTTAAGCTTTGTTTGTATCACAGAGAGGGAGAGAAGAGAATCAGCTTAGCAGCTCTAAACTTCCTGTTGTTCCATTTTCCCATTGCAGTGGAGAAGAAAACATTGATATTGAGGCAAAACAAGACAGAAAGAGGCATCAGTGTGGTTCTATTTAGTGCTTTCTACATTATTGCATTCTCTACGTGTGACCAAAGAGATGGAAAATAATACAAACCATTCAGTGAGCCTAAGAAACTCTTTGAATGTATTCTGTAGCTTTTCTACACCCCACTACTGCTGTTGTAGGGATGCTTGCCCCTGCAGATTGCAGACCTGTGCAGGGTTTTAAATGCAAAGCTTTTAAAATTACAACTGTATTCGCTGAGTATCAACAGGTGAATGGGGGGCATGTAACGTCCAACAGAAAAGGTCAACAACACTCCTGTTCCGGAGACAGGCCTAAAACACAGACATTTTAAAACTGCCATCAACCCAGTAGTCGTACTAAAGCACTAAGCATTCAGCGTACTACTGGCTGGTTTAGTTCACATTCAGGGTGCGTCTGAGATTGATGCTTTAAAGGAAGGCAACTACACAGTGAGTACTGAGTAGAGAATGTTCCTGATGTAATGAGATCCTGCTGCAAGATTTCTGCTCAGTATAAATTTGCATTTCTCAGCACAGAGTGATGATAAAGCTGAAAAGTTTATCAGACAAGGGCTCAAAAGGCACCGACAACTACCTTAGACTTTTGCCTGTGCAAAAAAGGAACTAAAATTGAACCATAAATGGAAGGGAATGAAAACTGTTTGACAATGCATCCTTAAGGTAGTTCCCTGCTATGCTGTAATCACCCCCAACTTGTGGTGAACAGAACAACTGTGTGTTAAGCCCAGTGTGTGTAGTTTTTGTTTACTATTAACACTTAATTACTGACACAATCTATCATGCAACTGGTTTCATGTAGAGCATTTTATGTTAAGGACCAATATTTAATTGACTCAAGAATAAACTATTGTTTTAAGTGGGAATTGGGGACAGACAGTGGAGAGCGTATTTTCTTTGTGATGTTCATTCCAATATGAGATTGCTGAATAACCAGGAATTTCCCTCTAAATGAGACTTTTGTTTAGCAACTTGTTGTCAACCTCAAAATCAGGATTAAAATTATGCACTGTGAACCTGGGTTTTAAAGAACATGTTACAAGCTGCTGTTACTGTTATCAGATGACTTATGTATAAACATCTGTTTATATTAATAACTTCAGTAGCATGGTGAATGAATCAACCAAAATCAGTAAGCAAACGCCTATCACAGGTTGCTCTGAATTTACTGCAACTTTGTTCTGCATCGCTCTACCTCTTCATTAAAACAACATTTTTAATTATTGATATATAACTTATCCATACTATCGCTAGTGCTTTCTTATCCATTCAATTCAAAGGCATGTGGAAAATTGCTCATCGTTACCGCTGAAAAAAATTGCCAACATCTTCCTGTTTTGTGCAGTCTTTTTGGCATAAGGAGATTTTGTATACAGTAGCACACAAAATTGGATACTGAAAACATGAAGGGAAAGAATCAATGTTCCCTTCATAATGAAAAAAAAAGTATATTTTGATGGTATAATATGGTTTAGCAAGAGTATCATGACCAGAATCTTGTAGTAAACTATATATGCCTTAAAATGTAAAACAATCAACGTTTTACCAAGATGGAAGACATACAATTTATCACTTAAATCTTTACTCTAAAGAAAAAAAGGATCATTTATAATATTTTTTCTTACTGGTGCTCCCTGTTCACCTGTTAAAATTATCACAATGATTATTTTAGTTTATTTCCCAGTGCTACAATTGTACTACAGAACTTAACCCATATAACGACCACTATTAAAAATCCTAAACTGACTTCCGGTTATGGCTGCCACGTAGGACGGACGTGTCTCGCTCTGCTCTGCTCCTGGAGAAAAAAAATTGGCAAATAACTCTCTCATTTGGGACAGAACGTATCCCAGCATTTGGGCGAGGATATGTCGGCGAAGCCTAAGGCTGGAAAACCAGGAAAAGGAAAAAGCGAGCCGCCGAAACAGTCCAAATTAACGGACTTTCAGGTCTGTGACGCAGCAAACAAAACTCCATATATGGCGGAGGAGGCTGGCGGCGGTGCAATGTCTGCGGGGAATGGCGCAGATGCGCTGATGGCTGCCATGAGTTCAATGAGAGCGGACTTTTCCTCTAGATTTGATGGGATTATGACAGCGTTGGAAGGAATAAGAAAGGAATTGGGTGACTGTGTAGAACGAACGGCGCAGATGGAGCTCCGTCTCGCTAGTGCTGAAGATGACGTCACCCGTCTTCAATTAAAGGTGCGCACTTTGGAAAAAAAAAATAAATCTCTGGAAGATAATATTTTGGATTTGGAATCTCGGTCGAGACAGAATAATTTGAGGCTGGTGGGTCTTCCAGAGGAATAAGAAGGTCGGGACATATGTTCCTTTCTGGAAAAGTGGATTCCGGAGGTGCTGGGCAGCGAGGAGTTGCAATCAGCAGTGGTTCTGGAAAAAGCACATCGTATTGGCCCACGGAGAGATAAGGGACCGCCGAGGACCTTAATTATGAAGTTTCTTAGCAACAGAGACAGGATGAAGATCTTCAACGCTGCACGTGCTAAAGGAGAGATTAAACACCAGGACCAGCAGGTGCGGTTCTACCCAGATTTGGCCACAGGAATCCAGCAATTGAGGAAGCAGTTTGATCCCATACGTAAGGAGCTGCGCAACCTTGGGATTCGTCATGGTGTAATCTATCCTGCGAGACTGCTGACCACGTATGAGGGCAGAACCCACATCTTCAAGACCCCAGAGGAGGCGCAGGAGTTCATCAAGAAGATCAAAGAAGAAGAAGAGACTGGTGGGAGCTAATCATGAACAAAATATAAGGTAGAATAATTAAGCATTTGCACAGGCATCTGACTGACTTGAAGTAAATAGTAAGTTTACAAAATATAGATTGTATTATATATTAAAAAAACAAAACAAAAACAAAACAAACAAAAAAAAAAACTATGATGTACAAAGTTGTTAAAAATTTTGGAGTTAAGTTGGAAAACTACAGAGGAGAGTTAATGTTACGTCATTAAAAGCAGTAGAGTTAGGGTGATTGGGAGGATGAAGAAGGAGTGGCTTAGGCTGTTCCCCGTGGGTGTGGAACGGTCGATGGCTATATCGGGAGACAGAATTTTTCTTTTGATTTTGGGGGGGTTTGCCACAAGTGTGGGAAGGGGAAATTTGTTTGTGTGTAGTTTGTAGGATGAATGTTCAACCACTCATGTTTTTGCTTCTCTGTATGAGCATGTTTTACACTGCAAGGTAATCCTAAACTCTCTATTGATCATGGACCAAAGTGTTAATCTTAATTTAACTTCATGGAATTGCAGAGGTCTACAAAATTTAAAAAAACTTAAACAAGTTATGAATAAAATAAAGGACATGGGTTCAAGAATTGTGTTTTTACAAGAAACTCATCTGATAGAGGAGGATGTTAAAAGAATTAGGAGTAGATGGCAGGGAAGTGTATTCACCTCTTCATTTTCATCCCGAGCCAGGGGAGTTATGACTCTCATACATAAATCAGTTCCTTTTCAGGTGAAAAATGTAATTGGAGACAAATTTGGAAGATATGTAATCATTCAAGGTTCTTTGCTATTAGAAAATATAAATCTTGTGAACTTATATGGTCCCAATATAGATGATCAGAAGTTCTTTGCTAATTTATTTCTCATCTTATCATCACTTACAGGGCAACATATAATAGCAGGGGTTTTTAATTGTACATTGAATCCAGGTGTGGATAGATCAACAGGACTGGATTGTACGCACATTGGATGTAGGATGACTATTAATCATTTTATGAAAGAATTGAGATTGTTAGATATATGGAGAGAAATGAAACCACAAGTTAAAGCCTATTCTTGTTATTCCAGTACCTACAAGACATTCTCACGTATTGATTATTTTTTGATTTCCACAGAATTAAGGTCCAAGATTCAAAACTGCTTTTATGATAACATCGTGATTTCTGATCATGCACCCTGTTGTCTAATATATGTAGATAAAAAATTGACAAAGGAATCAGGTAGATGGCAATTTCAGCATAAATGGCTTCAGGATGAGGAATTTGTCAAGTACATAGAAAAACAGATAGACGAGTTCTTTGACATCAATACTACACAAACATCAGCATGTGTAAAGTGGGAGGCTTTCAAAGCTTTTATTAGGGGACATATTATTAGTTATACAGGATCAAAATCTAAGAAGACTCGAGAGGAGAGAGCTAAATTGGAACATAAAATAAAAAGTCTTCAGGAAAAAGTGTATGCAGGAAGAGACCCAAGGTTGGAGAATGAATTACTGATTTTGAGAGCTGAATACGACAAAAAATCAGCGAATAGAGCTGCCTCGAGTCTTCTAAGATTGAAACAATCTTTTTATGAACAAGGTGAAAAATCAGGAAAATTATTAGCATGGCAGATTAAACAATTGGAAATTAAAACACCAATTACCAGTATTATAAGTAACGGACAGGTAGTTATAGATCCTTTAGAAATTAATAGAGCCTTTAGTGATTACTATGAAAAATTATATGATACCAAAAATGAACCTGATTTAACAAAACTAAATGGGTTTTTGAACGAACTATCTATACCGTGTATTCCAAATGAAAACAGGGAGATATTGGAGTCTAAAATTAGTCAAGAAGAAGTTGGGCTAGCCATTGATAATATGAAATCAGGAAAAAGTGCAGGACCAGATGGTCTTCCAGTTGACCTTTATAAAAAATTTAAGAATAAATTAATAAAACCTTTTTTGGAAATGGTTTTAGAAGCATTTCAAAATAATAATTTACCATCATACATAAATAATGCCTTAATTATACTGCTGCCAAAACCAGGTAAGCCCTCTAATAAATGTGAAAATATGAGACCAATAAGCCTATTAAACGCCGACCTTAAGATAATCTGTAAAATTTTAGCAAGACGAATACAAGAAATTTTACCAAATATTATTAATCGAGATCAGAATGGCTTTATAAAGGGTAGACAAGGCTTCCATAATGTAAGAAGACTATTTAATATTATTTATTTTAATAAAGAAGCACCGGATACAGCTCTCCTATCATTGGACGCCGAAAAGGCCTTTGATAGAGTTGAATGGCCCTTTCTTTTTGAAGTCCTACAAAGGTTTGGACTTGGAAATAATTTCATAAAATGGGTTCAAATAATATACAATAATGCTACAGCAGAAATCCTAACAAATAACAATATTTCAAAACCAATAAAAATCAATAGAGGATGTCGACAAGGCTGTCCACTTTCACCTTTACTGTTTACTATGGCAATTGAACCTTTAGCGATAGCGATACGTTTACATTCACAAATATATGGAATTAAAGTTGGACCAACAGAACATAAAATCTCCCTGTACGCCGATGATATAATTTTGTTTATGTCGAATCTAAAAAAATCAATTCCAACCTTGTTGAATTTAATAAAGAATTTTGGGGAAATATCAGGATATAAAATAAATAAAACTAAATCTTCAATATTAATGCTAAATGAGACCCAGAGAAATTACCCAGCCCCTGAGGTAAATCAATTCAATGTTGTAAATCAGTTTAAATATTTAGGAATCCAAATTATGCCTAAGCTAGAATCAGTCGCCAGTGTCAACTATGAAGCCTTAATGTCAGATATCAATGAGTTAACTCAGAGATGGATGTCACTACCAATGTCGATGATCGGGAGAATCAATATACTTAAAAGTAATATTTTACCTAAAATACTTTATTTATTTCAATACATTCCCTTATCACCACCTTTAGATCTATTCTCAAGAATAAAAAAAAAGTTAGTGGAATTTATATGGAACAACAGGAGGGCTAGATTACGTTTGTCTTTATTATATTTACCATTTGATCGTGGAGGTCTGAAATGTCCAAATTTTATGTTGTATTATTGGTCGGCACAACTGAGGTCTATGACATATTATTTTTCATCAAATGATCTCCCTCACTGGACTGAAATGGAATCATACAATTTACCTTTACCTCTTCCCATATTCATATACTCAGATTCGGCAAAAAAATTACAAAAACAAGTTAAAAATCCATTTGTAAAGCATATGATCAAAATATGGTGTGAAGCTAAAAACTATTTAAAAGAACCACAGTTATTGTCACCATTTAGCCCAATATGGGGTAATCAATATTTTAAACCAGGGAGAGCGGACGCTGTATTTAAAGTATGGAATTTAAAGGGATACAAAAGATTCAGGATTTATATTTGCCATGTGCAGACAACATAATGTCTTTTGAAGAGCTGAGGATCAAATTTAATCTCAATAGAACACATTTTTTTTAATATCTTCAACTTAGAAACTTTATTCGATCAAATCAAAATAAAGCTCTCACTCGACCTATTTATTCATCCTTGGAAAAAATGATGATGAAAGATAGTAAAAGAAAGGGTATTATTTCAGAGTTTTATAACTCATTGACACTATCTTCAAGTGAAAATTCACTGAAAAGATTAAACTACTGGAAAGAAGATCTGCAAATTGAAATTTCAGAGGAACAATGGGAATTGGCTTGTACAGAAGCTCAAACCAAATCAATAAATGCACGCCTTAAATTGATACATTTCAAATGGTTAATGCGGATGTATGTTACACCGGAGGAGTTAAATAGATATAACAAAAATATACCAGATACATGCACAAAATGCATGGAAAGTAAAGGAACCCTATTTCATTGTTTATGGGAATGTAGATTAATAAGAATGTTTTGGGAGGAGGTGAGGGTAACAATTGAAAAAATAATCTCAAAACAAATCATATTGAATCCTAAACTGTTTTTGTTGGGTCTGTACCCAGAAAAGCATAATTTCAATAAAAGTGAAAGAACATTCATAGACCTCAGTTTGCTTAATGCCAAAAAATGTATTGCACTATTATGGAAAAAGACTCATAGACCAGATGTGACTCAGTGGTTAAGACAGATGTTAACAAACCTTCCATTAGAAAGAATAACATATATACTGAAATCAAAGGAAATTGTGTTTGAGAATATATGGAGACCTTTTATTGATTATGTAAAAAATTTAAACATAACTCTTGAAGAAGAAGGTGAATGATGTGTGTGGACCTTGTAAATTCCAAACTGGTGAACATAATATGTATACTAATGTATTGGATTGTCTAGACTAAACAGAGGAGCATTGTTGAAGACTTGATTTTGTTGGTGGTTGTTGGTGTTTTTAGGGCATTTTTTTTTTTTTTTTTTTTTGTAGTACTTTAGTGTTAGTGTTTGTTTGTATCATGTTTGTTAAAAAAAAAGGTTCAATAAAGATATTGTGGAAAAAAAAAAATCCTAAACTAACAGGCAGTACCTGAGTAAAGTTGGCTCACTCAACTTTCCTGAAATAATGAAAAAACAAACAAACAGTGCAGCTGGTTGGTGCGACATTTATGCTGGAAAAGTGTTGTTTGCACTCTCCTGTTAATGAGATATTTATGATATCTGTGTTTAAAACCAAAACAGAGAAAAACAGTACCAGCAGTTAGTGCTCCAAGAACAATTTGCATCTTCCTTGCCATTAAAAAAATAGTTTGTTGTTAATACTGTTTTTTTAATCCAAGTGGCTGCACTGTGACCTCAGATGACCTTTATTAACTGCTAATGTATCAAAAATGAAAACCGTGCAAATAACTATGTTAATGGCACAAATCAGCACAAATGTTGCACTGCTTTTGTTGAAACTGGACACCGTGGCAAAGCCGCTTCATGCTCCCGAGTGACCTTTATTATAATTCTCAACATTTCAAAAATGGAGACAGTCCAAATGTAGCACTAAGCAGTGGCACTTTTTCTTCCCCACTATTTCAAGAAAGTGGCTGAGCCTACTTCACTCACATGCTTTAACTGTGTACATTATATACTAATTAAGCAAAAATCTTCTATTGTGCAATACAAAAAAAAAAGCCACCACCAAAAACTGCCCCCATCCACACAAGCACAAATAACACAAGGGCTATCACAGACATGGAATTAAACTTACCTCTAGATTAGCCTTGCAAGGGTCCATATTTGGACCCCAGTTCCATTGCGACAGTATTTGGTAAAAACAAAACAGTGACACAAATTAAAAATGTGGCCACATGAGGTGCTGAATGGCATGCATTGACTGCTGAGGGGTAAAAGCAATGATTCTAAAATAAAGAGAATGCCTTATTTT
Organism: Pholidichthys leucotaenia; assembly: GCA_020510985.1. Taxonomy (NCBI): domain Eukaryota; kingdom Metazoa; phylum Chordata; class Actinopteri; order Cichliformes; family Pholidichthyidae; genus Pholidichthys; species Pholidichthys leucotaenia. The sequence continues at coordinate 401,506,793 of CM035836.1, forward strand.
TCAAATTTAAGAGAAATAAACCTCTTTTTGGGCAATGAGGGCAACAAGTCAAACATGCACAAAGCAAAGGTGGCAGACTGTGTCTGCCTTGGGTCCAATAGGTGGCATGACAAAATGATGGGGATCAAAGATCAGATACAGAGATGAAAGGCAGCTTTGTAGTCTGAAAGCATGTCTGTCATCAAGAATGTTTGTTCTTTATTTAAAAGGCACCTACAGTGGATAGAAAAATTCTACACACCCCAGTTCAAATGCCAGGTTTTTATGATGTAAAACAAAAAAAATGAGACCAAGATAAATCATTTCAAAACTTTCCACCATTATTGTGACCTATAACCTGTACAACCCAATTGAAAAACAAACTGAAATCTTTTAAGGGGAAAAATAAAAAAACGTACAAAACTTGGTTGCATAAATATGCGCACGCTATTATAACTGGAGATGTGGCTGTGTTCAGAATTAACCAATGTTCCTCCAAAACTGATGAAAAGATGAGAAGAAAACTAGTCAGGGAGGTTGCCAAGAGGCCGACAGCAACACTGAAGGAGCTGCAGGAATTTCTGGCAAGTACTGGTTGTTTAGTACATGTGACGACAATCTCCTGGCTAGGGTGGCAAGACAGAAGCCTTATGAAGAAAAACATCTAAACATGACTACATTTTGCAAAAACACATTTGAAATCTCCCAAACGCATGTGGGAAAATGTGTTATGGTACAATGAAACCAAGGTTGAACTTTTTGGTCATAATTCCAAAAGGTATATTTGGTGCAAACAACACTGCTCATCACCAGAAGAACACCATACCTACAGTGAAGCATGGTGGTGGCAGCATCATGCTTTGGGACCGTTTTTCTTCAGCTGGAACCTGGGCCTTAGTCAAGGTGCAGGGAATTATGAACAGTTCCAAATATCAGTCAATGTTGGCGCAAAACCTTAAGGCTTATGCTAGAAAGATAAGATAAGATAAGCCTTTATTAGTCCCACAATGGGGAAATTCCAAGATTGCAACAGCACAGGGCTAGCAACACTCAGAGCAATAATTAAGAAGATAAGAAAATAAGAGCAGTGAATATACATATGTACACATAAATATATATACACAGTGTGGAGCTTCCTCTTAGATGAAGAGGAACTTCATCTTTCAGCACGACAATGACCCAAAGCACACATCCAAATCAACAAAAGAATGGCTTCATCAGAAGAAGATTAAGGTTTTGGAATAACCCAGCCACAGTCCAGATCTGAATTCGATCAAACATCTGTGGGGTGATCTGAAGAGGGCTGTGCACAGGGGATGCCCTTGCAATCTGACAGATTTGGAGCATTTTTGCGAAGAAGAGTGGCCAAATATTGCCACATCAAGATGTGCCCCACTGACAGACTCCTACCCAAAAAGACTGAGTGCTGTAATAAAAGCCAAAGGTGCTGCAACAAAGTATTAGTTTAAAGGGCTGATGACACAATTTTGACATTTTTTAGGATGTTGTGTAAACCCAAAAGTCATTGTCGATGATCAATATAACATTTACAACCGCGCCTACATAAACTAGTTATCATCAAAAAAACAGCAGCCGCTGACTGGACTGTGGTGCCGCCCACCGAATTAAGGGCGGCACTTCCATGACGTAAGCGGGAGAACGGACTCCGGTGTTGTTGACTGGAATGACAGCAGCTTTGTAGCTCACGGTTTCTCTGGTTTCTTGTTTTAATTTTATGGCTGTGCCTTCGCGTTGTGTCGCAGGCTTAGATAAACAGCAAACCGTGAAAGACCACATCCCGCGCTTCAGCTCCAACTGTTATAAGTCTCCTTGTGCGCTTTTATGCAGGAGGACTGGAGGAGGGGAAGGATTAATGGATTTACGCACAGCTTTGACCTACTTTCTGTGATCCCATGCTGACATCTCGCTGGTCCGGTCACGTCCCCTCTCTCATTATCACCAGCTGATTCAAACTCTCGCTGATCATGTTTCCCGGTTCTCGCCAAGGTGCTTCTAATCACACCAGCAGTAGTGCGTGTATTTCACGGCCGTTTGCCAGTCATGCACTGATGGTCCATAGTATTGTCATCTGTGCTGTTTGTCTGCTGGTATTTTCAGCACTCTCACGACGCACTAGTCACTCCATTTTCACCATGGCTCTCGTGCGTCCTTGAAGTGATGTCAGCTGTGGGGCGCACCTGTGGCAAACACGTCTCCTCTCATTCATTTGCTGGGCGATGCCGGCCCCCTAACGCCATCAGCAAGTATGTCTGTGTTTCTTGTACGTCTTCACCTTGCAGGGAACTGTCTGTCTTTCTGTATTAAATGTGCTGTGGTGAACCCTGCACGCAAATCCTCGTTATTTCATCCTCCCTCTCCCTGCCCTGCGTAAGAGTGCACGGAGGGTCGTGATGAATGGATTTACGCGCAGAATTCACCACAGCACATGTATTGAACATAAGAACGATGACAACAGTTCCCAAAACTGCACGGTGGCGCAGTGGTTTAGCACTGTGACAGCACAGTTTTATCCTCGGCCGGGGGATCGCGGGGATCATGAGATCGTGGGTTCGATCCCAGCCCTCGACCAACAGTGAGCTGTGTGGAGTTTGCATGTTCTCCCCGTGTTGCGCGGGTTTACTCCGGGATTTCTGCGGTTTCCTCCCGCACATCAAAAACATGTAGGTTTAGGGCGCTCGCGCATGCAGCGACCAGCAGCCAGTGGCTCGTCACCAGCCTGCAAACCAAGTCTACCTACGGGTACAAATAAGTAACAAAACAAAAAAAAAAAAAAAGAAAAAAAAAAAAAAGTGAAGACCCACAAAAATAAGCAGAAACACCCACAGTTGGCGTTCGGGGCCGACATCGCCCAGCAAACATGGAGAGGAGACATGTTAACCACGGTTGCGCCCCAGGGCCGACATCGCTTCAGGAGGCGCAACAGAACCACGGCTGTGTGGAGTGGCTAATACATCGTGAAAGCGCTGGCAACATTGGCTGGCTGACAACATGGCAGATGATGCACACAAACCATGAACAGCTGACTGTCAAAGAGAGAGGGCGCGTGTGTTCAGACTGGCAAATCTTGGACAGTGCCCACCTGAAAGTGGCTCAAAACACACATAAAACACATGTACAAAACAAAAACAGCAAGAACTCAAAACATAATCCATAATAAACCCGATGCCTGAGCCACAGAGAATACACTGTTATGATTTTATTGAAAAATTGGATTTAAATAAATTATATTTATGAACAAATAATTTGTTGCAATATCTGTAACAGAAGAATAACACTGGCGTTCCCCTGCCATGTGTTTGTCGCTGCTGCTGTGGCAGGCATGTGTGCCTCTCCACCGTCACTCCCTAAGTGTGACTGGCTTGGCACAATGCCCGCTTGGCACGGCTCAAACCTATACGGTCTGATGCCCCCAGATTCTATATTATCATCCCATTCTTCGGAACTATAATCATCTGAAGATTGGACAACACAAACCAATTCCAGACTACATGTGCTGGAACCATCATGGATGTTTTCAACCGCTTCCATCCTGTGGGTACAATGGGCAGCCAAGCGCTGTGTTCTCCTGATGACGTGACTACATGGCAGCGGGGTTTTCCAGCCACTGACGTAATTGGTGACATGGCGCTCATGAAAACGTCGGATATTTGCGTGAAAAAAAAAGCCTGTTTGACTTAGAACTGCACAGACCAACCTATTTTGTCATATTGTATTGTGTTGAAAAATTAGAGGAAGTCAAAAACGTGTCATCAGCACTTTAAGGGTGTGCATATTTATGCAACCAGGTTATTGTAAGTTTTTTTTTTTTTTTTTCCCCCAATTGGGTTGTACAGGTTATAGGTTACATTAATGGTGGAAAAAGTTTTGAAATGATTTATCTTGGTCCAATTTTTTTACATCACAAAAACCTGGCATTTGAACAGGGGTGTGGAGACTTTTTATATCCACTGTAAATAAAACAATGCAACAGTGGTGGACCCTCAGGGCCAGCAAGGCCTTCTCTGCTGGCCTAAACACTATCAGAATTACATTTACAACCTACATTCTTATATTTTTTCCATGAGGATGTATTAAATTATTCCCAATAGTCTATTCTCTTCATTTTGTAGTTTTTCTCTTGGTTGCACTCCTTCCAGTAGTGTAATGTATACTAGATTTTTTTGTCCAATCATATTTCAGCCATCTGTGTTGCCAGGGTCAAGCAAATCTGCCTTGGGCCTTCAGGAATTAACAGTATGGCTCTGTAAGTTAAATTAAAGGTCGGCCAACCCTGAAGCTAGCAGGCCAGTCTAAGCCGGGGAAAGGATTTGTCTGTTGTTTCCATATTAACAACGAGTGGTATCCTTGGATTACAGCCTCCGAGGAGTGCTGCAAATTATTTTGCTGGGAAACCCTGTTGTTTGCAACTGATCAAGTAGATACTTGGAGCCAGACAGGGTTTGCAAACATGAGCTCTGTCACACCATGTTGATTTAAGCAGCATTCGCCAAACGTATAAAAATTGGTCTAAAACGCTGGGATACGCCGAAATTTTCACTTTTGGCTGTATGCATCGCGTATCCATAATGACTTGGACATATAATTAAGTAATAGTAACTTAAACCAATTAATGTTTAGCGTTGTGCCGACATTCACAACTTATGCGCAACAACAGTCTAACTTTTGCATAGCGTAGTCATGCCAAACTGCCGTTGCCTCCTGATGCAGGAATCCTAGGTGTGGGAGAGATTATCTCTGTTAAACCCAGATGATTCTCCCCTCCAGAGACCATAGCGGGGGGCGTGATCGACCTGGCAGAGAAATCTGTCAGGTCAGTCGTGCTTAAAACAGCTGATGTGACACGTCAGGAACATCAGATAACAGTTGTCACAACCTGGCTCAAAGGTAATGAACTGATGGCGATAAAAAAGTTTATTTTCAATAAAGTGAAAAAAATAAAACCAAGATAATACATGGAGTGTGCTTTTGCTGGGAGGCACAGCAAACAGCAAAGAAAACAGCTCTGCACTTCAGGCGATCAGCTGATTGGATCCTCCTCCTGTGGTCTGAAATTTTGGCATATCTATCAGAACAACACAGGACAGCTGATCGTATAGACTTCAGTTAAATGTAAAACACCCTAACAGACCCCATTATACGAATAAGCGTGTGTTTAGCTCTGTGTGTGTGCGTACACTCACGCACGCTCTGTATGGGTACTCTGTATGGGTTTTTCCTGTGAACCAACGCTGCAACTATGTCATTTGCTCCGCGAATGTGGGATGTATCAGCCATACGCTGGACATGTCAGAAAATTTTCAGCATGCTAAAAATTTATTTTCAGAGGAGCTCGGCAAACCACGCCATAACGTGCTTCAGCATGCTTTTAAACTAAGACAAAACTTAGCCATAACTGATTTGACGTACTCCAGCGTATTCTCCAGATTATTCCTATGTTTTGGCTGCCTAAATCATCTAGGTGTGACAGGGCCTTAACCAAGGCAGCAGAAGATACCAAAGCATAGCCGCCAGCTGGACAAGCAACAGTACTTTTCAACCTTTGGGGAAATGAAGCGTGAATCTGCAGCTCAACGAACAGGGAAATGGAGCAATACAATGAAAAGGAAAAGATTTTTAAAACTATAATTTTATAGTTAGTTATCTTTAACATGCTTTGTGTGGATGGCCCTATAGGTTATTTTTATGATGCTTGGGATGAATGGCACTTAAATTGGGTAATCACCACTGAAGGCCTAGTTGTAAAATACACAGTCCGCCAATGCAATGATCACTTGCTGCTTAGTTTCACCAGCTCTGTCGCAAGTACATCTGCACAAGAGATGAAACCTAAAATCTAAAAATGCATCTTCTGTAATAGTTAACATCAAGGCCAATGATCCCTGTGTTGACTACAGTAACAATGAATAGATAAATGTGAAGGACGAACGCCTTCAGAGGATGTGGGGCCACAAAGGCTGACAACAAAGTTTATGCTGCTCTGATTTACAGTCACCATCAATTGCAGCCTCAGAGAGGAAAGGGTGCTCTCAAGACAAATAGGCATCCACACCTTTGGAGCAGAAGGCCACCTCTTGTTTTGTTCCCCATCTGGTTTGCAACAACATCATTACAACAACATTATAATTCATGTCACACCAACAGACCATTTAGCATAAATAGAAATAATAACCAGGGGTGCACGGTGTGTGTGTCTGTGTATGGGGGGGGGGGGGGGGGGGGGGTTAACAAAAGACATTACTGCCCCAGGAAGACACTGCTGTTTCTACATATCCTAGCTCATTTTGTTCAAATCATACTGTACTCTATGCATGATATGCAATAACCTAATTTTAACTTTCTAGCAGCACTTAAAGGTGTTCTGCATTGTATTTTCAATAAACAAATACAAAAAATAATACATCAACAAAGTGCTTAAAACGGTGCAGAATTATAGCCTTTATATTCTTCAAAAATACACTGATGAAAAATACTCAAATTTTTTTCATTACAATCATAATATTTACATAGATGCAGTTGGATGATGATAATAATCACAATAATAATGGATTAGATTTATATGGCGCTTTACATATCAAGTGACTTCTCAAAGCGCTTACAGTGAGTCCATTATTCATTCACCCCAGACAGACATTGATGGTGATAAGCTACTTCTGTAGCCACAGCTGCCCTGGGGCAGACTGACAGAAACATGGCTGCCAATCCATGCCAACGGCCTCAACGGCCACTACCGAGCATTTATACACATTCAAACCCAGTGTCCTGGACACTGGAGGCAAGGTGGGGAAAGTGTCTTGCCCAGGGACACAACGGCAGGATGACTGGGGAGAGCAGGATTCGAACCGCCAACCCTCCGGTTATTGGACAACCCACTCTACCTCCAGCCACTTGCCAGCCACGAAAACTACGGTGGCTGGTAAGGATGTCACAGCCAATAGCGTAATTAGGCTGCTTTCATGTTTCGTTGCCTCATATTAAATTCATACCACAAAGAATCCTCACTTAACATACTGTATCTGGCTGGACCAACCAGTTGGGGCAAGAGTAAAGTTACATGTCTAGGTGTCTGTTGATGGAAGGTCCCCATGCTCCCTCTGCATCAGGGATCTGTCAGGAGTGTGAATGGGACATAACCAGATGAGAGTCACAGGGCGGAATCACAAATTGATTGACAGAGTGTAAGCCATGGAGAGAAGAAGAGATATTTTTGATCGCTCTATTGCACTTGAGGTACAAAAATTATAGAAGATGTTGCCATGTGTGTGCACTCTGCTCCCTGTGAACTGCTCTGCTCCCCCTGACCTGACGCTATGAGTGGGAATCGTGAGGGGCGTCATAATAGGATATGTATCGTGATACTTGGGTCACAATGCAATACTATCACAATACTATGATTCCTTGTACCCTCTTTCCACAGGGGTGGAGATCATTGAGAGATCTAGCCAAATACTGATCTATCAATGAACTTCAGTGATCTCCACAATCGCCATGGTCTTCTCAAACTTTTGACTCACTTCAAAACACACAAGGATCTCCTAAACAATCACAAAGATCAAACATTGGTCCAATCTCTCTTAATAAAAGTTGTACCTGTGTTTAGAGAATGGCGTATCAATGCAAGTGTCAAGTATTGTGACACTACACTGAATTAGTCTTCGTCCCACACCTAGCACCATCTAATGGACTAAAAAGTCAACTGGTTTTTATTACTCTGGTACCTAAATAAGTAAGTTTGTATTTGTAAAATGTAATCAAATGTAATAAAGTATCACAATGCTGTGTCTCTGAATCAATATAGTATCACCACCATAACGTATCACGATACTAGGATCCATCGATTGCCATTGTTATCTCTATCAACTTTAAAAAAGATGACTGAAAGCCTGATAAATGAAAGAAAAAAAAACACTAACAAAGCAAAAGACATTTTTGGAAGCAGCAATGTGTCTTGAAAATTATAACCAGGACTTGACATTAACACTTACCAATGGTGGGTAGATTTCAGCAGTGGCCAGTAAGACGGTCACTTCCATTAGCCACTTTGGTGGTTTGTTGTTTTCTCAAATGGCATCTAAATTATTAAACCAATCGCAATGTGAGACTACAAAACTACAACTCCCATAAGCACTATCTGCACACAGTGTGTGCTCAGTGGTCCACTGTCATTGTGGACAGAATCGGGCTCTGCTGCTGGCCCAGTAAAGCAGAAGCCACAGATGGTCTCCTCTGCAGGTCGGTCTCCCATGCTGCCACAGTTCACACTGCAGCCCGATGGGAAGAAATTCATTGGTGGGTGGCGAGTTCTTGAGCTAGAGCAGAGCCAGACTCCATCCACGACGAGTTCATTTTGCAGCCAGTCTGGAGAAATGGCAGAGAGACACCGGCAAAACACACCTGGGGCTGCAACTAACGATTATTTTGGTCTTCGACTAATCTAACAAATTTTTTTTTTTTGATAAGTCAACTAATCACAATTATTTCTCTCATGGCCGCCATCTCTGCTTCCTGTTGGCACAGTTCCTATTCAGGGCTCCAGGTCATGTTTTACTTCACCTGCACTGTTTTATCACACTGCAGTGTACAACGAGTACAATTCATGTATCTATGTGGATCATCATCTATTCATCTATGATGAAGTCATTTAGGCAGTTTTACTTTGCATGGGCAATCCCTTTTTCTTTTATGCTGTGTGTGTTTCTGTCGTTTTGGTCGTCTACTGTTATGCTGCTGTTGCACTGCAATTTCCCAATTTGGGATCAATAAAGTACATCTATCTATCTACAGTATCTCACAAAAGTGAGTACACCTCTCACATTTTTGTTATTTTATATCTTTTCATGGGACAACACTGAGAATATGACAATTTGATACAATGTAAAGTAGTCAGTGTACAGCTTGTTTAACCCCTTGCAGTCTGGTCAATTTCCCTAAAAACGCCTAAAAATAACGTAGCCTGGGTGTTTTTTTGGATACAAATGCTTGCAAATAACACACAGCTTCAGATACAGGCTCGAAAATGCAACAGAAATGTAGAACCAAGTGTTATCCAGCTGAGGTCAAAATTTTGTAATAATACCACAAAAAATGAATATATTACACAGCTTTTTCCTCAGGTTGTTCCCAGGCGTTTTTGAACTGTGCCAAATTGTGCCAAATGGCACAGTTTGGAAAAACGTCTGTAACTTTTGAATGATTCAATATAGAAGCTTGATCTTGGGCTCTAATGAAAGGTGAAGGGCTGTGTATGTGTGTGTGTGTGTGGGGGGGTTGTTTATTCATTCATTCATGAATGAATGAACAAACAAGCCCCCACACACAAAGAAGCATGCCACGTAAAAAATGTGTGGCTTTTTTTTTTTTTTTTTTACAAGAAAAAATAACCTACAGTGCACTAAAAATTATACAAAAATATCTGTAATGTAGAGGATAACAACTCCCACCCCCCCACCCCCCGCTACAGAGGACGGACACTGCCCATCGCTACATGACGGACCGCGGTGATGGTGCACCGCGGTCTACTACGCACAGTTGTACAAAAATATCTGCAATAATATCTGCAATCCGCTACAGAAGAGTAGCGGGGGGGGGCGTTCACGGTCTGGACGTGGCGCACGGGTCGCCGCGGTCCGTCATGTAGCGATGACGCACAGTTGTAATTTACCAATCGGTCAAAAGTCATTGTGATTACAATTTTCAGGGATAAAGAATAATTTAGCTTATAACACTTACCTGTCCACAACAGCAGTGTCGCTGGCGAACTTCTCTTCTTCATTGTCAGACGAACATGACGCTGGTCCTCTTGTTACGGACTCGTGGTTCTGGTCACACGACCCGGTCAAACCATAATTCCATTATTGCGGTTTTGCGCTTCCATGATTGCGGTTTTGGCAAATGATTTTTCAAAACAAATAAGAACAGTAGTAAGAAAAAAGACTGGCGAACACGTGTGTGTCACCCAGCGGCTTACACAAAACAGATTTTACGCACGGGACGTACGCTTTCAATTGTTGAAGTTCTCTGCTTCAATTGGCTCGCTGTATTCGCAGCCGTTGGTAGGCGGGTCCTTCTTGCTAGGTTTTCAGTCATTGGTTCTTCAAGGTTTCAGAAACCCAATTCAAGGCTCTTATTAGTCGAATGAGAGGTCAATCAAATCTAAACCAATCAAAGCACTCCTTTGGTTTTCTGTTCGCAGCTGTGTCTGTAGTGGAAAAACGGAAATGCAGTTTTTTTTTTCCAGTGCACCCTAGGACGCACAGTGGGCGTCCTAGGGTGCCCTTGTGCGCCCTAGGACGCAGAGACGTGACCGCCCGCGGTATCCCGGAGTGCAAGAGGTTAACAGTGTAAATTTCCTGTCCCCTCAAAATAACTCAACACAGCCATTAATGTCTAAACCGCTGGCAACAAAAGTGAGTACACCACTAAGTGAAAATGTCCAAATTCTGCCCAAAGTGTCAATATTTTGTGTGGCTACCATTATTTTCCAGCACTGCCTTAACTCTCTTGGGCACGGAGTTCACCAGAGCTTCACAGGTTCCCACTGGAATCCTCTTCCACTCCTCCATGACAACATCACGGAGCTGGTGGATGTCAAAGACCTTGTGCTCCTCCACTTTCAGTTTGAGGATGCCCCACAGATGCTCAATAGGGTTTAGGACTGGAGACATGCTTGGCCAGTCCACCACCTGTACCCTCAGTTTCTTTAGCAAGGCAGTGCTCATCCTGGAGGGGTGTTTGGGGTTGTTATCATGTTGGAATACTGTCCTGTGGCCCAGTTTCCAAAGGGAGAGGATCATGCTCTGCTTCAGTATGTCACAGTACATGTTGGCATTCATGCTTCCTTCAATGAACAGTACCTCCCAAGTGCTCCCAAGTGCATGAGTGTGAGCAGCACTCATGCAGCCCCAAACCATGAAGCTCCCACCACCATGCTTGACTGTAGGCAAGACACACTTGTCTTTGTACTCCTCACCTGGGTGCCAACACACACACTTGACATCATCTGAACCAAATAGGTTTATGTCTCATCAGACCACAGGACATGGTTCCAGTAACCCATGTCCTTAGTTTGCTTGTCTTCAGCAAACTGTTTGTGGGCTTTCTTGTGCATCATCTTTAAAAGGGGCTTCCTTCTGGGACAACAGCCATGCAGACCAATTTGATGCAGTGTGCGGCATATGGTCTGAGCACTGACAGGCTGACCCCCCACCCCTTCAACCTCTGTAGCAATGCTGGTAGCACTATTTATTTTCAAAAGACGACCTCTGGATATGACGCTGAGCATGTGCACTCAACTTCTTTGGTCAACCATGACGAGGCTTGTTCTGAGTGGAACCTGTCCTGTTAAACTGCTGTATGGTCTTGGCCACCATGCTGGAGCTCAGTTTCAGGGTGTTGGCAATCTTCTTGTAGCCTAGGCCATCTTTATGTAGAGCAACAATTCTTTTTTCCGATCCTCAGAGAGTTCTTTGCCATGAGATGCCATGTTGAACTTCCAGTGACCAATATGAGAGGGAGTGTGAGAGCGATAACACCAAATTTAACACACCTGCTCCCCATTCACACCTGAGACCTTGTAACACTAACGAGTCACATGACACCGGGGAGGGAAAATATCTAATTGGGCACAATTTGGACATTTTCATTTAGGGGTGTACTCACTTTTGTTGCCAGCGGTTTAGACATTAATGGGTGTGTGTTAGAGTTATTTTGAGGGGACAGCAAATTTACACTGTTATACAAGCTGTACACTGATTACATTGTATCAAAGTGCCATATCTTCAGTGTTGTCCCATGAAAAGATATAATACTTACAAAAATGTGAGGGGTGTACTCACTTTTGTAAGATACCATACCTAGCTACCTACCTACCTTTTTCTTCTTTTAGATTTGATTGGCGGTTGGCAACCAGCTTACAGGTGCATTACCGCCACGTACTTCACTCAGTAAACATCACTCTATATACCTACCAGTTTAAGCCTGCACGCCTGTGAATATCACTTTGTTGTCAGTCTCTTCCTTAACCTGTTGAACTCTGTTCAACTTCCCTAAAAACGCCTAAAAATAACATGCCCAAAGTAAATCAAAAGCTGTTCTTCAACCCTTTGCAGCATCTTCATGGGGTTAGTCTCATTTAAAAGACTAGAAAAGCACTCGGAGAGCGCAGACCTTCGCCAAGCGCAACAGTTCCCCCCATACAGTGTTTGTGTGTACGTTTTCAGAGTCGTTGACCGTGAAAACATATGACTAGCAATTGGATTCACAATGATTATTTGTTCATTTGACAGGGACAGTGCAATAAACATAGACAATCAATCAATGACAATCAATCTGATAGTGATAGGATTAGTGGTTCAGTAGTAAAAGCATTGCCTCCTTGGCGGAGGTAATAAACTGAAGTGTTGCTGTTGTGTCCATGTCCTCCACGGACAGATGCAGATTGGGTAGACAGGTTGCCGTGGGTTTTATATTAAATTATTGGGGTTGCGCTCCGCGGCAAAACAGAATTTAGAATCTTCCCCGGCAGAGAGCTCGTTTTTGCGCAGCGCCTATGGCTGGCCGGTGAATTTCTGCCAAATGCGCAGCGCCTATGGCTGGCCGGGGAATTTCTGCCAAATATTCCGACGGCGGACAGCTGCCCGTGTCAGGTTTTGCAGCTGCGCGCAAACACAGGCACGCTGGCGGGCCCAGGCCACCACTGTTTTCCGCGTGCTTTTGTGCCTAAAACGTTGAAGAACGCGGAGTTTGTGTTGGTCAGACACGACAACCAGCACCCTCCATTGCGCCTGCGCACATGTTGAAAATGGCCGTATGTCACAGTGTTAAAAAATGCTTGAAAAAATTCCTGTATCCAGACGGTGATGCGGATCATCCCCAAAATTTAATCAGTTCTTCCTTGTAGCATTTCCAACAACGCCTGAAAGTTTCATGGAAATCCGTCCAAAAGTTTTTGAGTTACCTTGCTAACCAACAGACAAACAGACAAACACACAGACAAACCCCGGCAAAAACATAACCTCCTCCTGGCCTTTACCCCGGCAAAAACATAACCTCCTCCTGGCCTTTTCGGCCTGGCAGAGGTAAAAACACTCTGAATTTTTTGGCAAAACAGTCATAATCCCTCTAAGTGCTCCTGCCACTGAGTAACAAGAAAGTTCGCCTGGGTGTTTTTTTTAGATACAAATGCTTGCAAATAACATACAGCTGTCAGATACTGGCTGGAAAACACAACAGAAATGTAGAACCAAGTGTTTTCAAGCTCAGGTCAAAATTTTGTAAAAATACCACAAAAAATGAATATATTACACAGCTTTTTTCTCAGGTTGTAACAAGGCTGTGTCTGTACTGGAAGACCGGAAATACAGCTTTTTTTTTTTCAGCGCGCACTGAGACGCACTAAGATGCAGAGACGTGACCGCCTGCGGAATTCACAGAGTTCAAGGGGTTAATATAATGTAGCCTATTATAACAAGTTCCCATAGCTTAATAAAATAATGACCCATCAAACATAAGTTGGAACCTTTAACTTGACAGTTTAATGAGAAGTGTCCGTAGCAACACAATTAAATAATGGATGCTAAAGGGCAGTCTTTTAACCCCCAAAATAAAGTGCAAAAACTCAAATAGCAGCCTCTGCTACTCCATAAAGGGCTGTTGTAATGCTGCATGTTCAAAACAAGCTAGAGTAATATTCAACTCCATGAAAGTAAAAAAAGAAAATAACAAGGTAGTCCCATCCTGTTTGAAACCTTGCTGGGTCTAGAAGTTTAAAAGTTTAATTGGGCTTCAGATGAAAATTAAAATAACTTCCTCCAGTCCAAAATAAATTTACAAACACTTTAAATATCAGTGCAGGAATGTGAGCCTTCACCACACATACAGTGAAATATTTATCAATTCGTTTTCTCCCATTTACTGCAGTTAACATATTAGCCAGCATAACGGAAGCAGCTCATCTGTAAACAACAATCGTCAGAGAGATTATTGTCTGACAGCTGGTAAACTATTTAAACAGCATGTACTAATAGTGTGGTCAGTTTTCTAAAGCTGAGAGAATCGCTCATTGAAAATAACTGTGTCTGACATAGCGTGCAGGAGGCTGGGTACATTAAGCCTGACTAGCTGAGGATGCACCCAATGAATAGCTGCAATATATGAGGTGGGGTTGAAAAGTTCATAGGCTGAAAGGTTCATAGTGGTCAAATTTGACTAAGTGTGGTTTATTTTTCAACAACAGGGATCCAAGCACTCCAACACTGATGGAGGAAGTGTGTGGACCGAAGGGGAGACAATGTTGGAAAAATAAACCACATTTGGTCAAATTTGACCACAATGAACTTTTCAGCCTATGAACTTTTCAATCACCTCTCGTACACACATTTGTGCAATACTACATCATTTTTTACTGTAGAGATGGCAGGTTAATACATCCTTTCCTATGGCATGGAATGATTCTCTCAGTGGAAAAAATAAACATGGTGCCTCTTACCTGACCCTCTCAGGATCCACTTATTAACAATATTTAGTTATTTCTGTATAATCAGTCAATCAATGAGGTTTCTGACACTTTTGACTAATTGGTTTGTCTGTATTTTGGAACCCCCATACTTTCATATGAATAGAAGCTACCAATATTTTCCCATTACTGTGTCAAAAACATCAAACTGATGCAATTTTGCTATTGAAACCAAGACACCGCACAACAAGGAGATTTTAGCTGTAGAATGTGAGACCAGGAGTAGCTGTCAAAATGATCTGGTTCTCACCTTTGCTAGCCCTCACATGTAAATTTCATATTGCTATTTCCTTTACACATGACATTATGATAGCTCAAAAACTGTGTGTGTCAAAAAGTGCTATTTCAACAAACCCACATTTACTTCGAGGGCAACTCAGAAAATGTTTCTAGTATGATGATAAAATTTTGCATGGCTTCATTAATAAAAAACACCAATTTTGATTCTGAGGTGGAGAGCTGGGATAGCCTCACATCTATCTGTCAGGTATTGCCTAGAAATGTTCACTGAAGCAGGGTATGTACAGTATGAAATCAGTTTATTAATGTGTTTAACACATTACTGGGAGAGATTTTATTGTGGGTCTTTCCATTGTCTCCCTTCATGGAAAAGGAGAACTTGTGAGTGAGCTGTGTTGGGTTTGTTGGGGAAACAAAGTGAGTGTGGACAGGACTTTAAAGAGGAAATTGATTATGTGACGAAACATCCAAATACACTGATAACCAGATGCAGCTCACTCCAGATTGATGAACACACTCCAAAATCATTAAAAGCCTTCACTCCTCACTCACTACTGGTGCATCTCAAAATATTAGAATATTGTGAAAAACTTTTTTTTTTGTATTTCAATTTTTTAAAAATGAAATTTTCATATTTTCTATATTCATCACATAAAGTGAGCCATTTTAAAATTTTGGTATTTTTAAATTTTGATGATCATGACTGAGCTCTTTCAATTAAAATTACTGAATAAGTTCAAATTTTTGACTGCAATTAAACGCAAGGGAACTGGGGGGGTGGCATAGCGTGAGTGTGATTAGGCACAATACACAATAACAGTTACTTCTTTCAACACTTACACTTTTTTTTAACCACAGAATAAGTTTTACAACATGTTCAGTTAGCTTGCCATGGCAATCAGTCCTAACCACGTCTCGACAGCGCTGCCTTGAGAGCTTATTGTGTAAAAATCTGAAGGAAGTCAACATGATATTGGCAGTATTTTCCTTATTTTGGAGTGATAATTAAGGTTTTCTGGTGTGAGAGAAGGTAAAACAGTGAGACTCACTCCCAAAGAGTGAGTTGGCAACAATGATGTAGTGTGGCTAACTGTACACAGTATCCTAGCCTAATATGCAATGTTGCCTAAATTTACTAGTCTAGTGGGAAATATTAAAAAAAAAACAACATACTAAACTGCTCATACCCATTTGATTCCAGTGGGCTAATAAAATCGCAAACTCTAATTGTCTTACCCCTTAAAAATAGCTCAGAAGAAGAAGAAGCCATACCTGCCAACTTTTAAAACCTGAAAAGCCTAGTAGCTAGCCGGGGTCCAGGGGCCACAGGCCCCGGTAGGTCCAGGACAAAGTCCTGGTGGGGGGTTCAGGGGGGCGAAGACCCCCGACGCCAAACAAATATTAGCATTAAATCAAGTTAAAATGTGGCTAACTACCTCATATTTCTTCAATAATCATGTTTCCATTTTTCTTACGAAGAACGTAGAAAGTTTGCCGCTGGTGTCACTGGCATTGGCATTCAACTTGTGTTTTTTCGTTCCCACGTGGTCTTTCACATCGCTGATTCCTCCATGTCCGATCGAAAAATCTTGTCTACACAAAGTGCAGTTGGCGTAATTTTCACCCTTTCTTGAGCGAATAATAATTCCTGGAAATGCTTTGGAGTATTCCTCACGAAAAGACTGTAATTTTCATTTGGGTTTCATGCTCATTTGTGATTTTTCTCCGGCAGATTCCATGATGAAAACGTATACAATGCTGACCGAATTCCTTCGCGATTCCAAATAGAAACAATGGCTCCAGGGATGTGATTTGGGGTTGGGGAAATTATCTGAAAATTTAGCAGGGGGTCTGGGGGACGCAGCCCCCCAGCGGGATCAGGGGCAGAGCCCTGGTGGGGCGGCAAGGGGGGAAGCTCCTGGGTTTTTATGATTTTTAAGTACCAGAACCGTGCTTAAATGACATAAAACAAACAGATGAATGCCACTTATTACTGTATAATATTGACTTATGTTCCAAGAAGATGGCATTCCTAAAATATTCCAACAAGCATTTCCCATCACATGCTTTAACACCTGATCAAATCAAAATCAGTTAATTTTATCTATTCCATAATAGAAATAAAATTCCAACATACCATTACTTTTTATAATTTCAGCATTCATTTCAGATCACCAGTTTCAATCTCCATTGAGTCTTTTTGCACAATCACTGATGTAGCCAAGTCTTAGAAATATTCAAAAGTTATGAGTCAATGTCCACTGTGCACTGTCAATTTCAAACTGTTTGGAATCATAAAAGTAATCTAACTAAATTGTTTTGCTATTTTTTTCTCCTCAACATCAATGTCAGGGCGCTGGAGGAATTTTTGGGGATGGTTAACTTTTATAACCGTTTCCTTCCCCGCGCAGCCCAGCTCATACAGCCGTTGTACGCCGCACTCAAGAAACGGAAACCGGCGGACAGAGTCGACTGGACTCCTGAGCGGGAGCAGGCGTTCTCTGAGGTTAAAACAGCTCTGGCGAACGCTGCACTACTGGCGCACCCAGACCCGGTGGCTCGGATAGCGCTCACTACCGAAGCCTCGAACATGGCCATGGGGCCGTCGTGGAGCAATGCGTCGCCGGTTCTTGGCAGCCGCTCACCTTTTTCAGCAGGTCTTTGCACGCCAGTGAGCGTAAATACAGCGTGTTCGACAGAGAGCTACTGGCTCTCCACCAGGCCATACGCCACTTCCAGTTCTGCCTGAAAGGGCGCACCTTAGGCTCAGACCTCTCGCACATGCGCAATACACCTACAGGAACCAGTGCCGATTGCCTTTGTTCTAAATTTAGATACGATTCCTAGCGATCTCGTGTTTGGAATTGCTTTCGTGTGGTTTTTTTTTTTTACGATTTAAAATTTTTGACTGAATTTTTAGTGAAAAAACGTAATTTTGATTAATAAAGCCGTAACCCGGAATGGGGTCTTGAAAACCGGAACCATTACAGCAAAACCGGAACAGTTGGCAGGTATGAGAAGCCAACTTTATTGTCATTCAATCCATACAGCCAATCACGTACAGTAGAACGAAATTACGTTTCTCCCATTTACAATGTTAATCACATCTAGAATCAGAGAGGCCGCTGCCATGCAAGGCACTGCCACAAACAACTTTTTCTTCCCCCCATTCTATTATGCTGAGCACCAAGCTAGAAGACGGAAAGTACCATTTTTATATGGTCTTTGGTATGATCCGGCCGGGGCTTGAACCCACAACCTCCCGGTTGTGGGGCGGATGCTCTATCAACTAGGCCACCACTCTGGTGGTAGCCTATGGACTATATAATAAGATAAGATAAGCCTTTATTAGTCCCACAATGGGGAGATTGCAGTAGTAAAAGGATAGCAGCACTCAGACAATAGTAAATAAGATAATAAGAACTGGTTAGCCAAAGCAGTAAATAAGTATACATATGTACACAGTCATACACACAGTGCACGAGCATTGCAGCTAGATGGTATTAACAGCATTACAGTTTGCTAAAATTACCTGGTAGAATATAAATCCCAGACAGTATATATTTCGCATTTGAAAGTGCAAACTCAATGAACTCAAAATAATAATATTGAGCTTTTGGACACTACTGTTAATTTTCTCGGCACCGTTAATGACGGCGTCATGGTGAGAAAGAAAACCTAACAGATTAATGTTAAAACGCGAATACCTACATGTATTTTGTACTAAATATATCAAATCAATTTTACTGTAATAATAAATAAAAAAAATACCAGAAGTTAATTTATGTTGTGATGTACAGATCTCTTCTTACTGCTCCTTTGGCTGCACATTGCATTATGGGACACGTTGGCTAATGTAGCGACCATCGGTTGTACTTTCAAAACACACCGTGGGATAGTTTGAGTGCACTAAACATTGAATGAAATTATCTTTTAAGATTCTGAACAGCACTATAAAATGTGTGATTCCCTCTATAGGGCACTATGCAGGGAACGAGTGAACATTTCCTAAACAGCGCTCACCTCTAACTGCTAACCGGAAGTTAGTGGTTAGCATGAGGCTAGCTGAAGAGATTCATTCACCGTGGTCTTTCATTTTAATGTCTAATTAAATGTAATCTACGGTCCAAATATCCATATTGTGTGACACCAATACTGCTGCAAACTGATTTGAACATCCACAATTTAATAAATGGCAAACTTGATCTTGTGTTGCGCTAGGCTAGACTGCCCGAGAGGAACAGTTTTTTCTGCGTTTTATAACAGGAAGTGCTATGGAGTATTAATTTGCATTAACGTTTTTTAAATACGTTAGTAGGACTATTGTAATTAATTGCATTAATATTGCCAGCACTAATATATACACATGTATTGTATATAAATAGCTAGGCCTTCTCAAAGTTGAAATAAACACTCATAGCTTGTGACCTCTGACTTTGAATACAACCATGATCCACCCAAGGATCACTGTGTGTGAGATGGGTGACCATCCAGGCAATTGCCTCGGAGCAGCAATAATTTTTGTGAAATCACTTAAGTGCCCAGATCTCGTGATTTTTAACCTTTTTTTTTTTTTTTTGTTACTTATTTGTACCCGTAGGTAGATTTGGTTTGCAGTCTGGTGACAAGCCACCGGCTGCTGGTCGCTGCGTGCGCGAGCGCCCTAAACCTACATGTTTTTGGTGATTTTTAACCTTGCCCAAAATCTGGAAGCAAACCCACTTGAGGATCACTGTACGAGTTTGGTGACCATCCAGGCAATTAACTAGGATTCTTGTGAAACAACATAAAAACAAATAAGACAGCACGTGCAGCACCATGCATTAGTTCAATTCTCCTTCACTAGAATAATCTTATTTAAAAAATATTTTGATATACCCTCTGGTGCAACATAATATCCAGTCCTGGCCAGCACTACAATTGCAATTGCCTGCAATTACTGCAACTGCCTATCATGGTGGATATATGAGAAATACACATTTTTAAAGAAGCTAAAGTGCTGCTATGATCATACAATAGGATGATATGGATGTGTTATAAATATATTTAGCCTTCCTTCAGGCCTTCTTTCAGTGACTATCCCTCATGTGAGACCCTCTAAGCTTTTGCTTCCACAAATCTGTCTCTGTATTCAACACGTGCTTCAGGCTTACAGTTAGATCATCAGTGTTCACCAGGCTGTCCTGTAAGGATAGGGACAGAAAGGCAAAAAGGACAGATTCACAGCCATGCTCGTGGCAATGTAAAAGCCTGTGCTTAGCAGAGATTTTGCAGAGCTAAATTTAGCCTTGCAACCGTGGGATTCGTCCTCAATTTTAACTCTTAAATGTAGGTTGAGGCTAATGGATTCAGTGAGTTTGGAAAGAAGGAACGATCCAAGTAGCATCAGGTAGAATGGCTCAATTATTCAGAGAACAAAGGACAAACTGATGCAGATCTTGAATGAAAAGGACTGGGGAATTTCTGCATACTGATCAACAGGTTTAGACTGACTGAACTGAAAATCTTTTCCGTGTCTTAAGGTCCTTTGGCTTCAACACAAATTATATTGTAAACATACAATAAACTCATATGCACACATAATCAAATCCTGTCTATAACTAACACTGAGGACTGAAACATATAGTGTGCTACGTGACCGCATCAATAAAGTTCAAGCATAATTTATCTCATTATTGTAAATTATCATTATCAGTATTAATATGCACCCTCCCACCCACAGCCCACTAATCAGCCCGGCTATAAATAACTCTGAGTGACGCTTGTCACAAATCAGAAGCAGTTTGTAGGAGTTGGAAACCAATTTACAGAGATCAGACCAAAAGGATGCAGAGGGGGAAAAAAATGCATATACAAGCACATTCTGTCTGTCGAGGTCAATGGAAAGTCAGCCAAACTTCTGACGACTGTGCAGTGGTGTTCATAAAATGCGTCTTATGGATAAAAATTTAGCAATAGGACCTCCAATACGATTAGACAATAGGAAAACACAACTTGTAAGATTAAAATAAAAACCTTCAAGAGTTGCACTTTCAGGCATTATTACTGGTATCTGCATGAGGTGACACGAGTATTATTCTTAAAAGGTCAATCTGATAGACTGTTTCAGATTTTGTCATGTCTGTTTCTCAGATCCACATCACTCACTTGGTCTTTCTGCGAATCTCTTCCACCAATTGCTTGATGTGGTCCTCCATGAACTCCATTTTTTCTTGCTTTCGAGCCAGAGCCTTTTGCAAACGGACAATACGCTCCACGAGCACAGCTTTGTCGACCTCTGGGAAACTGTCCACTGCTTGTGACGGTTCTTCAACCACACCATGGGGTGGATTCAATGAGCCTGGGGGAGGGGTTGCAAACACTTAACGTGTGGCTTCAGTCAGGCTCACAACTTGTGTGAACTACTGCTTGCTATACAACTAATACATTTATATTGTAATTTTTATTTATTCCAAAAAAGCAAAGCACATCCCAATCTAGGACCAATAATAAAAGGAAACCCTGCAACAACATTACTATACATATTAATACTAACCAAATCTCGGACGAGTACCTGAGGAACTGGAACGACTGCCCATACTGCCAGCATCACCCCCTCCATTCTCCACCTGCTCTAGCCGCTTTCGGGCTTCAAAGGAAAAAAAAAAAAAAAGAAAAAGAGATCTGTTAACGCTCAACAGAACACAACAATACCACTAAGCTCGTGTGAGAGAAACAGTTTGAAGTTGGCATCACTGCACATTATATATTCCAAAACTGAGCATCGTAGCTTGACTGACTTTAAATTCCAAGGAATTTTATCTAAATAAGTGTGACACAGGTTGCTTTTGAAGAATGCACCCTCAGCAAATCATCTATGCATAAACCAAGGCTTAAAATGACTGCTGATTAAGTGCAGCTGCGTACAGTGATGAAAGCTCACTGTTTCAATAAAGGAAAAGTGTCCTGCCTGGCCTAGAAGGCAACTGAACGTGACAAGACAGTGTATGTAAGATTAAAGAGTTGAACTTCAAGGCTTTAGGTTACTCTGTGTGTGCTGAGAGAACCAAGCAAGGGAAGCTGGCTCCCTCAATTAGGTTTAATATCACAATGACAAGAACATTAGCGTTTTAAGACTGCACCCATCTGTACACCCTCTTCTTATTTTAACATGACTATATGCATAGATACATGAATGATATGAATACAATGGGTTGCTTTGGTGTGGTTGATAATTAATCGATATTATCACAGGCTCTTCTGATAATTTAAATGCAAATTTATATTAAAACATCTGACATTTTGTTTTTCAAACAGAGATACACTGCATTCCAAATTATGCAATGAAATGATATTTGTCTCTGATTTTCCTAAATAGTTGATGCAAATGACAGTCAGTATAGTTTCCAAGTCAATCATTAGTCAATCATTATAATTCAAATTTTATTGAACAAACTTCCCAATGATAACTATGTTTTTGCAAAAATAAAAAAACACTCAAAATGCACTGTTCCAAATTATTATGCATAACAGAGTTTCAAAACATTTTATAGGTTGCAAAGAATTGAAAATGGTCATTTGTTGAATTTGCAACATTAGGAGGTCATATTCACTGAAATCAAAAGCTATTTCAATGCAAAACATCTTAACAGGCCAAGTTGCATGTTAACATAGGACCCCTTCTTTGATACAACCTTCACAATTCTTGCATCCATTGAACTTGTTAGTTTTTGGAGAGTTTCTGTTTGAATTTCTTTGCAAGATGTCAGAATAGCCCCCCACAGCTGCTGTTTTGATGTGAACTGCCTCCCACCCTCATAGACCTTTTGACTGAGGATGCTCCAAAGGTTTTCAAAATGGTTGAGGTCAGGGGAGGATGGGGGCCACACCACGAGTTTTTCTCCTTTTATGTCCACAGCAGCCAGTGACACAGAGGTACTCTTTGTAGCACGAGATGGTGCATTGTCATGCATTAAGATTTTGCTACAGAGGGCACGGTTCTTCTTTTCGTACCATGGAAAAAAGTGGTCAGTCGGAAACTCTACATACTTTGCTGAGGTCATTTTCACACCTTCGGGGACCCTAAAGGGGCCTACTAACTCTCTCCCCATGATTCCGGCCCAAAACATGACTCCGCGACCTCCTTGCTGACATTGCAGCCTCGTTGGGATATGGTGGCCATCCACTACTTCATCCATCTGGACCATCCAGAGTTGCACGGCACTCATCAGTAAACAAGACTGTTTGAAAGCCGGGAAAATAAGTATTGAACACGCAACATTTTTCTCATTAAACATATTTCTGATGGAGCCATTGACCTGAGATTTTCACCAGATATCAGTAACAACCCAAGTAATCAAGGCAACTGTGTTCAACAAAACAAGTTATATTTAATAAAGTGGAATGACACAGGGAATAAGTATTTAACACATGAAAAATGGTGCAAAAAGGCATAGAAAGAACTTGAAATCAGCTGAAATGCGTACATGCCCATTGAAGTCTGCTCCAATCACTACTTTTTCCCCTCTGGGAACACTCTCTACTACTTCATCCAACTTACTCCAGAATTCTTCTCTCTTTTCGACCTGACATCCAACTTGTGGAGCATACGCACTGACAATATTCAACATCACACCTTTGACTTCTAGCTTCAAACTCACGATTCTGTCCGACTCCCTCTTTACCTCCTGAACACTCTTCACATACTCTTCCATCAAGATTACTCCTACTCCATTTCTCTTCCTACCTACACCATGGTAGAACAGTTTAAATCCACCTCCAATGCTCCTAGCCTTGCTTCCCTTCCATCTGGTTTCTTGAACATAGTATATCTACCTCTCTTCTCTTCATATCAGCCAACTCACTGCCTTTACCAGTCATAGTCCTACATTTAAAGTCCCTACTCTCACCTCCACACTTCTACCTTTCCTTTTCTCTCTCTCCCTCCTAACATGCCTTCCCCTTCTCCTCCTCCTCGATCTTTGGGCACCAGTAGCCCAATTTCCACTGACATCCTGTTGGTTAACAGCACCGGTGGCGGTCATTGTTAACCCGGGCTTCAACCGATCCGGTATGAAAGTCTCATTCGTCGTGACCCGCACGTTTGATTTGGCAAGGGTTTTACGTCGGATGTCATTCCTGACACAACCCTCCCCATTTACCCGGGCTTGGGACCGGCACTAGGAGTAATAAATAAATAATAAATAAATGTCGTGCCTAACCTTGTGTTAATTGCTTTGTCAGGTCCTTGAAGTTAGCTGCTTGTTTCCTTTTCTGAGTCACCAGTTCATCTCTCAGCTCTTCTACTCTAGTTTTCAGGTGGGACACCTCCGTCTGCAGCGTGAGCCGCTCCTCCTGCAGAGCATGAACCTCCTGCTGCCTCAGGACCTCCTCCTGCTTTAGTTGCCGTGACTGGAGGGTTTGGGATAAAAGGTAGAAAAATATTATATGATAAATTAATGAGTCACTGAAAACTGACATTATGCTGTAGCAAGGACTTCTTATTCTAAATTCTGAAACTAAACTGTGACTTAAGTATATCAACGCATTAGAAAATCCACCTCCTAAAGGAACTCATACAAATTAGGCCAGAAAACTCAGCTTTTATGAGTAGGTCAGAGGCAAATTTGTTTTCTTTAAATAAAATTGGTTTGAATCTTTAAATAACAAACCCATTGTAAAAAGATTTTGATAACAGCAGTTTTTGACATCAATTAGTTTGTTTTGTTCCTCTGGTGTCATTAAACCCTGTATCTCCCTGCAGACTCAAAGCTATCAGACCTTGTCATCTAGCAGGCGACTGGTCTCCTCCAGCTTTGCTTGCAGCTCTGAGAAGCTCCTGGTAAGCTGATCCAGCTGTAACTGCAATGCGTTGCTCTCTGACTGTAGCTGAGCATTTTTGCTGCTCAGCTTCTCCGTGAAGCCCAGTAACTCAGCCTCACGCTCCCTGCTGCCTTGTACATCATGCTGCAGGTCAGCCATCTGGTTGGTCAGGCCATCCACTTCTTCACGAAGTGATGCAATCTCTAGTTCATCACTAAATACAGGAGAGAGTTTCAGACATTTTGTTTTAGAAATTTGAATGCCAAAAATATTTTCATAAAATTAGCATGTGGAAAATGTTTAATGGTCAGAGACAGTAGCAAATAATCCCAAAGTTCACCTGGAACAGCATCTCAACCATAAGTGAGAATTCAGAATGAAATCAAGTGCTGCACCGTAGATGTGTAGGGTACAGTGATTTATACAGTAGATGCAAATATCAAGACTCCCTGGATGAGTACAAGGTAAGCTTAATATACGTGGGATGAATACTAAAATTCCTTGGTTTATTCCAATTTGGTAGCAAATGTTGCATATTTTCTCCATATGTTTATTATACTACTACTCAAACTCAAATGCAGCTTAAATACAAAGGTATCTTAGATAATCAAAGAACAAAATTGCATGCAAGTCAGATACCAAGCATAGCTATCAAAACCATATACCAGACATACTTTAATTAATGTGATGCTGTGACCTTTGATATATTGACCTCAAAGTTAATGCTTGTGTAGAAGCTTGGTGGTAAGACTCCTGCAGGAAGTTTAGTGTTATCACCCACAGTCATTCATATTTTAGACTTGGAAAAACAAGAAACATTTGGAAATGTTGTGACCATGACCTCTGACCTTTTGCCCTCAAAATTATTCCATGTATAGAAGCTTGGTGGGAGTTCTCATGCAGTAAGTTTGGTGTTGAGTGCTCCATGTACTACTAAGCACCGGCCATAACAAGAGCTTTGCACAGGGTACATTATATACCCGTCCACAGCCATTACTGTTTAGAAGCACACCTTCAACCAAAAGAGCAATTACAAATTCAAGATTCAATATGCTCTAGATCTGTAATAAAACTAATAATCATACAACTGCAAGGAGTTTAAGCAAAGCAAACAATCTACAATTGTCCATCTTCAATGTATATACAAACACTGTGTGAAATGAAAAGGTCCTAGCTTAAAAATTGTGGAAGGAACATGGCAAGAACTGGACAGAAGGATCTCAAGATTCATATGGCTGGACAAGAGACCAAGAATCAGGTATAGAACCCTACAGCTAAACAAAGACAAAGATGGGCTCGCGCTGCCAAATATCAGGGACTATTTTAAAGCCGCACAAATTAAAACTTTAGTAGAGATATGTAACCCATTCTACACTGCACAATGGAAGGAGATAGAATGCCAAATAACAAGTGACATTCCCCTACAGGCGATAATAGGGAATAAAGCCTTACCTAAACATTTGAATAACACTAACCCGTGGATAGCGACTCCGCTAAAAATTTGGTTTAAGATAGTCAGAGAGAATCAAACTAAAAGACCCTATCGATTATTGCAATGGATTTCCTATGATCAGGATTCTACTCCTAATAAAACAGACACTAGATTTAAAAAGTGGGAAGAGAACGGACTGATAAAATATTACAATTTTTTTAAAGGGCAAACTTTAAAAAGTTTTGAAGATTTGAAAAAACAAGGTCTAATAAATCAAGACCTTTACAGGTTCTTTCAGCTTAGACACCACATAAACAAAATACTTAAAAAGGAGGATTTGGAAAGGGCCCAGTCAGGTGTTCTAAAGGTTTTCTTAATGGCATATAAAGGGATCCCAGGGATCAGATACATTTCTAAAATATACCAAGGTCTTCAAGACTTAAAAGGAGACAACACATCATATACGTATAAAAGAGAAATGGGGAAAAAAGAGGGGAATTTCACTTTACAACTGGAAATATGGGAACAACTAAACAAACAGTGGAAATGTACCTCACCCCTGCTGTGGAGAGAATTTGGATGGAAAAATTTGGTAAGATTTTTCAGAACACCTGCACAAAACAAATTTACTCGTAAAGGGTTGAATTTCTGGCGCTTGTGTGGTGAAAAGACTTCAAATCATTTTCATGTGTTTTGGTCATGCCCAGTTATCCACCAATATTGGACTAATGTACAGACAATATTGGGGAAAATATTCAAAGTAACAGTTCCCTTTTCTTTTGTAACTTTGTATTTGGGTTTACTACCAGAATCACTGGAAAGACGAGGAGAAAAATGCTTATTCAATGTTTTAATATTGGCAAGTAAAAAAGCACTAACAAAAAAATGGATGTCGAGAGACTGTCCTGCACCTGAAGATTGGATTAACATGATTCAGGACATTTATTTGATGGAAAAGTTGACATTTGCAGTGAGACAGGACATGGATGGGTTCTTGAACTTCTGGCAACCCTGGAATGCATATGCATCTTCCATCAGATCTAATCTTGCACAAACACCATTTCAATAATTGCACCTCTCTTTGTTCCAATGCTACTCAGATGTTCCTTTATTTTTCTTTTTTTTTTAATTTTTCTTTTCTTTCACTTAAAAAAAGGGTGTTGTAATAATTTTTTTTTTCAATCTAGTCAAAAAACAAAAAAAGGGAATATGTGATGAAAATGTAAACAATGCAATGCTGTAATGACATGTATACCCTTTACAAAAACTTAAAAAAAAAAATTGTGGAAGGAGTTAGCTGGACAAACTTGTACAGATGGACAGACGAACGGACAGACATCAGTAAGGCTGAGTGATTATCCATCCATCCATCCATCTTCTTCCGCTCAATCCTTTTCGGGTCGCGGGGGGGGCTGGAGCCTATCCCAGCATCTTTGGGCGAGAGGCAGGCTGAGTGATTAATTTAAATAAAACCAAAACAGATGGTCGGGACACAAAACTGACCTTTTTTAACCCCCTTGTCCTGGCAAGTGGCTAGGTGAGCAGAACAGAAATCTGCTTCCCTTATTGTGCCAAACAGATTTACTTTGCCAAAAGGAGCTTTATACAGTACATATACAGTATGTGTACAGTGTATTATTTATAAATTCCTCTTGTAACAACTTTTAAT
Source organism: Pholidichthys leucotaenia (assembly GCA_020510985.1). Taxonomy (NCBI): domain Eukaryota; kingdom Metazoa; phylum Chordata; class Actinopteri; order Cichliformes; family Pholidichthyidae; genus Pholidichthys; species Pholidichthys leucotaenia. Next base: position 401,534,444 of record CM035836.1, read on the forward strand.
ACTTTATTTAAACTGTTTCACCCATGAAGGACCCGGCAGGGGGAATGGGAAAAGGAGGGGTGGGAGGGCGAAAGAAAAGAGAGAGGAACAGACAAAGACAAAAAGTCTAACACAACTGAAACAAACAGAAGACAAACTGTTTCTTCTAATGAAAATGTCTTATCACGAGTCTGGTATCTGCACCTGTTAAAGGACAGACATACAGTCATGTGAAAAAATTTGGACACCCCTTTAAATATTCATTTCTTTATTAAGAAATATTCACAAATATATGTCTAACCTTGTTTTTGTTTTTATTTCCATTTTTTAAAATTTATTTTTGCCATTTTAAGTGGGAATGAATGTGGTGGTGTTTTAAAAAAGCTGTGGGGTGTCCTAATTTATTCCTCACTTTGTTTAGGATTACATTTCACAGAAAATTTGAAAAAAGTCTTTAATTCATTTTTAATTGTTTAGTTGTTTTACATGAATCTCCCAGTATTTTTAACACTGATATTAAATATTCATATGACAAATACGTGAAAAAAAAACACACAGGCTTATACAGGGTGTCCTATTTTTTTTTTTTTCACATGACAATGTGCGTGTGCATGCATGTGTATGAGAGCATGCACAAAATAAGTGTGTGCATGTGAGTGGTTTGCCAGGAAACATACAAAGAGGATGACAGGTCACAGCAACACCCCCCCCCCCCCCCGGAAACCCCGAGCAAGCAAGACAACGCCACCAACCCCCACAGAGCACAAATGGCCTGAGGCCAACAAGCCCCAGGACAACCAGGCATTCGCTCCAGGAGGGACAGCCGGCGCGGCACCCCCCCTCCCGACCAGACAGCCCCTACCCCCCCAGTAGGGCCAACGCCAGCCCCTGGGCCCCGGAAAGCCAGCACCCCCCCCTCCCACCGGGCCGGAGACCAGCCCGTGCCCCTGGCGCAAGCCCCCCCAGACACCCCCACAGCGGGCCTGCCCCCACCCCAGCACTGCCGACACATACCCTGGGAACTCCCATGCCCCCACGCCCAAGGAAGGTGGCCACAAAACAGAGGAGCCCCACAGAAGGCCAGCCCCCTCATCCAAGGGAGCCCATGCAGTCAGGAGGTGGCACCCCCTCAATACAGCACTCACACCCATTCCCACGCACTCTCACCCTTATGCTCTCATATGCACCCACTCAAACCCACACACACATGCACTCACTCACTCTCACTCACCTCCTCCCCCACACAATCCCACACGCGCACTCCTAGACCCACCCACTCTCACCCGCTCCCCCTCAGAGTCCCCGCACTCACTCACGCTCACCCCTACACACACTCTCAATTGCACTCTCCCCCGCCACACTCATTCACTCTTATTACTTGGGGCGGCCGTGGCATAGATGCAGAGGGCATGAACGCGCACCAACGCCCGGCAGCAGCTGGGGAGACTGCCAGCACAGACCAGCAGCCAAAGCCCCGCCAACTTGCCCCAGGGTGGCTGCGGCCACAGAAGAAGAGCACCATCCCCAACGCCCACCCACAGCAACTGATCAATGTACCACCACAAGCGCTCCAAGATGCCACACGACATGCAAAGTGCCACACAAATCCGACCCACCACCACCATAACCATCTCCACTCATCATTCCCTCACTCTCACTTACTCACTCTGTCACTCCCTTGCTTGCACCTATTCATTCAGCAGCGCCCAGGGATGTTAACAACATGACGGGCCCCAGGTCACCAGCCAGGCCCCCAGTCCACTGGCAGAAGGAGGGCAGCAGGGGTGGGAGAAGAGCCCACCCCCCCAATGCACAAATCATGATGGGCGAGTGTTAGTTGTGTGGTGTGATTGTGTGCAGGTGTGTGAACTACCAAAGTGCAGTTAAAACTGGGGAGATGGTGTATTGGAGCACCGCTAGCCACTGCTATAGGCAGTAGGGCGCCCATCCCCCCAACCCCTCAGTGTCTGCAGTGCAATTAAAATAAAGGTGAGGGTGGCCCCACTGTGCAGTAGACAGAGGGATCTTCTTTACCGACATAGTACGGCACACCCCCACCCCAAAACCCTGAGTGTATCCAATAAGATGTATGTTCCACCCAGAATTGGGGGTGGGGGGGGTTGAGACTGGGAGCGAGGCGGTCTAAAAGAGAGGCCATCCCCACCCAGAAGACAGCTCCAAAACTGGCTTTGGAGGCCACCCACTGCCCCCAGATCCCATCCCAGGACGAGGACCACTAGGCCGAGCAACCTAGGACCCACCAGCGTCGCACCCCAGCGCTCCCCATGATGGAGCAGCCACACTCACACTTACTCTCACACATCTTGTACACACAAACATACATAATGGGCCAGACCCATATGGCACTCCACATGCCAAGCGACACCCCAGAGTGCTCACTGCGAGCCCACCACCAATCCACCCCAGACATATATCGGCAGCAGTGGGCTACCCTGCAGCAACAGCCGCCCCAGAGCAAACCAACGGAAATGCAGTCTGCATGCACACACACACCCCGCCCCCGGTGCCACGGACACCAAAGGCAAAGCGGCAAAGCACCCTGTGACACAACAGCAGGACGGCCAGGAAGAGCAGGTCCCAATCTCCCCCCTCCCCCCCAGGCCACCAGATGGCCCGCCCCACCCTCCGCCGCCCAACGAGGTCTTCCCATCCACAAACACACTCTCCCCTCCTGCATATCCACCCACAGGTACTTGCACCCACACGCCGCCCACCCTCATGTGTACACATATATACTCCCCATCACATATGTCACATATGTGTGACATATGTCATACGTCTCATATGTCATAAGTCTCATACGTCTCATATGTCTCATACGTCATACGTCTCATACGTCTCGTATGTCTCTGCTAGGTGGAAGAAGGACTATTCTCCTGACCTGTGTTGGGTCAGCTCTTTGAATGGGGAGCCATATCCTACACAGATCCTCATTCTTGATGATTTTCCACACAGCCAACACCGGCCCCTGCTTGTACACATTGGCCTACAACTTCCAGTCATAAACAGCCCAAGGAAGATGCGCTGGAACTTCCGCAAAGCCAACTGGAAGAAATTCAGTGAAACTCTGGACCGGAGCGTTGTTACCATCCCACTCCACACCATCACTGTAGATGAAGCATACAACCGCTTCTGCAGCGCAATCTTCAAGGCTGCCCATACTGCAATCCCACGAGGCTACCGACCCCTCTATGTCCCATGTTTGGACGGAGAAAGTGCTGCCCTCCTACAATCCTATCAAACATCAGGGGACCCAGAGATAGCAGACCATCTCATTGAATCGCTAAATACAGCCCGGCGAAAGAAATGGGAGGAGACAGTTGCTGACCGGAGCTTTACCCACTCTAGCAGGAAATGTTGGAGCCTCATCCGTCGCCTAGGAGCTGCACAGAAGCCCCCTAGCCAAAGCCGAGCATCCGTCACACCCAACCAAGTTGCATCCCACCTACTGACTATTGCCAAAGCACCCCAAGACAAAGACACCAGAAGAGCAGTTACAACTGAGCTAAAAAAAACACCAAAAAATGCCTGTAGAGGAAACGAACCCTGAACCCTTCGAGGCTGCTGAACTGGAGAAAGTCCTACAGGGCCTGAAATGTGGAAAGGCAGCAGGATACGATAACATCTTCCCAGAATTCATGAAAAATCTTGGCCCCCGAGCCCTAACCTGGTTGACACAATTCTACACAAGGATCACACAAACAAACTCGATCCCAAAGAAATGGCGGACAGCAAAGGTCATTGCCATCCCAAAACCTGGCAAAGACCACAAACTACCAGCAAGCTACCGCCCAATCTCCCTACTCAGCGTTCCTTACAAAATCATGGAGCGCCTAATACTGCAACGCATTTCCCCAGAAATAGAGGATATTCTAAGTGTGGATCAAGCAGGTTTCCGGCAAGGACCGCAGTACAGGAGAACAAGTACTGGCCCTAACCACCTTCATCGAAAATGGCTTCGAGAGCAGACTGAAGACAGGGGCTGTGTTTCTCGATCTTACAGCTGCCTATGATACGGTCTGGCACAAAGGCCTCCTCCTGAAACTTATAAAGGCGATCCCTGCTTGGGCAACAGCAATTATAAAAACCCTGCTGACCAACCGAAGGTTCAGAGTCCACCTCAGTCAGAACACAAGTGCATGGAGAATGCAGAAAAACGGACTCCCACAAGGCTCAGTTCTAGCTCCAACTCTGTTCAACCTCTACATAAACGACCTGCCTACTACAAAATCCCGCAAATTCATCTATGCAGACGACATCTGTTTGGCATTCCAAGCACCAGACTTTGAACCACTGGAACGGGTGCTCACGGAAGATCTTGCCAAACTGGACCAGTTCTGCAAAATCTGGCACCTAAAACCAAGCCCAGCAAAAACCGTCTCCAGTGTATTCCATCTCCACAATGCAAAAGCTGCCAGAGAACTAAACATCCACCTGAGCGGACTCAAGCTTAAGCATGCCCCAAATCCAACTTATCTTGGAGTGACCCTTGATAGGACCTTATCCTTCAAGGAACATCTAAAGGGGACGGCTGCTAAGGTGAAGGTACGAAACAACCTGCTCTGCAAGCTCGCTGGTGCAAAATGGGGGGCGGCAGTCTCCACCCTGCGCACCTCAGCACTGGCCCTTTCATACTCTGTAGCAGAATATTGTGCCCCTGTCTGGTCCAGGTCATCTTACACACACCATGTAGACACCCAGCTCAACTCAACCATGAGAACTATAACTGGAACAATCCGCTCAACACCACTCCCCTGGCTCTCTGTACTGTCAAACATAGCCCCTCCACACATCCGGCGAGCAGCATTAACTCAAAGGATGCTCCAAAAAGTTAAAGATTTTCCTCACTTGCCAATCCATGCAGCTATCTACACCCCACCCACTGCCCGACTTTCATCCAGACTGCCGATTTGGAAAAACCCTCCCCCAGCTGACTTTACCATCCAGACAGCTTGGCAAGAGGAATGGGAGACCAAGGAGGTCCCAAATAAACAGCTAATAATAAACCCCAACCAACAGATCCCGGGCACCAACCTCCCAAGGAGACAGTGGTCTACACTCAATCGCTTCAGGACTGGACATGGCCCCTGCTTGGCCAGCCTTCACAGATGGGGCAGTAGCCCTAGCCCACTGTGCGCATGTGGAGAGGAGCAAACAATGAAACACATCATAGAGGTTTGCCCGCTCCAAAGACTGGAAGGAGGATTACACATCCTCCATACAGCAAACCAGGAGGCAACTGCTTGGCTTAAGGACTTTGCATTCGCTAAATAAATAAATAAATCACATATGTCCACCTACACCCACAAACAACCTTGCACGTGTAGACACAACACACACAGCCATACGTTCACGCACCCATATCCACACCCACACTCACCTGCACATACGCGTACACACACGCACACTCACACCCGTAGGCCCTGGAGAATGGGGGGGGGGGGGCAGCTCCCCAAGACGCAGGCACCAGCCCCCGGAGCGCCACCAGGGCCCCAGGGAGGGCATGACCGCATAGGAACATGCCAGGAACGGCCCACACCCAACCCCAGCTCAGAGGGGGAATGCCCCTCCAGCACCAGGGGCCCAAAGCCCACCACCAGCCCCCACCACCACCACCCCACAGCCCTGTCCTGTGTAATGAGCTCTATGTAGAACTTTGTACTGTATGAGTTGTAAATTAGAGTTTTTAGTCATCTTACAAGTGTTTAACCCCTTGCACTCTGGTCAATTTCCCTAAAAACGCCTAAAAATAACGTACCCAAAGTAAATCAAAAGCTGTTCTTCAACCCTTTGCAGCATCTTCATGGGGTTGGTCTCATTTAAAAGAAAACACTTTGAATTTTTTGGCAAAACAGTCATAATCTCTCTAAGTGCTCCTGCTACTGAGTAACAGTCATCTAAACATACTGAACTTGAAGAAAATAAATTTGGCCTGGGTGTTTTTTTGGATACAAATGCTTGCAAATAACACACAGCTGTCAGATCCGGGCTGGAAAATGCAACAGAAATGTAGAACCAAGTGTTATCCAGCTGAGGTCAAAATTACGTAACAATACCACAAAAAATGAATATATTACACAGCTTTTTCCTCAGGTTGTTCCCAGGCGTTTTTGAACTGTGCCAAATTGTGCCAAATGGCACAGTTTGGAAAAACGTCTGTAACTTTTGAATGATTCAATATAGAAGCTTGATCTTGGGCTCTAATGAAAGGTGACACTCAGGGCTGTGTGTGTGTGGGGGGGGGGGGGTTGTTTATTCATTCATTCATGAATGAATGAACAAACAAGCCCCCACACACAAAGAAGCATGCCACGTAAAAAATATGTGGCTATTTTTTTTTTTTTTACAAGAAAAAATAACCTATAGTGAACTAAAAATTATACTAAAATATCTGTAATGTCGACGATAACAACTCCCACCCCCCCGCTACAGAGGACGGACATCGTCCATCGCTACATGACGGACCGCGGTGACGGTGCGCCGCGGTCTACTACGCACAGTTGTACTAAAATATCTGCAATATATCTGCAATCCGCTACAGAACAGTAGCGGGGGGGGGGGGGGCCTTCACGGTCCGGACGCGGCGCACGGACCGATCCATCATGTGGCGATGACGCACAGTTGTAATTTACCGATCAGTCAAAAGTCATTTTGATTACAATTTTCAGGGATAAAGAATAATTTAGCTTATACCACTTACCTGTCCACAACAGCAGTGTCGCTGGCGAACTTGTCTTCCTTATTGTCAGACAAACATGACACTGGTCCGCTTGTTACGACTCGTGGTTCTGGTCACGCGACCCCGTCAAACCATGATTCCATTATTGCGGTTTTGCGCTTCCATGATTGCGGTTTTGGCGAACGATTTTTCAAAACAAATAAGAACAGTAGTAAGAAAAAAAACAGGCGAACGCGTGTGTGTCACCCAGCGGCTTACACAAAACAGATTTTACGCACGGGACATACGCTTTCAATTGGCGAACTTCTGTGCTTCAATTGGCTTGCTGTATTCGCAGCCGTTGGTAGGCGGGTCCTTCTTGCTAGGTTTTCAGTCATTGGTTCTTCAAGGTTTCAGAAACCCAATTCAAGGCTCTTATTAGTCGAATGAGAGGTCAATCAAATCTAAACCAATCAAAGCACTCCTTTGGCTTTCTGTTCGCGGCTGTGTCTGTAGGGGAAGAACGGAAATGCAGCTTTTTTTATTCAGTGCGCCCTAGGACGCAGAGACGTGACCGCCCGCGGTATCCCGGAGTGCAAGAGGTTAAACATATCTGTGTCCAGAAGCTTTCATCTTTATTAACTGATAGGTCTGACACCACAGAGGACACAGTCCAAGGACGGATAATTTTTTCACACATAAGAACTCCTTATAAGAACTCCTTACACAAAGATATAGAGTGATGATAACACTGGTCAACACCAAATTTATTGTTTAAGTTTTTTTTCTTTAGCTGATTTGGGACAATTTTGATGTGCTGAATCCCAAAATCACATTGGTTTTGCTCAATCAGGTCAACTTTTTGAATTATGGTCACAGATTGTTTTATACATTTTTGTTTACATGTACGGGTATTTTCGTTTTATATGATGCAAAATTCTTTTTTATGTCTTGAAATTCTCTGAATTTTTAACAATGATGACGTAACATTCAATTTGTATGTACAGTGTGGCAAAAAAGTATTTAGTCAGCCACCAATTGTGCAAGTTCTCCCACTTCAAAGATGAGAGAGGTCTCCAATTTTCATCATAGGTATACCTCAACTATGAGAGACAAAATGAGAAAAAAAAAAAACCAGAAAATCACATTGTCTGATTTTTAAAGAATTTATTTGCACACCAAGCTGCTTACCTATTGCAGATTCAGTCTTCCCAGCCTGGTGCAGGTCTACAATTTTGTTTCTGGCGTCCTTTGACAGCTCTTTGGTCTTGGCCATAGTGGAGTTTGGAGTCTGACTGTTTGAGGTTGTGGACAGGTGTCTTTTATACTGATAACGAGTTCAAACAGGTGCCATTAATAAAGGTAACCAGTGGAGGACAGAGGAGCCTCTTAAACAAGAAGTTACAGGTCTGTGAGAGCCAGAAATCTTGCTTGTATTGTAGGTGACCAAATACTTATTTTCCACCATAATTTGCAAATAAATTCTTTAAAAATCAGACTATGTGATTTTCTGGATTTTTTTTTCTCATTTTGTCTTTCATAGCTGAGGTATACCTATGATGAAAATTGGAGACCTCTCTCATCTTTTAAGTGGGAGAACTTGCACAATTGGTGGCTGACTAAATACTTTTTTGCCCCACTGTACTGTGCGTGTACTTACCTTTATATAAAGGTAAGTACACGCACAGTACTAAGTAAGTAAGTACAGGTTTTTACTTAGCACCTGATCGAGAGAAACATATGTCATTTTCGGATTCAGCGGTGCAAAATTGTCTTAAATCAGTTGAACAAACACAGACAACTTACAAAAAAATTATTTTTGTAACCCTGTGTAATCAAGTCAGTGGCAGTAATGCACCTGTAAGCTGGTTACCAACCGCCAATCAAATCTAAAAGAAGAAGGTCTGTCTCCCATTTTAATTTTGGAAGAGATACTGACTCCTCCAGTTTTGATAACAGTCCATGTATTTTCAATATCAATTTAGGAGAACAAAGATTTAGAAACTCTGTTACCTTAACTCGTACCTCTAAATCTCTCTGATTGAAATTGAATCTTGATTTTATTATGGATTTAAGCTGTTGGTATTCAAGAAACTTTTTATCACTGATGTTATACTGTGACACCAGTTCCTATAACTATATAAAGTTTCCCCTTCGAATAAGATGTTCTAAGTTTTTTATTCCTTTCTCATACCATAGTAGATTGTTGCAGGATATCAGGATTATTTCAAATGGGCGTGAGTATACAAGGGACAAGTGGCGACCCCATTATTTTTAAAAATTTCCACCAGGCTGTCAGAGAGGAGCTAATGTTAATGCTTTTAAAACAGTCATGACATTTGATACAGACGCTCATGTAAGGTAAGTCAGAGATATTTAGCAACCCACAGAGAGCCTGTTCAGCATCTAACCATGGGTTTCCTAGTGGGGTTGATTTTGTCCAATTAGAAACAAACTGCAGTCTACTGGCTACGAAGTAATTTAAAAAAAACTGGTAAATCTAAACCTCCAAACTCTTTTGCTTTTTGAAGAGTTTTAAACTGATCCGTGATGGTTTATCCTTCCATAAAAAATTACTTGCATTTGAGTCTAGACTCTTAAACCAGGCCATAGATGGCTGGGTAGGAATCACTGAAAATAGATAATTGATTTTAGGAAGGACCATCATTTTAACGGCTGCAACTCTACCCATTAGTGATATTGATAATTTCCTCCAATGCATAAAGTCATCTTATATTGTTTTTAGAAGGGGAATGTGATTTAGTCGCAGTAACTCTGAGCCTGGGGGAAATATTTACAGGTACATCTCAAAAAATTAGAATATCATGAAAAAGTTCAATATTTTTGGTCACTCATTGCAGAAAGTGAAACCCATATATTATATAGATTCATTACACATAGAATAACATATTTCAAGTGTTTATTTTAATTTTGATGATTATGGCTTACAGCCCATGAAAACCCCAAATTCAGTTTCTCAAAAAATTAGAATATTAAATAAAATTAATTTAAAAAAATAGTTTTTAAACAGAAATGTTGGCCTACTGAAAAGTATGTCCATGTACACACTCAATACTTGGTCAGGGATCCTTTTGGATTAATTACCGTATCAATGTTGCATGGCATGGAAGTGATCAGCTTGTGGCACTGCCAAGGTGTTATGAAGGTCCAGGTTGCTTTGATAATGACCTTCAGCTCGTCTGCATTGTTGGGTCTAGTGTCTCATCTTCCTCTTGACAATACTCCATAGATTCTCTATGGGGTTTAGGTCAGGAGAGTTTGCTGGCCAATCAAACACAGTGATGCCATGGTCATTAAACCATGTTTTGATACTTTTGGCAGTGTGGGGGGGGTGACAAGTCCTGCTGGAAAATGAAATCAGCTTCTCCATACAGCTTGTCAGCACAGGGAAGCATGATGTGCTCTAAAATTTCCTGGTAGACGACTGTGCTGGCTCTGGTCTTGAAAAAACACAGTGGACCAACACCAGCAGATGACATGGTTCCTCAAATCATCACCGACTGTGGAAGCTTCACACTAAACCTCAAGCAACGTAGATTCTGTGCCTCTCCACTCTTTCTCCAGATTCTGGGACTTTGATTTCCAAATGAAATGCAAAATTGACTTTTATCTGAACAGAGGTAATCTAAACCTCTAAATAAACATCTAAATAAACACTTGAAATATATCACTCTGTGTAATAAATCTATATAATAAATGGGTTTCACTTTCTGAAATGAGTGACCAAAAATATTGAACTTTTTCATGATATTCAAATTTTTTGAGATGTACCTGTATTCACACAAAACTGACCTAATCTTATTCATGTTGTTTTTCGGTTCTTCCCTTCTTCCTGTTGTGCGTGTGTACACATACACATACTTTCATGTACTGCACCTTTAAGACATCTCCTGAGCGAATGGTCACGTGACTCTGCAACATGGAAGCAGTGCAGTCAGTGCTGTTCAGCAGCAGAACACAGTGGAAAAATTAAAATGGCTTGTAACGAAAAAAAAAATGCTGTGTCCGTCTACATAGTATGAGATGACTGACTGTTTCATCTGGGGATGCTGGGATTGGCCAAGCGTGGTGCGTGGAGGTTGGGTCCTGTTGTCCTCTGATGGCTGTCCGTGTTATTGACCATTTTGCAGTGGGGGTGGATGAGCTAAGGCTGTATATAAGAACCTGATTGGAGATTTGTTATCCCTATGTGGTGATGGCATGGCTGTGACTGTTGGAAGGGTTCTCCCAGAGCACCTGGCAGCTGGCTGGCCACTGGTACAAGTCGTGTTGACAATGGGTCCTTAAAGTGACACGCCACCAAATTATTTTTTTTTTCTTGTTGACATGTCTGTAACATGTTTTTTACAACTTGTAAGACATATCCATAATCCGACGGCGAACGCTGGGACAGCGTGTGACGTCATCCATTCAGTAACCAGCAGGCTGCAGACAGAACACCCAGATGCTCTTCTCCTCATCTCAGGTGATTTCAACCATGTTTCACTATCTCCCATTCTACCCAAGTTTACCCAGTATGTCACATGCCACACTAGAGACAATAAAACACTGGACTTATTCTACGCAAACACTAAGGAGGCGTACACCTCATCACAACTCCCCCCACTCGGGAGATCGGATCACAAATTGGTTCATCTCCGGCCGGTGTACAAACCCCTAGTGCACAGACAACCTCCGGCCATGCGCACAGTGATGTTATGGTCTGAGGAGGCAATGGACACTCTAAAGGGCTGTTTTGAAGCCACCGCCTGGAAGCAGCTCTGCGATCCACATGATGAGGACATCAATGGCCTCACTCACACCTTCACGGGCTACCTCAGCTTCTGTGTGGACAAATCCGTTCCCACCAAGACCATACGGTGTTGCTCAAACAACAAACCCTGGATCAACCCTGAGATAAAAACACTTCTGAGAGAGAAGAAGAGGATCTTCAGGTCGGGGAACAGGGAGATGCTGAAGTCCGTACAGAGGGAGCTGAGGAGAAAAATCAGAGAAGGCAAGGACAGCTTCAGGAGGAAGATGGAGGACAAGCTGCAACAGAGCGACATCAGCGGGGTCTGGAGAAACCTCAAAACCATCTCTGGGCTCCAGAATACCTCCCCCCAGACCACAGGGGGCAGGGAGTGGGCGAACAATCTGAATCTGTTTTTCAATAGGTTTGACCAACCGCCCTCCCCCCTGACTGCACAACAACCACTGCTGCCTCTAAAGACATCAAGTCCTGCTGCCCACTCCCCACTCCACCAACACCTACCCACTCCCAACACACAGCCCCCCCATCCTGACCCTGACCAGGACCCAGGTGAGGACGGAGCTGAGGAAGATCAAGGCGAGGAAGGCGTGGGGACCGGACGGCATCAGCGCAAAGCTTCTCAAGTCCTGTGCAGACCAGCTGTGTGGGATTGTGACATACATCTTCAACCTGAGCCTGAAGCTGGGGAGGGTACCACAGCTGTGGAAAACATCTTGTGTGGTACCTGTACCAAAAACTTCCCGCCCCAAAGACCTGAATAGCTACAGACCGGTGGCCTTGACGTCCCACTTGATGAAGACCCTGGAGAGACTGCTCCTTGCTCACCTCCGCCCCCTGGTGGAACCAGCGATGGATCCACTCCAGTTCGCCTACCAGCATGGCATTGGGGTGGAGGATGCAGTGATCTTCCTCCTTCACCGTTCTCTGTCCCACCTGGAGAAGCCCGGGAATGTGGTGAGGATCATGTTCTTTGACTTCTCCAGTGCTTTCAACACCATCCAACCGATGATCCTGAAGGACAAGCTGCTGCGCGCAGGGGTGGACCAGCACCTGTCATCATGGATCCTGGACTACCTCACGAACCGGCCTCAGTTTGTGAGAACCCGGGACTGTGTGTCCGACACGATCATCGGTAGCACGGGGGCCCCTCAGGGAACGGTGTTGGCTCCCTTCCTGTTCACTCTTTATACTGCGGACTTCTCACACAACACAACACACTGCCATCTACAGAAGTTCTCTGATGACTCTGCGATCGTTGGCCTCATTTCCAATGGAGATGAAGCCGAGTACAGAGGGCTTATCCAGGACTTCGTGGACTGGTGCCATCGGAACTGCCTCCAGATCAACGCGAGGAAAACTAAGGAGCTGGTGGTGGACTGCCGCAGGCAAGGACAACCCCTCACAGCACCAGTAAATATACAGGGAACAGACATTGAGATGGTGACATCCTACAAGTACCTGGGTGTTCATCTGAACAATAAACTAGACTGGTCACACAATACTGACGCACTCTACAAGAAGGGACAGCGCAGGCTGTTCCTACTGAGGAGACTCAGGTCTTTTGATGTACAAGGGGCGCTGCTGAAGACATTCTATGACACGGTGGTGGCATCAGCCATCACTTTTTGAGTGGTCTGCTGGGGCAGTGGCATTACTGCAGCCGATAGGAAGAGACTGAACAAACTGATCAAGAAAGTTAGCTCCGTCCTGGGGCAGCGCCTTGATCCGGTGGAGGAGATAGGAGAGAGAAGGACGGTGGCTAAACTGTCATCTCTGCTGGAGTCCGAGTTCCACCCTATGCAGGACATACTGAATGCACTGAGGAGCTCATTTAGCAGCAGACTACATCATCCCAGGTGCACAACCCAGAGGTTTCGCAGGTCCTTCCTACCAACGGCTGTCAGACTGTACAACCTAAGCAGGGCTGCTCGCAGAGATAGCAAAAAGACGTAACAACCTAATACTTTTTTGAATGCAAAAGATGCAATAGACTTACACAATGGTCCCCTCCGTCATACAACTAGGAAAATACCGGTCGCTATGGAGGGTGAGAATATGTATGGGCACATAATCATACCATGTAGGATAACTAAGTAGACGGTTGTGCTGTTTCATCCCATCTAGCAACAATGCTCTGCACTGTGTGTGTTTATACATTTACATATTTATTCCATCTAGCTGCAATGCTCCGCACTGGGTGTGTTTATGTTTATGTTTATATTTATATATCTATATATTCATTCCATCTAGCTACAATGCTCCGCACTGTGTGTTTATATATCTACATATTATTCCATCTAGCTACAATGCTCCGCACTGTGTGTGTTTATATATTTACATATTTATTCCACCTAGCTGCAATGCTCCGTACTGTGGGTGTTTATATATCTACATATTTATTCCATCTAGCTACAATGCTCCGCACTGTGTGTTTATATACTCATATATTTATCCCATCCAGCTACAATGCTCTGCACTGTGTGTCTGTGTGTATAAATATATATATTTATAGTAATATGTACATATGTATATTAACTGCTCTTGCTTGTTTTTTTGTTTTTTTTCTTGCCTTCTGATTGTTGCTCTGAGTGTTGCTATCCCTGTACTGTTGCAATCCTGGAATTTCCCCGTTGTGGGACTAATAAAGGCTTATCTTATCTCATCTTATATCAAGAGTGAAATCACTCAAATGTGTCATGTCTGTGTTGGATTTTTTTTTGCTTTAAAGTTTTAGTTAAGCCTCCAAAAAATGGCAAGTTTAGACAAAGCATTTTTGGAGACGCAACTATAGCAGGTCTACAGTGTTGAGCCAATCAGGCCTTTCTGGTCAAACTGAAGTTTGTCTCAAGGGCCTATTAGCATTTTTGGGACAGCTGCTTTGAAAACCTGATCCAAATTAAGATGGGTTTTACCATTAAACTATTTTTAAGAACCGATGCAGTTTCAGTCATTATCCTGGGCCACCGTGCGTACTACTGTGCATGTCCTTCAACCCCTAAGTCTTTTTATCACAGGATTTATTCTATCTAATGTAGCACTAGCCACTATTAGCCTTGTGGGATGAGGGTGGGAGTATTCATAGAACCTTGCGTTTGAAGGAGGAGGAAAAGTGAAAAGATTTTGACATGAAACTGTAAGACATCCATTTATCCATTTTCTACCACTTTTTCAGAGGTCCGGGTCACGGAGGCAGCAGCTCAAGCAGAGAAGCCCAGACTTCCCTCTCCCCGGCCACCTGCTCCAGCTCTTCAGAGAGGATACCAAGATGTTCTGTGTCCTGGGTCTCCTCCCAGTGTGACATGCCCAAAACACCTCAATTGGCTCCTTTCGATATGGAGGAGCAGCGGTTATACTCTGAGGTTCTCCCGGATGACTGAGCTCCTCAACTCATCTCTGAGGGTGAGTCCAGCAATCCTCTAGAGAAAGCTCATTTCAGCCACTTCTATCCACGATCTCATTCTTTCGGTCATTACCCAAAGCTCATGACCATAGGTGAGGGTAGGAGTGTAGATTGACCGGCAAATTGACGGCTTTGTTTTAGAGCTCAGCTCCCTCTTCACCACAACAGACCGGTACAACATCCCCATCACCGCAGAGGCTGCTTCGATCCATCTGTCAATCTCGCGCTCCATTCTCCCCTCTCTCGTGAATGGGACCCCAAGATACTTAAACTCCTCCACTTGGGGCAGGAGCTTGTCCCCAACCCGGAGAGGACAATCCACCTTTTTCTGGCTGAGCACCATGGACTCTGATTTGGAAGTGCCGATTTTCATCCCAGCCACTTCACACCCAGTAGCAAACCATCCCAGTAAGGCCTGTAGGTCACTGGTCAATGAAGCCAACAAGACAACATCATCTGCAAACAGCAGAGATGAGATCCTGTGGTCACCAAGCATGACACCCTCCAATCCTTGGCTGTGCCTAGAAATCCTGTCCATAAAAATTATGAACAGGATCAGTGACAAAGGGCAGCCCTGGGGGAGTCCAACTCTCACTGGAAACGAGTTTGACTGGGTGTTGGCAATACAAACCAAACTCTTGCACTGGTCATATAGGGACCGGATAGGTCTTAACAATGAGCCCAATACCCCATACTCCTGCTGCACCTCCCACAAGAGACAATGAGGGACGTGGTCAAATGCTTTCTCCAAGTCCACAAAACATATGTGGACTGGTTAGGCAAACTGCCACAAACCCTCAAGGATTCTCGAGAAGGTAAACAGTTGGTCTGATGTGCCACGGCCAGGACGAAAACCACATTGCTCCTCTTGGATCCGAGGTTCAACCATCGGTCGGACTCTCCTCTCCAGTACCCTGGCATAGACCTTCCCAGGGAGGCTGAGAAGTGTGAGCCCCCTAAAGCTGGAACAAACCCTCTGGTCCCCCGTTTTAAAAAGAGGAACTACCACCCCGGTTTGCCATGCCAAAGGCACTGTCCCCAATCTCCGCGCAACATTACAGAGGCATGTCAACCATGACAGCCCTACAATATCTAGGGCCTTGAGGTACTCAGGGGAAATCTCGTCCACCCCCGGGGCCCGGCCACCAAAGAGTTTTTTTTAACCCTTAGATGCATGACCAACCAATTCCAACACTCTTCCATGAGTGTGGTCAAAATGACCCCAACTAGAATGTGTGTGTTTTATGCTATAAACTTAAGAAATGTCTTTCATTTTGGTTAAAGACGATTATTTTTATTATATTTTGGGTGATTATTATTATTATTATTTTAAATTATATTTTGGTCACCAAACTGGGGAAAAGCTTTGGGTGATTTTTGACCCCACATATGGAAAAGTGTGGTGCTGATACAAAAAATGCAATTAAAAAAATATAACAATTAGATAAAAATCCAAATAGCCTCATGTCAAAGACAACCTATTTGACGAATACATGAAAGATTAAATGATAAAAAATTAAAATTACAAAGATATTGCAAAAAAAACCAACCGCTCGGGCATTTTTGACCCATGCATCTAAAAATACCTACATTGTCCTCACTGTATACACTATATTGTCCTCATCTGTTTACTCTCTCAGTTTACCCTAGGCATCCAGTCTGAGATCCAAATTGCAGTGTCTACAGTGTTAGTTATAACCGTGGTGAAATTGAAAAGGGGAAAAGGGGACAGCTTTGGAGAAGCTTGGGGTCATTTTTGACCCCCCACATATGCATCTAAAAAAACCTATTGTCCTCATCTGTTTACCCTCTCTGTTTACCCTGGCATCCAGTCTGACATGCTAATTGCAGCGTCTACAGTGTTACTGATAACCGTGGTGAGATTCAAAAGGGGACAGCTGGGGAAAAGCTTTGGGTCATTTTTGACCCCACATATGGAAAAGTGTGGTACTGATACAAAAAATGCAATTACTTAAAAAATATAACAATAGATACAAATCCAAATGGCCTCTTGTCAAACACAACCTATTTGAGGAATACATGGAAGGTCAAATGATAAAAAATTAAAATTACAAAGATATTGCAAAAAAAACAACCTCTGGGGTGATTGTCACCCCGCTTACGCATCTAAGGGTTAACCACTTCGGCGACCTCAATAAAACAATGAAAGGTACTTTGTAGAAAAAGGGCATAAGATACCATTTCAGACAATGTAGATTTGTTTTTATAGGGGATTTATATCCACCAGAGTGTGTCTTTAAGATGCATGTATGGACACTGATTTCTGCACTGGACAGTGTTTAGTTTGGTTGCATGTGTGTGGGATGACAATGTGCCTATTCTTTATCATCACTTATGGCCAAATCACCACAGTGATATAGTCACTGATGCTGCACTCTTGTGACTTACTGTAATTATGAGCCTCGTCAGTGACGTATAAGGGAGAAGAAATGAGGGGAAAAAGACACAAAAACAATGTGAAAGGTTCAATTAACCATGACGCTAAGGTCAAATTGCCCAGCCCACATGGCAGTGGCAGGTTAAGAGCTTAGGAAAAGTTGATATCAAACATGCTGCCTCTGGTGGTAGCTCAGAATGAATGATGAAACCAGGACTGTACTTCAGTCGAGAGAGAGGAATGGCTTTCTGAGCCCACTGACCAAGTATGTCAGCTGTGCCATAAGAGACAAGAAAGGAGGGAGGGAAAAGACACCGACTTGAAAGCTTCAAATAACCACGATGCTGATTTAAGGTTAAATAGCCCAGCCCAAGACATCATCATACTATAATATGTCCTGTCTAAAGATGGGCGTATAAAAACTTGAATCTGGACCTTAACATTTTTCCATGCTGACTCCACTGTGAACGCAAATGCTCACTTCACAAGCCAAAAACGATTATAGTTAGACTATACAGTGCATCCAGAAAGTATTCACAGTGCTTCACTTTTTTCCACATTTTGTTATGTTACAGCCTTATTACCTTCGCCAAGGAGGTAATGTTTTTACAGGGGTTTGTCTGTCTGTCTGTTACCAACATAACTAGTAGTAGATTAGTTTATTTGACAGGGACAGTGCAATAAACATAGACAATTAATCAAAGACAATCAATCTGATGTGTTGCACATAGAGTGTATAGCTATTAGCTAATTTAACTCAAAAAATTACAAACGGATTTTGACGAAATTTTCACGAAAGGTGTGTAATGGCACGGGGAACAGATGATTAGATTTTGGTGATGATCTGAGAGCGCATACCTCCACCAAGGGCTTTGTTTGTATTTGTGCAGCAGGATTACACAAAAACTATTGCTAACTAACTAACCTGCACTTATATAGCGCTTTTCTAGTCACAAAGACCACTCAAAGCGCTTTCACTAGTACTAACCCTCTATTCTAAGGGCCTATAGGAAACAGATATCTAGGGACAATTTAAAACAGCCAATTAACCTAACATGCATGTCTTTGGATTGTGGGAGGAAACCGGAGCCCCCGGAGTAAACCCACGCAGCACAGGGAGAACATGCAAACTCCGCTCAGAAAGGTTCCAACCCCTGCCAGCCTGGGGATTCAAACCAGGAACCTTCTAGCTGAAAGGCAACAGTGCTAACCACTGCACCACCATGCTGCCCTATTGGATGGATTTGGATGAAATTTTCACCAGAGGTGGTTCTTGGGCTAGAGAGGAACCCATTATATTTTGCTGATGATCTGAGAATGCATACCTCAGCCAAGGAGCTTATCTTCTCACAGTATGTTAGCAACAATACTCCAAAACTGATGGACAGACTTTGATGCAATTTTCACCACAAGTGGCTATAGGCCTACACACAAACCCATTACATTTTGGAGGTGATCCATGAGAAACGGAAGGAGCCTTGGTGGAGGTATGGGCTCTATGAGTGCTTTTATGAGCCATTTTCAGATCTCTCCAGAGATGTTCAATTGGATTCAAGTCTGGGTTCTGGCTGGGCCACTCAAGGACATTCACAGAGTTGTCCTGAAGCCACTCCTTTGACATCTTGGCTGTGTGCTTAGGGTTGTTGTCCTGCTGAAAGATGAACCATTGTCCCAGTCTGAGGTCAAGAGTGCTCCGGAGCAGGTTTTCATCCAGGATGTCTGTACATTGCTGCATTCATCTTTCCCTCTATCCTGATTAGTCTCCCAATTCCTGACGCTGAAAAATATCCCCACAACAGGATGCTGCCACCACCATTGGCATGATTATGAGAGGTGCCTGGTTTCCTCTAAACATGACACCTGGCATTCACACCAAAGAGTTCAATCTTATACAGGATCAAAATCTAAGAAGACTCGAGAGGAGAGAGCCAAATTGGAACATAAAATAAAAAGTCTTCAGGAAAAAGTGTATGCAGGAAGTGATCCAAGGTTGGAGAATGAATTACTGATTTTGAGAGCTGAATACGACAAAAAATCAGCGAATAGAGCTGCCTCGAGTCTTCTAAGATTGAAACAATCTTTTTATGAACAAGGTGAAAAATCAGGAAAATTATTGGCATGGCAGATTAAACAATTAGAAATTAAAACACCAATTACCAGTATTATAAGTAACGGACAGGTAGTTATAGATCCTTTAGAAATTAACAGAGCCTTTAGAGATTATTATGAAAAATTATATGATACCAAAAATGAATCTGATTTAACAAAACTAAATGGGTTTTTGAACGAACTATCTATACCGTGTATTCCAAATGAAAACAGGGAGATATTGGAGTCTAAAATTAGTCAAGAAGAAGTTGGGCTAACCATTGATAATATGAAATCAGGAAAAAGTGCAGGACCAGATGGTCTTCCAGTTGACCTTTATAAAAAATTTAAGAATAAATTAATAAAACCTTTTTTGGAAATGGTTTTAGAAGCATTTCAAAATAATAATTTACCATCATACATGAATAATGCCTTAATTATACTGCTGCCAAAACCAGGTAAGCCCTCTAATAAATGTGAAAATATGAGACCAATAAGCCTATTAAATGCCGACCTTAAGATAATCTGTAAAATTTTAGCAAGACGAATACAAGAAATTTTACCAAATATTATTAATCGAGATCAGAATGGCTTTATAAAGGGAAGACAAGGCTTCCATAATGTAAGAAGACTATTTAATATTATTTATTTTAATAAAGAAGCACCGGATACAGCTCTCCTATCACTGGACGCCGAAAAGGCCTTTGATAGAGTTGAACGGCCCTTTCTTTTTGAAGTCTTACAAAGGTTTGGACTTGGAAATAATTTCATAAAATGGGTTCAGATAATATACGATAATGCTACAGCAGAAATCCTAACAAATGACAATATTTCAAAACCAATAAAAATCAATAGAGGATGTCGACAAGGCTGTCCACTTTCACCTTTACTGTTTACTATGGCAATTGAACCTTTAGCGATAGCGATACGTTTACATTCACAAATATATGGAATTAAAGTTGGACCAACAGAACATAAAATCTCCCTGTACGCCGATGACATAATTTTGTTTATGTCGAATCTAAAAAAAATCAATTCCAACCTTGTTGAATTTAATAAAGAATTTTGGGGAAATATCAGGATATAAAATAAATAAAACTAAATCTTCAATATTAATGCTAAATGAGACCCAGAGAAATTACCCAGACCCTGAGGTAAATCAATTCAATGTTGTAAATCAGTTTAAATATTTAGGAATCCAAATTGTGCCTAAGCTAGAATCAGTCGCCAGTGTCAACTATGAAGCCTTAATGTCAGATATCAATGAGTTAACTCAGAGATGGATGTCACTACCAATGTCGATGATCGGGAGAATCAATATACTTAAAAGTAATATTTTACCTAAAATACTTTATTTATTTCAATACATTCCCTTATCATCACCTTTAGATTTATTCTCAAGAATTAAAAAAAAGTTAGTGGAATTTATATGGAACAACAGGAGGGCTAGATTACGTCTGTCTTTATTATATTTACCATTTGATCGTGGAGGTCTGAAATGTCCAAATTTTATGTTGTATTATTGGTCGGCACAACTGAGGTCTATGACATATTATTTTTCATCAAATGATCTCCCTCACTGGACTGAAATGGAATCATACAATTTACCTTTACCTCTTCCCATATTCATATACTCAGATTCGGCAAAAAAATTACAAAAACAAGTTAAAAATCCATTTGTAAAGCATATGATCAAAATATGGTGTGAAGCTAAAAACTATTTAAAAGAACCACAGTTATTGTCACAATTTAGTCCAATATGGGGTAATCAATATTTTAAACCAGGGAGAGCGGACGCTGTATTTAAAGTATGGAATTTAAAAGGGATACAAAAGATTCAGGATTTATATTTGCCATGTGCAGATAACATAATGTCTTTTGAAGAGCTGAGGATCAAATTTAATCTCAATAGAACACATTTTTTTAAATATCTTCAACTTAGAAACTTTATTCGATCAAATCAAAATAAAGCTCTCACTCGACCTATTTATTCATCCTTGGAAAAAATGTTGATGAAAGATAGTAAAAGAAAGGGTATTATTTCAGAGTTTTATAACTCATTGACACTGTCTTCAAGTGAAAATTCACTGAAAAGATTAAACTACTGGAAAGAAGATCTGCAAACTGAAATTTCAGAGGAACAATGGGAATTGGCTTGTACAGAAGCTCAAACCAAATCAATAAATGTACGCCTTAAATTGATACATTTCAAATGGTTAATGCGGATGTATGTTACACCGGAGGAGTTAAATAGATATAACAAAAATATACCAGATACGTGCACAAAATGCATGGAAAGTAAAGGAACCCTATTTCATTGTGTATGGGAATGTAGATTAATAAGAATGTTTTGGGAAGAGGTGAGGGTAACAATTGAAAAAATAATCTCAAAACAAATCGTATTGAATCCTAAACTGTTTTTGTTGGGTCTGTACCCAGAAAAGCATAATTTTAATAAAAGTGAAAGAACATTCATAGACCTCAGTTTGCTTAATGCCAAAAAATGTATTGCACTATTATGGAAAAAGACTCATAGACCAGATGTGACTCAGTGGTTAAGACAGATGTTAACAAACCTTCCATTAGAAAGAATAACATATATACTGAAATCAAAGGAAATTGTGTTTGAGAATATATGGAGACCTTTTATTGATTATGTAAAAAATTTAAACATAACTCTTGAAGAAGAAGGTGAATGATGTGTGTGGACCTTGTAAATTCCAAACTGGTGAACATAATATGTATACTTATGTATTGGATTGTCTAGACTAAACAGAGGAGCATTGTTGAAGATTTGATTTTGTTGGTGGTTGTTGGTGTTTTTAGTGCATTTTTTTTTTTTTGTAGTACTTTAGTGTTAGTGTTTGATTGTTTGTATCATGTTTGTTAAAAAAAAAAAAAAAAGTTCAATAAAGATATTGTGGAGGAAAAAAAAAAAAAAAAAAAAAAAAAAAAAAAAAGAGTTCAATCTTTGTCTCATCAGACCAGAGAATTTTGTTTCTCATGGTCTGACAGTCCTTCAGGTGCCTTTTGGCAAATTCCAGGTGGGCTGCCTTTTACTAAGGAGTGGCTTCCGTCTGGCTCCTCTACCATACAGGCCTGATTGGTGGATTGCTGCAGAGATGGTTGTCCTTCTGGAAGATTCTCCTCTCTCCACAGAGGAACACTGGAGCTCTGACAGAGTGACCATCGGGTTCTTGGTCACCTCTCTGACTAAGGTCCTTCTCCCCCGATCGCTCAGTTTAGACAGCTGGCCAGCAATAGAAAGAGTCGTGGTAGTTCCAAACTTCTTCCATTTACGGATGATGGAGGCCACTGTGATCATTGGGACTTTTAAAGCAGCAGAAATTTTTCTGTACCCTTCCCCAGATTTGTGCCTCAAGACAATCCTGTCTCCGAGGTCTACAGACAATTCCTTTGACTTCATGTTTGGTTTGTGCTCTGACATGCACTCAGCTGTGGGACATGATATAGACAGGTGTGTGCACCTTTCCAAATCATGTCCAATCAACTGAATTTACCACAGGTGGACTCCAATTAAGCTGTAGAAACATCTCAAAGATGATCAGTGGAAACAGGATGCACCTGAGCTCAATTCTGAGCTTCATGGCAAAGGCTGTGAATACTTATGTACATGTGATTTCTTAGTTTTTTATTTTTAATAAATCTGAAAAAATCTGAAAAAAATTCACATTGTCATTATGGGGTATTGTGTGTAGAATTTTGAGGGGAAACATGAATTTAATCCCTTTGGGAATAAGGCTGTAACATAACAAAATGTGGAAAAAGTGAAGCGCTGTGAATACTTTCCAGATGCACTGTATACGAGACTTATCGGTTAACTGTCATTACAGTTAGTTGCAATTCAGAAACAATGTGTGTCAAGTCATGAGCAAACGGCTGACTAAATATGTGCGAGAGCTTAATTTATGTAGCCAGGAATAAAACATAAGCCATTACTCACGAGGAGAAAAGTCTAAATCTTCACTGGTTATTTCAAGACTAAACAATTGCTGGTATTACTTCTCTCTTGCAATGTCACCACTGCAGCTTAAAGCCCAACATTACAGTATGTATAAAGAGTCATTTTTGACTCTGTCATTAACTGGCCGGCAGAGTCACAGACCCACAGAGGGACCCGAGTCCCTTCCTGTCCTCAGAGCTATATCTGTCACTGGCCTATCTTTAATAGCTCTGATACAGAACTTTGGGGAAAAAAGGGAACAAGGGTTATATTCGAACATGCACAGTTTTATCAAAACCAGGTATGTCAAAATGCTGATATAGGCACATAGTGCAAACGTTAAGCAAGGTACAGTGGGGCAAAAAAGTATTTAGTCAGCCACCAATTGTGCAAGTTCTACCACTTAAAAGATGAGAGAGGTCTCCAATTTTCATCATAGGTATACCTCAACTATGAGAGACAAAATGAGAAAAAAAAAATCCAGAAAATCACATCGAAGGATTTTTAAAGAATTTATTTGCAAATTATGGTGGAAAATAAGTATTTGGTCACCTACAAACAAGCAAGATTTCTGGCTCTCACAGACCTGTAACTTCTTCTTTAAGAGGCTCCTCTGTCCTCCACTCGTTACCTGTATTAATGGCACCTGTTTGAACTCTTTATCACTATAAAAGACACCTGTCCACAACCTCAAACAGTCAGACTCCAAACTCCACTATGGCCAAGACCAAAGAGCTGTCAAAGGACACCAGAAACAAAATTGTAGACCTGCACCAGGCTGGGAAGACTGAATCTGCAATAGGTAAGCAGCTTGGTGTGAAGAAATCAACTGTGGGAGCAATTATTAGAAAATGGAAGACATACAAGACCACTGATAATCTCCCTCGATCTGGGGCGCCACGCAAGATCTCACCCCATGGGGTCAAAATGATCACGAGAACGATGAGCAAAAATCCAGAACCACACCGGGGGAAACCTAGTGAATGACCTGCAGAGAGCTGGGACCAAAGTAACAAAGGCTACCATCAGTAACGCACTACGCCGCTAGGGACTCAAATGCTGCAGTGCCAGACGTGTCCCCCTGCTTAAGCCAGTACAGGTCCAGGCCCGTCTGAAATTTGCTAGAGAGCATTTGGATGATCCAGAAGAGGATTGGGAGAATGTCATACGGTCAGATGAAACCAAAATAGAACTTTTTGGTAAAAACTCAACTTATCGTGTTTGGAGGAGAAAGAACACCATACCTACTGTGAAGCATGGGGGTGGAAACATCATGCTTTGGGGCTGTTTTTCTGCAAAGGGACCAGGACGACTGATCCGTGTAAAGGAAAGAATGAATGGGGCCATGTATCGTGAGATTTTGAGTGAAAACCTCCTTCCATCAGCAAGGGCATTGAAGATGAAACGTGGCTGGGTCTCTCAGCATGACAATGATCCCAAACACACCGCCCGGGCAACGAAGGAGTGGCTTCGTAAGAAGCATTTCAAGGTCCTGGAGTGGCCTAGCCAGTCTCCAGATCTCAACCCAATAGAAAATCTTTGGAGGGAGTTGAAAGTCCGTGTTGCCCAGTGACAGCCCCAAAACATCACTGCTCTAGAGGAGATCTGCATGGAGGAATGGGCCAAAATACCAGCAACAGTGTGTGAAAACCTTGTGAAGACTTACAGAAAATGTTTGACCTCTGTCATTGCCAACAAAGGGTATATAACAAAGTACTGAGGTGAACTTTTGTTATTGACCAAATACTTATTTTCCACCATAATTTGCCAATAAATTCTTTAAAAATTTAAAGAATTCATTTTCCTGTCTGATATTCCACCCATCTTCTTCCACTTAATCTTTTTCGGGTCGCGGGGGGGCTGAAGCCTATCCCAACATCTTTGGGCGAGAGGCAGGGTACACCCTGGACAGATCGCCAGTCCATCGCAGGGCCAACACAGAGAGACAGACAACCATTCACTCTCACAGTCATACGTAAGGACAATTTAGAATCCCCAGTTTGATGCCAATTAACCTAACTTGCATGTTTTTGGCATGTGGGAGGAAACCGGAGAAATCCCGGAGTAAACCCACACAGACACAGCAAGAACATGCAAACTCCACACAGATCACTGTTGCTCGGGGGCTGGGATTGAACCCAGGATCCCCCGGCCAAGGGTGAGATGCTGTGCTGCCGCAGTGCGAACCACTCTGCCACCGCGCTGCCCCCATCAGATATTCTTTTGTTATAATTTTATTATAATATTGGGGGGAAAACAACTTTGAGAAGCATAACCTGGATTGTTAATTGTAATCCATTGGGGTTTTTTTTCCTCCTCCATAACTCAGAATTGCCAAGATTCATTTTGGCATATTTCCAGAATGTGAAGAATGTGTTCCATTAAATTTAATTTTTTTCTCCTCATTAAAAGAGCATTATGCACCACGTTTCAAGAATAAAGCACTTTTTATTGCCAATGTGTTAATTGGATTGTGATACATTTTAAACAAAGAAACACTTCCCAGCTCCCTCAGTCGCCTCTGTTAGTGCCTGTGGAAGAATTCCATAAGAATGAAAGACTTGAGAGGGATTTTCTACAAAGACTCAGATTTCCTGTCTCCCTTTCTTCCCAAAGTCCAACAATTTTCAGGTTAATGAACAACCAATGAACTATACAAGATGCCAAAAAATGGACAACAAAATAATAATAAATCACTGCCACTCTGCCAATCGGGCGCTTGTTACTGTGTAAATCTGTTGTCCTTTATTTATTACATTTCCTCAGATGACTACAATAGTGTCGCGTTCAGTGCGAGTTTGTGCGTGCCATCACATTCACTGCCTCTGAAGCTTTTACATTAAGTGTTGCGCCTTCAAGAGCAATCAGAGTGTGTGTGGTCATACCGCTGATGCTGCTCTTGGAGCGCGGTAACCTCCTCCAGCTTCTCTCGCTGGCGACCGATCTCAGCCTTTTGCCTGTTTATGATCTCTCTGTATTTATTCAACTCGTCCTCCCATCGTGGGCGCTCATCCTCCAAACATTTTAACTACAAGACACAAAATGGGGGTGAAAATGAAGACAGCAAATATTACATGCATGGATATTTTGGTATTTATGATACATTTAACCTACCTTAGTGCGTAGAGTACCAAGTTCATCCATTGCCTCTTTGTAACTCCTCTTCAGGTCTTGCAGCTCTTTGGCCTTTACTCGATGCATCTACCAGACACATTAATTTATCATTCAGTGTGTGTCCACCGTTTTATGTTTTACCTTTGAGTCTAGCTATACATAATAATCTGTATTAAAATGATATGTAATTCTAACACATTTATTATATTTCAATTACAGCATGTCTGTGTACATTGATTAACACAAGGGCTGCTCAATAAAGATTTCCCCTGACCCACTTCCAGTTACTTCCAGGGATTTACTACGCTTCACGACAGCAGAAATGGAGGTATGCCATCAAAACAGAGAGGCGTGGCATGCTGACCAAAGACGTCCACATTCTGCAAGATAACAACCCGGTTCACTATGTTGCCCAGACGGAAGCACAGTCCTGTAGCTATGAAATCCTTCCTCACCCCCCCTTCCTCTTCCAACGTCACATCATCTGACTTTCACCTCTTTCCAACCATGAAGGGCATTTTGGAAGGGCAAGCATTTCACAGACAATTAAACACTGATTTATGAGGTCAAATCTTGGCTTCTGACACAACCTGCAGACTTCTACAGGCGAAGGCTCCACAGCTGCACAAAGCAATGTGAGAAGTGTGTGACTTTTGGTGGTGCCAATGTGGAGAAAGACTAATAACTGAGCCAAGCTTGATTCCTCTCGCTCCATGGGAGATGACTCAGGCGAAATCTTTTGAACAACCCTCGTAGAATATATACTATTTCGAAAAACCTGAAAGTAACTTCATTACAGACATTTTCGGGACTGCCAAGTGTAATTTAATTTCCTTAACTTGTTCACTCAAAGCTGTGAAAGTAATGTCTTTTGTTTGTCAAAATAAATATGAAGAGTGTGATTAATTTTCTACTAATATTTTAAATTAACATTTATTTATAAATTAACACTTTTTAGACCTTTTAATACACCAGAAAATAATCTAGACTGTGGGACGATGGGAGGAAATGGGTGATGTCTTCTGGGTTGTTAAAAAGGCACAGCTTCATATTGATTATTTCTGGGCCATTTATTTTTAAAGTGTGGTTCCCTTCAGAGTAGGGCATAGTGAAAAGCAGGCCATCGTGTTTGGATGGAGTCCATGTCAGCGCCTGTGATCATGCATGTCTGCCTGCAGAGCTCAGTTGTTAAAGTAATTTCACCTCTCAAACTGAGGAAAGCAGCCAAAAAGCCATTCACAAGAAAAGCTGGCCTCAAGACTGTCAAATAAAAGGTTACATAAAGAATAGTCTTGGAACACAGAAGGTACTTGCAATTCTGAATTCAATTTGAATTACATTTTATGGTCACACACTCAAATTCAGAAACAGCATATGTGAACTCTACAAATGACATGTTGTCCTTGATTTTTTTCTTAATGTCCATGATTAATAGTGGGTAGTTTTACTAATCTAAGACAGAATTAGTGGCATTTACGATTCACAGCAGACTAGAGTCTGCAGCTATTTTTAATGTATTTTTCCCCTCATTATGAGCCAAGATTCAGATTTTATGTGATGTAATACTGTCTGGTATTCGTGTTCACAGACATAAAAATTGGAACAATCCTAAAAATTCATAAGTGAGTTGTCCGTTTGTCTTTTTCAACCACTATCCAGACTTGGATGTACAGCTGACTCCTCAAAGATCATCTGCTAAATGAAGTAGAAAACATAATTGCATTGCTATTTATTATTAAACAGTATGTAACTATCAGCAGTCAAAAAATATACAGTAGGTAAAGTATACACTTACTGTAACAGTGTTTCAAAACAAGGCTTTTGTTCAATTAAAAGATGTTACAAACTATGTATATTCAAGTATACACACACACTCTCTACTCAAAAAGTTAGGGATATTTGGATTTCAGGTGAAATTTATGGACAATGTAAAAAGTTCACACTACAGTGATATAATATCATGAAAGTAGGGCGTTTTAGAAGCATGCAATGGTGATTTCCTCACCTCAAACAATTTACTGAAAAAAAAAATAAAAACCAACAGCAGTGGTGGGTATACCACAACAAAAAATGTCAATGTCTCAATAACTTGTCATGTGCCCTTGAGCATCAATTACAGCTTGACAACAACATCTCATGCTGTTCACAAGTCAACTTATTTGTCTACTGAGGCATGGCATTCCACTCTTGAAGGGCGGCCCTCAGGTCATTGAGGCTGTGGGGTGCAGGGTCGCGAGCCTCTACTTGGCGACTCAGCTGATCCTACAGGTTTTCTATGGGATTCAGGTCTGGAGAAAGTGCAGGCCATTCCATTTGAGGTACCCCAGCCTCCAGCAGCCATTCCCTAATGATGTGACCTTGATGAGCTGGAGTATTGTCATCCATGAAGATGAAATTAGGCCTGTGTTGTTTATGCAGGGGCACAATGACTGGATAAATGATGTTAATCAGGTAGTATCGGCTTGTCACTGTACCATTTACAAGGTGTAGGGCAGTTCTGGATTGACGAGACACACCTGCCCAGACTGTAACATCACCACCACCAACGACTCATCTGGCAACAACAGTGGCTGTGGACGTCACTGTCCTTGACGTTTCCAACATCGTTGGTGGCTAATAATTTCTGCTTAATGTGAATCGACTTTTATCACACAACAGCACTGAGGCCCACTGGTCCAATGTCCAGCATAACTGCTCCCTGGGCCATGCAAGCCTGTGCATGGGCCTGTGCCTTTTGGTGTGGTCAGGTACCCTTGCAGGTCATCTAGCACGCAGACCATGCTGATGTAAACGGTTTCGAATGGTCTGACGTAACACTTGGGTGCCTCTCACCTCCCTTAAATGTGCCTGGAGTTGAGCATCATTCATCTTCCGGTTCTGCAGGACACTGTTCACAATGAAGCGGTCATCAGCGTGGGATGTGGCCAAAAGATGTCCACTTCTATGCCTTTCTGTGACTCTTCCAGTCTCTCTGCATCTCTGTTGCAACCTACTGATGACACACTGACACTCCAAGCTCAGTGGCCACTTCCCTCTGAGAACATCCTGTTTGAAACCTCGTAATGGTGAGGTACTGTTGATCAATTGTTAGGTGTCGTCTTGGTTTTAAGATGTCAAAATGTGAACAGCATGATGAAGAGGACTGTTTAAATACCAATTCTAATTGAACCAGAAAATTTATTGGTCGATTCATGGAACAAACACCTGTTGTGAATTTTGCCGTTAAGCATCTTGTTAAAAAACAGCAAGTTATGCAAAAAGTACTGAAACACTGAACAGTCGTGCATTCAAAAGGTTAGAGAAGGTCAAATTAAATTCACCTGTCCAGACAGACAGAGAGAGACAGAGCGAGAGAGCGAGAGAGAGACAGCAAGAGTGAGCGAGAGAGAGAGAGAGACTCAAAAAGTGAATACACCTCTCACATTTTTGTTAATATTTTATTATATCTTTTCATGGGACAACAATGAAGATATGACACTTTGATACAATGTAGTCAGTGTACAGCTTGAATAACAGCATAAATTTGCCGTCCCCTCAAAATAACTCAACACACAGCCATTAATGTCTAAACCGCTGGCAACAAAAGTCAGTTCACCCCTAAATGAAAATGTCCAAATTGTGCCAAAAGTGTCAATATTTTGTGTGACCACCATTAATTCCCAGTACTGCCTTAACTTTCTTGGGCACGGAGTTCACTAGAGCTTCACAGGTTGCCACTGGAATCCTCTTCCACTCCTCCATAATGACATCACGGAGCTGGTGGATGTTCCAGACATTGCGCTCCTCCACCTTCCGTTTGAGAATGCCCCACAGATGCTCAATAGGGTTTAGGTCTGGAGATATGCTTGGCCAGTCCATCATATTTACCCTCAGTTTCTTTAGCAAGGCAGTGGTCGTCTTGGAGGTGTGTTTGGGGTCGTTATCATGTTGGAATACTGCCCTGCGGCCCAGTTTCCCAGGGCAGCATGGTCTGCTTCAGTATGTCACCGTACATGTTGATATTCATGCTTCCCTCAATGAACTGTAGCTCCCAAGTGCCGGCAGCACTTATGCAGCCCCAAACCATGACATTCCCACCACCATGCTTGACTGTAGGCAAGACACACTTGTCTTTGTACTCCTCACCTGGTTGCCGCCACACACGCTTGACACCATCTGAATCAAATAAGTTTATCTTGGTCTCATCAGACCACAGGATATGGTTCCAGTAATCCATGTCCTTAGTCTGCTTGTCTTCAGCAAACTGTTGGTGGGCTTTCTTGTGCATCATCTTTAAAAGGGGCTTCCTTCTGGGACGACAGCCATGCAGACCAATTTGATGCAGTGTGCGGCGTATGGTCTGAGCACTGACAGGCTGACCCCCACCCCTTCAACCTCTGCAGCAATGATGACAGCACTCATACGTTTATTTTCAAAAGACAACCTCTGGATATGACGCTGAGCACATGCTCTCAACTTCTTTGGTCGACCATGGCGAGGCCTGTTCTGAGTGGAGCCCATCCTGTTAAACCACTGTATGGTTTTGGCCACCATGCTGGAGCTCAGTTTCAGGGTGTTGGCAATTTTCTTATAGCCTAGGCCATCTTTATGTAGAGCAACAATTCTTTTTTTCAGATCCTCAGAGCTCTTTGCCATGAGGTGCCATGTTGAACTTCCAGTGACCAGTATGAGAGAGTGTGAGAGTGATATCACCAAATTTAACACATCTGCTCCCCATTCACACCTGAGACCTTGTGACACGAATGAGTCACATGACACCGGGGAGGGAAAATGGCTAATTGGGCACAATTCGGACATTTTCACTTTGGGGTATATTCACGTTTGTTGCCAGCAGTTTAGACATTAATGGCTGTGTGTTGAGTCATTTTGAGGGGACAGCAAATTCACACTGTTATACAAGCTGTACACTGACTTCTTTACATTGTATCAAAGTGCCATATCTTCAGTGTTGTCCAATGAAAAGATATAATACAACTAGAAAAGCACTCGGAGAGCGCAGACCTCCGCCAAGAGCAACAGTCCCCCCCAGTATTGTGATTTATACCATAAATATTCTACACTAATTTTGTTATTGTTCTTTCCCTGTATCATGTGTTTCTGTATGTCATATGATTGGTCAAGAAAACAAAAAAAATGTTATTTGAACTACACAAATACAATTTATTTAATTTAACAAGAGATACAACATGTACAAGTGTTTAGTTGGAGAACACATTCATGAAATTTATTCCTAATAATAAGTTCTGGATATTGAAAAGCTACCATTAACATCATTTTTCTAACTTCGTTTCTTTCCAGGAAATTAAAAATATGTACATATACGTAGTGTAGAATAGAACAATATTAACTCCAATCTTCTTTAAAAAAAAAAAAAAAAAAAAAAACAACCTCCTGGCAGAGGTAATAAGAAAAAATCAATAAAATAAAACTAAGCTCGACGAGCTTCAATAGCATCTGGGGATAGCCCCTCATCCTGTCTATGCTGCCGTGTACCGTCTCTGTCTTTAGCACGGCGAGAAGCAGCAGCCTGTGGGCTCTCATTCAGTCTATGCTGCATTTTAGCGGCTCTGTCATAAGCTCAACGAGCCTGTGGGCTCTCATTCAGTGTATGCTGCATTTTAGCGGCTCTGTCACAAGCTCGACGAGCTTCAATATGTAGTTCAGTGCTTCCTGCTGGCGGAAGCACTGAACTACACATTACCTCCGGGCCCTATCTCACAATGTTAAAGAATCCTTTAAAAAATTCCTGGATCCAGACGGTGATCCGGATCATCCCCAAAATGTAATCAGTTCTTCCTTGTACCATTTCCAACAACGCCCTGAAAGTTTCATCGAAATCCGTCCAAAACTTTTTGAGTTATCTTGCTAACCAACAGACAGACAAACGCCGGCAAAAACATAACCTCCTGGCCTGCAGCCTGGCGGAGGTAAAAATGTGAGGGATGTACTCACTTTTGTAAGATACTGTACACGCGCGCGCGCACGCACACACACACACACACACACACACACACACACAGCACAAGTTGTTTGAGTAGATTTTAGTAGTTTATTTCTTCTTTTGTCTGAAAACAATGCATTTAATTTGCTAGTGGATAATGCCCTTGTTCTTACTTTGAAACAATAGTGTCCCCAGATAGATGGATAATAGATGATAGATAGATGTACTTTGATCCCAAACCGGAAAATTACAGTTTAACAGCAGCATGACACAGTAAGACGACCCAAATCAACAGAAATACACACAGCATAATAGAAAAGGAGTTACCCAGTGAAGTAAAAATGCTTAGATGCATAGTTGATGATGATCCTTATGAATCTACAGTATGGATAGTACTGGCTGTACAAACAAGGATTATGAGGCGCAGGGTGAAATGTGAAGAAACAATTAGACTGTAAGGTGCCGCATGGCAGCATTGTTCTGACCAAAACTCAACATTACAGTGACCGTCTTCATTCTTGCCTCACAGTCAAACATATTCCAACACTACAGACTTTCATGGCAGCTGATGGAGGCAGTTTTTGTTAATATGCGCTGCAAGCTAAAACGTAGATGGTTCATGTGTCACTCACTACACGGAGTCACAGAAGCTACACAGTACAACAAAATCCATTCTTTTATTTTCTTAACCCCAGACTGCAGGGGGACTGAAGCATATCTCAGCTTTTCTTGTTAAGAGGCTGGGTGTGCCAATCCATCACAGGACCAACACAGAGAAACAACCAATCAGTTTCACATACATGCCTACGGACAATTTTGAATCCTCAGTTAATGCAAATTAACCTAACGCTTGTGTCTCTGGACTGTGGGAGGAAGCTGGAGTACCCAGAGGGTAAAATCAAAACATAGGGTTGTCCCAAATATCAAATATGTGGCTCTGAATATTTGATAGTTATCCAAAGTGAATATCCAAATATACTATAATTCTTTCCTTCACCCTCAGTGGACTGAGGGAGAAGTGCCATCCATCCATCCATTTTCTACCACTTTTCTGGGGGTCCAGGTGGCGGAGGCAGCAGCCCAAGCAGAGAAGCCCAGACTTCCCTCTCCTCAGGCACCTGTTCCAGCTCTTCAGAGAGGATACCAAGACATTCCCAGGACAGCTGGGAGATGTAGTCTCTCCAGCGTGTCCTGGGTCTGCCCTGGGATCTCCTCCCAGTGGGACATGCCCGGAACACCTCAAGTGGGAGACGTCCAGGAAGCATCCTGATCAGATGTACAAACCACCTCAACTGGCTCCTTTCAATGTGGAGGAGCAGTGGTTCTACTCTGAGCCTCTCCCGGAAGGGTGAGCCCCTCACCCCATCTCTGAGGGTGAGTCCAGCAATCCTACGGAGAAAGCTCATTTCAGCCGCTTGTATCCGCAATCTCATTCTTTCAATCATTACCCAAAGCTCATGACCATAGGTGAGGGTAGGAACGTAGATTGACCGGTAAATCAACAGCTTTGCTTTAGAGCTCAGCTCCCTCTTCACCACAATAGACCAGTACAACGTCCGCATCACTGCAGATGCTGCTCCAATCCATCTGTCAATCTCTCACTCCATTCTCCCCTCACTCATGAATGAGACCCCGAGATACTTAAACTCCTCCACTTGGGGCAGGAGCTTGCCCCCAGCCCAGAAAGGACAAGCCACCCTTTTCTGGCTGAGGACCATGGACTCGGACTTAGAGGAACTGATTCTCATCCCAGCCATTTCACACTGCGTAGTAAACCGTCCCAGTAAGACCTGTAGGTCATTGCTCAATGAAGCCAACAAGACAACATTATGTGCAAACAGCAGAGATGAGATCCTGTGGTCACCGAACATGACACCCTCCATTCCTTGGCTGCGCCTAGATATCCTGTCCATAAAAATTATGAACAGGATCAGTGACAAAGGGCAGCCCTGGCAGAGTCCAACTCTCACTGGAAATGAGTTTGACTGGGTATTGGCAATACAAACCAAACTCTTGCAATAAGGACTGGATAGCTCGTAGCAATGAGCCCGATACCTCATACTCCTGCAGCAGCCCCCACAAGAAACCACGAGGGACGCAGTTGAATGCTTTCTCCAAGTTCACAAAAGACATGTGGACTAGGTGGGCAAACCCCATGAACCCTCGAGGATTCTTGAGAGGGTAAACACTTCTGCTGGAGGTTTCTTCCTGTTAAAAGGGAGTTTTTCCTCTCCACCGTCGCCAAATGCTTGCTCAAAGGGGATCGTCTGATTGCTGGGGTCTTTCTGCAATTGTGGGGGTTTTTCCTACAGTTGAAAGTGCTATGAGATGACTGTTGTTGTGAAATGGCGCTATATAAATAAAGTTGAATTGAATTGAATTGAACAGGTGGTCCAAAGTGCCACAGCCAGGATGAAAACCACATTGCTCCTCCTGAATCTGAGGTTCAACCAATGGTCAGATTCTCCTCTCCAGTACCCTGGCATAGACCTTCCCAGGGAGGCTGAGAAGTGATATTGTGATAAATTTGTGAATGATATCTCTCTCTCACTCTTGCAATTTCTTTCTTATAAATGTGCAAGTGTTTTTCCTCCAAATTCTGCCCTTTTTAAATGTACTTTTACTAAAACTGTATAGTAAGAAAAAAGCTGACTATTAAATCTGAAAACGTAGTACTAGTAGCAGAAGAAGACGAAAAAAAAAAAGTAGAACTTTTCTGCAAACGTAAGCTCATGACAATGGAATCTTAAGAGAACATAGTATCATTTAATATTCCTTCAACATACATCTGCACACAAGTGCACCACCACATTCCCTGCAGCCAGAAACAATTTTATTCTAGGAAACACTACATTGATAAGTCACTTTGGTCAAAATATAGAGAAAATGTGTTTTGGTTAATTAAGATAAAGTGGTCGAGATTTTTTTAATGCATGCATGTGGAAATTGTGGTTTCTAATGGCTGTCACCTCTAATTGGTCTGTCTGTTCCTGCTTGTGCTTCTCCAGCTCTCCTTTGGTCTCCCTCAGTTTCGCATCCAGCTCATTGGACCTGAGCTCCTCTGATTCCTGAAGGAGAAAGAAGTTTAAAAAAAAAAAAAAAAAATACAATCAGGTGGAGGAAAATATGTGGGGCTACACTAAAAGAAAAGAGGCTGTCAATCACAAGCAAGGGGAAGGAATTGAATGTTTGAGGTTTATGCAATGTAATTTCATTTTGACATCTAGATATATCATACGCCGACACTGACAAAAACACTCCAGGAAAAGAAGCAAGCAGCAAAGACTAACGTTTCAACCACAACTAGAAAAAACGCAGCTCTTTACCACCATCTTAAGGTACAAATTGCAACTCCCCTTCATCCTAGTGAATAGCACCTTTTTAATTTTAACGAGGACTGATGATGCGGAACCTATTTTATTTCGAGATGCTTGGAGGGGGAATCATAGGGAGCAGTGAGGAAAAAAAAAAATTGTGAATGTTACCCTTAACAGTTTTTTTAATCTATCAATTTCAGACATGACAGTTAAATACATAGAAATGTTATTTTTTCCCCCTTCAAATCAATAAGTGAAATTAATGTTTATTTTAATCAGTTTTATAAACTCAAGAGCAAATTAGGATGAGGAATTTGCTGGCAGATGATATTTGCATTTTCTCTATCAAGTGAATGCAAATAAGTGTCCACCCTGTACATTGTGCAACTCTAACCCAGGATTTACACTGACTCCGGATGCAGTACGTTGCAGATGCAGTGCGGATGGAGCCTTGTGGCAGTCCCCACCCACTCCATTTGTATTTTGATTCGGCATGGATCAGAGCAGGGTTCGAAATACAAGAACGCACGAGAATTATATAAAATAACGTGAGATCTCGAGAAAGACCCGAACAAGACCAAGGAGGGATCGCGATCATGTGTTGACAAGGAAAAAAGGAAGTGTGATGTAGTGGCTCTCCAGCTGGATTTTTGTGCTCTAAATCATACGTAAGTAGCCCATTAATTTTAATTCCATGAAGTGTTTGTATATTATTTTTTTTTAGATTTAGATTTAGTATACTTTATTGATCCCCAGAGGGGAAATTGAGGGTCATCCACCACCTGGATGGATGAAGCAGCCACGATACGGAGCTATTCCTTAACCATTCACACACACACTCACACCTAGGGCCACTTTAGAGTCTCCAATTAACCTAACCTGCATGTTTTTGGCATGTGGGAGGAAACCGGAGAAATCCCGGGGTAAACCCACGCAGATACGGGAAGAACATGCAAACTCCACACAGATCACTGTTGGTCGGGGGCTGGGATCGAACCCACGATTCCCATGATCCCCCGGCCAAGGGTAAACTGTGCTGCCGCAGTGCTAACCACTGCGCCACATTATGTCAAAGTTTTTATCTTCTTTGACACAGTGGTGGAGGAGTAGACCTCAGAAAATAATGGATGATCCTTCAATAGTTTTTAATGAACAAACACCTATTAAATACCGTGGTATTTCCTTGTGAATTGGATCCGGCAACCATCAAAAATAGGCTCATGTTTCACTGGTGAGCCAAATCCAACGAGCTGGATTTGTTCCTCAGTGGTCCGGACCAGGTGGGAAGTAGAACATTAATTAGAATGGGAACCATTTGCTCCAAAGACCCGATCACAGCCGTAACGGACCGGATCCGGAGTCAGTGCAAATCCAGTGCAACTGTAGTGCACTGCTTCATTAGATGGTTTTACAAATGTGGCTAAACTTGTTTGGGGATCCAAGGGTCGAAGGGAGATGGTCATTGAAGAGATCTGCTTTGCTGAAGAGTAGAGGTGCATGGCCATTACGGCAGGGCAGGCCAAGCAGTGTGCCTGGACAACATGGGATTTTGCCAAACCTAGGATACTCACTTGGGCTTCTTTCATGTCAATGGAGCCCTTGGCTATTTCCTTTCTGCTGTGGTTGACCTATGACCTATTGCCAACTCCAGTTAATCTCAAACTCTGGGGGTATGCTGAGGTAGACGCTTAAATCCGTTACCACAAAGAGCAGGGAACCCTCCAGCACGTTGTGTCTGCATGTGATTATTCACTGCAGATGTACACATGGAGACACAACAAGGTCGTCAAGATTGTCACAAATATGGAAAGCCAGTGTAGTGCAGTCAATAGACAACCAGTACAGAAGTCCGATCTCTACATTATGTTCCACAAAGGTGGCACTCGGCCTCCTCAGAAGACCCGGAAAGCCATGAATTCCAGATTGTTGGCCGGAACAAATGACTGGAAGTTGACAGCAGACATCAATGGCCCTCCATTTCCCCTCCCACATCACTCAGAACAACTTGCATCCCGATATTGTGGTTTGGTCTGAAAAAACAAAGTGAGTTTTGTTGGTAGAGCTTACAGTGCCTTGGAAGGGGAATATGGAGGGGGCCTTTGAGTACAAGAAATTGAGATATGAATCACTGCGAGCTGACTGAGGATAAAGGGTGGGAGTGTTATGTTTTTCCAGTTGAGGTGGGATGCTGAGGTTTTATAGGCCAGTCATCCTGGATTTGGTCAAAATCCCATGTGATGAGTATGCAATCTAACTTAACTGTGAATGAGAGTGCCCCCCCCCCAACATCTCCTTTGCCTTCTCCTTTTCTCTAAGAGTAAGGGGTGAAGGATGGCTTTTAGTGGGTCTCCTGACACTACTGCATGTAAAGAGTGTGACATCCAAGTAGGAGTCTCATAAGAAGAGGCTGGTGACTGGCCCCGATTTGGGTCATGTGGCGCTATATGTTGGCTTGCTTCAAGCTGTTGCCTCCTTGTCTGAAATAAGGGGTCTATTTCCACATTTGCAACTCGGCTTTTGCCTTTGGCACGACACCCTACAGTGGCTTGAGGCAGCTGGTGGCGCTGGGGATGGCAGTACTGCCAATAGCCACTGAAACTGTGTATTCATCCCGAGTTGGCGGCTGATGAGGAGGGTGACTAGCAACTGCAATTTGTATGATTGTCTTGTTTGTATCAATACTGTGACATATTCACTCAGCTGATAATCACTGATTCATTCTTGCATCACACGGTCATGAAATAATTCATGACAATGTGCTGCTTTGTGCCGACTTTACATAACATGGCCCAGACAACATCAAGCATAGGTTATCATGGTAATCTAGCCTGGTAAAAAGTAACCACTGATGTACTGGAAACAAACTTTAGGCTCAATGTACCTCACAACCCATTATCACAGTACAGCCCCCCCTGATGCTGCCAATGTATAAAACAATCCAAACATCCCGCCCTCATCCCCATCAACTTCCTGTCCACTTTAAACTGCTCCTATCTGGCAAAAGGTTTAAGAAGCCCCAAAATAGAGTTGAAAGAAGGCAACACATGACTCCTGTGCAAACAAAGCCTCTGCATCCATACGGACATCAGTTCCAAATAGGGCTGTAACGACTATAAAACAAATCATAAAAATTTTTCAATGCAAAATTTTATTGTCAACGCATCGTTTAATTTTAAAGTTTATGGACACGCTGCGGAAATGTTCAGTTGTAACTGCAATGCACTACTGGAACTGCTGCAGGCAGTAGCGCTTCTGCTGTCCGCCATGCCTGAACAATTTCCAGTGCAGAAAAATAAACAAAGAGGAGCTAAAAAGAAGCAAGACCCAAACTTTTGAAAGTATGGGAACATTTTACTGAAAATAAAGAAACGAAAAAAGCAAAATGCAGACTCTGCAAAGCAGACTTATCATGGCAGCACTACAGTGATACACAAGCATCTGAAACAGAGACACCCCAGAGCCGTGACGTTTACTGCCAAGTCTGGTAAGTTTTAGCGAGTAAAGAAAGTTAGCACCACTTATTTTCAATGGCCAATTGTTTCAAGCTTTAGAAAAATGACTACACTGTTAGTACAGTGGTGTGAAAAAGTGTTTGCCCCTTCCTGATTTCTCATTTTTTGTGTTTGTGACACTTACACTTGAATGTTTCAGATCATCAAACAAATTTAAATATTAGACAAAGATAACACAAGTAAACACAAAATGCAGATTGTAATTGAAGGTGTTTAATTAAATTAAATCACCCTTATTGTCATTCAACCGTACAACCAATCATGTACAGTAGAACGAGATTGTGTTTTACCTATCTACAGTGTCAATCACACACACACCCCAGTGCAGAATCAGAGGGCCGCTGCCATGCAAGGCGCCGCCACAGATTTCCCTCCTCCATTCCATTATTGCTGAGCACCAAGCTGGACGGCAGGAAGTTCCACTTTTATATGGTCTTCGGCATGACCCGGCCGGGATTTGAACCCCTGCCTCCCGGGTGTGGGGCGGATGCTCTACTCAAGCATCCGCCCCACACCCCCCACACCCCCACACCCCCATCAAGCATCATCTCAACTGAGCCACCACTCCGGTTTATTATTAAGGGTAAAAAAAAAAAAAAAAAAAAAAAATCCAAAATTGCATGGCCCTGTGTGAAAAAGTGACTGCCCCCCCATTAAAACATAAATTAACTGTGGTTTATCACATCTTTGAAAAGCCAAGTTCAATTTTCTAGCCATTTCTAAAGCTTTGGGACTCCAGTGAACCACAGTGAGAGCCATTATCCACAAATGGCGTAAATATGAAACAGTGGTGAACCTTCCCAGGAGTGGATGGTCAACCAAAATTACCCCAAGAGCGCAGTTACGACTCATCCAAGAGGTCACAAACGACCCCACAACATTCAGAGAACTGCAGGCCTCACTTGCCTCAGTTAAGGTCAGTGTTCATGACTCCACCATAAGAAAGAGACTGGGCAAAAATGGCCTGCACGGCAGAGTTCCAAGACAAAAACCACTGCTGAGCAAAAAGAACATAAAGGCTCATCTCAGTTTTGCTAGAAAACATCTTGATGATCCCCAAGACTTTTGGGAAAATACTCTGTGGACTGAGGAGACAAAAGCTGAACTTTTTGGAAGGTGTGTGTCCCATTACATCTGAAGTAAAAGTAACAGCATTTCAGAAAAGGAACATCATACCAACAGTAAAATATGGTGGAGGTAGTGTGATGGTCTGGGGCTGTTTTGCTGCTTCAGGACCTGGAAGACTTGCTGTGGTAAATGGAACCATGAATTCTGCTGTCCACCAAACAATCCTGAAGGAGAATGTCCGGCTACCTGTTCGTGACCTCAAACTGAAACGCACTTGAGTTCTCCAGCAGGACAATGATCCAAAACACACCAGCAGGTCCACCTCTGAATGGCTTAAGAAAAACAAAATGAAAACTGTGGAGTGGCTTACTCAAAGTCCTGACCTGAATCTGATTGAAATGCTGTGGCATGACCCTAAAAAGGCAGTTCATGCTTGAAAACCCTCGAATGTGTCTGAATTACAACAATTCTGCAAAGATGAGTGGGCCAAAATTCCTCCACAGCGCTGTAAAACACGCATTGCCAGTAATCACAAACACTTGACTGCAGTTGTTGCTGCTAAGGGTGGTCCAACCAGTTATTAGGTTTAGGGGGCAATCACTTTTTCAAACAGGGCCATGTAGGTTTGGATTTTTTCCTTTCCTGAATAATAAACACCTTAATTTAAAAACTGATTTTTCTGTTTACTTGTGTTATCTTTGTCTAATATTTAAATTTGTTTGATGATCTGAAACATTTAAGCATGACAAACATACAAAAAAAAAAGAGAAATCAGGAAGGGGGCAAACACTTTTTCACACCACTGTACATGCTGTTTATGTTGGCTTACGTGTTTGACATTAAGCTCTCTTGGAGGATTGGTTGCTGAGGGCTGAGCTGTTTAAGTCATGGCTATCGTGTTGAATGCAGTAAATGAATGAATTACAGGAGTAGCTATCCCCGTTTCATCTTTGTTAATATTAGCCCTCATTCTGAATATTAGTGCATTTCACTTTTTTATGTTAGGTTAACACAACTGGGTATGGAGACTTAAGCAGATGCTGCAGTTTTTTGCTTTTGCACTTTACCTTTTTTGTTCAAGACTGCTCTTTTAATTTGTATCCATTGTTTGGCTAAAAATACATTTCATCAAGCTGTTGAGCTTCATTTTCAAATTTGTGTTTCAGTGGTCATTTTATTTAGCTCTGGAAACTGCTTATAAAATGTTATATTAAAAGCAGGGACTGACAAGGTGATTTTCACAGGTGTGCAGGTTTAAACAGGTGACGTAAATGACTGAAATAATCACAATTAGCTGGCTAATCAAAAAAAACAGTTGTTAGAATAGTCAACTACCAAAATAATCGTTTGTTGCAGCCCGAGTTCCAAAGACACTAAACAGACATGCAGCGCAACAAGAACACAGACATTGTTGGGTTTTTGCATTTGTGGTCATGAACGTTTTTATGTCACAAATCTTACTAACCTGGTATGTTCGGATCATATCCTGGCAGTTTTTGCGAATCTGCTCAGTCTCTTCTTTAGCCTGTGCCAGTTTAGACGTGGTCTCTCTCAGTTTGTCTTTAGTTTCCTTCACAAAAAAAATAAACAATCAAATAAACCTAACATTTTTGTTCAAATAAATCCAGTATGAATCTAATTTGGATAAACACATGGTAATTTGCCTAAAGTCAGATAAAAATTGAAAAAGATCATTTCGTAATACACATTTTCAAAAATAGCGACAACCTTAATGATAATTTCCTTGCAGGTTCATTACTGTACCCATCTTTGCCCCATTTCATTCTGCCTGTGAACTATCACATCTAATCATGTTTTCTTTTTATGGAGTAGCTGCAGAGAAAATGACTGAAGGGGACATCATTTGTATGCCGGCATAAATCTCTGATAAACATCCGGAATGAGTTCTACATCAAATCCAAGATAATTAACCAAAAGACGTATGCTCTTTTATGACAAGTTTATGCAGGGTAAATAAGAGATTCATGACTGCAAACTGACAAATGCAGAAGTAAACTGCATTAGTGATATAAATGTATAACTTAGATTTAGTGTCAAGATTAAGATGTGACTCCAGGTGCTTAGATTACGCACCCTAAATTACAAATGCATCCATCGTACCAGGGTATTGTATATTTTTTCTCTACAGTCCCCTTACAGCTTCCCAATAAGAAGTGACCTGCACATCGTTACATACAATTATATGAAAAAAAAATAGTACTTACACCTTTTCTAAACAATAAAAGACAAAATTATGTTTAAGAAGCAATTCAAATACCTTGTGGGCATCAGCTTCACTCTTCAGTTTGTTCTGGGCCCATTTGACTTTGATAAGATGAGAGTTGATTTCCTCCTTCAGCTTCTCCACCTCTCGACTCAACCTGCTAACCTCGCCTTCCTAACAAACACAAGAGTAAGCAAAAATGACATTTTAAAACAGGAAGAAGAAACACATTTCACCATTAAAACTAAAACCAATGCAGCAAAGTAATAAACATGTAACATCTGTAAGATTTATGTGAATTTATGTCCACAAATTATTGAGTGGGCTTTTTGTGTTGCTTAATATCCCTGTGTTTATGTGCTATATTTGTAAGAAGTCAGCATTTTAGCTAAAGGAGCCAAGCTGAGTCTTCAATTCTGACACAAGCTTTGAGATAACAATCTTGTAACAAAGCACTCAAAAACTTGGTCTTTACCTTAGCATCGTACAGCTGCTGCAGTCGGCCCTTCTCCTGAGCCAGCTGGTTTCCTCGGAGTGCCTGGCGGTCCACCTCCTTAGTTGTTTCCCTCAGCCTCTTCTCCAAACTCTCTTTATCCCTCCTCAAGTCAAGGGCTTCTTTTTCACCTCGAACATATTTCATCACCATGGCCTCCTTATCTTGCCGTGCCTCTTCACACTTCTTGTTCACCTGGAGGATTATTTGTAATAGTAATAAAGACAGGTTTATGTATTTTACACTCTGGGCATGAGCTCACTCACGCTGTAAGAGCTGACAGAGCTTCAAATTATTTGAATACATTTAATACAAAGACAAATCTAAACATTAATGTTTAAATGCTCAATACACATTTAGTGGTGATGTTTAAGAAAGTTCTGAACGTAGAAAAAAGGATTTCATGTATATACTCTACAGATGAATGTTAGCTTTTCAACATTTGCATTTATTGTTTAAACCAGACAGTCAGTGATAGTTCATTCCAGCCTGATGAAATCACCATGAAAGTGCTGAGATGTCCTGACCACTGGCCTTGACCTCAAGCTTGGGCACAGCCTAGATGCAAATCTATTTGAGAATCATAATGCATTTGTTTTTCAAACAATTTTAGCAAAATCGCAAATGCCCAGACCTCCTGACCTTTGACAATAACCTTGTCAAGCCTGGATGCAGACAAACCTGGGGATCATTGTGTGTCAGTTTGTTGAGAATAAATTGATTTGTGAAGACATTTAAGGTGGACAAAATGTGCGAGAGTCAATCTTATTTCTCACAGAGCAAGAGAAAGGGGGAGATGCTGTACAATAGGGCTGCAACTAATGACCATTTAATCATGATTATTCCTGTCAAGTCCATCATCTCTGCTCTCGTTTGGGGCTCCAGTGCATGTTTAACCTCATCTGTCTAAGTTTACAAACCTGAGAATATCACCTTATTCTCTGTCTCTGCCTTTAATATAACGTTTTATAGAAAGTCCTCATTGCAAAATAAAATAACCCCTCAAACATGAGTTTGAAACTTGAACTTGATAGCTTAATCAAAAGCATTTGTAGCAACACAATTGTCAGACATTACAAGACCATAGTTTATTTAACTCATAATGCACATACAAGAAAAGTGGCAATTTTTCATGTTTTAGAGCCTGAAACATTAATATTTTTTAGGACTTTTTCCTAGAAAAGGGTACACAGGCAATGAGTCGACTACTAAATTAGTTGTTGATTAATCATCTGACGATCGACTAGTCAATTAGTCAACTAATCGTTGCAGCACTACTGTACAAGCCATGTAAGAAATACAATATATAGACATTAAACTACACTGGATCAAACATCACATAAGCCTTTGGATGTTAAATTGAAGAAAGGAAGAAATTAACAGTAGATTAGGATGCGTTCATCATCTTAAAACATATGAATGATATAAAAGATAAAAGAAAAGGCTTTAAAGAGATGACAAAGTGCAAAATCAAAAAACTTATACTGCTCACTGAACAGCAAAATTAAAACTCGCAAGTGTGACAAAACTGTCAAGAGAAAAGTGCCTTGTGTGATTTCCACCAGGTGTGAAAACTGTAGGATGAAAAATGTGCTTTTCTGCACCATTCATTTAACAAGGGATTAAATCTGCACTAACACAAGTTTGGTGTGCAGAACCCTTGAAGGTTCAGCTGGTAGTTTTGTACAAATATCCTGAAAGAT
The DNA here is from genome assembly GCA_020510985.1 of Pholidichthys leucotaenia. Lineage (NCBI taxonomy): Eukaryota > Metazoa > Chordata > Actinopteri > Cichliformes > Pholidichthyidae > Pholidichthys > Pholidichthys leucotaenia. The sequence goes on from CM035836.1 coordinate 401,579,098, forward strand.
ATAGGGGACACAGTCTAGACTAAACTTTATCTTAGCAAACTGGGCTTTGACAGCTACATACAAGTTGGGGTGGGAATCGTGAGGACCTTGCGATTCGATTCGGATCGCAATTCTTGGGTCACGATTCGATCCCATCATGATTCAACAATAATCATGATAATCAAGCAGCACAATCCCATATATTTCAAAAATGTTTTCACCTTATTCAACCTCAAATCATGTCCCAAAGTAAAACTGTTGACATCCATTTCATATAATTAGTGATGTTATGCTCCACACCGCCCACTTGACACTGACTCGAGCAATGTAACACAGAAGTGTTGTGAGCAGAGTGTCGAGTACTGTGTCAACATGCCCACAGTCATGTGACCGTAGCAAGCGAGGCCTCGTTATGTCGGTCACAACACATGACTTGAGGGCTTGCGGGAAGTTTGAGAGCGAACTAGTTTTTTTTGTTTGCTTTGTATTGTTTGTTCCTGCCATCCAATTTTGAATAGACCTTGGATGGCCAAATGCTCAAAAAAAAAAAAAAAAAAAAAAGATTGATTTTTTTTCAGGTTTTTCAACTCTGATGCAGTTCTGACAGTCAGTCACCAGATGGCAGTCTTTATTAGATGTTTCATAACATTGTGTCGCTCATGAAGCCTCAAAGTTGCTCATTGTTTCATGAGGCCTCGGTTTTAACATCACTACATATAATAAAGTATTCTTGGGGCTTCATTTTCCACGAGACGCATCTCTGCACAAAGGGAGGGTGGAGGACGGTGTCTGGAAATGACTCCCACTTCAGATACATTTATCTGATTCCGTGGACTTAAAAAGCAGCTGAAAACTTTTTTGTTTAACAAGGATTTTTGTTGAGTTTCAACTGCTTTTTAATGGCAAGTCTGATATTTTTAAATTATTTTAAACTTGCGTTTTAACTTTTGCATTTTTAAAATGATTTTTATCTATCAGCTTGCTTTTATTCCATTTTATTGTGCAGCGCTTTGTGACTATATGTCTGTGAAAAGCACTTCATAAATAAACTTTACCTACTTGATGCTTGGAGAAAAAGCTCCATGCCGGTGTCTCTTTAGCTTAGCTGTTGCTAATGCTGCTCTGAGACGTGTGTGGCCCGCCGTATTCCGAGTGTTTTTTCTGTTTATCATGCAGCGCTTCTTGCGGGCTGTGTGTCATGTCAAGGTCTTTTCTTCCATCTTTGTTATAAAATCCAAAAAAGGCCCGGCATTTGAGCTAACTGCTTCCTAATTTTCAAAGCTAGCTGCAAATCACTGACAAACTATGACTTCACTTGACTTGGTGTTTGCTTTGTGCCTTCTAGTGGACTGAAAACACTACTGATAAACTGATAACCCAAAAGTGTGTGTGTGTGTGTGTGTGTGTGTGTGTGTGTGTGTGTGTGTGTGTGTGTGTGTGTGTGTGTGTGTGTGTGTGTGTGTGTGTGTGCGCGCGTGCGCGTGCATTTTTTTCCAATAAAAGACCGATCCATGCGTTTATGGATCGATGCATTGTCGCCAGTGCCAAGTATCACGATCCATCACTGAATTGATCTCTTTTCCCCACCCCTACATACAAGGCTAAAACAGAAAGATACACAAGAACTGATTCAGTACATATATTGACAGAAATTCTACAGATCATTTTTGCACACAGAACATATATAAATGTACTCTTTATTGTTGGCCCTGATGACAACAGCGAAATTAAAGAGTGCTTTGGTAGGGTTTGAGAGTCTGGATCTTATTACTTCTCTCTGGGATACTTAACCTGCCACTATATCAATGTTACAATAATTAATCAAAATGTCTTATGACAAACTAATTCAAGTACAAATGTTTTCTTAAATTTTACTTGCACAAAAACAAACAAAAAAACCTTTAAAGAAAAAAAATATTTTTACTACTCTGGAATGGAAATGGGTATATTCACTTCTCAGTCATAACTTATGACATACAGTGGTGTGAAAAGTATTTGCAACCTTCCTGATTTCTCTTTTTTGTACGTTTGTCACACTTAAATGTTTCAGATCAAACAAATTTAAATATTAGACAAAGATAACACAAGTAAACACAAAATGCAGTTTTTAAATGAAGGTGTTTATTATTAAGAGCAAAAAAATCCAAACCTACATGGCCCTGTGTGAAAAAGTGATTGCCCCCACCGTTAAAACATAAATTAACTGTGGTTTATCACATCTGTGGAAAGCTCAGTTCCATTTCTCTAGCCACACCCAGGCCTGATTACTTCCACACCTGTTTTCAATCAAGAAATCACTGAAATAGGACCTGCCTGACAAAGTGAAGTAGACCAAAAGACCCTTAAAAGTTAGACATCATGCTGCGATACAAAGAAATTTGGGAACAAATGTGAAACAAAATAATTGAGATATATCAGTCTGGAAAAGGTTTTAAAGCCTTTTCTAAAGCTTTGGGACTCCAGCGAACTACAGTGAGAGCCATTATCCACAAATGGTGAAATCACGGAACAGTGGTGGACCTCCCCAGGAGTGACTGGACGACCAAAATTGCCCCAAGAGCGCAGTGACGACTCATCCAAGAGGTCACAAAAGACCCCACAACAACAGCCAAAGAACTGCAGGCCTCACTTTCCTCAGTTAAGTTCAGTATTCATGACTCCACCACAAGAAAGAGACTGGGCAAAAATGGCATGCATGGCACAGTTCCAAGACGAAAACTACTGCTGAGCAAAAAGAACAAAGGCGCATCTCAGTTTTGCTAGAAAACATCTTGATCCCCAAGACTCTTGGGAAAATACTCTGTGGGCTGACTAGACAAAAGCTGAACTTTTTGGAAGGTGTGTGTTCCATTACATCCGGCGTAAAAGTAACAGCATTTCAGAAAAGGAACATCATACCAACAGTAAAATATGGTGGTGGTAGTGTGATGATCTGGGGCCGTTTTGTTGCTTCAGGACCAGGAAGACTTGCTGTGGTAAATGGAACCATGAATTCTGTTGTCTACCAAAAAATCCTGAAGGAGAATGTCCAGCCATCTGTTTGTGACCTCAAGCTGAAGTGTCCTTGAATTCTGCAGCAGGACAATGATCCGAAACACACCAGCAGGTCCACCTCTGAATGGCTTAAGAAAAACAAAATGAAGACTCTGGAGTGGCCTAGTCAAAGTCCTGACCTGAATCCGATTGAGATGCTGTGGCATGACCTTAGAAAGGCAGTTCATGCTCAAAAACCCTCCAATGTGGCTGAAATACAACAATTCTGCAAAGATGAGCGGGCCAAAATTCCTCCACAGTGCTGTAAAAGGCCCGTTGCCAGTTATCGCAAATGCTTGATTGTAGCTGTTGCTGCCAAGGGTGACTCAACCAGTTATTAGGTTAAGATAAGATAAGATAAGCCTTTATTAGTCCCACAATGGGGAAATTCCAGGATTGCAACAGCACAGGGATAGCAACACTCAGAGCAACAATCAGAAGGCAAGAAAAAACAACATCTAGTAAACATATGTCCATATTACTATAAATGTATATATATAGACACACAGTGCAGAGCATTATGGTTGGTTGGTGAATGTGCAGCAGAAAGTCTAAGCTCTCTCTCCGCGGATGCGGCGGGCCAGCTGGAAGTCTTTGGGCATGATGGTGACCCCCTTAGCGAAGAAGAGACCACCAGGTGGGCCTCGCTGGTCTCCTGCAGAGCCATGACGGCGAAGCTCAGGAAACGCAGGACGGTCTTGAAGTCCTGAGCGATCTCCCTCACCAGGCGCTGGGCGGGCAGCTTACGGACGAGCAGCTCCGTGGATTTCTGCTAGCGACGGATCTCTCTCAGAGCCACGGGCCTGTGACGGCGAGGCCTCTTCACTCTGCCGGTGGCCGGAGCGCCTCTCCGAGCAGCCCTGGTGGCTAGCTGTCTCCTGGGGGGCTTCTTCCTCCAGTAGATTTTACGGGCGGTCTGCTTGGTTCTTGCCATCGCTCTCTATTATTCTGTCTTATATTTCTTGCACGCCGCCTAAACTCCAGCCCGGCACCCACGTCGTTTTCGCTACAGCTCCCGGTATGTCGAGTTTCCCATTAGCACCGGGCGGCGGCCAAGTGCTAGCTAGCACCAGCTCCTCCCCGCTGTAGCGTCTCCCGCTGCAAACCGTGGCTCCGTCCGCCGACCCGGGAGACCCCCGGGGCGATCCGTGCGTCCGTGATATACAGTATATACAGAGTGAAAGGTGTAGAAAGAAGAAGGAAGATAAAAAAAAAAAAAAAAAAAAAAAAAAAGGCTGTTGCAACGGGCAGCCTACTCGTGTGGCGCCACCGGTCCGGTAGAACCGGAACTGGAAATAGGTTTAGGGGGTAATCACTTTTTCACACAGGGCCATGTAGGTTTTGATTTTTTTCTTCCATTAATAATAAACATCTTCATTTAAAAACTATATTGTGTTTACTTGTGTTATCTTTGTCTAATATTTTATTTTGTTTGATAATCTGAAACATTTACACATGACAAACATACAAAAAAAGGAGATATTAGAAGGGGGCAAACACTTTTTCACACCACTGTACTTGCCCTTCATTACACATAAATATGGGTCACACGCACAAGCATAAATAAGGTGAATGACCAGTTTATCAATGTGGGTATTTAAATACCAGTCATACCTGTTCTAGTCGGTAAGACATCTCTTTCTGTATCTGCTGCAGGGCCCCTTTGGCTGCTTGATCTTGGTGAATTGATTTATCTCTCGACTCCTTCAGTTCTTTCAACAGTTCGTCCACCCTGCCTTCCAACTGCAGAGGCCGAGAGAAGAAAAGGGTGAGAATTTATAATATTTGCCAATACATGCAAGCCTGGGCTACATCTCAGAAAACTTACTAAAAACTGGCATCAAGTATTAAAAGACAAACATAATTTAGACTGTGGGGGAAGCATGCATGTTTAATGCCTAAAATCTGATACTTTTACAGTAAAATAAAAATGTCTCTTACAAGCAAGTCTGACAGACCCATGCAAGGGAACCAAACACACAGGGTGCCTGCCATAAAAATCCCTTCTATACCCTTTTGCTTGCATAATGCTTAAACAAACCTCATTGCCCAGAGAGTATGAATTCATTACTGTTTCTTCCATGGCATCAGCAATAGTATAGCTGGTGAGAATAGGAGTCGCAGCTTGATTGAGTTTATTTAGTAAAACTCATACATGTACATCTATAAAAAAATACATATATAACAAATACCAAGGATAATACATGAAAGCATACCATTAGCACACTTATTTCCAATGTGGTCCTCGAAGAGAAAAGAGATAAAGTAAGATAAGATAAGCCTTTATTAGTCCCACAATGGGGAAATTCCAGGATTGCAACAGCACAGGGATAGCAACACTCAGAGCAATAATTAAGAAGATACAGAAGATATAAATAAGAGCAGTGGATATACATACATACACATCAATATATAAATATATATACAATCAATATATAAATATATATACAAAGTGCGGAGCATTGTAGCGAGATGGAATAAACAGCATAACCGTCTACTTAGTTATCCTACATAGTATGAATATGTACCCATACATATTGTCACCCTCCGTAGCGACCGATACTGTCCTAGTTGTATATACTGGAGGGGACCATTGTGTAAGTCTATTGCATCTTTTGCATTCAGTACCATTAGGTCGTCACGTTTTTTTGCTATCTCTGCGAGCAGCCCTGCTTAGGTTATACAGTCTGACTGCCATAGGTAGGAAGGACCTGCAAAACCTCTCGGTTGCGAACCTAGGATGATGTAGTCTGCTGCTAAATGAGCTCCTCAGTGCGTTCAGTATGTCCTGCATAGGGTGGGACTCGGACTCCAGCAGAGATGACAGTTTATCCACCATCCTTCTCTCTCCTATCTCCTCCACTGGGTCAGGGCGCTGCCCCAGGACAGAGCTAGCTTTCTTGATCAGTTTGTTCAGTCTCTTCCTATCAGCTGCTGTAATGCCACTGCCTCAGCAGACCACTCCAAAAGTGATGGCTGATGCCACCACCATGTCGTAGAATGTCTTAGCAGCAGCGCCCCTTGTACACCAAAAGACCCGAGTCTCCTCAGTAGGAACAGCCTGCGCTGTCCCTTCTTGTAGAGTGCATCGGTATTGTGTGACCAGTCTAGTTTATTGTTCAGATGAACACCCAGGTACTTGTAGGATGTCACCATCTCGATGTCTGTTCCCTGTATGTTTACTGGTGCTGTGAGAGGTTGTCCTTGCCTGCAGCAGTCCACCACCAGCTCCTTTGTTTTCCTCGCGTTGATCTGGAGGCAGTTCCAATGGCACCAGTCCACGAAGTCCTGGATAAGTCCTCTGTACTCAGCTTCATCTCCGCTGGAGATGAGGCCGACGATTGCAGAGTCGTTAGAGGACTTCTGTAGATGGCAGTGTGTTGTGTTGTGTTGTGTGAGAAGTCCGCAGTATAAAGGGTAAACAGGAAGGGAGCCAAAACCGTTCCCTGGGGGGCCCTGGTGCTACTGATGATCATTTCGGACACACAGTCCCGGGTTCTCACAAACTGTGGCCGGTTAGTGAGGTAGTCCAGGATCCATGATGACAGGTGCTGGTCCACCCCTGCGCACAGCAGCTTGTCCTTCAGGATCATTGGTTGGATGGTGTTGAAAGCACTGGAGAAGTCAAAGAACATGATACTCACCGCATTCCCGGGCTTCTCCAGGTGGGACAGAGAATGGTGAAGGAGGAAGATCACTGCATCCTCCACCCCAATGCCATGCTGGTAGGCAAACTGGAGTGGATCCATCGCTGGTCCCACCAGGGGGCGGAGGTGAGCAAGGAGCAGTCTCTCCAGGGTCTTCATCATGTGGGACGTCAGGGCCACTGGTCTGTAGCTGTTCAGGTCTTTGGGGCGGGAGGTCTTTGGTACAGGTACCACACAAGATGTTTTCCACAACTGTGGTACCTTCCCCAGCTTCAGACTCAGGTTGAAGATGTGCTCCACAATCCCACATAGCTGATCTGCACAGGACTTGAGGAGCTTTGCGCTGATGCCGTCCGGTCCCGACGCCTTCCTCGCCTTGACCTTTCTCAGCTCCGTCCTCACCTGGGTCTTAGTGAAGGTCATGTTGGGGGGCTGTGTGTTGGGAGTGGGGGGGTGTTGGTGGAGTGGCGTGTGGACAGCAGGACTCGATGTCATTAGAGGCAGCAGTGGTTGTTGTGCAGTCGGGGGGGGAGGGCGGTTGGTCAAAACTATTAAAAAACAGGTTCAGATTGTTCGCCCACTCCCTGCCCCCCATGGCCTGGGAGGAGGTATTCTGGAGCCCAGAGATGGTTTTAACGTTTCTCCAGACCCCACCAATGTCACTCTGTTGCAGCTTGTCCTCCATCTTCTACCTGAAGCTGTCCTTGCCTTCTCTGATCTTCCTCCTCAGCTCCCTCTGTACAGACTTCAGCATCTCCCTGTTCCCCGACCTGAAGATCCTCTTCTTCTCTCTCAGAACTGTTTTTATCTCAGGGTTGATCCAGGGTTTGTTGTTCGAGCAACACCGTATGGTCTTGGTGGGTACAGTGTTGTCCACACAGAAGCTGATGTAGTCCGTGATGGTGTGAGTGAGGCCATCGATGTCCTCATCATGTGGATCGCAGAGCTGCTCCCAGGCAGTGGTTTCAAAGCAGTCCTTTAGAGCGTCCATTGCCTCCTCAGACCATAACTTCACTGTGCGCATGACCGGAGGTTGTCTGTGCACAAGGGGTTTGTACACCGGCAGGAGATGAACCAAGTTGTGATCCGATCTCCCGAGTGGGGGGAGTTGTGATGAGGTGTACGCCTCCTTAGTGTTTGCATTGAATAAATCCAGTGTTTTATTGTCTCTAGTGTGGCATGTGACATACTGGGTAAATGTGGGTAGAATGGGAGACAGTGAAATATGGTTGAAATCGCCTGAGATGAGGAGAAGACCATCTGGGTGTTCTGTCTGCAGCCTGACAGTTACTGAGTGGATGACGTCACGCACTGTCCCAGCGTTTGCCGTCGGATTTGCATAAATAACAATGCAGATCACGTGTGAGTATTCCCTCGGGAGATATGTAGGCCGCATGCTAACAGCTAGTAACTCAATGTCTCTGCTACAGTGCTGTACAGATATTGATGCAACAGCCAACATATAAGGAAAATAGAATAAATAATACACTAAAAACCAAGAAAAAAAATGTAAAAATAAATAAGGAAGAAACACACTAATTACTGATTAAAAACCATACATCACAAATATAACGGATTAAATAATAACACCCCCCCCCCAAGGAAAGCTACATGTCTCCACCTACATGGTAGGCTTTGTAAATAAAGGAATAGGAAATGACATACAATCAGGCACAGAGAGAGCTAGCAATCACCCTCCAGCTTGCTCTCTTTGACTTCATATTTACCATCCTGGGAGAAGTAGACACCATTTTTTCCCTTGTCCTGTCAAGCAGCTAGGTGAGCAGAACAGAAATCTGCTTCCCTTATTGTGCCAAAAAGCTTTACTTTGCCAAAAGGAGTTTATACAATATGTACTATATATTGTTTATAAACTCCTCTTAATACTTTATTTACTTTGTTTTACCCATGGGGGAATGGGGAAAGGAGGGGTGGGGAGGGGGAAAGAAAAGGAAGAGGAACAGACAAAGAAAACAAACAGACTAACACAACTTCTAATGAAAAGGTCTCATCACGAGTCTGGTTAAAGGAGAGACATATGTGTGTGTGCATACGTGTGCGTGCGTATGGGAGCGCATGCAAAATAAGTGTGTGCATGTGAGTGGTTTGCCAGCAAACATACAAAGAGGGTGGCAGGCCACAGCAACCCCGCCCCCCCCCCCCCAGAAACCCTGAGCAAGCAGGATAACGGCACCAACCCCCACAGAGCACAAACGTCCTGAGGCCAACAAGCCCTGGGACAGCCAGGCATCTGCCCCAGGAGGGACGGCCGAGGGAGGCCGGGCTCCCAAGCGGCCGGCCACGGCACACTCCCACCCCTAGACCAGCCAACCCCTACCCCCCCAGCGGGGCCAACGCCAGCCCCGGGCCCCAGGCGCCACAAGGCCAATGCCCTCATCCCCCAGGCCGGAGACTGGCCCGTGACCCCAGAGCAAGCCCCCCCCCCCCCCAGACACCCGCACAGTGGGCCCGCCCCCACAAACCCCGGGGAGCCCACGCCCCACGCCTAAAGAATGCAGCAGCAAGGCACAGCTCCCCCCCCCCCCCCCGGTCCAGGGGAGCCCACACAGCCAGGAGGAGCCACCACCCCCCAACCAGCACACACACCTATTCCCACGCACTCACACCCTCATGCTCTCACACGCACCCACTTGCACCCACTTACTCTCACTCACCCTCTCCCTCACACAATTCCACACTCACACTCCAGGACCCACCCACTCACTCCTACGCTTCCTCCTCGCTCCCACTCACCCTCAGAGTCACCTGCACACACTCACCCATACACACACTCTCACTTCGACTCACTCACATCCACTTATGCTCTCCTCCACACACTCATTCAGCCTTATTACTTGGGGCAGCTGTGGCGCAGATGTAGCGAGCAACAACACGCACCAGCACCCGGCAGTAGTTGGGGAGACCGTCGGCACGGGGCAGCAGCCACACCGCCACCAACCCGTCATAGCCACAGAAGCAAACCACCACGCCCAACACCTACCCAAAGCGACTGATCAATGGACCACCGCAAGCGCTCCGAGATGCCACCCGACATGCAAAGTGCCACACAAAACCAACCCACCATCACCATCTCCAATCATCACTCCCTCACTCTCACTTACTCACTCTCTCACTCCTTTGCTCACCCCTATTCATTGGGCAGCACCCAGGGATTTTGACAACATGATGGGCCTCAGTCCTCCCGCCGAGCCCCCAGCAGGAGGGCAAAAGGAGTGGGGGAAGACCCCCGTGCCCCCATCCCCGAATCATGATGGGTGTGTGTTAGTTGTGTGGTGTGATTATGCGCAGGTGTGTGAACTACCAGAGTACAGTTAAAACTGGGGGGGGGGGGGGGGTGGTGTTGGAGCACCCCTAGCCACTGCTATAGGCAGTGGGGCTCCCATCCCCCCAAGCCCTCAGTGTCTATAGTGCAATTAAAATTGAAGTGAGGACAGCCCCACTGCGCAGTAGACAGAGGGATCCTCTTCACTGACACGGTACGGTAAGACTGGAAGGGAGGCAGTCCAAAAGAGAGCCCCCCCCCCAAAAAAAAGCCAGCTCCCAAACTGGCTCAGGAAGCCACCCACTGCCCCCAGATCCCAACCCAGGGTGAAGACCGCCAGGCCGAGCAACCCAGGACCCGCCAGCATCGCACCCCAACACTCCCCAGTACCACAGGCATGACGGACCAGCCACACTCACACATCTTGTACACACATACATAATAATAACATTATTGAATAATGGGCATGACCCATACGGTGCCCCACATGCCAAGTGACACCCCAGAGTGCCCACTGCAAGCCCACCAACCACCCACCCCAAACACACACCGACAGCGGCAGGCCACCCTGCAACCTGCTGTAATGCTTTAATGTTTTTATGTAAAGCACTTTGAATTGTCTTGTTTATGAAATGTGCTATACAAATAAACTTGCCTTGCCCTGCAGCCACAGCCACCCTGGGGCAAACTGACAAAAACACAGCCGCCAACCCGCACCAACAGCCCCCCCGGCCACCCCCAAGCACCCACACACACCCGGCGCCAAGAATGCTGGAGCCAATGCAGCAAAGCGCCCCACCCCGTGACACAACGGCAGGATGGCCGGGAAGAGCAGGTCCCGAACCACCAACCCCCAGGCCACCAGACGGCCCACCCCACCCCCCGCCACCCAACGAGGTCTTCCCACCCACATACACACCCTCCACCCCTGCATGTCCATCCACAGGTACTAGCACCCACATACACACACACACACACCATCACATATGTCCACCTACACTCACACACAACCTTGCATGTTTACACACAACACACATACCCACACGTTCACACATACGTACATGCACCCATATACACACAAACCCACACACACACCTATATTCACGCACACCTGCACATACGCATGCATAGACACACATACACACACTCACACCCGTAGACCGCAGAAAACCCACCGGGACACAGGCACCAGCCCCCGGAGAGAGCATGACCCCACCGTGTAGGGATGCGCCGGAGCCGGCCCGCACCACCAGTGCACACCCGACCCCAGCCCAGAGGGGGAATGCCCCCTCCAGCACCATAAGTCTTCACACAAGTCGATAAGCCTTCACATGTCTTCTGCCAGAACTTTTGGACCGGTGCACAAGACCACATAGCATGAATATAACTATTTGGGACATTGCTGGTGATGGGAGCAGATATTTGTGCGACTCAGGCCCATTTTAAACATCCTTTGCCCTGTGTAATTAGTTCTATGTAGAACTTTGTACTGTATGAGTTGTAAATTAGAGTTTTTAGTCATCTTAAAAGTGTTTAAACATATTTGCGTCCAGAAACTTTCATCTTTATTAATTGATAGGTCTGTCTCCATTTTGATTTTGGAAGAGATTATCAAAACTCATCCAGTTTTGATAATAGTCCGTGTATTTTCGATATCAATTTAGGGGAACAAAGATTTAGAAAGTCAGCTTAACTGGTACTTCTAAATCTGTCTGATTGAGATTGAATCTTGCATACCATTAGCATACTTATTTCAAGTGTGGTCCTCATAAGAGAAACAAGATATTGATGCAACAGCCAACACATAAGGAAAACAGAATAATAAAATAATACACTGAAAACCAAGAAAAAAAATGTAGAAATAAATAAGAAATACACCAATTACTGATTAAAAAGCATACATCACAAACATCCATCCATCTTCTTCCGCTTAATCCTTTTCGGGTCGCGGGGGGGCTGAAGCCTATCCCAGCATCTTTGGGCGAGAGGCAGGGTACACCCTGGACAGATCGCCAGTCCATCACAGGGCCAACACAGAGAGACAGACAACCATTCACTCTCACAGTCATACCTAAGGACAATTTAGAATCCCCAGTTTGGTGCCAATTAACCTAACTTGCATGTTTTTGGCATGTGGGAGGAAACCGGAGAAATCCTGGAGTAAACCCACGCAGACACGGGGAGAACATGCAAACTCCGCACAGATCACTGTTGGTCGGGGGCTGGGATTGAACCCAAGATCCCCCGGCCAAGGGTGAGTTGCTGTGCTGCCGCAGTGCTAACCACTCCGCCACATGGTTCCAGTAATCCATGTCCTTAGTCTGCTTGTCTTCAGTAAACTGTTTGCAGGCTTTCTTGTGCATCATCTTTAAAAGGGGTTTCCTTCTGGGATGACAGCCATGCAGACCAGTTTGATGCAGTGAGTGGGGTATGGTCTGAGCACTGACAGGCTGACCCCCCACCGCTTCAACCTCTGCAGCAATGCTGGCAGCACTCATACACCACAAACATAATGGATTAAATAATAACCCCCCCCCCCCCCCAACCAAAAAAAAAGGTAAGCTACATGTCTCCACCTACATGGTAGGCTTTGTAAATCAAAGAACAGAAAACGCCACATAATAGGACACAGAGAGAGCTAGCAATCACCCTCCAGCTTGCTCTTTTTGACTTCATATTTACCATCCTGGGAGGAGTAGACACCAAATTTTATTAAACTTCAATATCATAGTTACATAGCTACTCAATTTCAGTTTCAACATATCAAGAAATTGGTAAGACCAAGCACTGCACTAGACTTTTTATCTGTCATTTTGACAGACAGGGTTGTACAACTTTTATTATTTACTTCTATCTATTATTACCTGCCATTTTGATAAATTTGTTTAGATCAACCTCAGTGTAAAACGGCAGACAGCTTTTAGATTTTACTGTCACTGTTGAAAAAAATGTCAATAAGGACAATTTTCAGTTAACACAACCTCTGGGTGAGACATGACTTCATGCTGTGTTTGACAGCTCTGTCGCCTATTCAGGAATGGCTCCCAGATAAATACTTACAGAAGGAAAAGCTCGGAGGCTTGAACTGAAAACTGTGCGTGCCAATTTTGTTAAATGATGAGTCAATGACAACAATAACTCATTATTTTAACAATATGCTTGTGCTTGAGTGTGTTTCTTAAAACAAAACTGCAACATGCCAAACATGAAAAGAACAAATAGAATAAAGCTAACCTTTTTAATAGTGGCCATGTGATTCCTTTCTATTTCTGCCCTCTTTTTTAGTTCATCCTTCATGTTGTCTTTCTCCGAGCAGATACCCAGGATCAGCTCCTGATGCCGCTTGTTTTCTTCCAGCAACCTGTACACACACACACACACACACACCCCTCTTCAATTCAGTTTCAAAGTACACACGGAACACTCCATAACCTCTTGAAATATTTAGACTGTTGCAGTTAAGGCTTAAGCCTGACAGAAAATCTGATTATTGTACTTTGCGTTCACTGCAGAAAGCATTAAGTTTCTGCAACAATTTTTCTACTGTGTCAGTTTTAGCAGGACAGATTTTATGCATGCAAGCTAAAAATAAAATAAAAGCATGCAAGGTAGATCTCTTGGTAAAATCTGACTCAGTGGACAGGAAAAGAAGTTCTGGATAAAGACTAAATTAAAATATAAACTGTCAGTCCCAAAATTTACAAAACATCCAACATACTGAGACTCTCAACTTTAGTTAATATAATGAACAATAACAGCTTACTTCTGAATAGCTTTCTCCTGCTGTGCATACTTGTACTGCACACACTTCTCAAACACTACCATGCAGCCCTCCTGGTCTGTGGGGAGTCCATTGACAGGTGGGCTCTCTCTCCGCTCACCATCAGGCAGCTGGCATGCCAACAGCTCTGACTCCAGCTCATCCAGCAGAGACTCTTGAGACAGAGAGCGTTGGATCTGGGAAATAAGCTTTCGGCTACAGTCAGTGTCATACGGACTCGATGAGGACTGTGCAGGGGCGGTGTTGTTGGCACTAGTTTGTGGACTGGAAGCAAGCGAGGAGCTGACTGTGTCATAGCTTGGGGTAGAAGGGCCATTAGATATCCCAGAAGTTGTTGTGGAGTCGGTGGGCGAGTTCTTGGATGTGCTTTGGACAGAGGAGGATGGAGGACTATCAACCAATCCCCCAGCATCAACAGGTAGTGGCTCAGTGGAAGAATCTGTAACCAAGAGTGAAGGTTCCTGGTTGCCGTCTGGAGTGATAGCATCAAAAGTCAATAAGGTTTCTGTGGTTTTTCCAATAACAGAAGCACTTTCAACAACATCCACAGTGGTGACTGAGGTTACCAAAGAGCCACAAGACTCATTTGAAACAACCTCCCCACTTCCCTCTGAAGCTGTCCTTTCATCACACCCATTATCACCAGTCAGTTCTCTTACATCCAGAGATTCCTGGTTATTTGTTTCAGTTTCCTGCTCTGCCTTTGTCTCATTTTCAACATCTGCTGTAACCTCAGCTAAATCACAGTCAAGATGAATTTCATTTTTTTCCTGACTGCTGGTTTCTGCCTCATGCTTGCCATTGTGAGAGATGTGTTCTTCCTCGTCTATGTCAGACGTGCTGTTGTGAAGCTGATTTTGGTGAGATTCCTCGGACATACATTTAATCTCTGATTCTTCCATGATGTCTACATCTGCAGCAGGACCAGGCTCTTCCATGGCCTGCCACCGTTTCAAATCTGATTGAAATAGAAAGAGAGGACAGATAAGAGACAGAAAATGTGGATGAGAGGGACGAGACCATTGAAATATTTGGTGGAGGAACCGCAAATTCTTGTTTGTCAACATTACTGCAACCCTGCATTATTCACGTCTGCCTTCCTGATTACTGAGCACAGCCCACCCTTTGCTGAGATGGGAAAAAAATTGACAATCCAAACAATAGGTGAAATAGTTTTTTTTCCTAACATTGCCCAACAGACACTCATTTGCTGTGACACATTACAAGGTGGGGTCCTACAAAAATTAGTGACAAAATAAAAATAGGGATGAGTGGAACATGCATACAATAAAGAGAGGCATTTAAGATACCAAAGATATTTTCTTATTATCCCAATTAAGTTAATTTAAAATAAATTTTCCACATGCAAGGTATCTGCAGCTATAAAGAAGTTAAATTTCAGACATTTTCAAGACTTTTTAAAGGTTGTACCATTTGCAAAAGAAAAAAAAAAAAAAAAAAAACACCTGTGACCACACTGTTTCGTTATTCACCACAAATGAAGTTACAGCAAATTTTGGGTCATCAGTCAGGCCCACATTAAATTTAGACTTCTAACAGGATCAATTATGGCATTAGAACAATGAATCACTTAAGTAAAATACCTGACATTAACTAAAACTTAAAAACAACACAAATGCACGGGAAAAATTAAATTTAAGAGAAATTGCTGGTTGCTATGTGCATTTCACTTTTTTCTATATTAAAATGCAAAAACACAAACTACAAATATACACAAGTGAATATTAGCATTTCACTCAATGCCAGAAAAAATAGCCATTTTGTTTATCATATTAGCTGTACTTTAAAGACATTTTGAAAAGCAGATAAAAAGGATTTTCATTTTAAGCATAATTAAGGCCATAATTGTGGACAAACAAACGCAAGACTTTTTAAGGACATATTGTTTTCTCTTTTGGCATACACAGCATTGGGCAGAGGGCTGAGGTAGAAGAAAATCAACATCAAGGAAAGATGTACATTTGTTAAAAAGGTATAATGGTGAAATTAAAGCAGAGTGATTATGATTAGAGTGTCACAAATTTTAGGCTCTGTCATTAGATTCAACACTAAAAACCGTTGCCAAATTATATAAAAAGCCACATATACTTTAATACAGATCTCCAATTCACAGCCTTCAATCTGTATAATACAGCAGGGAAAATAAGTATTGAACACATTTTTCTAATTAAACATATTTCTGATGGAGCCACTGACCTGAAATTTTCACCTGATATCATTAACAACCCAAGTAATCCATACATCCAAAGAAATCAAGGCAACTGTGTTCAAAAAAACAAGTTATATTTAATAAAGTGAAATGACACAGGGAATAAGTATTTAACACATGAACAAAAAAAAGAGGTGCAAAAAAGGCATAGAAAGCCAAGAAACCAGCTGAAATCCATCAGAATTTAGGAAGCCACCCCATCCCCCATCAGTGCAAATTAAATTCAGCTGGTTAAGTCCTGACTGGTGGCCTTTAAAAAAGGTCTGAATATCAGATTGTCACACCACAAAGAACTCATGATGGGCAGAAGCAAAGCGCTCTCTCTAGACCTCTGCAACTTTATTGATGCAAAACATAATGATGGCGTTGGTTACAGGTGCATTTCCAAACTGCTGAATGTTCCAGTGAACACTGTTGAAGCCATCATTCGGAAGTAGAAAGAACATCATTTTACCATAAACCAGCCACAAGCAGAAGCTCCTCGCAAGATTTCTGACAGAACAGTCAAAAGAATTATCAGAAGAGTTATCCAAGAGCCAAAGACCACTCGTGGAGAGCTCCAGAAAGACCTGGAGTTACCAGGTACTGCTGTTTCAAAGAAAACAATAAGTCACTCAACTGGCATGGGTTCTATGGCCACTCACCTCGCAAGACTCAATTGCTGAAGGAAAAGTATGCTGAAGCTCGTTTAAGTTTGCTGCACAACATTTGGGCAAGCCAGTAAAATACAGGGAGAATATAGTCTGGTCAAATGAGACCAAAATTGAACTTTTTGGATGCCACAACACACAGCATACAGTATTTGGAGAAGAAATGGCACTGCACCTCAGCCCAAAAACACCATGCCAGCAGTGAAGTTTGGAGGTGGGAGCATCATGGTGTGGGTGTTTTTCAGCACATGATACAGTCAGACTTCATATAACTGAAGGAAAGATAATTGGACAAATATACAGAGACATCCTTCATAAGAACCTGTTGCCATCTGCCAAGATGCTGAAGATGAGAGACAATGATCCCAAACACACAGCCAAGGAAACTCAACTGGCTCCAGAGAAGGAAAATAAAGCTGCTAGAATGGCCCAGTCAGTCACCTGACCTGAATGCAATTGAAAATCTATGGAACTAACTGAAGATCAGAGTTCATAGAAGACAGCCATGGAACCTTCAAGATTTGAAGACAGTTTCTGTGGAAGAATGGGATAAAATCACTCCTGAACAATGCCTATAGATAGATAGATAGATAGATAGATAGATTAGTTTATTTGACAGGGACAGTGCAATAAACAGACAATTAATCAATGACAATCAATCTGATGTGTTGCACATGGAGTGTATAGCTATTAGCTAATTTGCAACTCTTGTCCCTGGATGGGCTTTAGAAAAGAGAATCAGGTAAAGAAAAGAAAAGAAATAAAGAAAATACACAATAACCACATACATCAATGCAAAAAGATTATAAATATACAATTATAAATATTATAAATACTATAAATACACAATTATAAATATTATAAATATTATAAATACACAAATATAACAACCTGACTCACATTTGCCTATTTCAGGCCTCCCTCCCTTCGTCACTCACTATAAACAAACACATTCATTCCTTCCCTTCATTCACTCTCACCTTGTAGACAATCAATTCATACATGAGTACATTCATACATGAGTACAACTATGCCTAGTTTCTCCATACAAAAGGCATCTTGAAGTGGTTATTACCAACAAAGGCTTTTATACTAACTATTAAATTAATTTCACCAAGTGTGTTTAATACTTATTCCCTGTGTCATTCCACTTTATTAAATATAACTTGTTTTATGAACACAGTTGCCTTGATTTCTTTGCATGTATGGATTACTTGGGTTGTTGCTGATATGTGGTGAAATTCTCAGGTCAATGGCTCCATCAGAAATGTTTAATAATGAGAAAAATGTTGACTGTTCAATACTTACTGTATTTCCCCCGCTGTACTCGTATGTTGGGTCCCTTCCTGTATATCCATGTATAATCCCCAGAATGCTTTTGCGCCACCTCTAAAATGCAATTCGGCATGCATAGTTCCACCCCACCCCTTACATACATCGGGATCTACATTTGGGTCTTCTCATTACGAGATTTTGTTTTGCTTACTGTCAGCAATCTATTAGATTTTTAAAAAAAAAAAACTACATCCACAGTCGAGCTTCTGTTAGCTAATAAAACACATCACATTTAAAACGTACAACGTTGAAGCATATTGTAATAAATACCGGAGCAAACGCTGTCAATACAACCAGCTGTAGTTCATAAAAAAATACCGTTTATGAATCTGTAAACTGAGCTCGTAAATGCAGGCAGCAAATCAACTCAGCAGTGTTATTTCCTGATGATTTATTGCTACGAATTCCCACCCAGCATTAGCACTACCACCAGACTATGCAAAAACTATAACTACCTGTGTAGATATCTGGGACACTGCAAAGAAACGATCTATTTTGAACAACACATGCTGTGGGTACAACACAGAAAATTAATGCTTTGTGATTCAAAGGGAAAAATGCTATTCAAGACAACGAGTTACTTCAGCACGCTAGGCTAACGATGATAAGAGACGTTAGCTTGTATAGTAGTGCTCACAGCTGACATTGTATATATATATATTTACAAAAGCAGTGAAGTTAAATATAGTTATCTTTACCCACCGAATACGGAAAGCCCATGGCGTAGTTTAACCAGGGGACAATAGGAATAAAAGTGAACTCGGAGCGCCGTGTGTTCACAGCTGATCACCCAGTCACTTTGATATGACACATCAACAAATATGGCTCCTGGAATAGAAGAGGTGAGGCGATATCAGCCAATGATAACCTGCTAAGAAACTGACGTTTATCTGACGTCATTACGTAACATACCTGAAGACAGTGGAGGTGTCCTAATTTATCAAAATTAACAGATGCATGTTTTAGAGTAGCCGGAAATCGTGCTCAGGCAAAATTACTGTTGCCTAAGATCTACTACTCAAGTAGGCTTTAAGTAAGAGTAGTCACAAAAAAGTAACTTGAGTTACTAGGTACCGTAGTAACTACTACTATTTTTTAAAGATTTTTCTCTTATATGTTTTTTCCCTCAAAATTTGTGATTACGTTCTTGTAAATTTACACAATTTTCCTTTTAAATTTGACAGTTCTGTATGAATTTTAATTTTTTTACCATTTCTATTTTTGATCATAAACTTGTGACGTTTTATTGTGTATTTGCAATGATAATCCAAAAAAAGCAATTTTTTCTAGATTATAGTCTGGAAATTTTGAGTTTTTATTTCTTGGGAATTTATTAAGGCATCTGTGGAGAGAGTAATAATCAGGCCAGGCATTCATAGCAGACAAACTTTTTTCACTCTCTCACACCTCTCAGAATCAGAAAAAGCATTGACCTCATGCTGCAGGGTCTCTCCTTTATATTACAACCCTCACTCCCCCTGCTGCCTGAGGTCTTGCATCACAATACATTTTTGCATCACAGTTCCTATTGTCCCCACAGCTGCTTAATCCTGCTGCCTGGGGTCTTGCATCACAATACATTCTCCCATCACAATTCCTATCGTCCTCAGTTGCCCCCATGCTCTTCCGGCAGAGGAATTTACTGCCTCTCCTTTCCTTCCAGTCTGAGATGAATATCACAGCATGGGTTCCCCATACATCTCCACATTTCTTTACATTTCTCTTCCAAGGAGCCAGAGTTTCTCATTTTAAAGTGGTCTTTACCAGTGGTAAAGTGGTCTTATTTTTAATCTAGATTTTTTTTTTTTTAGATTTAGTATACTTTATTGATCCCCAGAGGGGAAATTGAGGGTCATCCACCACCTGGATGGATGAAGCAGCCACGATATGGCGCTATCCCTTAACCATTCACTCACACATTCACACCTAGGGCCACTTTAGAGTCTCCAATTAACCTAACCTGCATGTTTTTGGCATGTGGGAGGAAACCGGAGAAATCCCGGGGTAAACCCACGCATACACGGGGAGAACATGCAAACTCCACACAGATCACTGTTGGTCGGGGGCTGGGATCGAACCCACGATCCCACGATCCCCACGATCCCCCAGCCAAGGGTAAACTATGCTGCCGCAGTGCTAACCACTGCGCCACCGTGCAGCCCAATCTAGTGAATCTAGTGTTCATAATTGAACATTGTCCAATTTCCTTGATTTTTTTTTCTCAATTTGTTAAGAAACTGGACAAATGGGGGACAAAAGAACAGTCAGGCCTAATAACAGCAGTATCTGAAATTCAAGTACTTAAAAAATGAAACTCAAATTCTTTAGAAACAATGAAAAAAAATCTAGCAAAGAGTTGACACAGGACCTGAGAGGTGCCTCTGGCCCTTGAATTGATCCATCCTTGACTGAACTTTTCGGCCTATGAACTTTTCAGCACCCCCCCCCCCCCCCGTACTCCTTCACTACATCCATGAATCTTCTCTGTGGTCTATTTGGGCTCCTCCCTGTAGTGTAGTTATTAATTGTTCATATTGTGTTATATTTGGAGCTCTTATTTGTGTGGCACGGGGTGGTAGCGCCATGTTCCAGTTCCGCCAACCCTGTGCATATAAGAAGGGCTGTAGGTGGGGGGGGGGGGGTCTCTTCCACCTTTACCTCTGCCAGTGGCTGTATTAATGGTCAGGTGCATTGCGCCCTGTATGATAATAAATGTGTGTTCAGCTCCACTATTGCTCTCCTCTTTGACTCCAGTTCAAGACATAACATTTGGCAATGAGAAGAAAAGCTATGGAAGTATGTGAAGCACCAATTTGGCCTTTCTTGGAGCTCCCAAGTGAGCCACCGGTGCCGTGGCCTCGGTGGTACGAAGCCTTTAAAACATACATGGTGGCGATGGACCTGGGAAGGATGGAGAAGCTGAGGGCGTGTGCGTTGCTTGTGTACAACCTGGGAATGGAGAGCCAAAGGATTTTGGGCACGCTTGGTGACGCAGACAACTACGAAGAAGTGGTCGGGTTAGTGGTGTGCCATTTCAGGGCACCGGACAACGTCATCATCCAAAGGATTAAGTTCCGACAGCGCTGCCAACAGGTTGGCGAACCCATCCAGCGGTTTGTATTGGACTTGAGGCAGCTAGCTGCTGAGTGTCGGTTCGGACTGTTGGAGGAAGAAATGGTTCGCCACCAGTTGGCTGAACACACCAACTGTGCTGCGGTCCGGTCTAAGCTGCTCACATTTCCGGGTGAGTTGATGCTGGCCAAGGCCGTTGGCTCTCCAGCTGGAGGCGGCGGATAAGCTAACTCAGGAGCTACATGAGTGTCTGTCACCATGAGAGTTGGGATCCTCCATGGCCACACAGGTAGTGGACCCAGACAACGATGAGAGTGTCAAGGATGACACCAAGAGTGCCAACTCTGTACAGATGAGGTCTGCCCCGGGGAAGCATAGGTGTATGGGCTGCGGGTCCACGAAACACCGCTACAAGGCCAGAGAGTGTGCGGCAAGAGGAAAGCAATGTGGCAATTGTGGCCGTCTACATCATTTTGCAAGGGTGTGCCAGTCAGCGGAACAAGATAGCCGGCGCAAGAGCTTGATTCCTCCCGCCCTGACGGTGATTCATACTGTGTTCCCGAGTACCAGTGGGCGCACACATTGCATGGTAGAGTTGGACGGAGTACTGGTATCGATGCTGATCAACACAGGGGCGGAGAGTTCGCTGAACTGGGCTACGGTTAGAGAATGTTTTCCCCACTACAGGACTGGAGGTGACTCAGCGCCGCTTTGCGACTATGGAGGAGGACAGTTGGCCACGGTGGGTACCGTCAGACTGACGGCTCAGTACAAGTTGGCGAAGATGGCCAATGTGGAGTTCGTTGTGATGGCCCGTGGCACAAACATCATGGGCTGCAACTTATTCTATGGCCTCGGGTTTTCCATCAGGAGCAGTGCTGGGGAAGAGTGGTCAGGCTGCGGACTGTGGGACCGACCGGTTCCGAGAGTTCAGGACAATGCTGTGTGGGATGAACAATTGCTGGGCACTCCGGAAAGTGGACAGGCCTTGTTGTGCTCAGGGTTGCCACGGAAGGGCCCTGTTGCCAGTGTCCGAGTTGCCCTGGATGAGGGTACCGGGCAGCACGGGGGAGAGCCTGTGGCTGCAAGCGGTGCTCAAAAGATGGTCACAGGTGCTCCCGGAGCACGGCCGTGGCGGGCCGTGAACATGGGGCCACATCAGCAGGGTCCGCAGTGGATTTACAAGTAGTCGGGGCAGGACCGAGTAGCACTGGGAGAGCGAGTGCCAGGCAGAGACACTGCAGGCCATGCAGGGCCCCGCTTGGAGTTGTGGACTGGGTTAGGTCTCAGGCGGAGGCGAGGTCCAGGCGGGTGAGAGAAACGTGGAAGATGGAGCAGAACCAGGGCCTGCTGCAGGTGACGGGCGAGTGGCATGATGGTTACCTTATGCTGTCGGATGGCTTGTGGCGTCATCCCAATGAGTTATGCCGCGCCCCGAAGAAGGCAGTTGGGCATGGCCCCAGACGATTGGAGCATTCGGAGATGTGGAGGAGAAGGCGCACTGGGATTGAGGCAACCACCTGTGGCCCGGGAAGTGAGTTACTTCCAGGGCCGGACTGACTGGTGAAAGGTCTGGAGGGGGGGGGGGGGGGGGGTTGCCATGGGTCATCCTCACTGAGCCATGGATGTGTATGTGTTGATAGTTGTTAATATGTATTTATAGTTCAGGGATTATTTTGGTGTTCTGTGCCTCGCTGTGTAGGGGGTAGGACGGCAGTTTACCCGTCCCCCCTAGTTTTAGTTTATATTTTGTGTGAGTGCCATAGGCCCCTTTTGTGATTTTTAGTACAGTTATGTTTAGTGGATGATTCGGGTTCAAAATTGGGGTGGGCTGATTGTATGTGTGTGTTTTGGACCTTTTCTGCAGGGGTAGGGGAATGTAATGTAGTTATTTATTGTTCATATTGTGTTATATTTGGAGCACGTGGTGGTGGCTCCATATTCCGGTTCCACCAACCCCGTGCGTATAAGAAGGGCTGTGGGTGGGGGGACGATCTCTTCCTGTTATGATCCCTCATGCGCCACTACGCAGCGCACAGAGGGCAGAATGAAAAACCCAAGAGCAGGAGTAGATTGGTGCACTTTATTTAACAAAAAAACCCAAACTTGTCCTGAAACAGTCATGCAATAAACAGAGAGTGGAAATGGTTGCACTTGTGGCCACCAGACATACAGGGACACCACCCGGATGCTCTACAGCCCGAGGGAGGGAATGCCTAGTGCTTCAATGCTGCTCGAGGCACAAAGAAAAAGGCAAACATAAACTTATGGCTGGAGTGATCCGGGGTCGTCCGTGTCATCTGGTGGATGAAGATAAAGCTGGAACAGCCCCTTACACCAACTAACTTATAACAGTAACGTAGTGTAAGAGAAGACTACTTTGGTCAGGCTGAAAGTAAACGTAGGTAATGACAACTGGCATACATGGAGGAACACACTGCCATGTATGAAGCGCAATGCTCCAGTGATCTCTTCCCACTAACACAGTGTTTAAGTAATAATAATACTATTGAGGGAAGAGACCGCCGGTGTGAAGGAGCGTGGCCAGAACAAATTGAAAACATGTGTGCATAAGTGAGTGTCAGAGCGTGTGAATGGAAGTGAGTGAGGTGTGTGTGTGTGTGTGTGTGTGTATGTGTGTGTGTGACACACCAATAATGAGACACAGCTGATGACACTGACGGGAGGAGGGGGCGTGCCCGAGCTGTCAGGGAGCAAAGGACTCAAAGGGCTCCCTGAAGCGCTTGATGGAAAATAAATAGTGAACCGGGCCAAAATAGCCACGGTGTGAGAACTGGGTTTGGAATCACCAAACCCAGGTTCATGACACTTCCAGCTTTACCTCTGCCAGTGGCTGTATGTATGGTCAGGTGCACTGCGCCCTGTATGGTAATAAACGTGTGTTCAGCTCCACTATTGCTCTCCTCATTGACTCCAGTTCCAGACATAACACTCCCCACATAAAAATCTAACATGAATTCAACAGCTCATGCTTTCAATGGGCCCTCACCGTCTCACCAGTGTGGGCTCAGGTAATTTGTTCCACCAATACCCCAAGTTTGCACACCTCACACAGAGAAAAAGGCTGAAGTTTCCCAAATTAGAAAAGAGCTTGTCTGAAAAATCAGTGGCAACAGGTCTTAGTGAGTGATGAATCTAAATTTGAAATGTGAGATCACCTTGACAGAAATGTCAGCCAACATCTGTCATGATCCGGGAGTACGGGTGGGCACCGTGCCCAGCCTTCTGTTAAGTTTGGTGTTTTTCTGTCTGTTTCAATGTTATTTTGCCAAGCTTTTGTTATTGTGTATGTGTAGTTATGTTCTCATGTTGGGGTTGTGTTGTGGTTTCTGGTTATGTTTCATTTTGATAGCGCTGTGCAGCTTCCGGCAGTCAGACTGGTCGGAGCTGCACACCTATTATTCATTCTGTTATTTTCTCCACTCATGTACCCACACCTGTCACTGATCATGTATTGCATATAAGGGTACGGCAAGCCTCTGGGGTTTGTCATGTCCTTCTATCATGTCTCCCTGTTCTCAGGAGCAGAAGGCTTTCATCCAGAGTGTGTCTGGGGCCGCTGTCGAGGAGAGTGGGGTAGCTCCGTCCAGGTATGTGTTTCCCTCTTTTCCAGTCGTGAAGCCCCACAGCCTTCGGATGAGCTCCGGCTGGATTCCACCCCTGGCCAGGCGTTCCCTGACTTCATGTCCCCCTGGATGTAGAGCCCCACACTCCTCCAGCATTTACCATGTGTACCTCTTTATTAATGTCACACACTCATGTTTAGTATTTGTATAAATGTGCCAACCTACAGAGAGCGCTTGGTGTCCTTCCTCTGCCCATTAAAGAGCAGCGTTCACAACAAAAGGACACAATACAACAATGGACACCAGCCTCTGTGGGTTCTGCAATTTTTCTGGAAATTACGTTCTGTCCTTTGCCATCCTACGCCTGCTGACATTTCAGCAGGCGGAAGACAGTTTTCACGAGACTTGAGGTGGGAGCTTTGCACTACGCTTCATGAAATGGATGGATATATTGCCGCCGCTTGCGTATCTCCCACCCCAAAAGACGCTCTTCCGAATTTAAGCCTGGCCAAGGCGGCGGTACAGCATCACACTTGGCTTATGCTGCACGCCGAAGGAAGGGAGAGGGTGTTTCTACTGGAGGATCTGCAACGGGAGTACTGCGAGAGGAGCTCCGTCCGTGAGTTGAGGTCTGAGCCAATGAGAGTGCATTCCCGGACCTCAGCACCATCGGCTCCTCACTAGCCCCAAGTTCCAGCATCACGCCTCCCTTGCCAGAAGACTGGGCCGCCGCCTCCTCATCAGAAGACGTCAGCGGTGGCCAGAGGAGCTTCACCTGGCTTAATTTCAGCATCAGGAACCAACATGCCCCAGGAAACAAGGCAAGTGAGTTTTCATTCCTCTTCCTCTTTTAATGAAATACCTTGCCTTATTCCCGGTGATGAAGCTCAGTGACAGCAGCCAAACTAAGCTGAGTCCTCATCACCTGCTGCTGTCGTCTCGCCTTTGACTCGCTCTTCCATGTTTTCTTTTGTGGCCTCCGAGTATCTGTTGGTCCTGGGAAGGAGCCGCTGGTCGACGGAGGAGTTTGCAGTCCTGGGAGTTCCTGTTCCAGCCCTGCGGTCACATCTGGGACGGGTGGGATGCACCGCCTGTGCTTCGAATCCTGAGCGGACAGATGGGTGTCCCCTGGGTTTGGCAGCACAGGAACCAACGCCATCGGTGAGGCAACCTCCAGCGTCAGCCACCCCACCGGGAGATCCACCAGTGTGGGGAGCCAAGCCTGGAGGCCTATTGGCTGCATCAACCATCACGTCTGCTGCTAGGGTCATCGCAGCAGAGTTGCTGGAGTCCTGGGCGGTGGTGGAGCTTGAGTCCAGGTGAGTACTCTGTTCTGTCCTAACATCCACAGATCTAAGGAACACTTGTCTGGCTCATGGGGCGGACAACCAGCGGCAGATGTCCTGCTCCTGAATTCTCCTCGCCGAGCTCCACCACTGGCGGTAACTCTGTTCCGGTGTTTTTCCTTTCCTCCACGTCTGAGGTGGTCGTGTCCAGAGTGGACGTCCAGATGGAGAGGACTGAGACCCCCCTCTCTGTCTGAGGTTGCCATGCCCTGTGTGGACACCCCGATGGAGAGAGCCGAGACACCTCCACCTGGATCGCCAGAGTCCTGGATGGTGGTGGATCTCAAGCTCAGGCAAGTTCTCTTTTTGTTTTCATTTTATCTGTCCTTGAGAGATCTTGCCTGGCTCTAGGTGAGGGAGGCCAAGTGCAGCTGTCCGCTGTGGCTTAGCCCTCCTCGCCAGGCTCCACTGCTGCCGGTGACTCTGACCTGGTGGATGTTTGTGTTTTGTCCAAGTCTTCTCCCGAGGTCTCCATGGGTGCTGCTTTCCCTCCGTCCGAGGTCTTTGTGTGTGCTGCTCTCCCTCCATCCAAGGTCTCCATGGGTGCTGCTCCCCCTCCGTCTGAGGTCTCTGTGGGTGTTGCTCCCCCTCTGTCCGAGGTCTCCATGAGTGCTGCTCCCCCTCCATCTGAGGCCTTCGTGGGTGCTGTTCCCCCTCCGTCTGAGGCCTCTGTGGGTGCTGCTCCCCCTCTGTCTGAGGTCTCTGTGGGTGCTGCTCCCCCTCCATCTGAGGTCTCTGTGGGTGCTGCTCCCCCTCCATCCCAGGTCTCAGTGGGTGCTGCTCCCCTCCATCTGAAGTCTCCATGGGTGCTGCTCCCCCTCCGTCTAAGGTCTCTGTGGATGCTGATCCCCTTTGTTTGAGGTCTCTACGGGTGCTGCACCCCAGCCTGGGGCCATCGTGGGTGCTGCGCCTCAGCCTGAGGTCGCCATAGGTGCTGCGCTCCAGCCTGGGGGCCACCGTGGGTGCCATACCTCAGTCCGAGGCCACCGCGGGTGCTGTGCCTCAGTCCAAGGCTGCTGCGAGTGCTGCTACACCCCAGTCCAGGGCCTCCAAGGGTGCTGCTTTCCCGCCGTCTCTGGTCTCCGAGAGTGCTGTGCTCCCGCCGTCCAAGGGTCCTGCCGCGGGTACTGCCACGCCCCAGTCCAGGGCCACTGTGGGGGCTGCCGTGGGTGCCGTGACCTCCCCTGAGGTCACCATGGGTCCCTTGCCTTCTTCAGGGACTGTTAGGGGGCATCGGACATTGCTGAAGGCCCCCGCTGATCAGCCGCCCTTCTCAAGAGGATGCCGGCTCCCATGACTCGTTGGCTTAGGGATGCCGGGAGGCCGCCTGATGAGCTGCTCCTCCGGCTTCATTGGTTCTGGAACACGGGGAGGCCAACCGATGTGTTCCAGCACAGGCATCAGTGGTCTTGTGACTCAGAAAAGCAGCCTGAACTGTCTCATCCACTAGTCAGTCGGGCTTGAGTTCTGTGGGACCACCTGTTGGACAGTGTTGTGGGTCATGAGTCTTTTCTTTTCTTTTCTTTTCTTTTCTTTTTTGTTTTGTTTCTGTCCCTCCGTGCCTGGGTTCCCCCTCCTCCATTCGGGGTGGATTGTTTTTCTTGTTGGTGGGGGGGTCTTCTATGTGGGGGGCTTTGTTTTTTAGTGACATTACCCTGGGGTGTCTGGGGTCCACCCCTTCAGGAGGGGATCTGCTATGATCCGGGGGCATGGGTGGGCACCGTGCCCAGCCTACTGTTAAGTTTGGTGTTTTTCTATCTGTTTCATTGTTATTTTGCCAAGTTTAGGTCATTGTGCATTTGTAGTTATGTTCTCATGTTGGGGTTGTGGTTTCCGGTTATGTTTTATTTTGACAGCACTGTGCAGCTTCCGACTGTCAAACTGGTCGGAGCTGCACACCTATTATTCATTCTGTTATTTTTGCCACTCATACACCCACACCTGTCACTGATCATGTATTTCATATAAGGGCACGGCAAACCTCTGGGGTTTGTCATGTCCTTCTACCACGTCTCCCTATCCTCAGGAGCAGAAGGCTTTTGTCCTGAATGTGTCTGGGGCCGCTGTCAAGGAGGGTAGGGTAGCTCTGTCCAGGTACGTGTTTCCCTCTTTCCAGCTGTGAAGCCATGCAGCCTAGAGCCATTCCTGGTGACTTAAAGTAATTACCAGAAGGCTTACCTAAGAGAATTCAAGCTGTGTCAAACAATAAAGGTGGTCAGACCAAATATCAACTTTTAAGCTTGTTTACAAGCTGTAGTTTTGCCATGTGTGCAGTATTACAATTTATGTTTACACATTTCAATAAATCACCTTTCCAATTTTCCTAGAAAATAAAAAAATGAGATGGGTGTCTAAAATTTAGCACAGTACTGTATTTCTTTTAAGTTCTTCATGTAGATTTGAAATTTTTATTTGAAAATTTGCAACTTTTTTCTTGTGAATTTGCAACTTTATGGTTGCCAATTTGGCTGTTTCTTTCCACTTAAATATGTTAGTCTGAGTCTTCTTCTTTTTGCTGCTCCCTTTAGGGGTCACCACAGTAGATCATCTCCCTCCATCTCACCCTATCCCTTGCATCTTCCTCTGTAACACCAACCCTCTCCATGTCCTCATTCACTACATCCATGAATCTTCTGTGGTCTTCCTCTTTTTCAGCCTGCCTGGCAGCTCTATCTTCAGCATCCTTTGTCCAATATATCCCCTATCCCTCCTGCACATGTCCAAACCATCTCAGTCTTCCCTCTCTTACTTTGTCTCCAAACTGCTCAATCTGAGCTGTCCCACTGACGTACTCATTTTTAATCTTGTCCCTCCTAGCCACTCCCAATGAGAATCTTAGCATCTTCAACTCTGCTACCTCCAGCACAATCTCCTGTCTTTTTGTCAGTGCCACTGTCTCCAAGCCATATATCATAGCAGGTCTCACTATCACCTTGTAAATCTTCGCTTTCACTCTAGCTGCTATTGTTCTGTCACAGATTACCCTGACACTCGTCTCCACTGAGTCCACCCAGCCTGCACTCTCTTCTTCACCTCTTTTGTACATTTTCCATTGTTTTGGATGGTTGACCCCAGGTACTTAAACTCATCTACCCTCACTACTGCTATTCCTTGCATCTTTATCAGTACAACTGCCTCTCTCTAATTCACATTCATGTATTCTGGCTTGCTTCTACTGACTTTCATTCGTCTTCTCTCCAGAGCATACCTCCACCTTTCCAGGTTCTCTTTCACCTGCTCCCTACTCTCACAACAGATCACAATGTCATCTGCAAACATCATGGCCCACAGAGACTCCTGCCTAACCTCATCCATCACCATGGCAAACAAGAAGGGGCTCTGAGCTGATCCTGTCATGAATCCAGGTTTGGAGGCCAAACCTGATTCTGACTTATTGTTTTGCTTTGGTTTAGTTTTCCTCCTGACAACTCTGGCACACCCCGTCCTCCCGTCAAGTACCGCCAGCTGCACTGTCATAGGCAGGCTCTCCTGGCTGAAACGGACCTCATCTTGGAGGTGAAGGTGTGGCTCCTCCCGGAGATGGCAGAGAAATTTAAAGAGCTTTCCCTGAGGGAGGAGGAGCCTCAAATTGATGAGGAATGCCAGGAGAGTAGAGAGGATGCCTGGGAGGCTGCTGTGGACCTCCAGTGCCAGGAGAACAGACAAGTTTCTTTTTGTTTGAGTTCCACAGTCAATGATCAATTTTGCCTGCCTCCTGCCGAGGAAACTCAGGGTGTGCAGTCCCCTGAGTTCTCCCCTCCAGCGGCATACAGTGCTCTCATGCCTGGTCTCAATGACTGTTTTCTATGTGCCCCCATGAGCCCATCAGTCCCGGATCCAGGTCGCTCGGGGGGGAAGTGGGGGAAGGAGCCAGAGGACCAGGAGGATACAGCCCATGGGCCAGCGAAGGAGTCGTCCACGGCAGCCACGCTGGAGGAACCAGAGGCGTGGAGGACGGTGCACGAGAGTCCCACTCCTGCTACCATCATCATCATCCAGACCTCCAGCCGATGGGATCCGGGGCATCGTCATCGGAGTCCTGGACGGTGGTAGAGCTTAAGCACAGGCAAGTAGTCTCTCCTGTAGTTCATTTGTTGATGGTGAAGGGATCTTGCCTGGCTTTTGGGGAGGGAAGTCAGGTGCGGCCCCCAGCCGCATCTGGACCCCCTTGCCAGGCTCTGCCACTGCCGGTGACCCTAATCACTCTCCCTCTGCTATCCCCTTCAAGCTCCATCCTAGGGTCGCCAGAGAGGAGTTGTCACCACCTGGGCCGCCCATTGACGACGAGGTGGGTCCAGCTTCCTCGGAGGAGGGCGACGGAGATGAGGCACCCGACGGACCAGAGGTACCCACGCACCCAAGCTCGTCAGAGTCCTGGACAGCGGTGGAGCCAGAGTTCAGGCAAGTGTGCTCCATTATATCAGGAATGTCAATATTAATGTCATACTGCCCAACTCATGGTGAGGTGGACCCAGGGCAGCTCACAGTAGCCCTCGGGACTGCCACACCAGGCTTTACCGCTGCCGGCGACCCTGACCCGGTTTCTTTTTTTCTCCCTTCGGACTTGGAGCCTCCAGCCAGGGTTACCAGAGAGCTGTTGGAGGCAATCAAGGATCAGGGTTCAACTCCTGACGACGTAGGGAGCATCACCTCCCTCGCTGGGGAGGCCACTGTGGGAGCAATGAGGCCCCCGATGGGGATCACCGCAGGTGCAACGGTGCTCCAACCGGAGCCCACCGCGGGTGCAGCAGAGCATCAGCCAAGGTCCACCGTGGGTGCAGCAGAGCATCAGCCGGGGTCCACCGCCAGTGCAGCAGAGCCCCAGCTGGAGTCCACCGCCAGTGCGGGTGCAGCCACGTCCCAGACCGGGACCATCACGGGTGCTACGGTGCCCCTGCTCCAAGCATCGAACGGCAGGGGGGCCCCTATTCTTTGGCTTGGCCGCAGATGTTTCCAAGTATGGAGGCTGCCTCTCCGCCCTTCCCTCAGGTCCTGGTGGCTCCACCACGTTAGTCGGCCACCTGAAGGGCTTGATTTTTGGGTTGGGTAGTCCATCGGCCCGGGCAGGCCACCGGACACTATCCTACGGGCTGCCTGCTGGACTTGGGACTTGGGCCGGCCACCCGATCTGCCACCCCTCACCATGCTGGGGGCCTGGGACTCTGGTCGACTCCCTGAACTTTGGACTTCTGGGGAGGGGGGTTAGTGCTCCAGGTTGGGGGTCGTTAGGAGGGGTTTATTCTTTAGTCAGTGTTTGTACTAATTGTGTTTTCACGCGTTGCTTCCCTCCTAACCGGTTTTCCCCCACCTCCAACCCTGGGTTAGTGTTTGTTGCTGAGGGGGGGAGGGGAGGAGTTCCCTTGAGGGGTGCTGTTTCCTTTCTTTTTTTTTGCTGATGACACTGGGGTGTCTGATATCCACCCCTGGGGGGGGGGGGGCTGTCATGAATCCGGGTTTGGAGGCCAAACCTGATTCTGACTTATTGTTATGCTTTGGCCTAGTTTTCCTCCTGACAGCTCTGGCACGCCCCCTCCTCCCGTCAAGTACCGCCAGCTGCACTGTCACCGGTGTTCACACACATACACACACACCACACGCACACACACACATGCACACGCTTCATTCATTCCCATTCACATGCTCTTACGTGCTCTCTCACACACCTGGTGTCAATCAGTTCTGCCCATGCATTCTCGCATCGGCAATCTCTTTTCTCGTTAGCTTCAGGAGTATATGTTTGCCGCTTCTGAGGATGGAGATTGTCGGGGCATTCGCCTCTATACGCGGCAGCTAGTTCTCCCCGTATGTGATCCATTACCTTCATTGTTCTTCAGCCCGTCACTGCAAACCTGTTTATTCCATTGGTGTTTCAGCTGGCCCTGCAACTCACCCCATCCTCCAGACTGCACAGTTCGCCCCGGATTAGCTCCAGCTCTGTAAGTGTTGTTTTGCCTTTCTTTCCCATGCTGTTTGTAGCCCTGCAGCGCTAGGCTGATCGCCTTTCCCGTTTTGTGCGTAACACAGCCCAGCAGCTCTAGGCTCCGTATACACCAGGCTGTAGAGCATTTGGCAGGCACCTTGTATGTCTGGTGACCTTTATTCCATCATCTCATCATTCTGTACCTTGTGGTTGAACTGAATTATATTTCTGTGGTGAACTTAAATAAACATGGCACTCTCTACTCCTGCGATTGGGTTTTTCATTCTCTCCCTTGTGCGCCGCGTTATGGCACACGGGGGTTTGTGACAGATCCCTGATGTAATCCCACCCCCACCTTGAATCCATCTGTCACTCATACAGCACACCTCACCACCATCTCGCTGTCCTCATACGAGGGAGGGAGGGGCTGAAAATTCATAGACTGGAAAGTTCATAGTGGTCATATTTGACCAAATGTGGTTTATTTTTCAACCACAGGGATCCAAGCGCTGCAACAATGATAGAAGAAGTGTGTGGATCGAAGGGGAGACTATGTTGAAAAATAAACCACATTTGGTCGAATTTGACCACTATGAACTTTTCAGCCCCCCCCCCCCCCGTACATGTCCTGCACCACCCTCACATACTTCTCTGCCACTCTCAACTTCCTCATACAGTACCACACTTCCTCTCTTGGCACCCTATCATATGCTTTCTCTAGAGCCACAAATACACAATGCAACTCCTTCTGACCTTCTCTATACTTCTCCATCAACACTCTTAAAACAAACACATCTCATGTATGTATGTATGTATGTATGTGTATATATGTAAAGTTGTGCTCATAAGATGACACATCTGAGCGGAATTTGTGATTTGGCGATTTTTCAGAGAATATGAATGATAATACAAAAACTTTTCTTTCACTCATAGTGGTTGGGTGAAGCCCTTTATTATCAAACAATTGTGTTTGCTTTTTTTATACCTTGGTGAAATGGAGAGGCATACGGTAATCGCTCAGTGTGTGTGTGTGTGTGTGTGTGTGTGTGTGGTTGCATCTGTCCGCCTCTTTCAGCTTGCCCGGTCAAAATTAAGTGGAACTAAAGGCTTGTATCATACTTCTTCTTTTTCTTCTTCTTTCGGCTGCTCCCTTTAGAGGTCGCCACAGTTGATCATCTGCCTCCATCTCACCCTATCCTTTACATTTTCTTCTCTCACACCAACCCTCTCCATGTCCTCCTTCACTATATCCATAAATCTCCTCTGTGGTCTTCCTCTTTTCCTCCTGTCTGGCAGCTCCATCTTCAACGTCCTTTGTCCAATATATTCACTATCCCTCCTCTGCACATGTCCAAACCATCTCAGCCTTGCCTCTCTTACTTTGTCTCCAAATGCTCAGTGTGAGCTGTCCCTCTGATATACTCATTTCTAATCCTGTCCATCCTAGTCACTCCCAATGAAAATCTTAGCATCTTCAGCTCTGCCACCCCCAGCTCCATCTCCTGTCTTTTTGTCAGCACGACCGTCTCCAAACCATACATCATAGCAGCTCTCACTACAGTCTTGTAAATCTTCTCTTTCACTCTTGCTGCTTCCCTTCTGTCATAAATCACCCCTGACACTTGTCTCCACCCTGCCTGCACTCTCTTCTTCACATCTCTTGTGCATTTTCCATTGCTTTGGATGGTTGACTTGGCAGGCCAAGCGGAGTGCAGCTCTGGTGGTTGCTGAAGCAAAAACCCGGGTATGGGAGGAGTTCGGTGAGGCCATGGAACAAGACTTTTGATCGGCCTCGAAGAGATTCTGGCAAACTGTCCGGTGGCTCAGGAGGGGAAAGCAGCAACCTGTCCTCACTGTGTATGGTGCGGATGGGGCGCTGTTGACTTCGACTAGGGATATCGTCAGGCGGTGGAAGGAATACTTCGAGGATCTCCTCAATCCCACTGATACGCCTTCCACAGAGGAAGCAGGGTTTGTGGACGAGGGGGATGACTGGCCTATCACAGGGGTTGAGGTCACCAAGGTGGTTAAAAATCTCCTTGGTGGCCGGGCCCCTGGGGTGGACGAGATTCACTCTGAGTACCTCAAGGCCCTGGATGTTGTTGGGTTGTCATGGTTGGCACTCCTCTGCAACATTGCATGGAGGTCGGGGGCAGTGCCTTTGGCATAGCAAACCGGGGTGGTGGTTCCTCTCTTCAAAAAAGGGGACCGGAGGGTGTGCTCCTACTTTAGAGGGATCACACTCCTCAGCCTCCCTGGGAAAGTCTATGCCAAGGTACTGGAGAGGAGAGTCCAGCCATTGGTCGAACCTCAGATTCAGGAGGAGCAATGGGGTTTTCGTCCTGGCTGTGACACATTGGACCAGCTCTTTACCCTCTCGAGAATTCTCGAGGGTTCGTGTGAGTTTGCCCAACCAGTTTACATGTGTTTTGTGGACTTGGAGAAGGCATTTGACCGCGTCCTTCGTGGTTTTTTTGTGGGGGGTGCTTCGGGAGTATGGGGTATCGGGCTTGTTGTTATGAGCTATTTGGTCTCTGTACGACCGTTGTGAGAGTTTGGTTCGTATTGCCAACACTCGGTTGGACTCATTCCCAGTGAGAGTTGGACTCCGCCAGGGCTGCCCTTTGTCACCGATCCTGTTCATAATTTTTATGGACAGGATTTCTAGGTGCAGCCAGGGAATGGAGGGTGTCATGCTTGGTGACCACAAACATCTCTGTTGTTTGCAGATGATGTTGTCCTGTTGGCTTCATCCAGCAATGACCTACAGCTCTTGCTGGGACGGTTTGCCGCTGAGTGTGAAGCGGCTGGGATGAGAATCAGCACCTACAAGTCCAAGTCCATGGTCCTCAGCCGGAAAAAGGTGGACTGTCCTTTCTGGGTTGGGGGACAAGCTCCTGCCCCAAGTGGAGGAGTTTAAGTATCTTGGGGTCTTATTCATGAGTGAGGGGAAAATGGAGCGAGAGATTGACAGATGAATTGGAGCAGCATCTGCAGTGATGCGGATGTTGTACCGATCTGTTGTGGTGAAGAAGGAGCTTAGTTCTAAGGCAAAGCTGTCGATTTACCAGTCAATCTACGTTCCTACTCTCACCTATGGTCACGAGCTTTGGGTAATGACCAAAAGAACAAGATCGCGGATACAAGTGGCTGAAATGAGCTTTCTCCATAGGATTGCTGGACTCACCCTCAGAGACAGGGTGAGAAGCTTAGTCATCCGGGAGAGGCTCAGAGTAGAACCACTGCTCCTCCACATTGAAAGGAGTCAGTTGAGGTGGTATGGGCATCTGATTAGGTTGCCTCCTGGACACCTCCCACTTGAGGTGTTTCGGGCACGTCCCACTGGGAGGAGACCCCGGGGCAGACCCAGGACTCGGTGGAGAGACTATGTCTCCCAGCTGGGTCTGGGAACGCCTTGGTATCCTCTCTGAAGAGCTGGAGCAGGTGGCTGGGGAGAGGGAAGTCTGGGCTTCTCTGCTTGAACTGCTGCCTCCATGACCCCAACCTCCGGAAAAGCGGTAGAAGATGGATGGATGGATGGATGGATGGTTGACTCCAAGTATTTAAACTCATCTACTTTCACTACCTCTACTCCTTCACCATTACACCTGCCTCCCTCTCATTCACACTCATGTATTCTGTCTTGCTTTTACTGACTTTCATTCCTCTTCCCTCCAGACCATTCCTCCACCTCTCCAGGTTCTCTTCCACCTGCTTCCTACTGTCACTACAGATCACAATGTCATCTGCAAACATCATGGTCCACGGAGACTCCTTCCTGACCTCATCTGTCAGCCTGTCCATCATCATTCAATTCAATTCAATTCAATTCAACTTTATTTATATAGCGCCATTTCACAACAACAGTCATCTCATAGCACTATCAACTGTAGGGGGGAATCCCCACAGTTGCAGAAAGACCCCAGCAATCAGGCGATCCCCTGTGAGCAAGCACTTGGCGACGGTGGAGAGGAAAAACTCCCTTTTAACAGGAAGAAACCTCCAGCAGAACCAGGCTCAGGGAGGGGCAGTCATCTGCTGCGACTGGCTGGGGGGTGAGGGGATAGAGAAGAAGAAAAGAACAGACATGTAGAGAGCAAACAGCACGATGGGGACTCAATCTATGGGAGAGAACAAACAAATGTTAATGACCAGCAAAAAAAAAAAAATATTTCATAGACAGTGAGGAAAGGAGTGAGGCCCAATGCGTTACTGGAGGTCCCCCGGCTGACTAAACCTATTAGCAGCATAATTAAGGGAGGGTTCAGAAACACATGATCCCTCCCTAATTGTAGGCTATATCAAAAAGGTAGGTTTTAGCCCTATTCTTAAAAACAGAGATCGAGTCTGATTCCCAAATCCAGATTGGCAGCTGATTCCACAGGAGAGGAGCTTGATAACTGAAGGCTCTGCCTCCCATTGTACTTTTGGAGATTCTAGGTATTACAAGTAATCCTGCATTTTGGGAGCGTTGTGCTCTGTTAGGATAATACGGTAGTATCAGATCTTTTAAATAAAAAGGAGCCTGATTGTTTAGAGCTTTGTAAGTAAGAAGAAGGATTTTAAACTTAATTCTAAACTCTATGGGAAGCCAATGAAGGGAGGCCAGAACCGGAGAGATATGATCTCTCTTTCTAGTACCTGTTAAAACTCTTGCTGCAGCATTTTGGATCAGCTGAAGACTTTTTAAAGATGTTTTAGGACAGCCTGATAATAAAGAATTACAATAATCTAATCTCGAGCTAACAAAAGCGTGGATCAGCTTCTCAGCATCACTCTGAGACAAGATGCTCCTAATCTTGGCAATATTACGCAAATGATAGAAGGCAGTCTTAGAAACAAATTTAATATGTGAATTGAAGGACAAATCCTGATCAAAAATAACTCCAAGATTCCTC
Source organism: Pholidichthys leucotaenia (assembly GCA_020510985.1). Lineage (NCBI taxonomy): Eukaryota > Metazoa > Chordata > Actinopteri > Cichliformes > Pholidichthyidae > Pholidichthys > Pholidichthys leucotaenia. The sequence goes on from CM035836.1 coordinate 401,615,859, forward strand.
ACAGAGCTATTAAGAGAAAGAGTAACTGCATCCAAACTGGAAGTTTGATTTGGAAAGGAATTTCTAAGGTTTTTTGGACCAACAAGAATGACTTCAGTCTTATCTGAATTTAATAGCAGGAAATTACAAGTCATCCAAGCTTTGATTTCCTTAAGACAGGCTTCTAACTTGGCTAATTGATTACTATCATCTGGCTTCATTGACAGGTATAATTGTGTGTCATCTGCATAACAATGAAAATGTATACAGTGCTTTCTAATAATGTTGCCTAACGGAAGCATATATAAACTAAAAAGAGTAGGGCCTAGCACAGATCCCTGTGGAACTCCATGACTAAGCTTTGAGTTGAAAGAAAACTCATTATTTACATGAACAAACTGGAACCTATCAGATAAATAAGATCTAAACCACTGCAACGAAGTTCCATTAAGTCCAACATAGTGTTCTAATCTATCAAGTAGAATATTATGATTGATAGTATCAAAAGCTGCACTAAGGTCTAAAAGGACAAGTACAGAAACTAGTCCATTATCAGATGCAATGAGGAGGTCGTTAGTGACCTTCACTAAGGCTGTTTCAGTACTATGATGGATTCTAAACCCGGATTGAAACTCTTCAAGTAAACCATTTCCCTGCAGGTGGTCAAATAATTGCGTAGCAACAACTCTTTCTAAGATTTTTGAAATGAAAGGGAGATTAGAGATTGGTCTATAGTTAGCTAAAGCTCCTGGATCTAGCGTTGGCTATTTGAGTAAGGGTTTAATTACAGCCGTTTTAAAAGCCTGCGGTACATGGCCTAAAGTTAATGAAGAATTGATTATATGAAGAATAAAGCTACCAATAAGTGGGAAGACTTCTTTAAATAACCTGGTAGGAATAGGGTCTAAAAGACAAGTTGAAGGTTTGGATGAGGAAACTATTTTGTGTAACTCACAAAGGTCGATTGGAGTAAACTCATCAAGACAGACATCAAAAGAAGGAGTTGTAGTAGTTACAGTATTTAAGTTAACTGTGGGAAGAATCTGATTGATTTTATCTCTGATGGATGAAATTTTATTATTGAAAAAGTTCATAAAGTCCTGACTAGTAAGCTCTAAGGGAATGCTAGGATTGACAGAGTCCTGACTCTTTGTCAACCTGGCTACAGTACTGAAAAGAAACCTGGGATTATTCTTGTTCTCTTCTATTAATGCAGAGTAATAACTTGTTCTAGCTTTTCTAAGAGATTTTTTATAAATTAAAAGACATCATGGCAAACAGGAAGGGGCTCCGAGCCTATCCCTGACGTAACCCCACCCCCATCTTGAACCCATCTGTCACTCCTACAGCACACCTCACCAATGTCTCGCTGTCCTCATACATGTTCTGCACCACCCTCACATACTTCTCTGCCACTCCTAACTTTCTCATACAATATCACACTTCCTCTCTTGGCATTCTATCATATGCTGACATGTTAGGCTGGCCCAGGAAACACACACGCAGGCTTGGGTGAGATTTAAGAGTCTTTATTAACAACAGGTGTATGGATGCGTGAGTGAGATATGTAGATGTCTTGTTGGGGACTGAGGAGCACCGTGGGGCAGAACAGGACACCGTGCAGCCAGGCAACCCTGAGGACAGAGCAGAGGACAAGGGTGAGCTGAAAACACAGAGGCTGTGATGAAAGCAGGAATGTGGCTTACCTGCAGGAGTTTGGTGGCTGGCGTTGGGAAGGTGTGCTCCCGCCTGGAAGACAGCGCCCTGATCAGCACGACGGGGAGAAGACTGAAGAGGAATGGTGATGAGGGGGTATTTCCTCCACCAGGAGGATCCACCTGTGCACAGGGGAAAAACTTGGAAAGCAGGTAAGAGGAAAACCTTACGTGCATGCGATGAGTAAGCACTGGCCGTGGGAGACAGACGAACGCAGAGCTTGATTGAGGAGGAGAACTGACGGCTCCAGGCCGAGGCCCTGGGCAGAGCAGGCTAAATAGGAGCAGCCTGATGAAGCGCAGGTGTGCGCGCAGCTGGAGCGGATGACAGGCGGGAGCAGGTTGTGACAGTACTCCCCCCCCGAGCAGCGCCTCCTGGCGCTGGCTTGTCCGGGTGCTCACGATGGAACTCCCTAACAAGCTGTTTATCCAGCACGAAAGAGGAGCGCACCCAGCGTCTGTGCTCCGGACCATAACCCTCCCAGTCCACCAGATACTGTAGCCCCCGACCCCGGTGTCGAGAGTCCAGGATGGCAGTAATGCCCCACGCCGGGTGGCCGTTGATCATTCTAGGAGGGGGCGGCGCCCTGGGGGGAGGACAGAGAGGATTAGACACCACAGGTTTAATCTGAGACACGTGGAAAGTGGGATGAACACGGGGGTGGGGGGATCCAAACACACAGCCACCAGATTGACAATCTTCACCACAGGATGGGGCCAACGAAGCGTTGAGCCAGTTTCTTCTTTTCAGCCTTCAGGTTAATATTTTGAGCTGACAGCCGCACCTGTTGCCCCACCTGGTAGCGTGGCGCGGGCCTCCTACGGCGATTAGCAGAGTTAGAGTTGCACGCTGCCGTGCGTAAAAGAACCTGGCGCGTCTTGGTCCACAGCCGCCGACACCGTCTCAGGTGAGCCTGGATGGAGGGAAATGCCACCTCACCTTCTTCCTCAGGGAATAGTGGGGGATCGTACCCTAGGCATGCCCGAAAGGGGGACATCCCAATGGCCGAAGAAAAGGTGGAATTGTGAGCGTACTCCACCCAGGGGAGATGGGTGCTCCAGGAAGAGGGACTGGCGGAGATGACGCAGCGCAAGGCGGCCTCCAGCTCCTGGTTGGTACGCTCGCACTGCCCATTGGACTGAGGATGATGTCCCGAAGACAGGTTAACCGTGGCTCCTAGAGCATTGCAGAAGCTCCTCCAGACACTGGATATGAATTGAGGCCCCCGGTCGGAAACGATGTCGGCTGGGATGCCATGTAGCCTGACAACATGCCGCACCAACAGATCTGCAGTCTCACGTGCCGAGGGGAGCCCAGGGAGGGTCACAAAGTGGGCCACCTTGGAAAACCAGTCTACAATGGTCAAGATGGTATTAAATGAGTTGGAGACGGGGAGACCGGTGACAAAGTCCAGTGCGATGTGGGACCAGGGCCTACCAGGAACCGGCAGAGGGTGGAGGAGACCCGCAGGAGGAGAGTTGGATGATTTATTCATGGCGCACTGGGGGCAGGCACGTACGTATTTGGAGACGTCGTCCCGGAGCCCAGGCCACCAAAAGGACCGCTGGAGGAGTTTCACAGACCGGGAGATACCAGGATGGCAAGCAAATTTGGAAGTGTGTGCCCAATGAATGACATCACCCCGGACCGACGAGGGCACAAACAATCTCCCCGCTGGGCCACCGCCAGGGTCAGGTTTGGACTCCAAAACCTTCTGGACCTTGTCTCTAATAGCCCAGGAAACGGACCCCACAACACACGACGTAGGCAGGATGGTGTGGACCTCTTCTTCAGGGGCTTCCGGGGTGAACTGCCTAGACAATGCGTCCGGTTTCTTGTTCTTGGATCCCGGACGGTAGGTGATAGTGAACCTGAACCTCCCAAAGAACAGCAACCAGCGTGCCTGGCGGGCGTTCAGACGCTTGGCCCTCCTGATGTACTCCAAGTTCTTATGGTCGGTCCAGACCACGAAAGGCTGGGCTGCCCCTTCCAGCCAATGGCCCCACTCCTGCAGCGCGAGCTTAACAGCGAGGAGCTCCCTGTCACCGATGTCATAATTGCGTTCAGCAGAGGAGAGGCGCTTGGAGAAGAAGGCGCAGGGGCGCATTACCCCGTCCACCGGGGAGCGCTGCGACAAAATTGCCCCCACCCCTGTGTCAGATGCATCCACATCGACCAGACATTGTAACGCTGGGTCCACCTGAGTGAGGACCCGGGAGGATGAAAATTCCTTCTTCAGTGTCTCAAAGGTGGCCGCCGCTTCCGTCGTCCACTGGAAGTGTACCTTTGGGGAGGTGAGGCGGGTCAAAGGAGGGGTGATGGAGCTGTAGCCAGGGACAAAGCGGCGGTAAAAACCAGCAAATCCCAGGAATTGCTCAACCTGCTTCCTGGAAGAGGGGGTGAGCCATTCAACCACCGTTTTGACTTTAGCCGGGTCGGGGAGGAGCTGATTGTGCAAGACAATAAAACCCAGGAAGGAGGTCTGATTGGTAAAGAACTTGCATTTTTCAGCTTTGACGTACAGCTTGTTTTCCAGAAGGCGTTGAAGGACCCGCCTCACGTGGAGTAGATGCTCCTCCCGAGAGCGAGAGAAGATCAGAATATCATCCAGGTAGACGAAAGCGAAGACCCCCAGGAAGTCACGAAGTACGTCGTTGATTAATCGTTGGAAGACAGCGGGAGCGTTGGTGAGCCCAAACGGCATCACAAGGTATTCAAAGTGGCCGCTGGGCGTCCGGAAAGCCGTCTTCCACTCATCACCCTCCCGGATCCAGACGAGGTGGTAAGCGCTACGGAGGTCCAACTTGGAGAACCAGGACGCCCCCTGGAGGGAGTTAAAGGCTGAGTCCATCAGGGGCAGAGTATAACGGTCCTTGATAGTGATATCATTGAGAGCCCTAAAGTCTATACATGGCTGTAAGGACCCGTCCTTCTTCATCACAAAGAAGAATCCAGCACCCAGGGGGGACGAGGAGGGGCAAATGATTCTGGCACTGAGGGACTCCCGGAGATAGGCGTCCATAGCCTCCCGTTCCGGGGCTGAAAGGCTGTAGAGGCAGCCGGATGGGAGGGGTGCCCCCGGCCGGAGGTCGATGGCACAATCACATGGGCGATGGGGTGGGAGGGAGAGCGCCTTAGACTTACTGAACACGGTGCCAAGGACGTGGAACTTTGGCAGGACTAAGGAGAGGTCCGGTGGGGCGGAGTCCGCAGCGCAGAAAGGTACAGACGGGGCAAAAGCAGCGGACTGGAGACAAGTTCCCAGACAAATGGTGCTCCAGGCGCGGACACAGCCAGTCTGCCAATCAAAGACGGGGTTGTAGAGGTGCAGCCACGGGTAGCCCAAAATGATTGATGAAGCAGAGGAGGGAAGGACATAAAAGCTGAGGTCCTCACGATGATTGCCAGAGATGATAACGGGGATGGGTCTGGTCTTATGGATGACCTGCTCAAGGGGGAAGCGGGTGAGGGCAACAAGATGGAGAGGAGTGGGTAACACTTGGCACTGGATGCTCAAGCGGGTTGCCAGACTTTTAGAAATAAAACTCTGTTCTGCCCCCGAGTCCACCAGTGCATGAGTAGTGTGACCAATGGAGTTATGGCAGAGTCTAATAGGAATTTGGCATTTGGAGAGGGGATCTGACTGGGTGACATCCGCGAGGCCCCCTACAGCGACTCGCGGACTTCCCCTTTTGGCTTCACTGGGCAGGCTTCCACGAGATGCTGGTTGTCTCCGCAATACATGCAGAGACCCAACTCTCGGCGGCACTGTTTCTCTGCTAAAGGAAGTCTTGCCCGCCCGATAATCATTGCATCAGGGTCGGCGGCGGCCTCCGGAGGAGGCAACGCCAAGGGGCAGGACTGAGGAGCACGGGAGAGGGCTCCGCGCGAGCGGCTAAGAGACTTTCGCTCAGCGGCCCGCTCCCTCAGCCTGTTATCTAAACTAATAGCTAGGGAAATCAAATCAGACAGCCGATCCAGCAGGTCCCGGCAGGCCAGTTCATCCCGTAAATTAGAATTTAGACTGTGGAGGAACAAGCTGCAAAGGAAGGCATCGCCCCAACCAACTTCTTCCGCCGCTACCCGGAAGTCAACAGCGTAGTCAGCCGCTAAGCGGCTACCCTGGCGAAGGCTGAGCAGCCGCTCGGCTAACACACTATCCTGAATCGAGTAATCAAAGACTTCAAAAAAATCTTGCACGAAATGGGTATAGGTCAGGTTTGCGTAGCTGGGCTTCGCCAAAATGGCGTAAGCCCAAGCTAACGCTCGCCCTTCCAAGAGATTAGAGATGTACCCAATTCGGCTATGGTCAGATGGGAAATCCCCGGGGACGCGCTGGAACACCGTCTCACATTGTAAGATAAACCCGCGCGCTCCCCCGAGCTTTCCGCTGAAGCACGCAGGGGTGGGAACAGGAGTGAGACGGGTCGGCAGACCCGGGGCCAACTGACCGGCTTGGGGAACGGAAGGAACTGGCCCACCGAGCTGAGATGCCTGCAGGGGATCAAGGCGGTCTAACCGGCGAGTCATGGTGGTTAATTGATTAAGAATTACCTGCTGTTGATGGACAATTAAGTCCACCCGAGCCTCGAGGGTGGAAAGCCGGCGTGCAAACCCGCTGTTCACTGGGCTACTGTGCTGGAGCCGTACTGACATGTTAGGCTGGCCCAGGAAACACGCACGCAGGCTCGGGTTAGATTTAAGAGTCTTTATTAACAACAGGTGTATGGATGCGTGAGTGAGAGATGTAGATGTCTTGTTGGGGACTGAGGAGCACCGAGGGCAGAACAGGACACCGTGCAGCCAGGCAACCCTGAGAACAGAGCAGAGGACAAGGGTGAGCTGAAAACACAGAGGCTGTGATGAAAACAGGAATGTGGCTTACCTGCAGGAGTTTGGTGGCTGGCGTTGGGAAGGCATGCTCCCGCCTGGAAGACAGTGCCCTGATCAGCACGACGGGGAGAAGACTGAAGAGGAATGGTGATGAGGGGGGTATTTTCGCCGCCAGGAGGATCCACCTGTGCACAGGGGAAAAACTTGGAAAGCAGGTAAGAGGAAAACCTTACATGCATGCGATGAGTAAGCGCTGGCCGTGGGAGACAGACGAACGCAGAGCTTGATTGAGGAGGAGAACTGACGGCTCCAGGCCGAGGCCCTGGGCAGAGCAGGCTAAATAGGAGCAGCCTGATGAAGCGCAGGTGTGCGCGCAGCTGGAGCGGATGACAGGCGGGAGCGGGTTGTGACATATGCTTTTCTCTAGATCCACAAAGACACAGTGCAACTCCTTCTGACCTTCTCTATACTTCTCTATCAATGCTCTTAGAGCAAACATTGCATCTGTAGTACTCTTTCTTTACATGAAGCTATACTACTACTCACCGATTGTCACCTCTCCTCTTAACCTGGCTTCAACAACTCTTTCCCATATCTTCATAGTGTGGCTGATCAACTTTATGCCTCTGTAGTTACTACAGCTCTGAGCACCATCTTTGTTGTTGAAAATCTACCAAAAACACTTCACTCCTCAGGCGTCTTCTCACTCTCCAAGACTGTGTTAAATTATCTGGTTAAAAAGTCCACTGCTGACTTCCGGTTATGGCGGCCACGTAGGAAGACGTGTTTCACACTGCTCTGCTCCTAAAAATAAAAAGTTTGCTTAAACTCTCTTAATTGGAACAAAAACCCATCCCAGTGCTTAGGCGCGGATATGGTAAAGACCAAGGCTGGGAAATCAGGTGGCGGAAAAAGCAATTCGACAAAACAACCCAAGCTAACAGACTTCCACACTCGAGGCGAAGCACAAAAAACTTCAGAGACTATGGCAGAGGATGGAGCCAGCGGCAGAGCGGGAATGGCTGGGGAGGGGACTAACGCAGTGCTTACTGCCATCAACTCTATGAGAGCAGAGTTTTCGTCTAAATTTGATGGGATTACAGCAGCGATAGAAGGAATGAGAAAGGAAATAAGCGACTGTATGGAACGAGTATCGCAGGCGGAGCTCCGAATTTCGAGCGCTGAAGATGATGTCACCAGCCTACAATTAAAGGTGCAAACATTGGAATCAAAATGGAAACGTCTGGAAGATAACGTCCTGGATTTGGAGTCCCGTTTGAGACGGAATAATTTCAGGCTGGTGGGCCTCCCGGAGGGAGCGGAGAGACGAGACTCATGTTCCTTTTTGGAAAAGTGGATTCCAGAAGCGCTGAACAACGCGGATCTGCAGTCATCGGTCGTCTTAGAGAGAGCTCACCAAATCGGCCCACCGAGAGATAAAAAGACACCACTGAGGACGCTGATTATGAAGTTCCTCAGCTACACAGACAAGATGACGGTCACCAACGCGGCACGAGTTAAAGGGGAAATTAAATACCAGGATCAACAGGTGCGGTTCTACCCAGATTTGGCCACAGGAATTCAACAATTAAGGAGGCAGTTCGACCCCGCCCGCAAAGAGCTGCACAACCTCGGGATTTGTCACGGAGTGATTCACCCGGCAAGACTGCTGGTCATATATAAGGGGAGAACCCATATCTTCAAGACCCCTCAAGAGGCGCAGGAGCTCATTAAGCAGATCCAAGAAGAGACTGGTGGGAGCTAAGCATAAACAAGATAAAGGTAGAACATTTAAGTATTTGTACAGGCATCTGATTGATCTGAAACATAACATGTCTACAAAATACAGACTGTATTACATAAAAAAAGCTATGATGTACAAAGTTGCTATAAAACTTTGAAGTTATGTTGAAAAAGCTACAGAAGAGAGTTAATGTCATTAAAAATAGTAGTAGAGTCAGGGTGATTGAGAGGAGAAAGAGAGAGTGGTTTGACTGATCCTCGCAGGTGTGGAACAGTCACTAGCTATAACGGGAGATGGAATTTTTTTTGATTTTGTGGGGATTACCACAGATGTGGGGAAAGGAAATTTGTTTTTGTGTAGTTTGTAGGATGAATGTTCTATCATCCATGTTTTTGCTTCTCTGTATGAGCATGTTCATATTGCAAGGTAATCTCAAACTCCTTATTGATCATAGATCAAAGCGTTAATCTTAATTTAACTTCATGGAATTGCAGAGGTCTACAAAATCTAAAAAAAACTTAAACAAGTTATGAATAAAATAAAAGATATAGATTCAAAAATTGTATTTTTACAAGAAACTCATCTAATAGAGGAGGATGTAAAAAGAATTAGGAGAAGATGGCAAGGTAACGTGTTCACCTCATCATTTTCATCCCGAGCTAGGGGAGTTATGACTCTCATACACAAAACAGTCCCATTTCAACTGAAAAATGTAATTGGAGACAAATTTGGAAGATATCTAATCATCCAAGGATCTTTGTTATTAGAAAATATAAATCTGGTGAACTTATACGGCCCCAATATTGATGATCAAAACTTCTTTGTCAATTTATTTCTTACTTTATCATCACTTACAGGGCAACATATAATAGCAGGGGATTTTAATTGTACATTGAATCCCAGTATAGATAGGTCAACAGGACTGGACTGTACGCACAATGGATGCAGGATGACCATTAATCATTTTATGAAAGAATTGAGATTGCTAGATATATGGAGAGAAATGAAACCACAAGTCAAAGCCTATTCTTGTTATTCTAATACCTATAAGACATTGTCACGTATTGACTACTTTTTGATCTCTGCAGAATTAAGGTCCAAGATTCAAAACTGTTTCTATGATAACATTGTGATCTCTGATCATGCACCCTGCTGTCTAATATATATAGATAAGAAATTGACAAAGGATCCAGGTAGGTGGCATTTTCAGCATAAATGGCTTCTCCCTTTTGCCTTCAGTGAGAGCAGTCGCATTTTTTTTCCTCCCTCCTCCTATCCTGCCTTCCTGACCTAATCCCAGCTTGCTGCGTCTGAGTGAGTGTCTGTGCCGTCTCACCATCTTGCTGATCTCAACCCAAATGGAAAATACGGAAAATGGATATAAGCTGGGCTTTAAACGCAATTGACACCACCTTTTCAAACAGAAAATTGGGCCCGGGGGAGCCCAAATGTGGAGAGACCCATGGATTGGAACTCATGTGTCTGTGTGATTTGACTGAGGATGTGGAAAAACATCTACCTGTTTTGGCTACGATCACAGGATTTCTGCCGATTGGGCTTTGGAGTTCTCCTGGTGTATCGAAAATTTAACTGGAGGAGCTAATCAAAATGCGGACCCGGCGGAGCTGCTTCTCAATAATTCGACCAGATGGGGAGTGCACGAAGTAGCGGCAAATGACCAACATGGAATTTACCATCTGCATGCATTAGAGAGATGGACTCTATCGGACATGTTCATCTGTGTTTAGAAGGGGAAACATCTGGAGTCGCTTCGTGCTCTCCAGGGAATGATATGAATTTAAAGCCAGTGAATGTTAATTTGAATTGTAAGCTCAGAATATGACAATAGGGAAATCCTATACTCCTATACTCTGTCTGAGCAGATTCGGCCTTGATCGGCGCCCCTGGATAACTCACTCCTCCAGAGTTGAGATAAGCGGATGTGTCAGCTGGCTCGCTAACCCAAACACCGCTGCTGTGCAATAAACAGAACTCTTCAGGGACAGCGTTCATGAACTATAACATCTATCGTTGCCTAGGAGACTATTTGTTGTGCTCCAGTAACTGATACCCTCAACACTGCACACACACTGATATCATCATACTGATATACATACACTGCTCTCTCCCTGCTGTGTGATTTGTCTACTAAATGTCTGCTAAATAAGCATTGAGGGTTTTTTTTGCCTGCAATCAAAATTTCGCTTACTTACTTAAGCGTCAATTTGATAAAACATGTTTTTTTCTCTCGCCTACTGTGTGATATCCACTCTTTTTCTTTTTTTTTCCTTTCTTCTTTATGACTGGCGCCTAGCGGCTGCCCCGGCCTTGGATGCGCTCTGCAGAGCGTGCCCAAATGCCAAGTCATGTTTCGTTACCTTGTATTCATACATGTGTAATGACAATAAAGTTGAATCTCATCTCATCTCATCTCTTCAGGATGAGGAATTTGTTAAGTACATAGAAAAACAGATAGATGAGTTCTTTGATATTAATACTACACAAACAACGGCATGTATAAAGTGGGAGGCTTTCAAAGCTTTTATTAGGGGGCATATTATTAGTTATACAGGTTCAAAATCTAGGAAGACTCGAGAGGAGAGAGTCCAATTGGAACATAAAATAAAAATTCTTCAAGAAAAGGTGTATGCAGGAAGTAACCCACAGTTAGAGAACGAATTACTGATTCTGAGAGCTGAATATGATAAAAAAAAATCAGCGAATAGAGCTGCCTCGAGTTTTCTAAGGTTGAAGCAAACTTTTTATGAACAAGGTGAAAAATCAGGAAAATTATTGGCATGGCAGATTAAACAATTAGAATCTAAAACACCAATTACCAGTATTATAAGTAACGGACAGGTAGTTATAGATCCTTTAGAAATTAATAGTGCCTTTAGAGATTACTATGAAAAACTATATGATACAAAAAATGAAACTGACTTAACAAAACTAAATGTTTTTTTGGGAGGATTATCTATACCATGTATTCCAAATGAAAACAGGGAGATACTGGAGTCTAAAATTAGTCAAGAAGAAGTTGGGCTAGCCATTGATAATATGAAATCAGGAAAAAGAGCAGGACCAGATGGTCTTCCAGTTGACCTCTATAAAAAATTTAAGAATAAATTAATAAAACAACTTTTGGAAATGGTTTTAGAAGCATTTCAAAATGGTAATTTACCACCATACATGAATAATGCCTTAATTATACTGTTGCCAAAACCAGGTAAACCCCCTAATAAATGTGAAAACATGAGACCAATAAGCCTATTAAATGCTGATCTTAAGATAAACTGTAAAATTTTAGCAAAACGACTACAAGAAATATTACCAAATATTATTAACCGAGATCAGAATGGCTTTATAATGGGAAGACAAGGCTTCCATAATGTAAGAAGACTATTTAATATTATTTATTCCAATAAAGAAGCACCGGATACAGCTCTCCTATCATTGGACGCTGAAAAAGCCTTTGATAGGGCCATTCGACCCTATCTTTTTGAAGTCCTACAAAGGTTTGGACTTGGAAATAATTTCATAAAATGGGTCCAGATAATATACAATAATACTCCAGCAGAAATCCTAACAAACAGCAATATCTCAAAATCAATAAAAATCAACAGAGGATGTAGACAAGGCTGTCCACATTCACCTTTATTGTTTATTATGGCAATTGAACCTTTAGCAATGGCAGTACGTTTACATCCACAAATATATGGAATTAAAGTAGGATCCACAGAACATAAAATCTCCCTGTATGCCGATGACATAATTTTGTTTATGTTTAATTTTAAAAAATCAATTCTGACCTTTTTAAATTTAATAAAGAACTTTGGGGAAATATCAGGATATAAAATAAATAAAACTAAATCTTCAATATTAATGCTAAATGAGACCCAGAGAAATCACCCAGCTCCTGAGGTAAATCAATTCAATGTTGTAAATCAGTTTAAATATTTAGGAATTCAAATTTTGCCTAAGCTAGAATCAGTCACCAGTGCCAACTATGAAGCCTTAATGACAGATATTAATGAGTTACTTCAGAGATGGATGTCACTACCAATGTCGATCGGGAGAATTAATATACTTAAAAGTAATATCTTACCCAAAATACTTTATTTATTTCAAAACATTCCTTTACCACCACCTTCAGATCTATTCTCAAGAATTAAAAAAAAGTTAGTGGAATTTATATGGAACAATAGGAAGGCTAGGTTACGTTTGTCCTTACTATATTTACCATTTGATCGTGGAGGTCTGAAATGTCCAAACTTTATGTTGTATTACTGGTCAGCACAACTGAGGTCTATGACATATTATTTTTCATCAAATGATCCTCCTCACTGGACTGAAATGGAATCATACAATTTACCTTTACCTCTTCCCTTATTCATATATTCAGACTCGGCTAAAAAAAATTACAGAAACAAGTTAAAAATCCAATTGTAAAGCACATGATCAAAATATGGTGTGAAACCAAAAAATATTTAAAAGAACCACACTCACTGTCACAATTTAGCCCAATATGGGGTAATCAGTATTTTACACCAGGGAGAAAGGATGCTGTATTTAAAGTATGGAATTTAAAAGGGATTCAAAAGATTCAAGATTTATAAGATAAGATAAGATAAGCCTTTATTAGTCCCACAACGGGGAAATTCCAGGATTGCAACAGCACAGGGATAGCAACACTCAGAGCAACAATCAGAAGGCAAGAAAAAAAAAGCAAGCAAGAGCAGCTAATATACATATGTACATATTACTATAAATATATATATATATACACACAGACACACAGTGCAGAGCATTGTAGCTGGATGGATTGTCACGTTCAGATAACATAATGTCCTTTGACGAACTGAGGATTAAATTCAATCTTAATAGAACACATTTTTTAAAATATCTTCAGCTTAGAAATTTTATTCGATCAAATCAAAATAATGCTCTCACTCGACCTACTTATTCATCCTTGGAAAAATTTTTGACTAAAGACAGTAAGAGAAAGGGTATTATTTCAGAGTTTTATAACTCATTGACACTATTCTCAAGTGAAAACTCACAGAAAAGACTGAATTATTGGAAAGAAGACCTGCAAATTGAAATTTCAGAGGAACAATGGGAAATGGTTTGTGCAGAAGCTCAAACCAAATCAATAAATGTATGTCTTAAACTGATACATTTTAAATGGTTAATGCGGATGTATGTTACACCAGTGGAGTTAAATAGATATAACAAAAACATACCAAATACATGCACAAAATGTATGGAAAGTAAAGGAACCCTATTTCACTGTTTATGGGAATGTAGAAAAATCAGAATGTTTTGGGAAGAGGTGATGGTAACAATTGAAAAAATAATTTCAAAACAATTCATATTGAACCCTAAACTGTTTTTGTTGGGTCTGTATCCAGAAAAACATAACTTTAATAAGAGTGAAAGAGCATTCATAGACCTCGGTTTGCTTAATGCCAAAAAATGTATTGCACTACTGTGGAAAAAGACTCATAGACCAGATGTGACTCAGTGGTTAAGACAGATGTTAACAAACCTTCCACTAGAAAAAATAACATACATACTGAAATCAAAGGAAAATGTGTTTGAGAATATATGGAGACCTTTCATTGATTATGTAAAGAAATTAAACATAACTTCTGAAGAATAAGGTGAATGATATGTGTGGACCTTGCAAATTCCAAACTGGTGAATGTATATCATGTATACTTATGTAATAGATTACCTAGACTAAACAGAGGAGCATTGTTGCTGATTTGCTTTTGTTAATGGTTGTTGTTTTTAGTATTTTTTTTGTTGTTGTGTTTTTAATTTTAAATTACTTTAGTGTTAGTGTTTGACTGTCTGTGCCATGTGTGTATAAAAAAAAAAGGTTCAATAAAAAATATTGTGGGAAAAAAAAAAGTCCACTGCTATTTCTCCTAAACATTTCCATACCTCCACAGGTATGTCATCTGGACAAACCGCCTTTCCATTCTTCATCCTCTTCAAAGCCGCCCTCACTTCTGCTTTGCTAGTCCTCAGGACTTCCTTGCTCACCATTTTTTCTTCATCCATCCTCCTGTCTCTCTCATTTTCTTTATTTATCAGCTCTTCAAAGTACTCCTTCCACCGTCTCAACACACTCATCACTTGTTAGTACATTACCATTTCTGTCCTTAATCAACCTAACCTGCTGTACATCCTTTCCAGCTCTGTCTAGTCAATCAATACAAGTCCTTTTCTCCTTCCCTAGTGTTTAACCTCTCATACAACTCACTATATGCCTTTGCCTTTGCCTTTGCCACCTCTCTTTTTGCCATGCTCCAAGATTCCAAATACTCCTGTCTACTTTTTTCATCTCCCTATCACAATTTTTCTTTGCCAGCCTCTTCCTTTGAATACTTTCCTGTACCTCCTCATTCCACTACCAAGTCTCCCTGTCTTCCTTCCTCTGTCCACTGGATACAGCACATACCTTTCTACCCATTTCTCTCAATACTTTTGCTGTACTTTCCCAAACATCTGGTAATTCCTCCCTACCACCCAGAGCCTATATCAACTCCTTTCTGAACTCTGTGCGACTTTCTTACTTCTGTAACTTCCCCCACTTAATCTATGGCTCTGCCTTCTGTTATGCTCTCCCCGTGCGCTTTTACACAGCACATTGGAGAGGAAGGAAAGGACGGATTTATGTGCAGGGTTACACCACAACACATTTATTAAAGTAATGACAGACTGTTCCGAAAAGGTGAAGTGTACAAAGAAACTTACAGTTGGTGTTCCTAGGCTGGCATCGCCCAGCGAACGCAGGAGGTGAAACAAATTAACAAAGATGGCATCCCAGAGCCGACATCGCTCAGAGGACGCAAGAGAACCACGGCTAATGTGGAAGTGGCTAACCCGTAGTGGCACACAGTAGCACACACGACTATATACATCAATAGACAATTCAACAGACCAGGCATGCTTGACTGGCAAAAGCTGCTTAAGTACAAGCATTGCTGGCTCCACAAATTGAGTACATGTGGGCGAGGCACGGGGATGACAATCACCAGAGTAGAATCAGCTGGCTGTCAAAAGAGCAGGGGTGTGGACAGACCATCTAGTGATAGACAACGCCCACATGAATATAGGTCAAAGAGGCTGCCTAACAGCCGCCGGCCAGAACGGTGGCTACAGGCACGGAAAAGAAAAGGACAAAGACATAAAAACAACAAGAACTCAAAAGATAGCACAATTGCATAAATAACCCGATACCTGAGCCACAGAGAACGGCCAGAACCAAGCCTGAAGGAAAACACCTGCTCGGTTCATGACACCTTCACTCTCTTCCTCTTCTTGCTCTCCAAAGTCATCCTACAGACTGCCATCTGCTGCTGTCTAGCTACATTCTCCCCTCCCACCACCTTGCAGTCTCCTGTCTCTTTCAGATTTCTCCTTCTGCATAAGATGTAGTCCACTTGTGTGCACTTTCCTCCACTCTTGTAAATCACCCTATGTTCCTCTTTCTTCTTAAAGTATGCATTCACCACAGCCATTTCCATCCTTTTAGCACAATCCATAATCATCTGTTGTTCAATATTTCTCTCCTTAAGACCATAGCTACCTAGGACCTCCTCATTACATCTGTTCCTTTCACTTACACTACCGTTCAAAAGTTTGGGGTCACTTAGAAATTTCCTTATTTTTGAAAGAAAAGCACTTTTTTTCAATGAAGATAACTTTAAACTAATCAGAAATACACTTTATACATTGCTAATGTGGTAAATGACTATTCTAGCTGCAAATGTCTGTTTTTTGGTGCATTATCTACATAGGTGTATAGAGGCCCATTTCCAGCAACTGTCACTCCAGTGTTCTAATGGTACAATGTGTTTGCTCATTGCGTCAGAAGGCTAATGGAGGATTAGAAAACCCTTGTGCAATCATGTTAGGTCTGCAATGCTGTAATTGCTGCAAATGGAGGATTCTTTGACGAAAGCAAAGTTTGAAGGAAAAAATT
Organism: Pholidichthys leucotaenia; assembly: GCA_020510985.1. NCBI lineage: Eukaryota > Metazoa > Chordata > Actinopteri > Cichliformes > Pholidichthyidae > Pholidichthys > Pholidichthys leucotaenia. The sequence continues at coordinate 401,632,127 of CM035836.1, forward strand.
ATTATTTCAAATACAAATCATCATTTCTAACCTTGTCAATGTCTTGACTATATTTTCTATTCATTTTACAACTCATGGTGGTAAATAAGTGTGACTTTTCATGGAAAACACAAAATAATTGTCTGGGTGACCCCAAACTTTTGAACGGTAGTGTACATGCCCATGAAAGTCCACTCCAATCACCACTCTCTCCCCCCTGGGAACGCTCTCTACCACTTCATCCAGCTTACTCCAGAATTTCTCTTTCTCTTCTACCTGACATCTAACTTGTGGGCCATACCCACTGACAACATTCAACATCACACCTGTGACTTCTAGCTTCAAACTCATGATTCTATCTGACTTTACCTCCTAAATACTCTTCACATACTCTTCCTTCAAGATTACTCCCACTCCATTTCTCTTCCTATCAATCAGCTTTATTTATAAAGCACTTTAAAAGCAACACTCGCTACACAAAGTGCTGTACAACAAGAAAGCGCATGAAAACTTAAAAGGAACTCCAATTATAACGACTTATAGATTTAAAAATACAAACACTGGCCTCCACTATTAAAATACATTGTTAGAACTATATAAACATTTATTGTAGTTATAAAAATCGTTTTTGTTTACAATGTAAATCAATACATGGCGGCCGCCATGTTTTCAGGTTCCCAATGCATTCTGGGGGCGATGACGTAGAATGGTTGCAGCCGTTTTTTCTGTCTTATACACAGAAGCGAAGCTACGAACTACTGCCATTTGTCAGTGAAAATGCCACATTGCGTGGCTTTTGGATGTAATTTCCAATCAAAGGGAAATAAAGAGAGCGAGGTAAGCCTCCATAGCTTTCCTAAAGAGGGAAAGTTGAGGAAAAAGTGGGGCAGCAGTGGCTCAGGAGGTAGAGCAGGTTGTCTAATAACCCGATGGTTGGCGGTTCGAATCCCGCTCTCCCCAGATATCCTGCCGTTGTGTCCCTGGGCAAGACATTTCACCCGCATTGCCTCCAGTGCCCATAACACTGGGTATGAATGTGTAAGGATTGGCAGTCACGTTTCCGTCACTCTTTGAGTGTCTATGATAAAGCGCTATATCGCTCAAAGCATACGCTTTGAGTGTCTATGATAAAGCGCTATATCGCTCAAAGCATACGCTTTGAGTGTCTGTGATAAAGCACTATATCGCTTCATCATAGACACTCTTTGAGTGTCTATGATGAAGCGCTATATCGCTCAAAGCATACGCTTTGAGTGTCTGTGATAAAGCACTATATCGCTTCATCGTAGACACTCTTTGAGTGTCTATGATAAAGCGCTATATCGCTCAAAGCATACGCTTTGAGTGTCTGTGATAAAGCACTATATCGCTTTATCGTAGACACTCTTTGAGTGTCTATGATAAAGCGCTATATCGCTCAAAGCACACGCTTTGAGTGTCTGTGATAAAGCACTATATCGCTTCATCATAGACACTCTTTGAGTGTCTATGATAAAGTGCTATATCACTCAAAGCACACGCTTAAGCGTGCGCTTTGAGCGCTTTGAGTGTCTATGATAAAGCACTATATCGCTTTATCATAGACACTCTGAGTGTCTATGATAAAGCGCTATATAAATCTGATGCATTATTATTATTAAAAGTGGGAGGATGCTGTTGGAAGAGTCCAACTTCCCAAAGACCCGCAGCTGTGCTCTCATCACTTTAGCCCTGAGGATTTTGAGGATTTTCGTCGCCCCCAGCTCATGAAAGAGCTCACAGGTGTGTCTGGCTACAAACGACAGCTTAATGCAAACGGCATCAAAGCTTTGAACTGCTGTGATACAGGACAGATCTGTAAAGCAGGCATGCATCCTGTTATACCACTTTAACAAGTGACTGAACAAGATACATTTATAGCATCAGGTACCATGGACAGCGGCAGAAATGAAGTGGAGCTCTTTGTAACAGATGCTCACAAAAACACCATCCAACATGACCAGCTCTAGCTTCCTCGCGGCTGCTGTCTTCATTCTCAAGTCCATTTTCACTTTGTGTGTCTTCGTCATTGTCTTTATTGCTTTGGCTTCGCACTGGTTCAAACTGAAAAGGCTGTTTACAGACCACTGCTGCTACAACCAATCTACGTCACTACCCAGAATGCATTGTGATGTAAACAAAAATGGCGATTTACATCGTAATAAAGTTTTTTAAAAATATATAAAACTGGGAATTATTTTCAAAAAAATTATATTATAGTTATGTTACTAACATCAAAATAAAGCATATAGAGCTAATGTAACGGGGAGAAACTTCTGCGTTGTGTTTTGTTTTTATATTAAAGGTGACGACCCAAACATTCACTTGCTGCTGTTTATTTTCTGTTGACAACATGAAATACAGTGAGTCCTCCAAACAGCGTCACAGCTAGCACTCAGCAAAACTAGCATCCATGTCGTGACACAAAACATAAATAATACAGAATTAGACTTTAGTCAACAAAAAGAACCCAACAATAATACACATATATTGATTGTAAATGAAACCTGATAAAAGAAACTAATGGATGACATATATTAACATAAATAATAACTGGATTGACCTTGGGCTAAAACGAATCAAACCTACCTCTTCCATACAAATGTAAGACAGGAAGGAGGAAGGTGCGGCGGCATGCAAAAATAAGCAGCGATGCTGTGGTTTTAAGCAGGTTTTATTAAATCATACCGCCGTCACAAAGCTCCACTCCCGGCGCCGTGCATGAGCGCCGGGAGCGAGCTCACGGCTCTCAGAGAGGCGGACACGTGTGTGTCTACCTGTTGCAGGATCAGAGTGAGAGAGAGAGATTGCATTACAGAGTTGCACCTTAAATACTTGACCATAACAATACATCAAAGGGACATACCCCACAGTTAGAATGATCAAAGCAATAACCGAACAGGCAGGAGGTATTTGCATTTGTAAGACATACATCACAATGGGCAGATTAGCTAGACCTCGCTCCAAGTGTCAGACAAAGAGGCTAACAAGCACATCTACATATTGATCTGAGTCTCTAGGTCACAGTAAGGGCAAAATGCATGAACACTTTAACTTCAAGGCTGTAAACTCAGCATGCAGCGGAACAAACCCCAGGAGTGCGAGCTGACTGTCTCTGTGTTCTGTTTGTGTGTTGTGGGGGGTTTAATCAAACCGCTACAAAGGGGGAATCAGGTCAGACAAGGGGAGCTAGAGGAGGGGCTTACTATCAGGATACTCACTGTCAGTGTATGCAACCAAATGTACACAGAGATCTTGTGCAATTATAATGGAAGTACTATAACCTGTTACACTAACATGCCAATATAATCGGAGTTCCTTTTAAAAGCAAGGAGCAGGACACTAACAAAAACAATATAAAACCAACAAAACAATATAAAACTCGGCACGAGTAGAAACCACAGTCAATAGAATGAATAAAATAAAAGGTAAAAGAAGTAAATAAATAGGTAAATAAAAATCCATTTCATTCAATAAAACCAATGTCTCACACTGGGTCCAAGGCCAGGGAGTAAAAGTATGTTTTAAGACGGGTTTTAAAAATGGACAGTGAAGGTGCTTATCTAATGTGCCAAAGTAAATCATTCTATAACCTGGGGGCCGTGATCAAAAAAGCTCTGTCCCCTCTGAGCTTCTGCTTTGCCTTTGGCACCCTCAGGAGCAGCTATTCAGCTGACCTGAGGGACAAGGTGGGAGCATAGGGATGCAGAAGCTCAGAGAGATAAAGCAGAGCAAGGCCAGTCAAGGATTTAAGAACAAATAAAAGAATTTTAAAATGAACTTTAAAATGCATGGGCAGCCAGTGGAGCAAAGCTAAAAAGAATGTGTGTCATGTGCTGGCGAGCACTCACCCCCTCCTTCCCGTTTCACCTGTTTCCTCATCAGACGCACCTGCTGTTTCCTGCTGGGCCAGCAGCGTTTATAAGGAAGCACTCTTCAGTGATTCAACGCTGGCTCGTTTGGGTATACTGCATTAGCAGACAGCTTATCAAGTAAGTGGTTGTGTTGTGGGAGACCTTATCTTACACACATTCTCCTTTCCTTCTCTTCCAGGTTGCTGCCAATGTAGCGGTGTGTCTTCAGGGATTTGATGTGCTTGCCAGCCTGTTGCTCCTCCACTACGCAGCTTATTACTCCACCCAGTCAGACTCCACGACTCATTCCCCTACCAGCAGTTCCGACCTGCTGGCTCCTCTCCTCCGTTGGGTTTTGTGCCGGTCACTCCTGTCCTCCCACGTAAGTGGTATAAATTAGACTTCCATATTTCCCCTCCATTCCTCACTAATCAGCCTTGTCTCACCCTCTGCAGGATTGCTGTTCCTCTGGCAAGTGACTGACATTTTCCTCAAGTTTGCGGTTTTGAAAATTCAGTAAAAGGTCAAACATTCTTTGTGTGTGTTCTTTTGGTGATTGCACTTTGCACTCAGGTTGCTTGTCAGGTCAATATGACAGAACTAGCCAGCCAGGGTCACAGCCTGGCAGGTGCTTCATCAACAGAGCACACTGCGCTCCACTGCCTCAACGTTACAGACAGGCAGGTGGCCGAACACACTCAGCTGCTGCAGATTATCACACAGCAGCTGAGTGTCATTTCTGATCAGTTGGGCCATACGTCTGCTCCGGCCACTCCACCTCCACCTGCTCCTCTGCCTTCTACGATTATCCACCAAACTCTTTCCATTTCCACTCCTGCCCCATACACGGGGGAGGTGGGGAAATGTAAAGATTTTTTGTGTCACATTCGGCTCTACTTTGAGCAGGTGAAGGGGGAGTTCCCAGATGACATCTCCAAAATCCATCAGTTTACTCTTCTGCTTTGGGGCAGCGCTCTTAGTTGGGTGCAGGCTGTTATTGATAGCCAGAGAGATTCACCACCAGCGTTTGACCAATTTGTGTCTGAGTTTTCCCACACTTTCGACCGTACCGAGAGTAAAGGGAATATCATGAGTCGCCTGTTGTCGCTCCGCCAGGGCAGCCGGTCAGTGGCCGACTTCTCGGTGGAGTTCTGGGTTGAGGCAGCTGATTCCGGGTGGAGTGAAGTTGCACTGCACAGTAGGTTCCTCCATGGATTAAATCCTCGGTGTCGCGATGACCTGGCAGTTTATACCATTCCTGCCACCTTGGACGGCCTAATAGATCAGGTGGTCGGGTTGGATAACCAGCACCGTGAGCGCGCCCGGGAGCACAGCGCCTCCTCTCGCCAGTTCGGCACACACGCACTCCCGGCGCCTACTGACCTAGGTGAGTCCAATTCCACCCCCGAGCCCATGGAGCTCATCTCTGCTCACCTTCATTGGGCAGAGGTTGAGAGGCGGTGGTGGACCAGGGCATGTGCCTGTTATGGTTCGCTGAAGCACAAGTGGGACACATGCCACCTATGGCCCAAAAGACACGGAAAGTCAGGAGCCACGGGGGGTCTGGCGAACGGGACTCAATGTCCCTGCCGCCCTCCACAGAGAGGTTATTTAGTGGGGGTACACCGGACATCTCGCCTGCCATCCTGGGGTGGTATGTACTGTGGACATTATTAGGCGAGCGTTTTGGTGGCCCACACTGCGGCAGGACGTGCAGGAGTACGTGAACGCTTGCCAAACATGTGCCCGTAATAAATCTCTCCCCCCTGCCGGTCTTCTTCACCCCTCCCCATCCCCAGCCAGCCCAGGTCCCACATCGCTAAGGACTTTGTCACTGGTCTTCCCCCTTCCAATGATAACACTGTGATATTGACCATTGTGGACAGATTTTCCAAGACCGCGCATCTGGCTCCTCTTCCCAAGACTGCTGAATTACTGTCCTACCACGTTATCAGACTGCACGGTATTCCCATGGACACTGTGTCTGACCAGGGTCCTCAGTTCATCTCACGGGTATGGAAGTCAGTCTGCCACTGCCTTGGCACCACTGTCAGCCTCACCTCCGGTTATCACCTGCAGAGCAATGGGCAGGCTGAGCATGCCAAACAGTCCCTGGAGGCTGCCCTTCATTGAGTGGCAGCCTATGATCCCTCCTCATGGAGCTGCCATCTGACCTGGGTGGAGTATTTGTTAAATTCCACGGTCTCTTCAGCCATGGGGCGATCACCATTTGAAGCTTCCATGGGCTACAACTCCCCTCTGCTATGACGGAGAGAGAGATAGCAGTGCCGTCCATGGGCGCCCATTTTCATCGCTGCCGCCGGGCCTGGAGATCTACCAGAGCGGCTCTCCTTCGCTCCACTGAGCGCAATCAGCGCTACGCTGACCACAAGAGAGTTCTAGCGCCGGAATACAAGACTGGACAGCAGGTCTGGGCGGCCACGGATCAGGTCCCACTCAAAGCTGAGTCTCAGAAGCTCACTCCCTGGTTCGTAGGCCCCTTCCCCATCACCAACAACGTAGGCAGCTCTGCTGTCCGGCTCCAGCTCCCACGGGCGCTCCGCGCACATCCTACTTTCCATGTCTCCAAGGTCAAGCCTCTCTCCTCCAGCCCCCTCTGTCCCCCCCCCCCCGAAGCTGCCTCCTCCTCATTGGGTCTTTGACAGGCACATTACCCACACCATCAAAGAAATCCTGGATGTTAGCCGTCGAGGTCGGGGGTTCCAATACCTCTTCAACTGGGAGGGCTATGGTCCGGAGCATCGGTCATGGGTCCCTTGGTCAGGATTCCATGATAAAGGTATGGTCCGGGCTTACCACCAAGCCCACTTGGAGAAGCCTGGGGGACCGCCAGGATGCGTTCCTTGATGGGGGGGGGGGCACTGTCATGTGCTGGCGAGTGCTCGCCCCCTCTTTCTCGTTTCACCTGTCTCCTCATCAGACGCACCTGCTGTTTCCTGCTGGGCCAGCAGCGTTTATAAGGAAGCACTCTTCAGTGATTCAATGCTGGCTCGTTTGGGTATACTGCATTAGCAGACAGCTCATCAAGTGAGCGGTTGTGTTGTGGGAGACCTTACCTTACACACATTCTCCTTTCCTTCTCTTCCAGGTTGCTGCCAACGTAGCGGTGCATCTTCAGGGATTTGGTGCACTCGCCAGCCTGTTGCTCCTCCACTATGCAGCTCATCTACTCCACCCGATCAGACTCCAGGACTCATTCCCCTACCAGCAGTTCCGACCTGTTGGTTCCTCTCCTTCACTGGGTTCTGTGCCAGTCACTCCTCTCCTCCCACGTAAGTGGTATAAATTAGACTTCCATATTTCCCCTCCATTCCTCACTAATCAGCCTTGTCTCACCCTCTGCAGGTTTGCTGCTCCTCTGGCAAGTGACTGACTTTTTCCTCAAGTTTGCAGTTTTGAAAATTCAATAAAAGGCCAAACATTCTTTGTGTGTGTTCTTTTGGTGATTGCACTTTGCACTCAGGTTGCTTGTCCGGTCAATATGACAATGTGATGTAATCTCTTTTACGTGTGTACCTGTTAAAAGACGAGCAGCGGCATTTTGTACTAGCTGCAGACGCGAAAGAGATGACTGGTTGACACCAGCTGTCATGATGTGGAGCACGGTTGGGGAACCGTGCTCACGCTCTCAGTTTATACTGTACTTTCCCCACTTCAGGTTTGTTATTGTATTTAAGTATGGTATTATGTTACCTTAGTTTGCCCTTTGCTTCTTTATGTGTTTATGGACCTTCTTGTATTTTTTATTTATATCCTCCTGTTTTTTGACATGAGTCCACCCTTACCCTTGCTTTCAGTCTTCTCTTGTAACATCAGTATTTATTCGTATTGTATGGTTAGTATCTCTTGTGTCATGAACGCTGCCCTTTAATGGGCAGAGGAAGGACACCAAGCGCTCTCTGTAGGTTTGTACATTTATTAAAATAAAGACAAACAAGACACTAACATACAAATACTAAACATGAGTGTGTGACATTAATAAACAGGTACACATGTTAAACGCTGGAGGAGAGTGGAGCTCTACGTCAAGGGGGACATGAAGCTATGGAACGCCTGGCCAGGGGTGGAATCCAGCCGGAGCTATTCCAAAGGCTGTGGGGTTTCAAGGCTGGAAAAGAGGGAAACACGTACTTGAACGGAGCTACCCTACTCTCCTCGACTGCGGCCCCAAACACACTCAGGACGAAAACCTTCTGCTCCTGAGGATGGGGAGACGTGGTAGAAGGACACGTCAACACATGATCACACATGATCAGTGACAGGTGTGGGTACATGAGTGGAGAAAATAACAGAATGAAAAACAGGTGTGCAGCTCCAACAGTTTGACAGCCAGAAGCTGCACAACACTACCAAAATAAAACATAATCGGAAACCACAACACAACCCCAACATGACAAGATAACTACAAATGCAAAATGAAAAAACAAATTGAGCAAAATAACAATGAAACAGACAGAAAAACACCAAACTTAACAGAAGGCTGGGCACGGTGCCCACCTGTGCCCCCAGATGATAATAGAGCCCCCTCCTAAAGGGGTGGACTCCAGACACCCCAGGGCAACATCACAAAAAAAACAAAGCCCCCCCATACAGAAGACCCCCCCCCCCCACCAACAAGAAAACGACCCACCCTGGGGAGGAGGAGGGGGAACCCAGGCATGGAGGGACAGAAACAAAACAAAAAAAAAAGAAAACACTCATGACCCACAACACTGTCCAACAGGTGGTCCCACGGAACTCAAGCTCGACTGACTAGTGGATGACACAGTTCAGGCTGCTTTCCTGAGTCCCAAGACCACCGATGCCTGTGCTGGAACATGTCGGGTGGCCTCCCCGTGTTCCAGAACCAACGAAGCAGGAGGAGCACCTCATCAGGTGGCCTCCCGGCATCCCAAAGCCAATGAGTCACGGGAGCTGGCATCCTCCTGAGAAGGGCGGCCGATCAGCGGGGGCCTTCAGCAATGTTCTACGCCCCCCAACAGTCCCCAAAGAAGGCAAGGGACCCATGGTGAACTCACGGGAGGGCACGGCACCCGTGGCAGCCCCAGACTGGGGCACAGCACCCACAGCAGCCCCGGAATGGGACGTAGCACTCACGGCAGCTCTGGACTGGGAAGCACCACCCACAGTGGCCCCCGACTGGGGCGTGGCAGCACCCGCGCTGGCCCTGGACTGGGGTGCGGTAGCACCCGCAGTAACCCCGGACTGAGGTGTGGCAGCACCAGTGATGGCCCCGGACTGGGGCGTGGCAGCACCCGTGCTGGCCTCAGATTGGGGCATGGCAGCATCTGCGGCAGCCCCGGACTGGGGCATGGCAGCCCCTGCAGCAGCCCCAGACTGGGGTGCAGCAGCACCCTCAGAGACCTTAGATGGTGGGAGTGCAGCACCCTATGAAACCACAGATGGCGGGAAAGCAGCAACCTCAGAGCCCAAAGACGGTGGGAAAGCAGCACCCTTGGAGGCCCCAGACTAGGGCATAGCAGCACCTGTAGTGGCCTCAGACTGAGTTGTGGCACCCACGGTGGCCCCCGGGCTGGAGCACAGCACCTATGGCGGCCTCAGGCTGGGGTGCAGCACCCATGACAGCCCGGACAGAGGGAGAGCAGCACCCATGCAGACCTCAAACAAAGGGGGAGCAGCACCCATGGAGACCCCAAACGGAGGGGGAGCAGCACCCATGGAGACCTCAGACGGAGGGGGAAGAGCACCCAAGGAGACCCCAGATGGAGGAGGAGCAGCACCCACAGAGACCTCGGACGGAGGGGGAGCAGCACTCACGGAGACCTCAGGAGGAGACTCGGACAAAACACAAACATCCACCCGGTCAGAGTCACTGGCAGCAGTGGAGCCCAGCGAGGAGGGAAAGGTGTAGCGGACGGCTGCACTCAGCCTCCCTCACCTAGAGCCAGGCAAGATCTCTCAAGGACAGATAAAATGAAAACAAAAAGAGAACTTGCCTGAGCTTGAGCTCCACCGCCATCCAGGACTCCGGTGATCCAGGCGGAGGTGTCTCGGCTCCTTCCCAGGACCGACAGATGCTCGGAGGCCACAAAAGAAAACACGGGAGAGGGAGGCGAGGGTGAGACGACTGCAGCAGATGATGAGGACTCAGCTAAGTTTGGCTGCTGTCGCTGAGCCTCATCACCGGGAATAAGGCAAGGTACATGCCTTATTTTCCGGGACATGTTGGTTCCTGCTGCTGAAATTAAGCCAGGTGAAGATCCCCTGGCCACCGCCACCATCTTCTTATAGGAGGCGGAGGCCCGGTCTTCTGGCAAGGGAGGCGGGACACTGGAACTTGGGGCTGGTGAGGAGCCGATGGTGCTGAGGTCCGGGAACGCCCCCTCGTTGGCTCAGACCTCAACTCACGGACGGAGCTCCTCCTGCAGTACTCCAGCTGCAGATCCTCCAGCAGAAACACCCTCTCCCTTTCTTCAGCGTGCAGCACAAGCCGAAGGTGACGCTGTACTCCCGCCTCGGACAGGCTTAAATTCACAAGAGCATCTTTTGGGGTGGGAGATATGCACATGGCGGTGATATATCCATCCATTTCCTGAATTACCGCGCAGAGCTCCCACTCCAAGTCTCGTGAGACTGTCTTCCACCTGCTGACATTTCAGCAGGCGAAGGATGGCAAAGGACAGAACGTAGTTTCCAGAAAAATTGCAGAACCCACAGAGGCTGGTGTCCACTGTTGGTCGTGTCCTTCTGTCATGAATGCTGCCCTCTAATGGGCAGAGGAAGGACACCAAGCACTCTCTGTAGGTTTGCACATTTATTAAAATAAAGACAAACAAGACACCAACATACAAATACTAAACATGAGTGTGTGTGACCTTAATAAACAGGTACACATGGTAAACGCTGCAGGAGAGTGGGGCTCTCCATCCAGGGGGACATGAAGTCAAGGAATGCCTGGCCAGGGGTGGAATCCAGCTGGAGCTCAGCCGAAGACTGCAGGGCTTAATGGCTGGAAAAGAGGGAAACACGTACCTGGACGGAGCTACTCTACTCTCCTTGACAGTGGCCCCAAACACACTCAGGACGAAACCACAACACAACCCCAATATGAGAACATAACTACAAATGCACAATGACAAAAACTGAGCAAAATAACAATTCAATTCAATTCAACTTTATTTATATAGCACCATTTCACAACAACAGTCATCTCATAGTACTTTCAACTGTAGGAGAAACCCCCACAATTTCAGAAAGACCCCAGCAATCAAGCGATCCCCTGTGAGCAAGCACTTGGCGACAGTGGAGAGGAAAAACTCCCTTTTAACAGGAAGAAACCTCCAGCAGAACCAGGTTCAGGGAGGGGTAGTCATCTCTTGCAACTGGCTGAGGGGGTGAGTGGATAGAGAAGAAGAAGAACAGACATGTAGAGTGCAAACAGAATGACGGGGGCTCAATCTATGGGAGAGAACAAACAGATGTTAATGGCCAGCAAAAATATTTCATTGCAAGTGAAGAAAGGAGTGAAGCCCAGTGCATTATTGGAGGTCCCCCGGCCTCAACAATGGAACAGACAGAAAAACACCAAACTTAACAGAAGGCTGAGCACGGTGCCCACCATGCCCTCCGATCATGACATCTTGGTTTTGTATCTTATCTTGTCCTTGCCTAGTTGGGTTGTTTTCTTCCTTTGTAGTTATCTGGATCATGTTTTATTAATTATTTTGGTCTGTGCTTTTACTTTGACAGTGTGCTTTATTTACTTCCTCTCCTAGCCAGTTTCGCAGTTCATCACAGCTGTCATGATTTTGGACTAATTATTCCTTGCCCTTGTCTCTCTATTATCTGCACCTGTTTATCATTTGTCAATTGCTCTTTATCCTATTTAAAGCACGCCGCCCCGCAGTTTGGTGTGGCATCCTTCAACATTGTAACCTGGCATGTGTCCCACACTTTATCACTGTTACCTGGCGTGTTTCCCACACTTCTTTCATTGTGGGTATTTTGGTCTTACTGGGGTGTGTCCCACACTTCAGCCTTCATTATTATCCTGACGTATGTCCCACGTCTCAGCCTGCAGGCTATTCTGTCTTTGTTCATCAAGTCTTGTAAGTGTTTTTATTCCTGTTTGAATTTTGTGTTTTGATTAAACTTTAGCAACTCACAGTCAGCGTTTGGGTCTCCATTTCGCCCTGCCTGGGCGATTCATTTCAAAACTTTTTCCACCATTAATGTGACCTATAACCTGTACAACTCAATTGAAAAACAAACTGAAATCTTTTAATCAATCAATCAATCAATCAACCTTTATTGTCATGATGCTATGCATACAACTGTAGCGCAAGCAAGATGAAATTGCATTTCTCTAGGCATCCGTATTGTAAAAAGAACATAATTTAAAAACACACTCACATCCCCCACCCCGACAGCCATTCACACATCCCTGAGACACATTTGGACATTACAGTAATGTTAACTTATTACAGCTGCAGTTAAAATGATAATAACTGCCTATGTATATATATTCATTGCTCACCTCCGCCCCCTGGTGGGACCAGCGATGGATCCACTCCAGTTCGCCTACCAGCATGGCATTGGGGTGGAGGATGAAGTGATCTTCCTCCTTCACCTTTCTTTGTCCCACCTGGAGAAGCCCAGGAATGCGGTGAGGATCATGTTCTTTGACTTCTCCAGTGCTTTCAACACCATCCAACCGATGATCCTGAAGGACAAGCTGCTGTGTGCGGGGGTGGACCAGCACCTGTCATCATGGATCCTGGACTACCTCACTAACCGGCCACAGTTTGTGAGAACCCGGGATTGTTTGTCCGACACGATCATCGGTAGCACGGGAGCCCCCCAGGGAACGGTTTTGGCTCCCTTCCTGTTCACCCTTTATACTGCGGACTTCTCACACAACACAACACACTGTCATCTACAGAAGTTCTCTGACGACTCTGCAATCGTCGGCCTCATCTCCAACGGCGATGAAGCTGAGTACAGAGGACTTATCCAGGACTTCGTGGACTGGTGCCATCGGAACTGCCTCCAGATCAACGCAAGGAAAACTAAGGAGCTGGTGGCGGACTGCCGCAGGCAAGGACAACCCCTCACAGCACCAGTAAACATACAGGGAACAGACATTGAGATGGTGACATCCTACAAGTACCTGGGTGTTCATCTGAACAATAAACTAGACTGGTCACACAATACCGACGCACTCTACAAGAAGGGACAGCGCAGGCTGTTCCTACTGAGGAGACTCAGGTCTTTTGGTGTACAAGGGGGCGCTGCTGAAGACATTCTACGACACGGTGGTGGCATCAGCCATCACTTTTGGAGTGGTCTGCTGGGGCAGTGGCATTACAGCAGCCGATAGGAAGAGACTGAACAAAATGATCAAGAAAGCTAGCTCTGTCCTGGGGCAGCGCCTTGACCCAGTGGAGGAGATGGGAGAGAGAAGGATGGTGGCTAAACTGTCATCTCTGTTGGAGTCCGAGTCCCACCCTATGCAGGACATACTGAACGCACTGAGGAGCTCATTTAGCAGCAGACTACATCATCCTAGGTTTGCAACCGAGAGGTTTCGCAGGTCCTTCCTACCTACGGCAGTCAGACTGTATAACCTAAGCACGGCTGCTCGCAGAGATAGCAAAAAAGATGTGACAACCTAATAGTATTGAATGCAAAAGACGCAATAGACTTACACAATGGTCCCCTCCAGTATACAACTAGGACAATATCGGTCGCTATGGAGGGTGACAATATGTATGGGTACATATTCATACTATGTAGGATAACTAAATAGACGGTTATGCTGTTTATTCCATCTAGCTACAATGTTCCGCACTGTGTGTATATATATTTATATATTTATTCTATCTAGCTACAATGCTCTGCACTGTGTTTATATATTTATATATTTATATGTACATATGTATATTTGCTGCTCTTGTTTTTCTTGTCATTGTTGCTCTGAGTGTTGCTATCCCTGTGCTGTTGCAATCCTGGAATTTCCCCATTGTGGGACTAATAAAGGCTTATCTTATCTTAGCTTATCTTATAAAACAATTAAAATGGCTAAGTGAATCTAAGTAGCTAAGAGAAATAAATACTTAAAACTGACTAAAACTATAATATACATATAATATACATAATGTCCATAAAGTTTTTTTAAGGGGAAAAATAAAAAATAAAAAATTTACAATAACCCGTTTGCATAAATATGCACACACTGGTTCAATGAAAGGGCTAGCTGTTACAATCCCTGATGTTTGCATCACTTCTGAGTCAGTGGGGAGCTCTTGAGAGATGGCTACTATAAGGCTTCACCGCCGGGACACATCGTCAGTTGTGTACCTCAGCATCACAGGGTGTTTCGGCCATTTATCACAAGACATCCTCCACTGAGGCAGGCCCACCACAGGTTGATCAAGCCTGGGTATGTGTCCCACGGTTTAGCTGTTTGCTTTAGAAGCCCAGATGGCATCACTCCTTTTTATTCCCAGCCAGCAACTGGTCCTCTTGGCGGCATCAACCAGCTTTTGATAGCCCATAGATCATAGGAAATGATCTATAGGCTATATTCTTCTTCTTCTTTGAGATTTGATTGGTGGTTGGCAACCAGCTTACAGGTGCATTACCGCCACTGACTTGATTATTATCATTCTATATCTTTGTATAAGGAGTTCAGAACAACTCCTTACGCATGAAAAAATTATCCATCCTTGGACTGTGTCTGAGGTGCAGAAGTTTCATTCCCATTTGCTATATGATGTCCTAGACATCCTATATGATGTCCTAGACATCATAGACCCACATGATCCTATATGATGTAATAGACATCCCATGTGATGTCATCGACAGACCATCAAATGCCGGGATCCTTTGATGTTGACGATTAAAAGTTGTAGCTCTGATGCTGGAATCGTTTGATGCTGACAATTCCATGAGTTGTTTTGATGCCGGAATCCTTCGATGTGACACCTTCCACCGAGGCAGACCCACCACAGGTTGATCAAACCTGGGTGTGTGTCCTGTGGTTTAGTTGTTTGCCCTAGAAGTGTCATGCGCTGGCGAGTGCTCACCCCCTCCTTCCTGCTCACCGGTCTCCTCATCAGACACACCTGCTGATTCCTGCTGGGCCAGCGTTTATAAGGAAGCGCTCGTCAGTGATTCAACGCTGGCTCATTTGGGTATACTGCTCCAGCAGACAGCTCTCTTAGTAAGCGGTTGTGTTATTTATGACCTTGTCTTACACACATTCTCTTCCATCTCTTCCAGGTTGCTGCGAATGTAGCGGTGCATCTTCGGGGATTTGGTGCGCTCGGCAGCCTGTTGCTCCACCTCTACCCTGCTCATCCTCTCCACCCGGTCAGACCCCACAAACCATACCCAACCGGCAGTTCTTACCTGCTGGTTCTTCTCCTTCGCTGGGTTCTGTGCTGGTCTCTCCTCACCAACCACGTAAGTGGTATAATTGGATTTCCATAACTTTTCCATTCCTCCCTAATCAGTCTCGTCTATCCTCCGCAGGGCCCCTGCTTATCGGGCGAGTGACTGACTTTTTCCAGAAGTGTGCGGTTTTGAAAATTCTAATAAAAGGTCAAACATTTTTTGTGTGTTCTCTTGGTGATTGCACTTTGCACTCAGGTTGCTTGTCCAGTCAATATGACAGAACGAGCCAGCCAAGGTCACAGTCTGGCAGGTGCATCATCAATTGAGCACTCCACGCTCCACCGCCTCGACGCGACAGAGAGGCAGGTGGCTGAACACACTCAGCTGCTGCAGGCAATTACGCAGCAGCTGAGGGTCATTACTGATCAATTGGGCCGTGTGGCTGTCCCGGCCGCTCCACCTCCACCTGCTCATTCACCATTAACTGTCATTCACCGAACCCTTTCCATTTCCACACCTGTTCCATATGCGGGGGAGATGGGGAAATGCAAGGACTTTTTGTGTCAGATTCGGCTTTATTTCGAGCAGGTGAAGCGGGAGTTCCCGGATGACATTTCCAAAATCCACCAGTTTACTCTTCTGCTTCGGGGCCGTGCTCTTAGTTGGGCACAGTCTGTTATCAATAGCCAGAGAGGTTCGCCACTCACATTTGACCAATTTGTGTCCGAGTTTTCCCGCACCTTTGACTGTTCCCAAGATTGAAGGGAATATTATGAGTCGTCTGATGTCGCTCCGCCAATGCAGCCGGTCTGTGGCCAATTTCTCAGTGGAGTATCAGGTCGAGGCAGCAGATTCGGGGTGGAACGAGGTTACACTGCTCAGTGTGTTCCTCCACGGACTGAATCCTCGGCTTCGCGACGACTTGGCAGTTCATGCCATTCCTGCCACCTTGGACGGTCTGATAGATCAGGCGGTCGGGCTGGATAATCGGTACTGCAAACGCGCTTGGGAGTGCGGTGCATCCTCTCGCCCGCTCGCCACACGTACACTCCCGGTGCCTACTGACCTAGGTGAGTCCGACTCTGCTCCCAAGCCTATGGAGCTCAGCTCTGATCACCTTCCGCGGGCAGAGGTTGAGCGGTGGTGGCGGAGGATCGGGGCGTGTGTCTACTGTGGTTCGTTGAAGCACAAGCAGGACACATGCCACCTATGGCCCAAAAGAATCGGCCCATCAGTAGCCGCGGAGGGTCTGGAGGGCAGGACTAAATCTGATCCCCCCAGTAATTTTTCTATTTCGGCCCTGGTTCAGTTCCCGGGGGTCGAGAGAAGAGTCTCCGCCTTTATAGATTCCAGGGCAGAGGGTAATTTCATCTCCTCTGTGCTGGTTCACGAGATGGGGATTCCGATGGTTAAACTGCTGGTTCCCCGTCCCATTCATACCGTTTCTGGCCAGACGGTGGCATCCGTGACTCATTGCACGACGCAGCTATCCGTCCTACTGTCAGGTAACCACTGGGAGAGGCTTACTTTTTACGTGTTTCCACATACCTCTCATGCGTTGGTGCAAGGGTATCCGTGGCTCTGAAGGCATAATCCAATTCTTAACTGGGCACAAAATTCCATCACCTCTTGGAGTCCTAACTGTTTGGCAACATGTCTAAGTTCGGCCCATTGTTCACCGTCCCTCCCCGTCTCCTCTCCTCAGGTCGAGCCACCGGCCCTTAGCCTCATGCCCGAGGTTTATCACGACCTCGGGAAGGTCTTCAGCAAGTCATGAGCGTTAGCGCTTCCTCTGCATCGCTCGTATGACTGTGCCATTGACCTCCTTTCAGGTGCGAGGCTGCCGTCCGGCAAGCTCTATAGTATTTCTGGGCCCGAGAGGGAGGTGATGGAGAGGTACATTAAGGAATCATTGAACACCGGCCTCATTTGGCCATCCTCGGCTCCCCTCAGGGTGGGGTTTTTCTTTGTGGGCAAGAAAGACGGGTCTCTGAGTCCGTGCATTGACTACCGGGAACTTAATGCCATCACAGTCAAAGATAAATATCCTTTGCCCCTGATGAACTCCGCTTTTGAGCTCCTGCAGCATTCGCGTGTATTCTCCAAGCTTGACCTACGTAATGCATACTGTCTAGTCAGAATATGCGAGGGGGACGAGTGGAAAACAGAGTTTAAAACACACTTGGGGCAATTTGAGTACTTGGTTATGCCTTTTGGATTAACTAACGCCCCCGCTGTTTTCCAACATTTAATTAACGATGTCCTCCGCAATATGCTAAATTGGTTTGTTTTCATCTATTTAGACGACATCCTGATTTTTTCTCGCACGCCAGAGGAGCACGAGACTCATGTTAGAGCTGTGTTACAGCGGCTCTTAGAGAACCAACTTTATGTCAAGGCTGAGAAGTGTGAATTTTCCACAACTTCCACTTCTTTTCTTGGCTTTATTGTAGCGGAGGGAGAGCTGAGGGCTGACCCAGTCAAGATGAAGACTGTGCTGGATTGGCCAACACCCCACTCCCACAAGGAGCTGCAATGCTTCTTGGGGTTTGTGAATTTCCGTTGCAGGTTCATCCGAAACTATAGTGGGATAGCACAGCCTTTAACACAGCTAACCTCTGTTAAGGTACCATTTTTATGGACCGAGGCAGCTGAGCAGGCCTTTACCAAATTAAAGGGCCTGTTCACAGATAAATCCATCTTGGCTCAGGTCAACCCTCAGCTCTAATTCACCCTGGAGGTGAATGCTTCAGAAACGGGGGTGGGCACTGTTTTGTCCCAGTGCTCTCCCCCGGACTTGAAGCTCCGCCCATGTGCGTATTTCTCTCGGTGGCTCACCCCAGCCGAGAGGAATTATGACGTCAGGGATTGTGAGCTGTTGGCCATTAAGTTGGCATTTGAGGAATGGAGACACTGGCTGGAGGGAGCTGTTCACCCGGTAGTCGTGTGGACCGACCACAAGAACTTGGAGTATCTGCGGTCGGCCCGCCGGCTTAATCCTAGGCAGGCTCGCTGGGCCCTATTTTTCCAGTGTTTTAATTTCACTGTCACCTATAGGCCCGGCTCCCGTAACGGGAAGCCTGATGCTCTCTCCAGGCAGTTCAGTCAGGACTTGGCTGACCCCCTTTCCCGCTCCCAGCCCATTCTTCCGCCTTTGTGCCTCCTGGGAACCCTTACCTGGGAGATTGAGAGTAGAGTCCGCCAGACCCAGTCCTCAGAGCCCGAACCAGCGGGATGTCCCCCTAACCGCCTGTACGTCCCTGCCGCCCTCCACAGCGAATTTATTCAGTGGGGGCACACCGGAAGTTATGCCTGCCACCTGGGGGTTGTACGTACTGTTGACATCATTAAGCGAGCGTTTTGGTGGCCCACATTTCGGCGGGACGTGCAGTAATATGTGAAGGCCTGCCAGACATGTGCCCGTAATAAATCCTCCTCTACCCCTCCTGCTGGCCTTCTTCACCCCCTCCCCATCCCCAGTCGGCCTTGGTCCCACATTGCTATGGACTTTGTAACTGGTCTTCCCCCTTCCCATGGTAATACGGTGATTTTGACCGTAGTGGACAGATTCTCCAAGGCTATACATCTGGTTCCCCTCCCCAAGCTGCCAGCTGCCTCCAAGATGGCAGAATTGTTATCCTACCACGTCATCAGGTTGCATGGAATTGTTATGGACATTGTGTCTGACCGGGGCCCGCAGTTCATCTCACGGGTTTGGAAGTCATTCTGCCACTGCCTCGGCACCACTGTCAGCCTCGCCTCCGGCTATCATCCACAGAGTAATGGGCAGGCGGAGCATACCAACCAGTCCCTGGAGGCCACCCTTCGTTGTGTGGCAGCCGATGACCCTGCTTCTTGGAGCTCCCATCTGACCTGGGTGGAATATTTGCTAAATTCCAAGGTCTCTTCTGCCACGGGCCAATCACTGTTTGAGGCGTCCGTGGGCTACAACCCCCCCCCCCCCCCGCTCTCTATGGCGGAGAGAGAGGTTGAGGTGCCATCCGTGGGGACCCATTTTCATCGCTGTCGCCGGGCCTGGAGATCCACCAGCTCTCCTCCGCTCCACGGAGCGTAATCAGCACTACGCTGACCGCAAGAGGGTCCCGGCGTTGGACTACAAGACTGGACAGCAGGTCTGGGTGGCCACGGATCAG
Organism: Pholidichthys leucotaenia; assembly: GCA_020510985.1. Lineage (NCBI taxonomy): Eukaryota > Metazoa > Chordata > Actinopteri > Cichliformes > Pholidichthyidae > Pholidichthys > Pholidichthys leucotaenia. Next base: position 401,651,511 of record CM035836.1, read on the forward strand.
GTCCCACTCAAGGCTGAGTCCTGGAAGCTCGCTTCCCGGTTCGTGGGTCCCTTCCCCGTCACCAGCAACATCGGCGACTCTGCTGTCTGGCTCCAGCTTCCACAGGCGCTCTGCGCGCACCCTACCTTCCACTTCTCAAAGGTCAAGCCTCTCTCCTCAAGCTCTCTCTGCCCTCCCTCAAAGCTGCCTCCTCCTCTTTTTCCAAGATGGCGCCCACAGTGGTCGACATGGTGTTTCACTGCCCTTTAATTTGTTTAATTTGTTTGCTTCTGTTCGTCGATTGTGTGTCTGCCAGCTCTTACACCCGTGAAGAGCTATTAAATATCAGGACTCTCACTCCTACGGACCTTCTCCCAGTTTTTTTAGCTCCTGCCGCCGATCTGATTCACTGTTTGGCTCAAAAAGTAAGACAGCGAAAAAGAGGAAAGTGAGGGGGGGTTCTCGCTCGGCTGCGAAGGAAAGGCACGCGAACAGCCTTGCCTGGCATATTTCTATCCAATGCCAATTCTCTCTTGAACAAGGTAGAAGAATTAAGACTGCTGATGCGATTTAAGGACCTCGCTTCCTCGTCTGTCATCTGTTTCTCTGAGACCTGGCTTAAAAGGAACATACCGGACAGCGCGATCAGCCTCGAGGGATTTCAGCTGTTTCGTGCTGATCGTGTCACAGAGCTCTCCGGTAAGTCTATTGGAGGAGGAGTCTGCTTCTACATTAACAGCAGCTGGTGCTCTGATGTAACGGTGATTTCACAACACTGTTCTACCGATCTAGAATTTCTCTCCGTTAACTGCAAGCCATTTTATTCCCCGCGGGAGTTCGCATCATTTGTTTTGATTGCTGTGTACGCCCCTCCCGACGCGGACACGCGTGAGGCCCAGCGCGCGCTCGCAGATCACGTCCTACATGCGGAGCGGACTTTTCCAGACTCTCTGATTATTGTGGTAGGCGACTTTAACCAGAGCAATCTGAGTCACAAGCTCCCCCGATACAAACAGTTTATTAAATGTCCAACCAGAGGAAAAAACACGCTGGATCACTGTTACACTACAGTGAAGGACGCGTATCGCGCTGTTCCCCGCGCTGCGCTCGGACTATCTGATCACGTGATGGTCCACCTCATCCCCACATACAGACAGAGACTGAAACTCACTAAACTTGTTGTGACCACCACGAAGAAATTGACCAGTGAAGCTGGAGAGAAACTGAACACATGCATGGAAATAACTGACTGGGACATGTTTAAAGGAGCCACACATGATCTTAATGAGTACACAGACACTGTGAACTCATATATCAACTTTTGTGAGGAGAGCATTCTCCCATCGCGCACCAGGGTGAAGTACTCTAATGATAAGCCCTGGTTCACTGCTAAACTCAGACAGATCAGGAAAGAGAAGGAAGCTGCGTTGAAAAGTGGAGACAGGGACTGCTACAGGGAGGTCAAATATCGGTTTAACAGAGAGCTGAGGAGAGCTAAATCTGTGTATTCTGAGAGACTCCAGCAGCAGTTCACTGCTAATGACTCGGCTTCTGTGTGGAGAGGACTGGGGCAAATCACCAACTATCGGCCTCAGGCTTCTAAAGGTCAGGATGACAAAGCCCTTTGTCAAAAACTGTCCCAACATTACGCCCGTTTTGACACCTCGTCAGCTGTGTCCAACTCCCCCCCTCCACCCAGCTCCACTGCCTCCTCGGCCCCTAATTCATCAAAAGCGGTCCCCCCCTCCTCCCCCTCCCCCCCTGCCCTTGTCATCAGTGAGCAGGACGTGCACAGACAATTCTCCAGACTGAACCCGCGCAAGGCCCCCGGGCCGGACGGTGTGTCTCCCTCCACCCTGAGACACTGTGCGAAAGAGCTGGCTCCTGTCTTCAGACATTTTTAACACCTCCCTTAAGCAATGCCACGTGCCGTCCTGCCTCAAATCCTCCACCATCATCCCTGTCCCCAAGAAGCCACGGATTACTGGACTTAACGACTACAGACCTGTAGCGCTCACCTCTGTAGTCATGAAGTCCTTTGAGTGCCTGGTCCTGTCTCACCTCAAGTCCATCACCACTCCCCTCCTGGACCCGCTGCAGTTTGCCTACCGTGCCAACAGGTCTGTGGACGACGCAGTCAACCTGGCCCTCCACTCCATCCTGCAGCACCTGGACTCCCCGGAAACCTATGCCAGGATCCTGTTTGTGGACTTCAGCTCTGCATTCAACACCATCTGCCCCGCTCTGCTCCAGGACAAGCTGTCCCTGCTCGGCGTGCCTGACTCCCTCTGCAGGTGGATCACCGACTTCCTGACGGACCGGAGGCAGCATGTGCGGCTGGGGAAGTCTGTCTCGGACTCTGTTAGCATCAGCATTGGATCACCCCAGGGCTGTGTACTTTCCCCCCTACTCTTCTCCCTTTATACCAACTCCTGCTCCTCCTCCCACCAGTCTGTTAAGCTGATCAAGTTTGCGGACGACACCACCCTCATCGGGCTCATCTCCAATGGCGACGAGTCCGTCTACAGGAAAGAGGTGGCCCAGCTGGTGTCCTGGTGCAGCCACAACAACCTGCAGCTGAACGCTTTGAAGACAGCGGAGATGATTGTGGACTTCAGGAAAGTCACAACCCCCCTGCCCCCCCTCACCATCACAGGCTCTCCCATCACCATTGCAGATTCCTTCCGCTTCTTGGGCACCACCATCACCCGGGACCTCAAATGGGAGCCAACCATCAGCTCCCTCATCAAAAAGGCCCAGCAGAGGATGTTCTTTCTGCGGCAGCTGAGGAAGCTCAAGCTACCCACCAAGATGTTAGTGCAGTTCTACACGGCCATCATCGAGTCCATCCTCACCTCCTCCATAACCGTGTGGTACGCAGGAGCCACTGCCAGGGACAGACTAAGGCTGCAGCGCGTCGTGCGCACTGCTGAGAAGGTGATCGGCTGCAAGCTCCCATCTCTCCAGGACCTGTACATCTCCAGGACCCGGAGGCGTGCAGGCCGGATCATAGCCGATCCTTCACACCCTGGTCACGTACTGTTTGCCCCCCTCCCCTCAGGTAGAAGACTTCGGTCCATTCAGACTAAAACCTCCCGCTACATGAATAGCTTCTTCCCCTCTGCCATCAGACTGCTGAACATAAAGTGACTTATTGACTCTCGTGTACTATGTACAGCAGCTCAACCAGACTCATGTCATTCATCACTGTTTTTCTGTTGCATTATCGACTGCACTGTGGTACCCCATATTATCTGCTATTTGCTAATTTATTTAAAACTGCCTTGACTAGTATTACTCATTATTATTATTATTATTATTATTATTATTATTATTACTACTAATTATTCTACACTTATTGCATGTTTTTAGACTTTTAGTTTTTTAGTTTATCTCTTTATCTCATCATGTTTTTAATGTTGCAGCATGGCACCGAGACAAATTCCTAGTTTGTGTACTACATGAACAATGGCAATAAATCTGATTCTGATTCTGATTCTGATTCCTCCCCGGGTCTTTGACAGGTACATCACTCACACCGTCAAGGAGATCCTGGATGTTTGTCGTCGGGGCCGGGGGCTCCAGTACCTGGTTGACTGGGAGGGCTATGGCCCGGAGCATAGGTCATGGGTCTCTTGGTCTGGATTCCATGACAAGGGTATGGTCTGGGCTTCCCATCGAGCCCACCCGGAGAAGCCTGGGCAACTATCAGGAGGCATTCCTTGAGGGGGGAGCACTGTCATGTGCTGGCGAGTGCTCGCCCTCTCCTTCCTGCTCACCGGTCTCCTCATCAGACACACCTGCTGATTCCTGCTGGGCCAGCGTTTATAAGGAAGTGCTCTTCAGTGATTCAACACTGACTCGTTTGGGTATACTGCTCCAGCAGACAGCTCTCTTAGTAAGCGGTTGTGTTATTTATGACCTTGTCTTACACACATTCTCTTCCATCTCTTCCAGGTTGCTGCAAATGTAGCGGTGCATCTTTGGGGATTTGGTGCGCTCGGCAGCCTGTTGCTCCACCTCTACCCTGCTCATCCTCTCCACCCGGTCAGACCCCACAAACCATACCCAACCGGCAGTTCTTACCTGCTGGTTCTTCTCCTTCGCTGGGTTCTGTGCTGGTCTCTCCTCACCTCCCCACGTAAGTGGTATAATTGGATTTCCATAATTTCTCCATTCCTCCCTAATCAGTCTCGTCTATCCTCTGCAGGGCTCTTGCTTATCTGGCGAGTGACTGACTTTTTCCACAAGTGTGCGGTTTTGAAAATTCTAATAAAAGGTCAAACGTTTTCTGTGTGTTCTCTTGGTGATTGCACTTTGCACTCAGGTTGCTTGTCCAGTCAATATTACAAGAAGCCCAAATGATGTCACTCCTTTTCATCCACAGCAAGTGACTGGTCCTCTCGGCGATGTCGGCCAGCTCTTTAATTGCCCGTCTGTAATCCTGTCCCTGATCCCAATCTCCCTGAGCAGCTTTGCAGTTGTTGTGGCTACGAAGTCCCTACATCCCACCTCCACCAGGCTCACCTTTATCTTCCAGCCTCTGTCTTCTGCCTCAGCTGCTAAATTGGAATACTGCAGCTTCTTATGCTCATAAGCTTACTCGACAGCATCCTCCCAGGGTACTGTCAACTCAATAATATAGGCGAGCTTAGATGAATTAGACCAGCGGAAAAGATCTGGTCACAGGGTTGTCACTGCAATCTCTGGAGGGAAAATGAGCCTTTGATCCAAGTCAGCTCGCATCTGCCAATCCCTGGCTGCGTTCAGTGAACCCAGATCAGGGAGTAAGGGACCGGTTTTCAGCTTGGCCCCCGCTTGAACAAATGATGGTAGGTGTCGGCGATCATCCCGGTTGTTGAAGGGTTGGGAGTTGATGGATACTCTCTTATACTCAAGTTTATTGGCTAGATGCCTGAGGACCTGGTTGTGTCTCCACATGTATCTACCTTGAGTGAGGCTAGTCCTGCAACCAACCAAGATGCGCTTGAGTGTTGCTGGGGCTGTACACAGATGGCAAGATGGATCCTTTTCAAGCCACAGCTGCAGATTTGTGGGAGAAGACAGCACATCATATGTAGCTCGAATGATGAAGCTCAACCTGTTGGATTCCATGCCCCAGAGTTCTCTCCATGTGCTTTTCCTCTTTTCAACACCCTCCCACCTTGTCCATCGACCCTGTTTGGCTTGTGCTACGGCTCTGGCCCTTCTGGCTGCTTCCTTCTGTTGATGCACCTCCTCTACCACCATAGTTTGGTGTTCAGTTGGAGATGCCTTTTGCCAGGGAGGTGTCACTGTTCCAAAGCCAAGGCCTCCTCTACCTTGTTGGACGTGGCCCACCACATCACGATGGAGGAGTGCAGATTTAGCCTGTAGTACAGCCATGTTTGGGGTCCACTTCTTCCCTGTTGCCAGGGTAAGAGCAGCACCGCTTACTACAGGGTCCCAGGAGTTGGCGAGCGATATGTCCAGCCTCACCTTGGCATATTTGAATTCCTCAACCAGGCGAGACAATGGCAGCAACAGGGCTCCATCACTGTCAAGTCCAATGCTGCTGAGACATTTTGGGAGGCCAAGCCACTTTCTCACATAAGAGCTCACCAGCCTTTCCATATGCTGAGCATGGGTTAGGGAGACTTCATACATGGTCAGTGGCCACAGGAGTCTGGGCAGCAGCCCAAACTGGAGGCACCATAGCTTCAGTTTCCCTGGAAGTGCGGTGTTATTAATCTGCCTGAGGCCGTTAGCCGTGTCCTGCCAGAGTTGTTCAAGTTGTTGGGTGTCTCTGAGGTTTGTGTTATACCATCGTCTGAGGCTCTTGATGGACTTCTCTAAGACTGTGGGGATTGGTTCATTGCTGATGTGGAACCACACTCCTTGTTAGTTGGCCTTTAACAATGGAGATGCTGCGAGATTTGTTTGGCTTAAACTCCATTCTTGCCCACTGGATGTTCTCCTGGAGTTTCTGCAGCAAGCGTCTAGTGCATGGTTTTGTTGCTGTGATGATGGTCATATCATCCATGTATGCTCTAATTGGCGAAAGACGCAGGACACTCTTGGTCCTCTCGCCACTCACTACCCAACGGGATGCCCGTATGATCACTTCCATTGCCATGACGAATGCTAGGGAGGAAATGGTGCATCCTGCCATGATGCCCCTTTCCAGGGGCTGCCAGGCTGTGGTGTTGTTCCTGGCTGTCACACAAAACTGGAGATCTTGAAAGTAGCTCTTGACCAGCTGTATGATGTGGTTTGGTACGCTGAAGTACTCGAAGGCCGTCCACAAGATCTTGTGCGGGACTGAGCCGAAGGCATTGGCGAGGTCTAAAAAGACTACATGCAGGTCTCTCCGTTCCTTCTTGGCAGTTTGGATTAGGTGCCAGATGATATTAGCATGTTCCAGACATCCTGAGAAACCCTGGATCCCTGCCTTTTGCACTGACGTATCAATGAAGTTGTTTCTTTGCAGGAATGTAGAGAGCCTTTGGGCCAGAACACTGAAGAAGAGCTTTCCCTCTATGTTCAGCAGGCTGATCTGGCGAAACTGGCTGAAAACTGACAATATGGCTGTGTTCAGAATTAACCAATCACATTCAAACTCATGTTAAATGGGAGTCAGCACACTCCTGCCACCATTTAAAGTGCCTCTGATTAAACTCAAATAAAGTTCAGCTGTTCTAGTAGGCTTTTCCTTACATTTTTGTAGTCGCATCTTACAGCACAAGCGATGGGCCACAGAGAGCTTCCAAAGTATCAGAGGGATCTCATTGCTCAAAGGTATCAGTCAAGAGAAGGGTACAAATGAATTTCCAAGGCGTTAAATATACCATGCAACACAGTGAAGACAGTCATCATCAAGTGGAGAAAATATGGCACAACAGTGACATTCCCAAGAACTGGATGTCTCTCCAGAGTTGATGAAAAGACGAGAAGAAAACTGGTCAGGGAGGCTGCCAAGAGGTTGACAGCAACATTGAAGGAGCTGCAGGAGTTTCTGGCAAGTACTGGCTGTTTAGTATAAATGACAATAATCTCCCATCTAGGATGGCAAGACGGAAGCCTTATCTTACAAAGAAAAGTATCCAAATCCAGCTACATTTTGCAAAAACACATTTGAAATATCTCAAAACGCATATGGGAAAATGTGTTATGGGCCGATGAAACCAAGGTTGAACTTTTTGGCCATAATTCCAAAAGGTATATTTGGCGCAAACACATCACTGCTCATCACCAAAAGAACACCATACCTACAGTGAAGCATGGTGGTGGCAGCATCATGCTTTGGAGCTGTTTTTTTCAGCTGGAACTGGGGCCTTAATCAAGGTGGAGGCAATTACAAACAGTTCTAAATACCAGCCAGTGTTGGTACAAAACTTTCAGGCTTCTACTAGAAAGCTGAAGATGAAGAGGAACTTCATCTTTCAGCACGACAATAACCCAAAGCACACATCCAAATCAACAAAAGAATGGCTTCACCAGAAGAAGATTAAGGTTTCGGAATGGCCCAGCCACAGTCCAGACCTGAATCCAGTCAAACGTCTGTGGGGTGATCTGAAGAGGGCTGTGCACAGAAGATGCCCTCATAATCTGACAGATTTGGAGTATTTTTGCGAAGAAGAGTGGGAAAATATTGCCACATCAAGATGTGCCACGCTGATAGACTCCTATCCTAAAAGACTGCTGCAACAAAATATTAGTTTAAGGGTGCGCAAATTTATGCAACCAGGTTATTGTAAGTTTTTTATTTTTATTTTCTTCTTAAAAGATTTCAGTTTGTTTTTCATTTGGGTTGTACAGGTTATAGGTCATATTAATGGTGGAAAAAGTTTTGAAATCATTTATCTTGGAATCATTTTTTTACATCTCAAAAACCTGGCATTTGAACAGGGGTGTGTAGACTTTTTATGTGTGTATATATATGTGTGTAGACTTTTCTGTGTGTGTATATATATATATATATATATATATATATATATATATATACAGTATATATATATATATATATACACACACACACATATATATACACACACACACACACATATATATATATATATATATATATATATAGGTTCCAAGGTTGTCATAGCCAGGAGCGGCACTGGGGTTAAGCTCCCAGTGCTCATAAAATGCTCCTTATGGCGTGCGTCTCGAAAAGCCTCCGACAACTAAGTCCAACTCCTAGCCTGCCCATGTGGTTTAGTCTCTAAGCCCGGCGGAACTGCTTTTACTAATAGGAGAAGGGGCGAGGGTGGATCTCTGGCGCCTTAAAACCAGATGCTTCGGGTAGATGGTGGCTCGTCAACCTGGGAAGGTAGCCCATCTAGGGGAAGGTAAACCCTGATTTCAAACCTCTGCTGCCTTGCGGCATACCCGGTCACGGGAAAGGCTTCAGGAGTCAACCCTGAGGAAAAATCCAGAGTCGGAGCCCCTAAGGCAGTTCTATGTTGAGATGAGATGAGATGAGATTCAACTTTATTGTCATTACACATGTATGAATACAAGGTAACGAAACGTGACTTGGCATTTGGGCACGCTCTGCAGAGCGCATCCAAGGCCGGGGCAGCCGCTAGGCGCCAGTCATGTTGTGACTATGTTGTGCTCAACATCGTTCTGGCAGCTCCTGCAACGGTGCTGGTGCCAAACTGTAGCAGCCCTGCTGTTCCTTTGGATTCATCAGTGACGTGGAGAGGGGGGACATGCTGCATGGGCAACATCTTGTCCTCCATATCTTCCTGCCCAGGCTTGAATCCTACCAACGCCCAACGCTGGAAGGTAGAACACCGGATCACTGGAGAGGACACTCCAGCTTCGCCTTTGGCGTAGACAAAACACGGGGAATGACAGTTACCGGTTATAAGCCACTGCTCAATTGGCATAGAGCGTGGCGCCAGGGGTTGTTCCCGACGGTGGGAGGGATCATCAGATCTCACTGGACAGCTACCGCCCGCCTCAAGCTGGGCAGCCCCCAGCCAATAAGGTGTTGACCCGCCACAGCTTGCTTTCCTCATTGGGTGCATGGGGATAAGGAGAAATCCAAACAGCAGGCTGAGAACCTTCGCACCAGGCAAGACAATAAAACAAAAGAGACCAACTCTAAAACTGGGAACTTGAACGTCCACACTATGATGACAGGACTCGCTGCTAACCTCAAGGACATCAACGACACCAGGAAGACTGCCATCATCAATAATGAGCTGAAGAGACTGGGAGTGGATATCGCCACTCTCCAGGAAACACGGTTAGCTGATGCAGGCACACTGAGAGAGAAGGACTACACGTTCTACTGGCAGGGAAAGGGCAGTGACGAACACAGGGAACACGGAGTGGGCTTCGCAGTGAAGAACACTTTGCTGAAGATGGTGGAACGGGCAGCACTGGCTCTGCACGACTCCTCACCCTCCGCCTGAACACCAGTGAAGGCCCAGTCACCCTCATCAGTGTGTATGCCCCAACACAGACAGCCACACCAGAGGCAAAAGACGAGTTCTACGAGAATCTCGCAACAACTGTCAGGATCATCCCCAACTCTGAACAACTCATTCTCCTTGGAGACTTCAATGCCAGAGTGGGTGCTGGACCACGACTCCTGGTCCTCCTGTCTTGGACCTTTGGCGTGGGCAGAATGAACGACAATGGACAGGCGGCTGCTCGAGTTCTGCACATATCACGATCTGTGCATCACAAACTCGTTCTTCAAGACCAAGCCCCAACACAAGGTTCCTGGCAACATCCGCGCTCAAAGCACTGGCACCAGCTAGACTTGATCCTGACCAGGCGCACCTCACTGAAGAACGTGCTAATCACCCGTTCGTTCCAGAGTGCAGATTGCAACACAGACCATTCATTGGTGTGTTGCAAGGTCAAGCTGCAGCTGAAGAAATTCCATCGTGCTAGACAACCTGGAAAGGCACGGATTGACACCAGCAAGATGGCCCCAACCAGAACTTGTTGAGCAGTTTGCCTCCACCTTTGAGAAGGAACTTGGTGTACCACAAGGAGGAGAATCTGCAAAGCAGAAGTGGGAAGAGCTGCGAAACACCATCTACCGCACAGCCTTGGCTACCTTTGGGAGGAAGACCTCGAAGTCACAGGACTGGTTTGATGCCAAGTTGACCGAGATGACCCCCGTCACTGAAGCCAAGCGCTCAGCACTTGCTGAGTACAAGAAGTACCCAAATGAGAAGAATCTCCAGATTCTCAGGGCTGCGAGAAGCAAAGTTCAGCAGACTGCTCGGCGCTGTGCCAACAAGTACTGGACTCAGCTCAGCCAAGACATTCAAACCGCTGCCATAACAGGGAACATCCGTGGTATGTACGATGGCATCAAGAAAGCACTTGGTCCGGCTCAGAGCAAGACGGCCCCCCTCAAATCTTCCACTGGGGAGATGATCACAGAGAAGAACAAGCAGATGGAGAGATGGGTGGAACACTACTCCGACCTCTACTCTAGACAGAACACCGTGACACCGTCAGCCCTTGATGCCATCGACTGCCTGCCGTCCATGGACGAACTTGACGCCGAGCCAACCATCGACGAACTCAGTAAGGCCATTGATAGCTTGGCCGCTGGCAAGGCACCCGGCAACGACGGCATACCCCCTGACCTGATCAAGCACTGCAAGACCGCCCTACTGCTGCCATTGCATGACGTCCTCTGCCAGTGCTGGAAGGAAGGTGCCGTACCACAGGACATGAGGACATTTTTTTTTTTTTTTTTCTCCTCTCGGCGCCACACCAGTCGGCTGCCTTTTGCAACAGCGGCTTGATTCCGAGTTTTTTTTCCCTTCCTCTCTCTTTTGATCACTTTTTTTTTTTTTCACCCCACTTATATCACGGACACACAGATCATCCCAAATGTCTCCTGAGCCGGTGGACGGAGCCACTGTTTATAGCAGGATACGATATAACAGGGAAGAGCTGCTAGCATTTAACCGCCACCCCGGTCCCACTGGAAAAACTCGACATACCGAGAGAACTGAGGCGAAAACGCCGCGGCTTGCCGGGCTGGAGTAAGGCGGAGGACAAAAAATATAAGGTACAGACCCTCCCTTCCATCTGTTGTCATGGGAAATGTACGGTCGATACTGGGAAAGTTAGATGAGCTAGCGGCTATCTCCCGTTATGATAGCACTTACCGGGAGTGCTCTCTCCTTTTGTTTACTGAGACGTGGCTAACTGAACTAGCAGCAGATGCTAACATTGAGCTGGAGGGTTTTCACACGATACGAGCTGACCGAACACCAGAGAGTGGCAAAACTAGGGGCGGTGGAGTGATCATGTATGTTAAACAACAACTGGTGCAGACCGGGACATATCACTGTTAAACAACGACACTTGCAGCAAAGACATTGAGTTGCTAGCTGTTAGCATGAGGCCTACATATCTCCCGAGAGAACACTCACACGTGATCTGCATTGTTGTTTATGCAAATCCGACGGCGAACGCTGGGACAGCGCGTGACGTCATCCATTCAGTAACCAGCAGGCTGCAGACAGAACACCCAGATGCTCTTCTCCTCATCTCAGGCGATTTCAACCACGTTTCACTGTCTCCCATTCTGCCCACTTTCACCCAGTATGTCACATGCCACACTAGAGACAATAAAACACTGGATTTGTTCTACGCAAACACTAAGGAGGGCGTACACCTCATCACAACTCCCCCCACTTGGGAGATCGGATCACAACTTGGTTCATCTCCGACCGGTGTACAAACCCCTAGTGCACAGACAACCTCCGGCCATGCACACTGTGGAGTTATGGTCTGAGGAGACAATGGACACTCTAAAGGACTGTTTTGAAGCCACTGCCTGGAAGCAGCTCTGCGATCCACATGGTGAGGACATCGATGGCCTCATTCACACCTTCACGGGCTACCTCAGCTTCTGTGTGGACAAATCCGTTCCCACCAAGACCATACGGCGGTCACTCAAACAACAAACCCTGGATCAACCCTGAGATAAAAACACTTCTGAGAGAGAAGAAGAGGATCTTCAGGTGGGGGGAACAGGGAGATGCTGAAGTCCGTACAGAGGGAGCGGAGGAGAAGATCAGAGAAGGCAAGGACAGCTTCAGGAAGAAGATGGAGGACAAGCTGCAACAGAGCGACATCAGCGGGGTCTGGAGAAACCTCAAAACCATCTCTGGGCTCCAGAATACCTCCCCCCAGGCCCCAGGGGGCAGGGAGTGGGCGAACAACCTGAATCTGTTTTGTCAATAGATTTGACCAACCGCCCTCCCCCTGTCTGCACAACAACCACTGCTGCCTCTAAGAATCAAGTCCTGCTGCCCACTCCCCACTCCACCGACACCACCCCCCACTCCCAACACACAGCCCCCCATCCTGACCCTGGACCAAGACCCCAGGTGAGGACGGAGCTGAGGAAGATCAAGGCGAGGAAGGCGTCGGGACCGACGGCATCAGCGCTAAAGCGCCTCAAGTCCTGTGCAACCAGCTGTGGGGATTGTGACGTATATCTTCAACATGAGCCTGAATCTGGGGAGGGTACCAACAGCTGGTGGAAAACATCTTGTGTGGTAAGCCTGTACCAAAAACTTCCCACCCCAATGAACCTGAACAGCTTCAGACCGTGGCCTGACGTCCCACTTGAGGAAGACCCGTGGAGAGACTGCTCTTGCTCATCGCCGCCCCCTGGTGGAACCAGCGATGGATCCACGCCAGTTCGCCTACCAGCATGGCATTGGGGTGGAGGATGCGGTGATCTTCCTCCTTCACCGTTCTCTGTCCACCTGGAGAAGCCCGGGAATATGGTGAGGATCATGTTCTTTAGACTTCTCCAGTGCTTTCAACACCTCCAACCGATGTTCCTGAAGGACAGCTGCTGCGCGCAGGGGTGGACCAGCACCTGTCATCATGGATCCTGGACTACCTCACGAACCGGCCTCAGTGTGTGAGAACCCGGGAACTGTGTTTCCGACACGATCATCAGTGCACGGGGGCCCCCCAGGGAACGGTGCTGGGCTCCCCTTCTTGTTCACTCTTTATACTGCGGACTGGTCTCACACAGACACAACACATTGCCATCTACAGAAGTTTCCGGATGACTCCTGCGATCGTTGGTCTCATCTCCAGCGGAGATGAAGCTGAGGTACAGGAGGGCTTATCCAGGACTTTGTGGACTGGTGCCATCGGAACTGCCTCCAGATCAACGCGATGAAAACTAAGGAGCTGGTGGTGGACTGCCGCAGGCATGGGCAGCCCCTCACAGCACCAGTAAATATACAGGGAACAGACATCGAGATGGGACATCCTACAAGTACCTGGGTATTCATCTGAACAATAAACTAGACTGGTCCACACAAGTACTGACGGCACTCTACAAAGAGAGGGACAGCGCAGGCTGTTCCTGCTGAGGGAGACTCAGGTCTTTTGGTGTACAAGGGGGCGCTGCTGAAGTCATTCTATGACACGGTGGTGGCATCAGCCATCACTTTTGGAGTGGTCTGCTGGGGCTAGTGGCATTACTGGCAGCCGATAGGAAGAGACTGAACAATGCTGATTAAGAAAGCTAGCTCTGTCCTGGGGCAAACGCCTTGATCCGATGGAGGAGATAGGAGAGAGAAGGACGGTGGCTAAACTGTCATCTCTGCTGGAGTCCGAGTTCCACCCTATGCAGGACATACTGGATGCACTGAGGGAGCTCATTTAGTAGCAGACTACATCATCCCAGGTGCACAACCGAGAGGTTTCGTAGGTCCGTCCTACCAACGGCTGTCAGACTGTACAACCTAAGCAGGGCTGCTCGCAGAGATAGCAAAAAGACGTAACAAACTAATAGTTGTTTTTTTTTCTTTTTTTTTTTGAATGCAAAAGATGCAATAGACTTACACAATGGTCCTCTCCGGCATACAACTAGGAACATACCGGTCGCTATGGAGGGTGAGAATATGTATGGGCACATAATCATACCATGTAGGATAACTAAATAGACGGTTATGCTGTTTCATCCCACCTAGCAACAATGCTCTGCACTGTGTGTGTTTATATATTTACATATTTATTCCATCTAGCTACAATGCTCTGCACTGGGTGTGTGTATATTTATATATCTATATATTTATTCCATCTAGCTACAATGCTCCGCACTGTGTTTTTATATATCTACATAACATTCCATCTAGCTACATTGCTCCGCACTGTGTGTGTTTATATACTTGCATATTTATTCCACCTAGCTGCAATGCTCCGTACTGTGGGTGTTTATATATTTACATATTTATTCCATCTAGCTACAATGCTCTGCACTGTGTGTTCATATATTCATATATTTATTCCATCCAGCTACAATGGCTCTGCACTGTGTGGTCTGTGTGTGTGTGTGTGTATATATATAGTTTTATAGTAATATGTACATATGTATATTAGCTGCTCTTGCTTGCTTGTTTTTTTTTTTTTTTTTCTTGCCTTCTGATTGTGCTCTGAGTGTTGCTATCCCTGTGCTGTTGCAATCCTGGAATTTCCCCGTTGTGGGACTAATAAAGGCTTATCTTATCTTATCTTATGAGGGACGCCAAGATCATCACCCTCTACAAAAACAAAGGGGAGAGAAGCGACTGCAACAACTACAGGGGCATTTCCCTCCTCAGCGTTGTTGGCAAAGTCTACGCACGAGTTGTTCTCGTTCGTCTACAGAAGCTTGCCGAACGTGTCTACCCCGAATCTCAGTGTGGCTTCTGCGCTGAGCGATCGACGGTAGACATGATATTCTCCATCCGCCAACTCCAGGAGAAATGCAGAGAACAGAACATGCCTCTGTACGTCGCCTTCATCGACCTCACCAAAGCGTTCGATCTGGTCAGCAGAGAGAGCCTTTTCAAGATCCTGCCAAAGATAGGATGCCCACCAAAGTTGCAAAGCCTCATCGAATCGTTTCACACCAACATGCAGGGGATAGTGCAGCACGATGGCAACGTCTCAGAGCCATTCAACATACGCAGCAGAGTGAAACAGGGCTGTGTACTTGCGCCAACCCTCTTTGGGATTTTCTTTGCTATGCTCCTGAGGCATGCCTTCAGCACAGCAACAGAGGGAATCTACCTGCACACAAGATCTGACGGCAGGCTTTTCAACCTCGCCCGCCTGAAAGCCAGAACCAAAGTACGCGAGGCTCTAATCAGAGACATGCTGTTCGCAGATGACGCTGCAGTCACAACCCACACACAGCAGGAGCTTCAGACCCTGATGGACCGCTTCTCCCAGGCATGCAAGGACTTCGGGCTTACCATCAGCCTGAAGAAGACTAACGTCTTGGCGCAACGCACGGAAGCACCACCAACCATCACCATTGATGACTACAAGCTGGAGGTCGTGAATCAGTTCACGTACCTGGGGTCCACGATCAGCAACACCTCTCCCTTGATACAGAGATCAACAAGAGGATTGGAAAATCAGCCTTCACACTCGCTCGCCTCACCACACGAGTGTGGGAGAATCCCAAACTCTCTGTCAAGACGAAGATGGCAGTGTACAACGCCTGCGGTCATTAGCACACTGCTCTATGGGAGTGAGACGTGGACAACATACGCCCGGCAGGAAAAAGAGACTGAACTCCTTCCACTTGCGCTGCATTCGCCACATCCTGGACATATCCTGGCAGGACAAAGTGCCCAACACAGAAGTTCTGTCCCGCGCCGGCCTTCCCTCCATGTTCACTCTACTCAGGCAGCGCAGGCTCCGCTGGCTAGGCCACGTTCACCGTATGGAGGATGGCAGAATCCCCAAAGACGTCCTCTATGTATGGAGAACTGGCAACTGGCAGGAGAGACGTTGGCCGCCCACAGCTGCGCTTTAGAGACGTCTGCAAGAGAGACATGAAGGCCCTGGATATCAACACAGAGCGCTGGGAGGACCTTGCAACGGACCGCTCCAAATGGAGAGGCACCCTGACCAGGCAGCTCAAGGCGGGTGAAGAGAGACTAACTGCTGCAGCAGATGAAAAAAGGACCCGCAGGAAGAACCGCCACAGACCCAGCAGCACGGAGACCACCCACAAGTGTGACCTGTGTGACAGGGACTTTCATTCGCGCATCGGCCTGTTCAGCCACAGCCGGTGCTGTTCCAGCAGAGTAGACGTTTAGGATTCTCTTCCATGGTCATCATAGACCGACGGAGGCCGATGTAAATATATATATATATACTGTATATATATATATACTGTATATCTTTTGTTCATATGAAAGACAAAAAATAAAATAGAAAGATGTCTTTACCTTCTTTACATGTTTCAACTGCACTGCAGCCTTCGTCAGAAGAGTCAGCTGATTGCTGCCAGGTGACATTTATCAGCTGATTTTCGTAGGCGGGGCCAGCTCAGCAGATCTGTCGGATCCACTGAGCCGGCCCCGCCTCCCGCCGTCAGATAACAGACCTTGACCGCCGTCAGATCTTGACTTGCAGTGCAGTTGAAACATGTAAAGAAGGTAAAGACATCTTTCTATTTTATTTTTTGTCTTTCATATGAAGAAAAGATAAATAATTAAAAGAAGACAAAATGAACCTATTTGACGTATATATATATATATATATATATATATATATATATATACTGTATATAGTATATACACCATTCTTTCACACTAAAATGAACAGTGTTGTTGCCACTTTCAATGATAATTATAATTGTACGATCCCTACTATGCAAGGTAGTGGTGCTATTTACAGTCTCTATGAGCAGCATAGATAAATGCAGCTAAATTAAATGCACAATGAACAAAATACTAAACGAAGGAACACGGGCTAAAAAATAGTGCAACCAAAGGAAAAAAAAATTTAATACTTAAAATTTATTTTAGTTACAAAAAAAACCCAACAACCATAATCTCAGTCGTTCATAGAACACACAAAGGAGGCTGCTATTTTTTTCCATTTGCCATTTGTCTATATATTAACCCATATAATATTTATATTCATAATGTCAGAAAGAAAAACACAGATCCATATGTTTCTAGATTTCAGAAGTAGGCTATTATAAAAAAGCATAAACTACCACCTTAAACTGTAAACCCTTTAAATAATTCTGTGACTGGATAAATTCCAACAGCGTAATTCTGGGGTGTCCAATCATGCGCCATAGAGGGCCAAGACCCTGCGAGTTTTCTCTTCGGCATGTTTTCACTTATCAGCAATCAATGGGAAGAAATCCAGTGGAATCTGCTGTTGAAGGTGCTGGTTATGCATGACTTGCAGGGTCTTGGTCCTCCATGGCACATGATTGGACACCCTTTTTCTGACTTTTTGACGTAGACTAGGACGCTTGCGCGTGATTTTCCCTTTTACATCCACCACGTGTCGTGAACTCAGGTGAGACTTCGACAAACATTTTTCTAAATATAAAGTAAATTGTCATTATTTAATTATTATTATTGTTTGACTGTATATCGTCGTGGAAGACAGCAAAATTTAGTTTGTAAGCGCTGCTGAATCATTGGTCTTCATGTCACTAATTTTGTGCTAACAGGTGAACAAATGCGAAGTCTAATTTAAGCTAGCTGAAAGTCCATATAAGTAAACACGGGTTAAACTAAAACTTCTAACGCCCTTATTTTTGTTCTATTACCATTTTTAGTACAATATATTTTACAGTTTGGAACGTTGTCGAAATGAACCGTCCACTTTTGCCAACCCTAGTTCGGCCGAACCTTCCCCTGAGACAACCCTTTTCCAACTCCTTCACTTCTTTGACCACCTCAGCTCCTCCGAGACACTCAGTCATGTCGGGGAGAAAGCGTGCGACCCCTCCGGCAGGCGCCGCTGGGAACAGTAAACGTATGTCTAAATTTCTGTTGATCAGAAATTATGTTGTGAACGCTAATAGCCATACTAATAACCATGTCTCTTTATATGCAGGTCCAATACACGCACCTCTGAGCGGGAATAAGTCTGCAGTATGGAACAAAATTAATTCTTTTGCCGTGTTTTTTTTTTTTTTAATTTTAATTGATATTAACATTTTATTATTACATTTTCACAGTTGTTAGGACCTGCACCACCTCCTCTGACTGCATTCTTCTGCAATTACTGTGGGAAGCAAGGTAATTTTGAGCAATGAGCATCGTAAATCTCTGGGGGGGCGGATCCCAATTAAGTGATTTTTTTTTTTAATTTTTTTTTTTGAATTTGGGCTCAGTGTTTAAGACTTTCTATTCAGATCTGTCCAATGGAATTTAGTTGTTCAAATGGTAATTCATGATGTGCACTGAGGGTCTCTGGAAAGCCTAAAGCCGTTTGGAATGTTCACTACCTCCCCACTATATTTAAAGTAGAACTGAACTGAACGGCATTTAACGGCACTGGGTGATAGTACATACAATTATAAAGATAATTTATCATTGGCACCCCCTCCACAAATCCCGGAATCTTGGAGAAAATCGCGATTTTGAATTTCCCGCCCTGAAAAATCAGACAAATCCGCCGAAGTGCAGCCGGAGTTCCGCGTGACGTCACGAGTGTGACACAGTCCTCCATGTTTACCATTGCGAGCACGTCGACACTGGTTGTTTTTTGGTGCATTTTGTCGTGATAGTCGACTACAAAACACTTCCAACACCTGGGAAGATCTGTTCAGTGGCCAAGGAAAGCTGTCATGGCGACGAAAGAAAAGAAAGTGGGAGGAAAAGCGACCGGGAAGCGATGCGTTTCTAGATATACAGTGATCACTCACTTATCACGTTTAATGGGGACCAGAACCGACCGCGAAAAGTGAAAAAACCGCGAAGTAGCGTCACCCCCCCCCCCCCAAAAGGCGTCACAAGCACTATTTTGCACAAAAAGGCACAAGAGAACAGCGAAAAGTGCCACTAAGTAACACGAGCGATAAAGAACAATGAATGCAGTCTTCCTTCACTGGGTAAAAACGTCCTCGGCCAGTCAGCTTGCGAGATTCCCGAGCGGTGAAGAGGTGTACATCAGGTATCACACGGAGAGCCCGCACAACTCAAAATCTACATCTCTGACCACCACTCCCACTCCTCTCCGCCCACCTCTTCACCGCTCTGGAATCTCGCAAGCTGATTGGCCGAGACGTTTTACCTCGCAAGCTGATTGGCCGAGACGTTTTACCCAGCTTCGCTCCCTGCCGAGCGCCTATACCCAGCAAAGGAAGACCGCATTCATTGTTCTTTATCGCTTGTGTTGCTTAGTGGCACTTTTCACTGTTGTGCCTTTTTGTGCAAAATAGTGCTTGTGATGCCCTTGGGGGGGGGGGTGACTCTACTTCGCGGTTTTTCACTTTTCGCGGTCGGTTCTGGTCCCCATTAAACGCGATAAGTGAGGGATCACTGTAATAAGTTGGAAAAATGCTGATGTTTTTTTTCCCCTTCTTTTTTATTGTTAATTTTCCTTATCCTGACACCCCAAACATGCCAAAGTAAAGACTCACCATTCTGTATTCAATAAGTGACTCTCCTTCCCATCACTGCTGCGGTCTGAGTCGGTGCCGGAATCCCCCGAAAATTCTGGCTCTAATCTGTACGGTTCGATGCCTCCCTCGCTCTCTTCCTGTTCACTTGACACTCCTGCATCCTCCTCTGTCTTGTCACCGATCCTGAATGCCTCTTCACTCTGAAAACTCTGGTGTTCTTGACTGCTGGAACTGCTATCATCTGCCATTGTTGTTTTTTTTTTTCCACAATATCTTTATTGAACCTTTTTTTTTTTTTAACAAACATGATACAAACAATCAAACACTAACACTAAAGTACTACAAAAAAAAATGCACTAAAAACACCAACAACCACCAACAAAATCAAGTCTTCAACAATGCTCCTCTGTTTAGTCTAGACAATCCAATACATAAGTATACATATTATGTTCACCAGTTTGGAATTTACAAGGTCCACACACATCATTCACCTTCTTCTTCAAGAGTTATGTTTAAATTTTTTACATAATCAATAAAAGGTCTCCATATATTCTCAAACACAATTTCCTTTGATTTCAGTATATATGTTATTCTTTCTAATGGAAGGTTTGTTAACATCTGTCTTAACCACTGAGTCACATCTGGTCTATGAGTCTTTTTCCATAATAGTGCAATGCATTTTTTGGCATTTAGCAAACTGAGGTCTATGAATGTTCTTTCACTTTTATTAAAATTATGCTTTTCTGGGTACAGACCCAACAAAAACAGTTTAGGATTCAATATGATTTGTTTTGAGATTATTTTTTCAATTGTTACCCTCACCTCTTCCCAAAACATTCTTATTAATCTACATTCCCATAAACAATGAAATAGGGTTCCTTTACTTTCCATGCATTTTGTGCATGTATCTGGTATATTTTTGTTGTATCTATTTAACTCCTCCGGTGTAACATACATCCGCATTAACCATTTGAAATGTATCAATTTAAGGCGTGCATTTATTGATTTGGTTTGAGCTTCTGTACAAGCCAATTCCCATTGTTCCTCTGAAATTTCAATTTGCAGATCTTCTTTCCAGTAGTTTAATCTTTTCAGTGAATTTTCACTTGAAGATAGTGTCAATGAGTTATAAAACTCTGAAATAATACCCTTTCTTTTACTATCTTTCATCATCATTTTTTCCAAGGATGAATAAATAGGTCGAGTGAGAGCTTTATTTTGATTTGATCGAATAAAGTTTCTAAGTTGAAGATATTTAAAAAAATGTGTTCTATTGAGATTAAATTTGATCCTCAGCTCTTCAAAAGACATTATGTTGTCTGCACATGGCAAAAATAATCCTGAATCTTTTGTATCCCTTTTAAATTCCATACTTTAAATACAGCGTCCGCTCTCCCTGGTTTAAAATATTGATTACCCCATATTGGACTAAATTGTGACAATAACTGTGGTTCTTTTAAATAGTTTTTAGCTTCACACCATATTTTGATCATATGCTTTACAAATGGATTTTTAACTTGTTTTTGTAATTTTTTTGCCGAATCTGAGTATATGAATATGGGAAGAGGTAAAGGTAAATTGTATGATTCCATTTCAGTCCAGTGAGGGAGATCATTTGATGAAAAATAATATGTCATAGACCTCAGTTGTGCCGACCAATAATACAACATAAAATTTGGACATTTCAGACCTCCACGATCAAATGGTAAATATAATAAAGACAGACGTAATCTAGCCCTCCTGTTGTTCCATATAAATTCCACTAACTTTTTTTTTATTCTTGAGAATAGATCTAAAGGTGGTGATAAGGGAATGTATTGAAATAAATAAAGTATTTTAGGTAAAATATTACTTTTAAGTATATTGATTCTCCCGATCATCGACATTGGTAGTGACATCCATCTCTGAGTTAACTCATTGATATCTGACATTAAGGCTTCATAGTTGACACTGGCGACTGATTCTAGCTTAGGCATAATTTGGATTCCTAAATATTTAAACTGATTTACAACATTGAATTGATTTACCTCAGGGGCTGGGTAATTTCTCTGGGTCTCATTTAGCATTAATATTGAAGATTTAGTTTTATTTATTTTATATCCTGATATTTCCCCAAAATTCTTTATTAAATTCAACAAGGTTGGAATTGATTTTTTTAGATTCGACATAAACAAAATTATATCATCGGCGTACAGGGAGATTTTATGTTCTGTTGGTCCAACTTTAATTCCATATATTTGTGAATGTAAACGTATCGCTATCGCTAAAGGTTCAATTGCCATAGTAAACAGTAAAGGTGAAAGTGGACAGCCTTGTCGACATCCTCTATTGATTTTTATTGGTTTTGAAATATTGTTATTTGTTAGGATTTCTGCTGTAGCATTATTGTATATTATTTGAACCCATTTTATGAAATTATTTCCAAGTCCAAACCTTTGTAGGACTTCAAAAAGAAAGGGCCATTCAACTCTATCAAAGGCCTTTTCGGCGTCCAATGATAGGAGAGCTGTATCCGGTGCTTCTTTATTAAAATAAATAATATTAAATAGTCTTCTTACATTATGGAAGCCTTGTCTACCCTTTATAAAGCCATTCTGATCTCGATTAATAATATTTGGTAAAATTTCTTGTATTCGTCTTGCTAAAATTTTACAGATTATCTTAAGGTCGGCGTTTAATAGGCTTATTGGTCTCATATTTTCACATTTATTAGAGGGCTTACCTGGTTTTGGCAGCAGTATAATTAAGGCATTATTTATGTATGATGGTAAATTATTATTTTGAAATGCTTCTAAAACCATTTCCAAAAAAGGTTTTATTAATTTATTCTTAAATTTTTTATAAAGGTCAACTGGAAGACCATCTGGTCCTGCACTTTTTCCTGATTTCATATATCAATGGCTAGCCCAACTTCTTCTTGACTAATTTTAGACTCCAATATCTCCCTGTTTTCATTTGGAATACACGGTATAGATAGTTTGTTCAAAAACCCATTTAGTTTTGTTAAATCAGGTTCATTTTTGGTATCATATAATTTTTCATAGTAATCTCTAAAGGCTCTATTAATTTCTAAAGGATCTATAACTACCTGTCAGTTACTTATAATACTGGTATTGGTGTTTTAATTTCCAATTGTTTAATCTGCCATGCTAATAATTTTCCTGATTTTTCACCTTGTTCATAAAAAGATTGTTTCAATCTTAGAAGACTCGAGGCAGCTCTATTCGCTGATTTTTTGTCGTATTCAGCTCTCAAAATCAGTAATTCATTCTCCAACCTTGGATCTCTTCCTGCATACACTTTTTCCTGAAGACTTTTTATTTTATGTTCCAATTTAGCTCTCTCCTCTCGAGTCTTCTTAGATTTTGATCCTGTATAACTAATAATATGTCCCCTAATAAAAGCTTTGAAAGCCTCCCCTCTTTACACATGCTGATGTTTGTGTAGTATTGATGTCAAAGAACTCGTCTATCTGTTTTTCTATATACTTGACAAATTCCTCATCCTGAAGCCATTTATGCTGAAAATTGCCATCTGCCTGATTCCTTTGTCAATTTTTTATCTACATATATTAGACAACAGGGTGCATGATCAGAGATCACGATGTTATCATAAAAGCAGTTTTGAATCTTGGACCTTAATTCTGTGGAAATCAAAAAATAATCAATACGTGAGAATGTCTTGTAGGTACTGGAATAACAAGAATAGGCTTTAACTTGTGGTTTCATTTCTCTCCATATATCTAACAATCTCAATTCTTTCATAAAATGATTAATAGTCATCCTACATCCAATGTGCGTACAATCCAGTCCTGTTGATCTATCCACACCTGGATTCAATGTACAATTAAAATCCCCTGCTATTATATGTTGCCCTGTAAGTGATGATAAGATGAGAAATAAATTAGCAAAGAACTTCTGATCATCTATATTGGGACCATATAAGTTCACAAGATTTATATTTTCTAATAGCAAAGAACCTTGAATGATTACATATCTTCCAAATTTGTCTCCAATTACATTTTTCACTTGAAAAGGAACTGATTTATGTATGAGAGTCATAACTCCCCTGGCTCGGGATGAAAATGAAGAGGTGAATACACTTCCCTGCCATCTACTCCTAATTCTTTTAACATCCTCCTCTATCAGATGAGTTTCTTGTAAAAACACAATTCTTGAACCCATGTCCTTTATTTTATTCATAAATTGTTTAAGTTTTTTTTAAAATTTTGTAGACCTCTGCAATTCCATGAAGTTAAATTAAGATTAACACTTTGGTCCATGATCAATAGAGAGTTTGGGATTACCTTGCAGTGTAAACATGCTCATACAGAGAAGCAAAAACATGAGTGGTTGAACATTCATCCTACAAACTACACACAAACAAATTTCCCCTTCCCACACTTGTGGCAAACCCCCCAAAATCAAAAGAAAAATTCTGTCTCCCGATATAGCCATCGACCGTTCCACACCCACGGGGAACAGCCTAAGCCACTCCTTCTTCATCCTCCCAATCACCCTAACTCTACTGCTTTTAATGACGTAACATTAACTCTCCTCTGTAGTTTTCCAACTTAACTCCAAAATTTTTAACAACTTTGTACATCATAGTTTTTTTTTTTGTTTGTTTTGTTTTTGTTTTGTTTTTTTAATATATAATA
Source organism: Pholidichthys leucotaenia (assembly GCA_020510985.1). Taxonomy (NCBI): domain Eukaryota; kingdom Metazoa; phylum Chordata; class Actinopteri; order Cichliformes; family Pholidichthyidae; genus Pholidichthys; species Pholidichthys leucotaenia. The sequence continues at coordinate 401,675,531 of CM035836.1, forward strand.
CAATCTATATTTTGTAAACTTACTATTTACTTCAAGTCAGTCAGATGCCTGTGCAAATGCTTAATTATTCTACCTTATATTTTGTTCATGCTTAGCTCCCACCAGTCTCTTCTTCTTCTTTGATCTTCTTGATGAACTCCTGCGCCTCCTCTGGGGTCTTGAAGATGTGGGTTCTGCCCTCATACGTGGTCAGCAGTCTCGCAGGATAGATTACACCATGACGAATCCCAAGGTTGCGCAGCTCCTTACGTACGGGATCAAACTGCTTCCTCAATTGCTGGATTCCTGTGGCCAAATCTGGGTAGAACCGCACCTGCTGGTCCTGGTGTTTAATCTCTCCTTTAGCACGTGCAGCGTTGAAGATCTTCATCCTGTCTCTGTTGCTAAGAAACTTCATAATTAAGGTCCTCGGCGGTCCCTTATCTCTCCGTGGGCCAATATGATGTGCTTTTTCCAGAACCACTGCTGGTTGCAACTCCTCGCTGCCCAGCACCTCCGGAATCCACTTTTCCAGAAAGGAACATACGTCCCGACCTTCTGATTCCTCTGGAAGACCCACCAGCCTCAAATTATTCTGTCTCGACCGAGATTCCAAATCCAAAATATTATCTTCCAGAGATTTATTTTTTTTTTCCAAAGTGCGCACCTTTAATTGAAGACGGGTGACGTCATCTTCAGCACTAGCGAGACGGAGCTCCATCTGCGCCGTTCGTTCTACACAGTCACCCAATTCCTTTCTTATTCCTTCCAACGCTGTCATAATCCCATCAAATCTAGAGGAAAAGTCCGCTCTCATTGAACTCATGGCAGCCATCAGCGCATCTGCGCCTCCCCGCGCAGACATCGCACCGTTGCCAGCCTCCTCCACCATATATGGAGTTTTGTTTGCTGCGTCACAGACTTGAAAGTCCGTTAATTTGGACTGTTTCGGCGGCTCGCTTTTTCCTTTTCCTGGTTTTCCAGCCTTAGGCTTCGCCGACATATCCTCGCCCAAATGCTGAGATACGTTCTGTCCCAAATGAGAGAGTTATTTGCCGATTTTTTTTCTCCAGGAGCAGAGCAGAGCGAGACACGTCCGTCCTACGTGGCAGCCATAACCGGAAGTGCCATTGTTGTTTTGATAAGGGTCACGCTCGTGACGTCACGCAGCGTCGTCTGCACTACTTCCGGTTTGTTTGGCACTGCCAGCCAGAGGCAAAAGTTTATCGGCTTATAGCTTGGCCATCGCACGGCCTAAAAATTTCTTTTATGTGTTGAAAAATACAATAGGTAATCAGGAATTAATCTGCTATTCTACTTTTTTGGCAAAAAGGTGAGTTCAGTTCTACTTTAAGCAATATTGCACAAAACCAAGTGTGGTATTAATGAATATTTTAACAGTGAATGTGAATAGTGAATTCAGATATAGTGGACTATATAGTAAACTCATAACAATGATCAGCTTTTGGACACTTCTTGACTTGGTTTTGCAGCACTGTTAGTGATGTCGTCATGGTGAGACAGTAAAACATAATAGATTAAAGTTGTTAAAAAATATCGACATGCATTTTGTTGTCTGTGTTAAATTTTTTTTTTTTTTTTTTTTGCTGAATTAGTAAATATAAATGCCTTTATTATGCAGTGAAGCTCTCCTCTCACTGCTCCATTGGCTGCACACTGCATTATGGGGTACATTTGCTAATGTGACTATTCATTGTACACTATTTTTTAAAATGCGTTATGGGATATTTTGAGTGTACTGTACAGTGAATGAAATATTAAGTTAAGATTTTAAACAGCACTACAAAATGGCCGATTCACTATATAGTACACTATATGGGGAAGGTGTGCACATTTCAAACACAGCATAAGACTCCCATTTTGTTATCATGGGACCTCACTTTGGAAAAAAAAAAAGGCAATGGCTGTGGATATGGAACCATACCCATTCTTGCTACAAAGATATGAGGCGGGGGCTGAAAAGTCCATAGGCGGATGATGAAGGCGTTATGCTGGTAGGAGCTGAGCCAGTAGTATTTGTGCTTCGTTGGCCGAGGAACAAGAGAGCAGAGCTGAGAGTGAGAACTGTCAGGAGTCTGGGTACACTGAACCACATTTGGTCAAATTTGACCACAGCATCACTGTCAGCCTCTGAACTTTTTGGCCAGTACATTCTACTAAAATAAGATAAACCTTCTAGTCCCACAGTAGGGAAATTCCAGGATTATAGCAGCACTCGGAGCAATAATTAAGATAATGAGAACAAATAAATATATACACACACACACACACAGTGCAGGAGCATTGCCGCTAGATGGTATAGACAGCATTACGGTCTGTTAAGACGCAAAATATGTACCCAGACAGTATATTTCGTATTTGAATCAGCCGTGTTTGTCACCCTCAGTAATGATTGATATTGTCCAAGTTGTATAATGGAGGGGGCCATTCATTGTGCAAGGTTGTTACGTTTTGTACATTCAATACGACCTCTTCGAGCAGCCCTGGCTAGGTTATAATGTCTGACAGCCATAGGTAGGAAGGACCTGCGGAACCTCTCTGTCGTGCACCTAGGATGGTACAGCCTACTGTTAAATGAGCTCCTCAGTGCATTCAGCATATCCTGCATAGGGTGGGAGTCAGACTCAAGCAGTGATGACAGCTTAGCCACCATCCTCCTCTCTCCTATTCCCTCCACTGGGTCGAGGCGCTACCCCAGAACAGAGCTAGCTTTTTTGATCAGTTTTTTTCAGTTTCTTCCTGTCGGCTGCCATGATGCCGCTGCCCCAGCAAACCACTCCAAATGTGATGGCTGATGCCACCACCGAATCGTAGAAGGTCTTCAGGGGTACCCCTTGCACTCCAAAACACCTGAGCCTCCTCAGGAGGAACAGCCTGTGCTGCCCCTTCTTGTAGAGTGCGTTGGTGTTGTGTGACTAGTCCAGTTTATTGTTCAGGTGAACACCCAGGTACTTGTAAGATGTCACTATCGCAATGTCTGTTCCCTGTATGTTTACTGGTGCTGTGGGGGGTTGTCTTCACCTGCAGCAGTCCACCACCAGTTCCTTAGTTTTCCTTGCATTGATCTGGAGGCAGTTCCGTTGGCACCAGTCCACCAAGTCCTGGATAAGTCCTCTGTACTCCTCCTCATCTTCATTAGAGATGAGGCTGATGATCGCAGAGTTGTCGGAGAACTTCTGTAGGTGGCAGTGTGGTGTGTTGTGTGAAAAGTCTGCAGTATAGAAGGTGAACAGGAAGGGAGCCAGAACTGTTCCGGGGGAGCCCCTGTACTGCAGATGGTGGTGTCAGACACACAGTCCTGGGTTTACGCAAACTGGTCGGTTTGTGAGGTAGTCCAGGATCCACAGTGACAGGTGCTGGTCCACCCCTGTGCACCGTAGCTTGTCCTTAAGGATCACTGGTTGGATGGTGTTGAAAGCACTGGAGAAATCAAAGAACATGATCCTCACAGTGCTCCCAGGTTTCTGCAGGTGGGACAGGGAACGGTGTAGGAGGAAGATCACTGCATCCTTCACCCTGATGTCATACTGGCAGGCGAACTGAAGTGGATCCATCGCTGGTTCCACCAGGCTGCAGATGTGGGCAAGGAGCAGCCTCTCCAGGGTCTTCCATCAGGTGTGATGTGAGGGCCACTGGTCTGTAGCTGTTTAGGTCCTTGGGGTGAGGGGTCTTTGGTACGGGTACTACACAGGAGGTTTTCCACAGCTGTGGTACCCTTGGCAGCTTCAGGCTCACAGTGTTTCCTCTGGCCTAAAGACCTTGGCGTGGTGGCAACATATTTTTTTTTTTTTTTTGGGGGGGGGGGGCAGAAAACACATGACACTTATCTTAACCAAAATGTTAAATTTATACTGTTTATTTTGTTTTTACATTTTGCACAGTAACTTTGCATATGGAACTTACAGTTTGAAGTATTGTACAACCAAGGCTTGAATGTTGGAATATTGGGCCACTTGGGGTCCCACCCAGACGCCCTGTGTTTGGACTTTTTATTGCCATTATCCTTCTCTTCTTCCTCTGCTCTCATCTCTCCTGGACCCTCTGCCTGAACACTTTCCTCTCCTTGGCTCCTCTCTTCTGTCTCATCTTTCCCTCTCTGAGCTCTGTCTAATTCAGGTTCTGTCTATGGTGGTATACAAACAGGTTAGAAAATATCAAGTGTCATGCTTTGTCCTGCAGGATTTTTTGTCGTGGTTTACATAAATGACAAATGTGGGTATTTTTTGTATTTTTATTCTAGTGTTTTATTCCATTTACAGAGTAGGGAAAGGAAAAAAAAAACATTCATAATAGTAATTTACTCATGGTACTTAAATTATATGAACAGAGGTGGGTACAGTAGCCAGAAATTCTACTCATGTAAAAGCAGTGCTATGAAATTGATAATTAAAAGTAGACAACCAAAAGTTTGTAGTTAAGGGTACAAAGAGCACCCACTTAAAAATTTGAGTAATGACTTCAGTCTTGAAGGTTTGAGGTTTTTCTCCAAAATTTATCACAATTTTATCGTTTTCTACTTTTCTCTGTAAATTTATCTAAATTTGAAACCATTTTTCTCAAATTTGTAATTTCCTTTTGTAAAATTGACTTCTTGTATATTTGAGACTTTATTATAAATTTGTGGATTATTTTATGGCTAATTTTTGTCTATTTTTTTTTTTAATTACTGCCTTTTTTTAAAAAAAAATTGAAACAGACTGTGGTATTTTTTTTTACTTTTTCCTTATACCATTTTACATTTTTGACCATAATTTTGCTGAGCCAGGACAGAATAGTTTAACTCTGATTTCAAAGAAAAATTGTATTTAATGAAATAAATTAACTTAAATGACCAAAGGTAACGTTATTTGTTATATTTCTATATATTTGTAGTTTTTTTGTTTTTTTTTAAGAAATCTCACCAACCAGACAGCAGGAAAAACCTCTTATTTTGAAATCCAAATGTTTTCTCGTTAAGTTTGTCTGAAGGCTGTTGACGGATTAAAGTTATTGACTTCGTGAATTTCAGTCATCTTAACTTGCCAGGTACATAATAATGAACATAAATTAGTTAATATTGTAGTGGCTGGTGAAGCAAATCCTCAGCACTTCAGTCACTTGTCTTTCCCTGCATATGAAGCCTAACCACACCTGTTAGCTAAACGACTCGTTATTGTTCCAGTTAACAGCGGGTTAAAACCACCATAAACGCCTCCACTGCTTACATACCTCTTCTGATGTTTTTCCACGTTTAAAGTACTTCAATAAGCTCATGCTTCTCTCGGACAGAGATGCTCGAGCAGGGGTCCTCAAATGTTAACACGGTGCATCAGTGAATATTTAATTTTGATGTTGGGAGGGACGATAAACATATTTTTTTTTTTTGAGTAAATATTAATTAGACACTACAAGTCAAGGGTGAGCAAATAGTTTAACACAAGGCCCACATTTATTTAACATAAACCTGACCAGATTACAATAGAGGTGCATTTCAATAAATTGGAATATTGTGAAAATGTTAACTTTTTGCAGTTCAAAAGGAAACTTTTTTCCATGTTCATGTAATCTATATTAAATTTATTAATCTTTTTCATTTTTTTTTTTTAAGGAGCTGGAGGCAGGGCGGCCGTACCAGCAGCAACTCTCTCATGTCTTTGTGTTTCTGTCGGTTTATTCCTATATATATATATATATATATATATATATATATATATATATATATAGTGTGTCTCTTATTAACCAGGGCTCTGTAGGAATACTCGGACTAAGAATGGACCAACTTTTTATCTTTGTTAGCCCGGTCTTTCTCTAGTTTTTTTCTTTTCTCTTCCTCGGGCAGTGGATATCAACAGAGATGGGGGTGGACGCATTGTTTACACATGCGAACAGCTGATTGCGCTGAGGAGGCCGGAGCCTGGAGCGCTGCGGCTGGCAGTGAAGCCCCTCATCCTGGATGAGCTGAAGAGGAGATGCCGTGGGCGAAGGGCTGGAGCGAAGGTGAGGAGGAGGAGGAGGAAGCATAAGCCGGCTGTACCGATGGTCATCACCGCAAACGTGCGATCGCTGGGAAATAAAACAGATGAGCTTACAGCGCTGGTCAGGATGCAAAAGGGGTATCGTGAGTGTAGTTTAATGTGTTTTACGGAGACATGGTTACACTCTCAGATACCGGATGTAAACATCGCGATACCTGGCTTCAAGACTATATGGAGGGACAGAGACGTGAAAAGCAGCAGGAAAAAGAGAGGAGGAGGAGTGGCACTTCTTGTTAATGAAAGGTGGTGTCATCCTAGACACATTTACGTGAAGGAAAAGTGCTGCAGCCCGGACATTTAACTGCTGGCTGTTAGTATGAGACCTTATTATATGCCATGAGAAATGAAGTGCGCTTTAATTATTATCGTCTACGTCCCTCCGTCAGCTGACGCAGCGGTGGACTGTGACGTCGTCAGCTCCTCTGCAGCCACATTACTGGAGAAGAACCCAGATGCATTCATGGCCATCACAGATGATTTTAATCATGTCTCAGTGGGAAAAACACTACCAAACTTTCACCAGTTTGTTGACTGTCCCACCAGAGAGAACAAAACACTGGATTTACTGTATGCCAATGTCAGTGATGCATATAGTGCCACAGCTCTACCCCCCCATTGGCAAATCGGATTACTGCATGGTCATGTTAACACCCAAGTATGTCCCCCTTGTGCAAAGGCAGCCTGCTTATACACGGACTGTGAGGAGGTGGACACAGGAGGCTGCTGATGCACTACAGGACTGCTTCGAGACGACAGACTGGAGCGTACTCTGTGAACCACTGGGGTGGACATAGACAATATGACTGACTGCATCACAGAATATGTGAAGACATGACCATGCCAGCTCAGACTGTACACTGCTTCTTCAACAACAGACCATGGGCCACCAGTGACCTGAAAGCACTTCTGAACAAAAAGAAGAGAGCTTTTAGGGCTGGAGACAAGGAGAAGCTGAGGGGAGTGCAGCATGAGCTGAGAGATGCTGAGGAGGTGCAAGGACAATTATAGGAGGAAGTTGGAAGAGAAACTCAGGCAAAACAACATTAAAGATGTGTGGGAGGGAATGAAACAAATAACTGGGTGCAAGGGGAGAGTCGGGCAGCCATCTGGGAGCCAGGAGAGAGCTGAGGAACTGAATCTGTTTTTTAATAGTTTCAACTCAGTCTGTCACCCCAGCACCACAGCCAGACCCCCATGTACCCCTCCCCACCCACCCTCCTGTGCAGAACCTCTCTCCATCTCCCCCCTCCTCCTCCTCAGGGGGCACCAGGACCCTCCCTCACTTCACGGTGACTACAGATCAGGTGGAGAAACAACTGGAGAGACTCCGTCAGCGGAAGGCTTCGGGCCCTGATGGCATCTCCGCAAGGACCCTGAGGACCTGTGCCAACCAACTAGCGCCGGTACTGAAACACCTGTACAACCTGAGCCTGAGTCTGGAGAGAGTACCGGTGCTGTGGAAGACATCCTGCCTGGTTCCTGTCCCCAAGAAGTCATCTCCATCGGATTTGAATGACTACCGGCCAGTTGCCCTCACATCTCATGTGATGAAGGTCTTGGAGAGACTGGTCTTAGCCCACCTGAGGCTGCAGGTGAAGACGTGGCTGGACCCTCTGCAGTGTGCATATCAGCCCCATTTAGGAGTTGAAGATGCTGTCATCTACCTGCTGCAACGAGCCCATCTGCACCTGGTTGGTGGAGGAGATGCTGTGAGAATCACTTTTTTTGATTTCTCCAGTGCCTTAACACCATCCAGCCACTGCTGCTGGGTGAGAAGCTGCGGGTGATGGCGGTTGACAGCTCTGTGATCTCCTGGATTACTGACTACCTGACAGGCAGACCACAGTTTGTCCGGCTGGGCAATGTCTTGTCTGGAGTGGTGGCTAGTGATACGGGAGCTCCACGGGACTGTGCTCTCTCCTTTTCTTTTTACCTTATACACCACTGACTTTCAGTACAACACTGAGTCATGCCACCTGCAGAAATTCTGTGATGACTCAGCTGTTGTGAGGTGTATAAGAGGAGGAGGGGAAGGGGAGTACAGGGCACTGGTAGATAAGATTTGTGGAGTGGATGGAGCAGAATCACCTGAGGTTGAATGTCAGCAAGACCAGAGAGATGGTGATTGACTTCAGGAAGAGGAAGACTCATCCTCAGCCACTGCAGGTTAGGGGGGAGGATGTGGGAGTAGGGATTTAACGATATCAAAATCTCACGGTACGATACGATTTCGATATTGATCTCACGGTACGATATTTGTTGCGATATTGTGGAGAGGCTCACGGTATTGTAAAATAGCTCATAATATTGTGTTTGTGATGATGATAACCAAAAACTGCCATTAAATCTGTTTTAGCCAGTCACCAGGCCATTTATTTTTATATTTATGGATCATGACAACTTAAAATGCTGAGCACTTGGTGCTTTTAAAGTTCAAGTCAGGAACATCAATATACCATTTGGCAATATTTGGTCACATAACTGATTCTTCTTATGTGCAAGGATCATACTAAGCAGCAACTAGAACAACTGTAAACAACAATAGGGAATTCCCTTTAAGAGCAAACGAAGATCAAGTTAAGCCAGGTTCAATGTGTAAAGTAAAATTAATCATAAATTATTATATCGGTCCATAACCAGGAAACGGGCGGGAAACATCTGTGCTGACCCATCACACCCCGGCCACAAACTGTTTGAACTTCTATCTTCTGGTCGTCGTTACAGATCACTAAAGGTCAAAACCACCCGTCACAGGAACAGTTTCTTTCCTCAAGCCATCACTCTGATGAACTCCTAACATTCACCTAGTCCTACCTGTTTGCTGTACTCATGACTTTTCATCCATTATTACTTTGCACATAACTCTCACACTGCTTTTTACTTCATTCACATTATATCACTGAATCTGAGTCCACATTGAAATACTGTGTGATTGTATATTTTTTCATATATTTCTGCAAAGTGTGGTTAGTCTGAGTAAATAACTGCATATATTCCTGTATATATTTGCATCCTTTTATAGAAACGTGGACAGACTGTAATTTACTGTACATACTCTGTTGTCATTGAATCCTTATTTTAATCCTCCACCTGAACGAGAGCAAGTTTTTAGCCAAAGTCAAATTCCTTGTATGTGTTGTGCATACTTGGCCAATAAAGCTGATTCTGATTCTGAAATGTGCTAGGCAAATAAAAACAGCCTGTTGAAACAATTAAGTCAGGCAAAAAGCCTACTGGAAAACACTGACCTGTCCTTTAGCTTATGTTCAAGTTTTTCTTCAGAAAGATCAAAAGATCTACATTGCAAGGGAGAAGAGGAGACCTCTGGGCATTTACAATATCCCCTGCTGTAGAAAATACACTCTCACTGGGCACTGAGGTAGCGGGTATACATAGGTAGGTCTTTGCTAATGAGGATATTATCTTTGCTAATGAGGCCATTGTCTGTCCGCCACCCTCTCTCCTTTAGTGTTTTTAGACATGGCAAAACCAAAATGCCTCCACACATCTGATTTAAAAGTTGCTGGAGCTTGCACAATCTCAACTTAGGGGGTGTTTTCTTCAGTATTTACGTGAGCCGAACTTTGACCGCCGCTGTCCACCGCCATGTTTGTTGTGTGGACAGCATGCACTCCTACTGGCTCAACAACAGTTCTTGTGACGACGCAGCGCAAAGGATCATGGTCTGTGTAGTTTAAAATGCTTTGTTGCGTGGGAGCCTGCTTATTTCTTGTTTTTTGACAGATACCCACCCTCTTAATATCGTAACACGACCATGACGGTATCGAGACACTTTTACTACCGCGATATCGCGATAATGTCAATATCGTTACATCCCTATGTGGGAGTGGTCGAGGACTACAAATATCTGGGTGTCAGGATCAGCAGTGGGTTGGACTGGAGATCCAACACCGATGCTGCGCACGAGAAGGGGATGAGCAGACTCTACTTCCTGAGAAAGCTGAGATCCTTGAACGTGTGCAGCAGGATGCTGGAGCTTTTCTACCAGACCGTTGTCTCCAGCGCCATCTTCTTTGCTGCAGTCTGTTGGGGAAGCAGTATCAGGGCCAGAAACACCAACAGACTTGACAAGATTATCAAGAGGGCTGGTTCTGTAATTGGTCTCAGACCGGAGACCTTTGAGACAGTGGTGGAGAGGAGAACACTAAATAAACTGCGATCCATCATGGACAATCCTGATCACCCCCTCCACCACACACTAGATAGACAGTGAAGCACTTTCTCCAGTAGACTACTACAGCTTGCTTCGTTGTCGTACGGCCAGGTACAGGAAATCTTTCCTGCCACATGCAATTTCACTGTACAATAACTCACTATGATGTTGTATACTGGTCATAGCTATGCTGCCACACTGCACCTTACAGACTAACTGGTACCTTGTGGAGATGTGAAAATGACGAGGCAGAGTTTATCTCTCGAGTCAGTTTTTTTTTTTTCCCACAATATCTTTATTGAACCTTTTTTTTTTTTTTAAACAAACATGATACAATCAAACACTAACACTAAAGTACTACAAAAAAAAAAATGCACTAAAAAACACCAACAACCACCAACAAAATCAAATCTTCAACAATGCTCCTCTGTTTAGTCTAGACAATCCAACACATAAGTATACATATTATATTCACCAGTTTGGAATTTACAAGGTCCGCACATATCATTCACCTTCTTCTTCAAGAGTTATGTTTAAATTTTTTACATAATCAATAAAAGGTCTCCATATATTCTCAAACACAATTTCCTTTGATTTCAGTATATATGTTATTCTTTCTAATGGAAGGTTTGTTAACATCTGTCTTAACCATTGAGTCACATCTGGTCTATAAGTCTTTTTCCATAATAGTGCAATACATTTTTTGGCATTAAGCAAACTGAGGTCTATGAATGTTCTTTCACTTTTATTAAAATTATGCTTTTCTGGGTACAGACCCAACAAAAACAGTTTAGGATTCAATATGATTTGTTTTGAGATTATTTTTTCAATTGTTACCCTCACCTCTTCCCAAAACATTCTTATTAATCTACATTCCCATACACAATGAAATAGAGTTCCTTTACTTTCCATACATTTTGTGCACGTATCTGGTATATTTTTGTTATATCTATTTAACTCCTCCGGTGTAACATACATCCGCATTAACCATTTGAAGTGTATCAATTTAAGGCGTACATTTATTGATTTGGTTTGAGCTTCTGTACAAGCCAATTCCCATTGTTCCTCTGGAATTTCAGTTTGCAGATCTTCTTTCCAGTAGTTTAATCTTTTCAGTGAGTTTTCACTTGAAAATAGTGTCAATGAGTTATAAAACTCTGAAATAATACCCTTTCTTTTACTATCTTTCATCAACATTTTTTCCAAGGATGAATAGATAGGTCGAGTGAGAGCATTATTTTGATTTGATCGAATAAAGTTTCTAAGTTGAAGATATTTAAAAAAGTGTGTTCTATTGAGATTAAATTTGATCCTCAACTCTTCAAAAGACATTGTTTTCTGCACATGGCAAATATAAATCCTGAATCTTTTGTATCCCTTTTAAATTCCATACTTTAAATACAGCGTCCGCTCTCCCTGGTTTAAAATATTGATTACCCCATATTGGACTAAATTGTGACAATAACTGTGGTTCTTTTAAATAGTTTTTAGCTTCACACCATATTTTGATCATATGCTTTACAAATGGATTTTTAACTTGTTTTTGTAATTTTTTTGCCGAATCTGAGTATATGAATATGGGAAGAGGTAAAGGTAAATTGTATGATTCCATTTCAGTCCAGTGAGGGAGATCATTTGATGAAAAATAATATGTCATAGACCTCAGTTGTGCCGACCAATAATACAACATAAAATTTGGACATTTCAGACCTCCACGATCAAATGGTAAATATAATAAAGACAGACGTAATCTAGCCCTCCTGTTGTTCCATATAAATTCCACTAACTTTTTTTTAATTCTTGAGAATAAATCTAAAGGTGGTGGTAAGGGAATGTATTGAAATAAAGTATTTTAGGTAAAATATTACTTTTAAGTATATTAATTCTCCCGATCATCGACATTGGTAGTGACATCCATCTCTGAAGTAACTCATCAATATCTGTCATTAAGGCTTCATAATTGACACTGGCGACTGATTCTAGCTTAGGCACAATTTGGATTCCTAAATATTTGAACTGATTTACAACATTGAATTGATTTACCTCAGGGGCTGGGTAATTTCTCTGGGTCTCATTTAGCATTAATATTGAAGATTTAGTTTTATTTATTTTATATCCTGATATTTCCCCTCGAGTCAGTTTTATTCACATCTTCCAACATCATGAAGCAGAATAAAAGAGAACGACAAAGGGAACTCTCGTCCTTAAATACCAGGACTCTTACAGTTACAGGTCACATGTCTCACAAAACCATTGCATTATAAAGACAGCAACAATGCATTCTCTCTGCATGATATCACACCACTATCTACAATGCATCCCCTTAATTATATCCCACGGTCTCAAGCTTTGCATACCAAAGCTAACTCTCCTGCAGCTTCCTGTAATAACCACAGAAGCTCTGCCCTTGCTCTGGTCTAAAATGTGAGTCCAAAAGCAGGTCACGAATGTGTGTCCCCACACAAAGCCCCCCCAGCATTTTAGAACAAACAAGGGAAAAGCAACATGCATGTCGTGATAGTATCAATACACATTAGTCCACCAGCTGTCTGGACTTCCTTCTCCTGCCGTATCTGCTGTAGCTGGGGTTGGACGTCTCCGCGGCGCTGTCACGCTGGGGTTTTGCCGTCTGGGGGTGGAAACCTTTTGTCAGCACCTGTGGGGGTTCTGGGGAAACATTACTCTGTGAAGCCCTCCGCGGGGGTCTGCCTCGCCGCGGGGCCCTCGCCAACAGCACTTGCTCATCTGCCACCACAAAAGCGAGCTTGAGTCTGTTTATGCCAACTTTCTCTTCCCTACCCCCCAAATCTAGCAAAAACTGCTTGTCCCCTGTTTCCAGCACTCTGAAGGGTCCGTCGTAAGGCGGTCGCAGCGGGGTTCGGTGCGCATCGTGTCTGACAAAAACAAACTCTGCGTTCTTCAAAGTTTTAGGCACAAAAACGCGTGGAAAACTGGTGCGTGGGGCCGGGCAGCGTGTTTGATTCTATGTCACTCCGCAACAGCTGAGACGGGGAGGTGTCTGGCGCAGGGTTATCTGGGAGAAACTCCCCAGGGAGCCGGAGTGGCTGCGCAAACACGAGCTCTGCTGGGGAGGCTTCTAAGTCCTCTTTAGGCGCAGAACGCAACCCCAACAACACCCACGGTAACTTGTCTACCCAATTTGCACCCATCAGTGACACCCTGAGAGCTGCTTTCAATGACCTATGAAAACGTTCGCATAACCCATTAGCCTGCGGATTGTACGTGGTTGTGCGGTGAATTGGGACACCCAGGCTGCGGGCCATTGTCGACCAAAGCTCGGACACAAATTGAGGGCCTCTGTCGGACGTAACGTCCGATGGAACGCCGAAGCGCGCCACCCATGCTGTTAAAAACGCACACGCAACCTCCTTGGCCGTGGTTGATGCCAGCGGGACCGCTTCAGGCCAGCGCGTGATGCGGTTCATCATTGTGAGAAGGTGTGTGCACCCTTGTGACAGCGGGAGGGGGCCCACGAGGTCCACATGAACGTGGTCGAACCTCTTGGCCGGAATGTGAAACGGCTCCAAAGGAGCTCTCGTGTGCCTGTGTACTTTGGCTCGTTGACACGCCATGCAGGTTGCTTGCTACTCTTTCACTTGCTTGCGGAGGCTCGGCCACACAAATTTTTCTCCTACCATTTTGACCGACGCGCGCACTCCCGGGTGCGCCAAAGAATGAATCGAGTCAAAAACGCGGCGGCGCCACGCAGCTGGTACTACTGGTCGCGACCGACCCGTGGAGACATCGCAGATTAGGGGGGGCATACCGTCTTGCAGCACCCTGTTCTCCAGCCTTAACCCTGTTGGTCCAGACTGGAGCGCGCGCACGTCCGCGTCACTACCCTGCTCCGCGGCCATGGCTGCATAATCTATTCCCACGCTGACTGGGGCCGCTACGGCGCGTGAGAGGCAGTCTGCCACTACATTGAGTTTGCCTGCCACATGCTGGATATCAGTGGTAAACTCTGATATCGCGGCCAGCTGTCTCTGCTGCCGGCCTGACCACGGTTCGGAAACCTTGGCCATCGCGAATGTGACCGGTTTGTGGTCAATGAACGCGGTGAAAGAGCGTCCCTCTAGCCAGAACTGAAAGTGGCGAATGGCCAGGTGGAGAGCCAGCAACTCCCTGTCGAACGCGCTGTATTTACGTTCGCTATCGCGCAAGGTCCTGCTGAAAAAAGCGAGGGGCTGCCAAACCCCGGCTTCATGTTGCTCCACGACTGCCCCTATGGCCACCTCTGAAGCGTCAGTGGTGAGCGCTATGCGGGCAGTTGGGTCTGGGTGTGCCAACAACGCAGCCCTTGCCAAAGCTGCTTTCACCTCCGAGAACGCTTGGTCCCGCTCCGGGGACCACTCGACCTTATCCGCGGGTTTCTTTTTTTTGAGCGTGGCATACAGCGGCTGCATGAGTTGCACCGCGCGGGGGAGAAAACGGTTATAAAAATTCACCATTCCCAAAAACTCCTGCAACGCCCTGACCGTCTGTGGCCGGGGAAAATCTGCCACCGCGCGCACTTTATCAGGAAGCGGAACTGCTCCTTCGGGGGAGACGCGGTGTCCTAAAAAATCGATCTGCGCCAACCCGAACTGACACTTCGCTGGGTTGATTATTAACCCGTGATCTCCCAACCTTCGGAAAACTGTGGCCAGGTGTTTTTCGTGTTTGTCTTCGGACACGCTGGCTACTAAAATATTGTCCAAGTAGACGAACATGAAAGGGAGATCGCGAAGCACCGCGTCCATCATGCGTTGGAACGTCTGAGCCGCCCCCTTTTTTTTTTTTTTTTTTTTTTTTCTTTTTTTTTTTGTTACTTATTTTTTGTTACTTATTTGTACCCGTAGGTAGACTTGGTTTGCAGTCTGGCTGCTGGTCGCTGCGTGCGCGAGCGCCCTAAACCTACATGTTTTTGGTATGCGGGAGGAAACCGGAGAAATCCTGGAGTAAACCCACGCAACACGGGGAGAACATGCAAACTCCACACAGCTCACTGTTGGTCGGGGGCTGGAATCGAACCCACGATCTCATGATCCCCGCGATCCCCCGGCCAAGGGTAAAACTGTGCTGCCACAGTGCTAAACCACTGCGCCACCGTGCAGCCCCTTTAAGTCCGAATGGCATGCGTAAAAACTCGAAAAGGCCAAACGGAGTTATTACCGCTGTTTTGGGTATGTCCTCAGCGCACACTGGGACTTGGTGGTAACCGCGGACCAAGTCTACTTTAGAAAAAACGCGCGCCCCTGCCAAATGAACGGAAAAATCTTGGATATGCGGGATTGGGTAGCGGTCATGCACTGTAGCGTTGTTTAACCTGCGGAAATCCCCGCAAGGTCGCCATGATCCGTCGGCTTTCGGGACGATGTGCAACGGGGAAGCCCACGGACTGTTTGAACGTCTGATAATGCCCAACCTCACCAGGTTGGCGAATTCCTCGCGCGCTATGGCTTGTTTAGCTGCATCCAAGCGCCGAGCTTTTGCAAAAACGGGCGGTCCGGTAGTGGTAATAAAATGCTCCACCCCGTGCTTAGCGACTGTTGCCGAAAATGTGGGGACCATGAGTGCTGGGAACTGAGTGAGCAGTGTGTGGAACTTACCGCTTGCAGCTGTGACGTTGGCTTGTGCTGTAGGCGGGGCCACTCGCGCTGTGCAGGGGATAGAATCAAAAAGTGCATTAACCAGGCGCCTGTTAGCGAGATCAACCAACAAACCATGTGAGCACAGAAAATCAGCCCCCAACATATTGAAATTTACTGCTGCTACAACAAAAGTCCACTCAAATGTACGGCCGTGTAGAGACAGAAGCAGAGTCTTCTCACCGAAGGTCTTAATCTCTGAGCCGTTCGCTGCTGACACCCGGGGACCTCTGGAACCGGCTAGTCTGTCCGCGTAGGAAGGCGTGATGAAACTCAACTGGGAGCCTGTGTCGACGAGGAACTGCCTCCCCGAGCGTGCGTCCGACAAGTAGAGCAGCTTGTTCTCCTCCCCGAGGGCCGCGGCTGCTACTGACCCCCGGTCTTGGCGTTTCCCGAACGCCCGAAACTGGCACAGTGGTACACATTTGCGTGCCCTCTCCACGAAGCGGCGATGGTAGAAACAGAGGACGTCCGATCCGCGTTCCCTGGCCCCTGCTGCCGCCGTCGTCGGTGCGTCTGGTACTGCTGCCCCTGGCCTCCTGTCGTCTGCGGTCGCCGTGCTGAGTTCTGCTGCAGCGGCCGCGGCTGCGCGCCGCTTGGTGGCGTTGACAATCCGCTGCGCTTCTCGACCCAGCGCGCGGTAGTCCCATTGGGCCAACAGTGGCGAACAGGCGAGGGTCGCTCTCGCTGCTGACGGTATAGTCCTGAGGAAGAGGTGGGTGAAAATGAAGTAATCGTCGTCAGAGTCTTTCAACCTCAACAACTTCTCCATCAGGTTCGTGGGCATGTCATTTTCCGACTCCGTCAGCCCCAGGAGCCTCTTTGCTCGCTCCTCTGCTGAGGGGGTGAATTGCTGGATGAGTGCAGCCTTCAACGCGCTATTTGTCGTTGTCCGGCGGCTGGTCGATCAGGCTCTCCACATGCTGGGTCGTGTTGTTGTCCAGCTTTGCGACTACGTGGTAGAATCTTGTGGCATCTACCGATATCCCCCGGAGGTTGAACTGCGCCTCAACCGCGTTGAACCAGGAGCGTGGATTGTTCTGCCAGAAGTCCGGTAGCTGGACTGTAGCGGCATTCTCTTGGCTGAGGGCTCCTAACGAGGCTGGCCCGGGGGAATTCTCCTCATGCATGATACGTCTTGAGGTCACCAGTGTGGAGATGTGAAAATGACGAGGCAGAGTTTCTCTCTCGAGTCAGTTTTATTCACATCTTCCAACATCATGAAGCAGAATAAAAGAGAACGACAAAGGGAACTCTCGTCCTTAAATACCAGGACTCTTACAGTTACAGGTCACATGTCTCACAGAACCATTGCATTATAAAGACGACAACAATGCATCTTCTCTGCATGATATCACACCACCATCTACAATGCACCCCCTTACTTATATCCCACGGTCTCAAGCTTTGCATACCAAAGCTAACTCTCCTGCAGCTTCCTGTAATAACCACAGAAGCTCTGCCCTTGCTCTGGTCTAAAATGTGAGACCAGAACAACCTCACATTTTCACTCTGCTCTTGATAGTCCTTCTTTGTGCAATGGGATGATTCATGTGTTTATATGGGTCATCATGGATGGATGGATGGGTAATCCCTTTGTCATGTGTGTGTTTCTGTTGTTTGGTTGTCTACTGTCATGCTGCTGTTACACTGTAATTTCCCAGTTTGGGATCAATAAAGTACATCTAGCTATCTAAATATATTTCAAGGCTTTTTTGATTTAATTTTAATGATTTTTTAAAAATTAATTTATGATATTCTAATTTAATGAGCTGCACCTATAAAACAAGGTAAATTGTCCACTCACCTCACTCAGAAATGCACGTAAAAGGCGGTGTTGAAGAGGATCTCGGTTAGTTCACAAGTTTCATATTAGTTTCCATCACTTCTGAATATTCTTTTCCAAGACTGGCGCACAGCACTGTCTCGTGAATGTTGCAGTGATATGACAGCAGGTCTGGATGGTGCTTTTTCATGTGCTGGAAAGCTCCCTTTTCTCCCACTCATGGCATGTTGACACAGTACTTGACGCTCTGCTCACGACACTTCCGCGTTATATTGCTTGAGTCAGTGTTGAGTGGGTGGTGTCGAGCATAACATCACTGAAGGTTAGTAGTCTACAAATGTAGTAACCTTGCCTCAAATAACAAATAATGCAATTATAAGATAAAAATATTAAGTTCAGTCATGACAGTAATTAAATGATGGGTTAACACCTTTGGGAGACTTGATTGTAAACAGGCTTTCTCTTGTGGTGGCATTTCAGAATGGAATGTGGAAACCAGTTTTGTACTTCAGCAGGCCAGGGGAACTGGCAACTATATTACTCAAAGTTGGGGATATTTGGCTTTTGGGTAAAATTTATGGCAGAGGTTCAGGTTCAGATGTATTGTTCACGCTACATTGATGTTACATCATGAAAGTAGAGCATTTAAGTAGAAGCATGCAAAGGGGATTTCCTCATCTCAATTTATTGAAACAAAAGCCAGCAACAATGGTGGGTATACCACAACAAGAAATGTCAGTGTCTCAATAACCTGTCATGTGCCCTTGAGCATCAGTTATAGCTTGACATCTCATGCTGTTCACAAGTCGACTTATTGTCTGCTGAGGCATGGCATTCCATTCTTCCTGAAGGGGGATATTGCGCTTGCCTCAGTGCTCTTGTTTTAAAAAATTGCGATGTTATGAGGGTTTTTTTTTTTTTCTCACTAAAAGTTGTGGAAAGAATTACAAATTTTAGAGCAGATGCTTTTTTCCATAGTTTACGGAAATTATATTCTGTAACACCACAAGAAAAGCACAGGATTGTCAAATTTCCTATTAAACTGTGATTTGTAAGTCAAGCAGATACCTCTGCTATACAGAAATTTTTGTGTACCAGCAAATACAGACTTCAACACAGAATCCATTACAGCAGCTAAATTGCATTGAATGCATGTTAAGGAGTATAGATATGGAAATTATTGGCAGCACCTTCATTTGAAAACTCCCTTACCGCAGCAGTCCCCAACCACTCGGTACCGAGCATAAAGGGGGGGGGGAATTATTCTGTTGCTCTGTATTGTCTATCAAAGTCTGTGTTTTTCTGAAATAAAATGACAGAATATTTTCTTTCCTTGCCTAACTCCTTCCAGTCAATCTGCTGCCTCTTGACACAGTCATACCGGGAGGAGGGACTCTTGTTGGGGCGTGCGTTGGTCCATGTCCAGACTGGAGAGTCACAGCTTTAAAGCTCATTGACAAGATGTAGTTATGATTTTACCTCTAAAGATGTATAAAATGTTCAAACACTGGTTGTAGTGCTAGATTTGCTCGTTTTTGTGGTTTTATGGTGTCTCTCTGTATGTGCGCTCCCGCAAAGGGGTGGTTTTTAGACAGGCGGGACATTTTTCAACGCAAACCCAGCACTTTGTACACGTGGTCAGGACCAAGATGTGGAGAGATGTCCACCGAGGGTGATAGAGGAAGGGACTGTGTGCGAAAACTTGTGGGTGAGTTTTTTGGGTTTTTTTTTTTTTTTTTTTTTAATTGCACACACTCGGTTTTTTGATGCTGTGTCCCATTAATACTTAATGTAAACACGGAAGTGAGCGCGGTGCAGCAACACATCTGATTGGTTAGACTGAGCGTATGAGCGCTACTCAGGGACAAATTTGATCGGCAAAATTGGCAGAAGTTGATGAGGATTGGCCAAAACTGTGGGAAAGTTGCTTGGATTGAACAAAGTTGGAAGGCCGCATAAAAGACATGACGATGGCTTGCTCTCGCATGAATTGGCACGATCGCAACAATGCGAAATCCTGGAGGGACTGAGTAATACAAAGAAAACAAGTTCATGATCATTCTTAAACACTGCAGTACTTAAGTTTTCACTTGGGAAGAGCTCATTTCTGTATTTGTGTAATAACCCTGATTATTCACAGCTTTCATGCATCTTACCATCCTTCGATGATCTCCTAATCAGTACCTCCTTAAGTAGACTGACGTGTCGTCATGTTGGAATTGAACACTTACTCAAATTGGCTGCTGTACATTTAGAGATGCTAATTTAGGAAAAATTCTGTGGTGGTCTCAATTTTTTCTGGTGCTGTATATTGTGCATCCCTACCCAATACCATAGTCACAGTTCAGGGTTACGGGTTGAACATGTGTACCAAGTTTGGTAGCCCTAGCGTTACTCGTTCTATGATAATGGTGCAAATGGAATGTTAACATTGATCTTTTGACCCCAAACCCATAGTGAGGTCATGATGTAAGCAGTCCCAGATTTCTTAGATAAAATGATACCAATTTGAAAAGTGTGCATCATTTGTTTCAGTAGTTATTGCGTTGACAAGATTTAGGGAAAATCTGACCTTGACCTCAAGGTCTGTAATTCCTGCAAAAATCTTCCAATCAGAGTCAAACTGCAATATGCGCAGCATCGGTATATATCAAGCCCTGGTGCCACATATCAAAACAATTGGAACAAAAGTGTAGGAGGAGTTGATTTCATAAATGTGGGACAGACTGATGGACTGTCCCATACCATGATCCCCCTTTGGTCTTCGACCCCTTAGGGCTTTGTCCAGCAGGCGATAACAAAGCATGGCAGTCACTGCTTGACAGTTTTTTTCTTTAATCATTTTTATCCCGACGGTTGAAGACCAACAGGGATGGCAATTTTCTGCCGATCCGTGGATTTCCGCCGATTTATTTTTAAATTGATCATTTCTTTGAATCGTCTAAATCTGTTAAGAAAATTTTAGGGGGGGCGGGGGGGTAAGGTACCTTATTGTTACCAATTTTAGCGAAAATCAACACGATTACATAAGCGCTCGGCGCTTCCCCGGAAGTCGTCTCCCGCGATAACCCGGATGTGTTGTGTTCAAGCTACTTCTGTATTGTAAACAGCCCTGCGATTGGATAGTTGCAAACGATTGGACCAATCAAATGGCTTGTTGTATGCTTTTTCAAAAATTCATGGCGGCATGTTCTCAGGGATGTGATTTTCTGCTAATTCGCCGAATTCCGCTTTATTTTATCTTCCAGGAAGATAAAGTACGTTAAGTACGTTAGCGGCTTGTGGACCACGAACGCAGTGAAGGTGCGCCCTTTCAGGCAGGACTGGAAGTGGCGTATGGCCAGGTGGAAAGCCATTAACTCTGTTACTGGCGGCGTACAACGGCTGTATGAGCTGGGCTGCGTGGGGGAGGAAACGGTAATAAAAGTTGACCATCCCCTTTTATGATTCCAAACAGTTTGAAATTGACAGTGCACAGTGGACATTGGCTCATAACTTTTGAATATTTCTAAGACTTGGCTACATCAGTGATTGTGCAAAATGAACTGCTCAAGTCTCAATGGAGACTGAAACTGGTGATCTGAAATGAATGCTGAAATTATAAAAAGTAATGGTATGTTGGAATTTTATTACCTCCGCCAAGGAGGTTATGTGATCATCGGCGTTGGTTTGTCTGTTTGTTTGTTTGTTAGCAAGATAACTCAAAAAGTTATGGTCAGATTTTCATGAAATTTTCACAGATTGTCAGAAATGGGGTATCCTACAGATGATTAGATTTTGGTGGTGAACCGGATCACCGTCCACAAGAAAACCGCCATTACACAAAATGCCATTTTCGTGAATAACTACTGAACCACTAATCCTATCATTGTCAATCCAATTGCTTGTCATATGTTTTCATGGTCAAGGAATCTGAAAACGTACACACAGACACTGTATGGGGGGAACTGTGGCGAAAACCGCCATTACGCAAAATGCCATTTTCGTGAATAACTACTGAACCACTAATCCTGTCATTGTGAATCCAATTGCTAGTCATATGTTTTCATGGTCAAGGAATCTGAAAACGTACACACAAACACTGTATGGGGGGAACTGTGGCGCTTGGCGGAGGTCTTCGCTCTCCGAGTGCTTTTCTAGTTTCTATTATGGAATAGATAAAATTAACTGATTTTGATTTGATCAAGTGTTAAAGCATGTGATGGATGCTTGTTGGAATATTTACCTCCTCCAAGGAGGTTATGTTTTCATCAGCGTTGGTTTGTCTGTTTGTTTTTGTTTGTTAGCAAGATAACTCAAAAAGTTATGGACGGATTTTCATGAAATTTTCAGAGATTGTCAGAAATGGGGTATCCTACAGATGATTAGATTTTGGTGGTGATCCGGATCACCGTCTGGATCCAGGAATTTTTTTACTTATTGGGATTTCCAAAATGGGAATCACAGTAATTTGCATAATACAGAACAAGTTTTCAACAGCTTCTACAAAACATTTAAGACCTAAGTAAATGGAATAAATCTGGATAATAATGCAAAAAAATTAAAAAATAGGGAACCTTTGAAATTTTTAAAAGAACAAATGAAGCTATAAACACGCAACAAGCATCACAGTATAGCTAATATATGCCACTTGCGAATGGCATTTTTTTTCATGGTCAAGGAATCTATAAAGTTACACAAAATAAATGGAGGATTAATATTTATGATGTTAAACACTGTATGGGGGGAACTGTGGCGCTTGGCGGAGGTCTGCGCTCTCCGAGTGCTTTTCTAGTTTAGGAATGCTATTTTCTTGGAACATAAGTCAATATTATACAGTAATAAGTGGCATTCAGCTGTTTGTTTTATGTCCTTTAAGCACAGTTCTGGCACTTAAAAATCATAAAATCCCAGGAGCTTCAGGGGGCTTCGCCCCCCTTGCCCCCCCCCCCCACCAGGGCTCTGCCCCGGACCCCGCTGGGGGACTTTGTCCCCCAGATCCCCTGCTGAATTTTCAGATAATTTCCCCAACCCCAAATCACATCCCTGGTTCGTGTTGGAATTCTGAGCTTTCGGTATTGTTTTCAGCGGAATTATGAGATTTTTATCGAAGGATCAGGAGTCATCAGTGCTAGAAATAGACAAAAGTGTCAAAAATAAGTTTCGATGGAATTGGCTTGAGAGAAAAGTGATGGTAAAGGTGAAAATTGGCTCAAAGTTCGACGAGGTAACAAACACTCGGACAATTTCTGAAGAAACCAGAAAAGGAGATGAAGTTCAAAGTTCAGAGACTGACACAGCTTGCTGCCAAAAGGAAGAAAGTTTCACATTAGAAGTGACTTGGTGACCAGTGTAAATAGTGTAATAAACTCTTATAGAACTGTTAAATATGTTGGACTAAAGACAGTGAGACAACATTGAAGAAAAAGTAAGTTAACTTTTCATTAAATTTAATGATTTATCCAAGTCTAGTATTTCATTTTTTTTAATCATTTTTTTCAGTCTAAATTACTTCTGTTTTACTGAAAACCTCCCAGCTTCAGGGGGGCTGCGCCCCCCCAGCTATGGGGTGGCCCGTCTTTCTGTTCCACTTTGTGAAAATCAACTCCTGCAGTTTTTTTGATTGTTTAGAAAGTTGGAACCTGGGTTTGATACACACTGATGTACACAGAGCAATTTGGCTCTGATCGGATGATTTTTGAGAGGGTATAGGAAAAGCCAACCTTGACATTTGACCTTTTGCCCCAGAACTATTACTATAGAATGAGTAAAGCTAGTGACACCAAACTTGCTATACAGGTTCATCCTGAGACCCTGACCTATGTCTGTGGGTTTGGGGTCAAAGGTCAAAATGCCATGTAAACTACCTTGACAACAAAGAAAGCTAGGGTCACCAAACTTGGTACACAGGTTCACCTTGGCATCCTGACCTACAACTATGGGTTATATACAACTATTTTTCAAATCAAATCAACCTTTGTCATATTGCTGTACATACAACTGTAGTGCAGGTGAGATGAAATTGCATTTCTGTCGGCATCCATATAAGTAAAAGAACATGATTTAAGACACACTCACACATACCCTCACCCCCCACCCCACCACAGAAATTCACACTTCCCTGAGACATACTTGAAAACTAACCAGGACTATAATATACAAATAATATACATAATGTCCGTAGGTGCAGTAGTATGTATGAGAGATTCCGGATCAACTGTTAAGCGTCCTAACAGCTTGTGGAAGGAAGCTGTTAATCAGTCTGGTGGTTCTGCCTCTGATGCTCCGGAATCGTTTGCCAGATGGCAGAAGTTCAAAGTGTTTATTCAGAGGGGGAGAATGGTCCTTGACAATGTTCAGTGCCCTGCTCCTACAACGGTTTTATTGTATATTCATGGATGATGAGCTTGTCATAAGTTGGCTCTGTCCCAGTAATTGTATGGAAAAATTGAAAACTGTTCTCTTTCAGTGGCGTATTGGGATCTTCAAAGAAAACACAGCTGGGGGATAATGCACTTGCCTCAGAGTTCACTTGTAAAAATATTGTACGTAATGTTTACAGTAATCCTTTATTTAAATATACAGTGCATCCGGAAAGTATTCACAGTGCTTCACTTTTTTCCACATTTTGTTACATTTTATGTTTATTCCAAAAGGGATTAAATTCATTTTTTTTTTCCTCAAAATTCTACACACAATACCTCATAATGGAAAAAAGTTTTTTTGAGATTTGTGCAAATTTATTAAAAATGAAAAACTAAGAAATCACATGTGCTGAAGTATTCACAGCCTGTGCTCAGTATTTTGTTGGTGCACCTGTGGCAGCAATTACAGCCTCAAGTCTTTTTGAATATGATGCCACAAGCTTGGCACACTTATCTTTGGGCAATTTTGCCCATTCCTCTTTGCAGCACCTCTCAAGCTCCATTAGGTTGGATGGGAAGCGTCAGTGCACGGCCATTTTCAGATCTCTCCAGACATGTTCAATTGGATTCAAGTCTGGGCTCTGGCTGGACCACTCAAGGACATTCACAGAGTTGTCCTGAAGCCACTTCTTTGATATCTTGGCTGTGTGCTTAGGGTTGTTGTCCTGCTGAAAGATTAACTGTCGCCCCAGTCGGAGGCTAAGAGCACTCTGGAGCAGGTTTTCATCCAGGATGTCTCTGTACATTGCTGCATTCATCTTTCCCTCCAGCCTGACTAGTCTCCCAGTTTCTGTCGCTAAAAAACATCCCCACAGCATGATGCTGCTACCACCATTGGCATGGTTATGAACATGCAAGTTAGGTTAACTGGCATCAAACTGGGGATTCTAAAATTGTCCTTAGTTATGACTGTGAGAGTGAATGGTTGTCTGTCTCTCTGTGTTGGCCCTGCGATGGACTGGCGATCTGTCCAGGGTGTACTCTGCCTCTCACCCAAGGATGCTGGGATAGGCTCCAGCCCCCCCGCGACCCGAAAAGGATTAAGCGGAAGAAGATGAATATGAGCGGTGCCTGGTTTCCTCCAAATAAAATTATATTTTATATGTAATTTTATATATAATGTTTTAAACTTCCCATTATCATATTCAGTCCTGTAATTTTATGTGCTAAGTCTTTGAATTAATCAATAAAATAATTGATTTGTGTTCTTGGTAAACTGGATTTAGTTGAAGTATTTTTTAAAATTAATCTTTAATTGAATTCTGCTCAACCTCTCTTTAGTTGAAGAGTTGAACTGATGTTAACACCCTGTCACAGACTATTTGCGTTTGCAAAACGTATGGGGGAAAATTTTGGAGAATACGCTGGCATATGTCGACTCGGTTATGGCTATGGCCGAATCTCAATCTCCTCCCTAAACCCTCAAGCCCTGAGCCATCGTAGACTTAGGCTGCCGCCATCAGTAGTGCTCGAGTGTGCGAGTCTGTGAGGGGATGAAGTGGCTCAAAATGGTAGAAATGGGATGACTTTGTACCTTGGCAACACAAAGGTTTTTTTTATTTAACTTTATTAAAAGGATTAGGAAACAAAAATGGTATGAGATCATAAAAATAATATCGCAGGACAAAATAAAAACAGATTCCAGACAAAACTAAAATTAGAAACAAATGGGTACATTGACAAAGGATAAAAGAAAATGATCCTGAAAATTCAAGGCTGTGTATGTTTCAGGATCTTTGGAGACTTATTGAAATAAAGGGGATCAAATGGTCTTATTTCATTTTCAGTGTTACCACTTTAATAGAAATCTATCCTTAAATCTCTTTATTTCAACCAAACTTTTAATTTGTGTGACATGAAAAAAATGTGACCAACTGTTGTGGGTCTCGGACTTTATTTCAGACTCACTACTTTCTTCAGGAATGAACTGAATTACAGTGGGGTAAAAAAGTATTTAGTCAGCCACCAATTGTGCAAGCTCTCCCACTTAAAAGATGAGAGAGGTCTCCAATTTTCATCATAGGTATACCTCAACTATGAGAGACAAAATGAGAAAAAAAAAAATCCAGAAAATCACATTGAAGGATTTTTAATGAATTAATTGGTAAATTACTCGGTAAAATAAGTATTTGGTCAATAACAAAAGTTCATCTCAATACTTTGTTATATACCCTTTGCTGGCAATGACAGAGGTCAAATGTTTTCTGTAAGTTTTCACAAGGTTTTCACACACTGTTGCTGGTATTTTGGCCCATTCCTCCATGCAGATCTCCTCTAGAGCAGTGATGTTTTGGGGCTGTCGCTGGGCAACACAGACTTTCAACTCCCTCCAAAGATTTTCTATGGGGTTGAGATCTGGAGACTGGCTAGGCCACTCCAGGACCTTGAAATGCTTCTTACGAAGCCACTCCTTCGTTGCCCGGGCAGTGTGTTTGGGATCATTGTCATGCTGAAAGACCCAGCCACGTTTCATCTTCAATGCCCTTGCTGATGGAAGGAGGTTTTCACTCAAAATCTCACGATACACGGCCCCATTTATTCTTTCCTTTACATGGATCAGTCGTCCTGGTCCCTTTGCAGAAAAACAGACCCAAAGTATGATGTTTCCACCCCCATGCTTCACAGTAGGTATGGTGTCCTTTCTCCTCCAAACACAACAAGTTGAGTTCTTACCAAAAAGTTCTATTTTGGTTTCATCTGACCATATGGCATTCTCCCAATTCTCTTGTGGATCATCCAAATGCTCTCTAGCAAACTTCAGACGGGCCTGGACATGTACTGGCTTAAGCAGGGGGACACGTCTGGCACTGCAGGATTTGAGTCCCTGGCGGCGTAGTGTGTTTCTGATGTAGCCTTTGTTACTTTGGTCCCAGCTCTCTGCAGATCATTCACTAGGTCCCCCCATGTGGTTCTGGGATTTTTGTTCACCGTTCTCATGATAATTTTGACCCCACAGGGTAAGATCTTGCATGGAGCCCCAGATGGAGGGAGATTATCAGTGGTCTTGTATGTCTTCCATTTTCTAATAATTGCTCCCACAGTTGATTTCTTCACACCAAGCTGCTTACCTATTGCAGATTCAGTCTTCCCAGCCTGGTGCAGGTCTACAATTTTGTTTCTGGTGTCCTTTGACAGCTCTTTGGTCTTGGCCATAGTGGAGTTTGGAGTCTGTTTGAGGTTGTGGACAGGTGTCTTTTATACTGATAACGAGTTCAAACAGGTGCCATTAATTCAGGTAACTAGTGGAGGACAGAGGAGCCTCTTAAAGAAGTTGTTACAGGTCTGTGAGAGCCAGAAATCTTGCTTGTTTGTAGGTGACCAAATACTTATTTTACCGAGGAATTTACCAATTAATTCATTAAAAATCCTTCAATGTGATTTTCTGGATTTTTTTTCTTCTTCATTTTGTCTCTCATAGTTGAGGTATACCTATGATGAAAATTGGAGACCCCTCTCATCTTTTAAGTGGGAGAACTTGCACAATTGGTGGCTGACTAAATACTTTTTTGCCCCACTGTACATGTGCTGCAGCCTCTTAAGATGATTTAATTGATTACAACTGAAAATCATCTTTTCAAACTGCATAATTCACCAAAATGTAATAAATTGTTTAAATGGTGTGTAATGCAGAATAAACTTGAAGTCTTTGTGTCACAGGTTTTTATTTTGGCAAAGATCTTAAATTCTTGTCAAGGCAGTATTTCTGGGGAAGGGAGGTAGAACAGAGGTGAAGGGGTGGTCAGTGATAAACAGGTGACCAATCAGGAGCTTTCCCTTGAGAAACCCCGACGTGGCGCTCTGAACTGTGGGTAATCCCTTACCTTAAATCAGCATAGCATGCTGGCTTAGAGAAAGGGTCATTTAAGGGGTCATAAAGTCAGCGACTGAGCAGTCAGCCTCTTGATGATTTCAGATTGGGACAGCACTAAACCCTCAGTCACTTAACGGGAACACACCTAAAGTCAACGAGTCTGCAAGGGAGGAGAATAAGATTCAGCCTATGTTTTGTCTAAGTTAAGAGCATGCTGAAGCACGCTGGTATAAGGTGTAGTTCACAAAGCTCCTCTGACCACCAACAACGGTCACATCAGGAGGACCTGGAACAATTGCAGGCCTGGACCGAATGTTGGCAAATTAAGTTCAGTGCTACCAAATGTAAAGTGATGCACCTTGGGAGGAACAATGCCAAATACAAGTACAGATTAGGTGAAGTTACCCTAGAGGAAACTAAGGAAGAGAGAGATGTGGGACTGTGGATGGACAACCCAGCTCAAGTTTGATATCCATGTGGAGAAACAAGTGAACAAAGCCAACCGGCAGCTGGGACTGAGACGAGACAAGACGATCATTTGAATTCTTAGACTTTCATTACACTGTATAAATTATTTGTCAGGACTCATCTGGAGTACTGTAATACAGTTGTTTTCCTTATATATGTCAGGCAAGCAAAACTTCTAGAGGGCATTCAAAGACTTACAACAAAGTTGGTCCCAGGACTTCAGCATCTAGCATACAGGTACATCTCAAAGAATTAGAATATCATGAAAAAGCTCAATATTTTTTGTCACTCATTTCAGAAAGTGAAACCCATATATTGTATAGCGTCATTACACAGAGTGATATATTTCAGGTGTTTTATTAATTTTGATGATGGCTTATAGCCCATGAAAACCCCAAATTCAGTTTCTCAAAAAATTAGAATATTATCCATCCATCCATCCATCTTCTACCGCTTTTCCGGAGGTCCGGGTCGCGGAGGCAGCAGTTCAAGCAGAGAAGCCCAGACTTCCCTCTCCCCAGCCACCTGCTCCAGCTCTTCAGAGGGGATACCAAGGCGTTCCCAGACTAGCTGGGAGACATAGTCTCTCCACCGAGTCCTGGGTCTGCCCCGGGGTCTCCTCCCAGTGGGACGTGCCTGAAACACCTCAAGTGGGAGGCGTCCAGGAGGCATCCTAATCAGATGCCCATACCACCTCAACTGACTCCTTTCAATGTGGAGGAGCAGCGGTTCTACTCTGAGCCTCTCCCGGATGACTGAGCTCCTCACCCTATCTCTGAGGGTGAGTCCAGCAATCCTACGGAGAAAGCTCATTTCAGCCGCTTGTATCCGCGATCTCGTTCTTTCGGTCATTACCCAAAGCTCGTGACCATAGGTGAGAGTAGGAACGTAGATTGACTGGTAAATCGACAGCTTTGCCTTAGAACTAAGCTCCCTCTTCACCACAACAGACCGGTACAACGTCCGCATCACTGCAGATGCTGCTCCAATCCGTCTGTCGATCTCTCGCTCCATTTTCCCCTCACTCGTGAACAAGACCCCAAGATACTTAAACTCCTCCACTTGGGGCAGGAGCCTGTCCCCAACCCGGAGAGGACAATCCACCTTTTTCCGGCTGAGGACCATGGACTCGGACTTGGAGGTGCTGATTCTCATCCCAGCCGCTTCACACTCAGCGGCAAACCGTCCCAGCAAGAGCTGTAGGTCATTGCTGGATGAAGCCAACAGGACAACATCATCTGCAAACAACAGAGATGAGATCCTGTGGTCACCAAGCATGACACCCTCCATTCCCTGGCTGCGCCTAGAAATCCTGTCCATAAAAATTATGAACAGGACCGGTGACAAAGGGCAGCCCTGGCGGAGTCCAACTCTCACTGGGAATGACTCCGACCGAGTGTTGGCAATGCGAACTAAACTCTCACAACGGTCGTACAGAGACCGAATAGCTCGTAACAACAAGCCCGATACCCCATACTCCCGAAGCACCCCCCACAAAAATCCACGAGGGACGCGGTCAAATGCCTTCTCCAAGTCCACAAAACACATGTAAACTGGTTGGGCAAACTCCCACGAACCCTCAAGAATTCTCGAGAGGGTAAAGAGCTGATCCGATGTGCCACGGCCAGGACGAAAACCACATTGCTCCTCCTGAATCCGAGGTTCGACCAACGGCCGGACTCTCCTCTCCAGTACCTTGGCATAGACCTTCCCAGGGAGGCTGAGGAGTGTGATCCCTCTAAAGTTGGAGCACACCCTCCGGTCCCCTTTTTTGAAGAGAGGAACCACCACCCCGGTTTGCCATGCCAAAGGCACTGCCCCCGACCTCCACGCAATGTTGCAGAGGCGTGTCAACCATGACAACCCAACAACATCCAGGGCCTTGAGGTACTCGGGGCGAATCTCGTCCACCCCCGGGGCCCGGCCACCAAGGAGATTTTTAACCACCTTGGCGACCTCAGCCCCTGTGATAGGCGAGTCATCCCCCTCGTCCCCAAACCCTGCTTCCTCTGTGGAAGGCGTATCAGTGGGATTGAGGAGATCCTCGAAGTATTCCTTCCACCGCCCGACGATATCCCCAGTTGAAGTCAACAGTGTCCCATCCGCACCATACACAGTGTGGACGGGGAGCTGCTTTCCCCTCCTGAGCCGCCGAACAGTTTGCCAGAATCTCTTTGAAGCCGACCGAAAGTCTTGTTCCATGGCCTCACCGAACTCCTCCCATACCCGGGTTTTTGCTTCAGCAACCACCCGAGCTGCACTCCGCTTGGCCTGCCGGTACACCTCAGCTGCTTCGGGAGTCCCACAAGCCAACCAAGCTTGATAGGACTCCTTCTTCAGCTTAATGGCCCCCCTCACCACTGGTGTCCACCACTTGGTTCGGGGGTTGCCACCACGAGATGCACCGACCACCTTGCGGCCGCAGCTCTGGGCTGCCGCTTCAACAACAGAGGTGGAGAACATGGCCCATTCAGACTCCATGTCTCCAGACTCCCTCGGAATGTGGTTGAAGTTCTTCCGGAGGTGGGAGTTGAAGACCTCCCGGACAGGGGCCTCAGCCAGACGCTCCCAGCACACCCTCACTATACGTTTGGGTCTACCAGGTCTGAATGGCTTCCTCCCCTGCCATCGGATCCAACTCACCACCAGGTGGTGATCAGTTGACAGCTCTGCACCTCTCTTTACTCGGGTGTCCAAGACATACGGTCGCAGGTCTGATGATACGATAACAAAATCGATCATCGACCTGCGGCCTAGGGTGTCCTGGTGCCAGGTGCACATATGGACACCCTTATGCTTGAACATGGTGTTCGTTATAGACAGACTGTGGTTAGCACAGAAGTCCAATAACTGAACACCACTCGGGTTCAGATCGGGCAGGCCGTTCCTCCCAATCACCCCCCTCCAGGTTTCACTGTCGTTGCCCACGTGCGCATTGAAGTCCCCCAGTAGGACAATGGAGTCTCCAGGAGGAGCACCCTCCAGCGCCCCAGTCACAGACTCCAAAAAGGGTGGGTACTCTGAAACATCATTTGGTGCATAGGCACAAATGATGGTCAGGACCCGTTTCCCAACCCGAAGGCGCAGGGAAGCAACCCTTTCGTCCACCGGGGAAAACTCCAATATAGAGGCAGCAAGGTGGGGCGATACAAGAATACCTACCCCTGCTCGTCGCCTCTCGCCCGGGGCAACTCCAGAAAAGGCCAAGCTCCAGCCCCTCTCCAGGAGACTGGTTCCGGAACCGGAGCTGTGTGTTGAGGTGAGGCCGACTATATCTAGCCGGTATCGCTCAATCTCGTACACCAGCTCAGGCTCCTTCCCCACCAGAGAGGTGACATTCCACGTACCAAAAGCCAGTTTAGAAAGCTTGGGATCAGTCCGCCAAGGTCTCCGCCTTTGACTGCCACCTAATCCACATAGCACCGGACTTCCATGATCCCTCCTGCAGGTGGTGAACCTACTGGAGGGCGGACCCATGTAACTCCTTCGGGCTGAGCCCGGCCGGGTCCCATGGGTGGAAACCCGGCCACCAGACGCTAGCCTTCGAGCCCCTCCCCCAGGCCTGGCTCCAGGGTGGGGCCCCGGTAACCCCATACCGGGCGGGGTACACTGAATCCTTGATATACAATTTATCATGAGAGTCTGTTGGATCGTTCTTCGTCTGGCCCTTCACCCAGGACCAGTTTGTCTTGGGAGACCCTATCAGAGGCAAATTGCCCCGGACAACATAGCTCCTGGGATCACTGGGGCACGCAAACCCCCCCACCACGATAAGGTGACGATCCACGATCCATCCATTTTTATCCATTAATAAAAATTAATTTTAAATAAAATTAATTTTTAAAAATAGTTTTTTAATAGAAATGTTGGCTGACTGAAAAGTATGTCCATGTACACACTCAATACTTGGTCGGGGCAAATTTTGGATTAATTACTGTATCAATATGGTGTGGCATGGAGCTGATCAGCCTGTGGCACTGCTTAGGTGTTATGAAGGTCCAGGTTGCTTTGATAGTGACCTTCAGCTCATCTACATTGTTGGATCTGGTGTCTCTCATCTTTCTCTTGACAAAACTCCATAGATTCTCTATGGGGTTTAGGTCAGGAGAGTTTGCTGGCCAATCAAACACAGTAATGCCATGGTCATTAAACCAGGTATTGATGCTTTTGGCAGTGTGGGGGGGTGCCAAGTCCTGCTGGAAAATGAAATCAACTTCTCCATAAAGCTTGTCAGCAGAGGGAAGCATGAAGTGCTCTAAAATTTCTTGGTAGATGACTGCGCTGGCTTTGGTCTTGATAAAACACAGTGGACAAACACCAGCAGATGACATGGTTCCTCAAATCATTACTGGCTGTGGAAACTTCACACTAAACCTCAAGCAACATAGATTCTGTGCCTCTCCACTCTTTCTCCAGACTCTGGAACTTCCAAATGAAATGCAAAATTTACTTTTATCTGAAGAGAGGTCTTCTGCTGGTGTTTGTCCACTGTGTTTTATCAAGACCAAAGTCAGCGCAGTCGTCTACCAGGAAATTTTAGATCACTTCATGCTTCTCTCTGCTGACAAGCTTTATGGAGAAGCTGATTTCATTTTCCAGCAGGACTTGCCCCCCCCCCCCCCCACACACACACACTGCCAAAAGTATCAAAACCTGGTTTAATGACCATGGCATCACTGTGTTTGATTGGCCAGCAAACTCTCCTGACCTAAATCCCATAGAGAATATATGGAGTATTGTCAAGTAGAAGATAAGAGACGGCAGACCCAACAGTGCAGACAAGCTGAAGGTCACTATCAAAGCAACCTGGACCTTCATAACACCTCAGCAGTGCCACAGGCTGATCACCTCCATGCCACGCCACATTGATACAGTAATTAAACCAAAAGGAGCCCCGGCAAAGTATTGAGTGTGTACATGGACATACTTTTCAGTCGGCCAACATTTCTATTAAAAAAACTTTTTTAAAAAATTTGTAATATTCTAATTTTTTGAGAAACTGAATTTGGGGTTTTCATGGACTGTAAGCCATAATCAAATTTAAAACTAGAAAAGCACTTATAGAGTGCATACCTCCACCAAGGCTCCTTCCGTTTGTCATGGACCACCTCCAAAATGTAATGGGTTTGTGTGTAGGCCTATCGCCAGTTGTGGTGAAAATTGCATCAAAGTCTGTCCATCAGTTTTGGAGTATTGTTGCTAACACACTGTGAGAAGATAAGAGCCTTGGCTGAGGTATGCATTCTCAGATCGTCAGCAAAATATAATGGGTTCCTCTCTAGCCCAAGAACCACCTCTGGTGAAAATTTCATCCAAATCCATCCAGTAGTTTTTGTGTAATCCTGCTGTAAACAAAGCCCTTGGTGGAGGTATGCACTCTCAGAGCATCACCAAAATCTAATCTGTTCCCCGTGCCATTACACACCTTTCCTGAAAATTTCGTCCAAATCCGTTCATAACTTTTTGAGTTATGTTGGTAACAGACAGACAAACCCCGGTAAAAACATTCATATATCACTCTCTGTGTAATGAATCTATATAATATATGGGTTTCACTTTCTGAAATGAGTGACCAAAAATATTGAACTTTTTCATGATATTCTAATTTTTTGAGATGTACTTGTACATTGATAGGTTATGGGAATTGAAGCTTACAACACTGCAGTATTGACGTGCTTGGGGAGACATCATCGGAGTATATAAGTACCTTTATGGCATTAACTGGGCTGCTCCCTATTCCTTGGAGCACTGCATTCACCATAGGACATAGTTTGAAGTTAAAAAAAGCCCAAAACTATGTTGCAAGAGCAGGCGACAGAAATTTTTCTCCAAAAGAGTGAGTTAAACCTGTTATAGACTGCCAGAGGATGTTGTGACTGCTCAAGCAGTGAATATGCTAAAGAACAGACTTGATACCAACTGGTCTGCATACCAATACTCCGTGGAGCACTTTGACTATTTATCCATCTCTTGTCTGAATTTTTGTTTTGTTAGTCAGTGAAATTTAACAAGTGAAAATCAGTAATACAGTGCATCCAAAAAGTATTCAGTGCTTCACTTTTTCCGCGTTTTGTTGCAGCCTTATTCCAAAATGGATTAAATTCATTCTTTTCAAACTCTACACACGATACCCCTTAATGACAATGTGAAAGTTTTTTGAGATTTTTGCAAATTTATTCACAATAAACTAAAATCGCATGAACATTCATGAGTTTTTTTTTTTTTAAATAATTCTGTTGAACCATAATTCAAAAACATTGTCTGATTTTCATTGGGTAATTTTCATAGAATTTTTATTTATTACCACTTTTGTCAGATTCAAGTTAATTCTGTGACCATTGTGGGTTTTTCTTTCATTAACAGAGGGGTACCAACAATTTTGTCCACGGCTGTAATTATTCACAGCCTTTGCTCAATACTTTTTGATGCACCTTTGGCAGCAATTACAGCCTCAAGTCTTTTTGAATATGATGCCACAAACTTGGCACACCTATCTTTGGGCAGTTTTTTCCATTCCTATTTGCAGCACCTCTCAAGCTCCATCAGGCTGGATGGGAAGCGTCAGTGCACAGCCATTTTCAGATCTCTCCAGAGATATGCAATTGGATTTAAGTCTGGGCTCTGGCTGGGCCACTCAAGGACATTCACAGAGTTGTCCTGAAGCCACTCCTTTGATATCTTGGCTGTGTGCTTAGAGTTGTCTTGCTGAAAGATGAACTGTCGCCCCAGTCTGAGGCCAAGAGCACTCTGGAGCAGGTTTTCATCCAGGATGCCTCTGTGTATTGCTGCACTCCCTGGAGGATTTCGAGATCGTCACTTCCTTGTGGTAACGTATCGTCACTTCCTGTTTTGCTGTCTGCCTGTGTGGTTTGCTCTCCAGCTCTCGAGCCACTAGCTATGGCTACTAGCTCTCTTTCCTCTCCTCCTCTGGTGTGCTCTCTCTGTCAGATGTTTAGCTACACCTCTGCCTCTTTTAGTGATAACGGTAAATGTAATAAATGTTGTCTTTTTGAGGCGCTCGAGGCGAGGTTGTCTGATTTGGAATCCCGGCTCCGCTGCATTGAAACACCGTCTGCGCCAGTTAATCTCGACGGACGCCCCTTAGCTGCAGCG
Source organism: Pholidichthys leucotaenia (assembly GCA_020510985.1). NCBI lineage: Eukaryota > Metazoa > Chordata > Actinopteri > Cichliformes > Pholidichthyidae > Pholidichthys > Pholidichthys leucotaenia. Next base: position 401,710,952 of record CM035836.1, read on the forward strand.
GAGCTAGCTAGCTTAGGTCCCCCTGTCACCGGTTCCCCGGCTCTCCTCTGCAGCGAGGAGACTGGGTGGGTGACGGTGAGAAGGAAGCCTAGTCGCAAAGCCCCGGTTCACCACCAACCTGTTCACGTTTCTAATCGTTTTTCCCCGCTCAGCGACACACCCGCTGAGGAAAAAACTCTGATCATTGGCGACTCTGTAGTCAGAAACGTGAACCTAGAGACTCCAGCGGCCATAGTCACATGCATTCCTGGGGCCAGAGCAGGCGACATCGAGTCAAATTTGAAAATGCTGGCTAAAAGTAACTGTAAATATTCCACAATTGTTATTCACGCCGGCATTAATGACATCCGTCTCCGGCAGTCGGAAGTCACGAAACTTAATGTAGAATCGGTGTGTGACTTTGCAAAAACGATGTCTGCCACTGTAGTATTCTCTGGACCCCTCCCCAATCTGACCAGTGATGACATGTTTAGTCGCTCGTCATCCTTGAACCGCTGGCTGTCTGTGTGGTGTCCTAAAAATGACGTGGGCTACATTGACAATTGGAGCTCTTTTTGGGGAAAACCTGGTCTTATGAGACGAGACAGCATTCATCCCACTTTGGATGGTGCTTCTCATTTATCTAACAATCTGGCATCTTTTTTATCCAAATTTCCAAAACCGTGACTACTCAGAGTTGGGACCAGGAAGCAGAGTCGCAGTCTTATACGCCTCTCTGCAGCTCCTCTTCATCCGCCACCCCTCAGCTTAGCCCCTGTCTTCCCCATCAGAGAATCGTTGTCTGCTCCCTCCAAAGTAAATAAAAATATAATGTATAAGCATCCCAAAGTGATAAAGCAAAATATTGGTAAAACTCAAATTAAACATAAAGCCTCTAAATTGAATGATTTGGCCTCTGTTCCTCCTCATAATTTAAAAATTAAATGTGGTTTATTAAATATTAGGTCTCTAACTCCCAAGTCTCTGTTAGTCCATGATCTGTTAATTGATCATCAGATTGATTTAATTTCCCTTACAGAGACTTGGTTAGGACAAGAGGATTATGTTGGTTTAAATGAATCAACTCCCTCTGGTTATTTAAACTGTCAAAATCCCAGAAGTTCTGGTCGTGGAGGAGGAGTAGCAGCAATTTACCATTCCAAATTACTAGTTAATGTAAAGCAAAAAACATGTTATAATTCCTTTGAGGGCCTGGTCCTCAGTGTTGGGCACTTTAGCAATTCCAGGTTAAACCCAATTTTATTTGCCATAGTTTATCGTCCCCCATCAACCTATTCAGAATTTTTATCCGAATTTCCTGATTTCTTAGCTGATTTAGTGCTGAAATCTGATAGAATAATTATAGTAGGGGACTTTAATATACATGTGGATGTAGATAGTGACTGCCTTAATGTGGCTTTTAATTCAATATTAGACTCGATTGGGTTTTCTCAGAAAGTAGGAAATTCTACTCATTACCTCCACCATACATTGGACCTTGTTCTGACATATGGCATAGAAATAGAAAATCTGGTAGTGTCTCCTCATAACCCTGTACTGTCAGACCATTGTCTGTTAACCTTTGATTTTACTATTTCTGACTATTTGGCTCCTAAAGAAAAATATTATCACAGTAGATGCCTCTCAGATGATGCTGTTTCCAAATTTATGCAGATTGTTTCCTCTATGCCATGTGTCAACACAACGGAAATAAGCTATAGACAGCTTGCTCCTTCTGTAATTGATAACATGGTGGATAGTGTTTCAGCTTCTCTACATCAGGCTCTAGACTTGGTGGCCCCCTTAAAAAAGAAAAAGTCTAATCAGAGATTTTTAACTCCTTGGTTCAACACAGAAACTCGTAGCTTAAAACAGAAGACTCGTCAATTAGAAAGAAAATGGCGCTCTACTAATTTAGATGAAATCTATTTAGCTTGGAGAAATCATCTTTTAATTTATAAAAAATCTCTTAGAAAAGCTAGAACGAGTTATTACTCTGCATTAATAGAAGAGAACAAGAATAATCCCAGGTTTCTTTTCAGTACTGTAGCCAGGTTGACAAAGAGTCAGGACTCTGTCAATCCTAGCATCCCCTTAGAGCTTACTAGTCAGGACTTTATGAACTTTTTCAATAATAAAATTTCATCCATCAGAGATAAAATCAATCAGATTCTTCCCACAGTTAACTTAAATACTGTAACTACTACAACTCCTTCTATTGATGTCTGTCTTGATGAGTTTACTCCAATCGACCTTTGTGAGTTAGACAAAATAGTTTCCTCATCCAAACCTTCAACTTGTCTTTTAGACCCTATTCCTACCAGGTTATTTAAAGAAGTCTTCCCACTTATTGGTAGCTTTATTCTTCATATAATCAATTCTTCATTAACTTTAGGCCATGTACCGCAGGCTTTTAAAACGGCTGTAATTAAACCCTTACTCAAAAAGCCAACGCTAGATCCAGGAGCTTTAGCTAACTATAGACCAATCTCTAATCTCCCTTTCATTTCAAAAATCTTAGAAAGAGTTGTTGCTATGCAATTATTTGACCACCTGCAGGGAAATGGTTTATTTGAGGAGTTTCAATCTGGGTTTAGAATCCATCATAGCACTGAAACAGCCTTGGTGAAGGTCACTAACGACCTCCTCATTGCATCTGATAATGGACTAGTTTCTGTACTTGTCCTTTTAGATCTTAGTGCAGCTTTTGATACTATTGATCATAATATTCTACTTGATAGATTAGAACACTATGTTGGACTTAATGGAACTTCGTTGCAGTGGTTTAGATCTTATTTATCTGATAGGTTCCAGTTTGTTCATGTAAATGATGAGTTTTCTCTCAGCTCAAAGCTTAGTCATGGAGTTCCACAGGGATCTGTGCTTGGCCCTACTCTTTTTAGTTTATATATGCTTCCGTTAGGCAACATTATTAGAAAGCACTGTATACATTTTCACTGTTATGCAGATGACACACAATTATACCTGTCAATGAAGCCAGATGATACTAATCAATTAGCCAAGTTAGAAGCCTGTCTTAAGGAAATCAAAGTTTGGATGACTTGTAATTTCCTGCTATTAAATTCAGATAAGACTGAAGTCATTCTTGTTGGTCCAAAAAACCTTAGAAATTCCTTTCCAAATCAAACTTTCAGTTTGGATGCAGTTACTCTTTCTCTTAATAGCTCTGTGAGGAACCTTGGAGTTATTTTTGATCAGGATTTGTCCTTCAATTCACATATTAAATTTGTTTCTAAGACTGCCTTCTATCATTTGCGTAATATTGCCAAGATTAGGAGCATCTTGTCTCAGAGTGATGCTGAGAAGCTGATCCACGCTTTTGTTAGCTCGAGATTAGATTATTGTAATTCTTTATTATCAGGTTGTCCTAAAACATCTTTAAAAAGTCTTCAGCTGATCCAAAATGCTGCAGCAAGAGTTTTAACAGGTACTAGAAAGAGAGATCATATCTCTCCGGTTCTGGCCTCCCTTCATTGGCTTCCCATAGAGTTTAGAATTAAGTTTAAAATCCTTCTTCTTACTTACAAAGCTCTAAACAATCAGGCTCCTTTTTATTTAAAAGATCTGATACTACCGTATCATCCTAACAGAGCACTACGCTCCCAAAATGCAGGTTTACTTGTAATACCTAGAATCTCCAAAAGTACAATGGGAGGCAGAGCCTTCAGTTATCAAGCTCCTCTCCTGTGGAATCAGCTGCCAATCTGGATTCGGGAGTCAGACTCGATCTCTGTTTTTAAGAATAGGGCTAAAACCTACCTTTTTGATATAGCCTACAATTAGGGAGGGATCATGTGTTTTCTGAACCCTCCCTTAGTTATGCTGCTAATAGGTTTAGTCAGCCGGGGGACCTCCAGTAATGCACTGGGCCTCACTCCTTTCCTCACTCTCTATGAAATATTTTTTTTTTGCTGGTCATTAACATTTGTTTGTTCTCTCCCATAGATTGAGTCCCCATCGTGCTGTTTGCTCTCTACATGTCTGTTCTTTTCTTCTTCTCTATCCCCTCACCCCCCAGCCAGTCGCAGCAGATGACTGCCCCTCCCTGAGCCTGGTTCTGCTGGAGGTTTCTTCCTGTTAAAAGGGAGTTTTTCCTCTCCACCGTCGCCAAGTGCTTGCTCACAGGGGATCGCCTGATTGCTGGGGTCTTTCTGCAACTGTGGGGGTCCTCCCTACAGTTGATAGTGCTATGAGATGACTGTTGTTGTGAAATGGCGCTATATAAATAAAGTTGAATTGAATTGAATTGCATTTATCTTTCCCTCTATCCTGACTAGTCTCCCAGTTCCTGCCGCTAAAAAATATCCCCACAGCATGATGCTGCTACTGCAATGCTTCACTGTAGGGATGGTATTGGCCTGGTGATGAGCGGTGCCTAGTTTCCTCCAAACATGATGCCTGGCATTCACACCAAAGAGTTCAATCTTTGTCTCATCAGACCAGAGAATTTTGTTTCTCATGATCTGAGAGTCCTTCAGGTGCCTTTTGGCAAACTCCAGGTGGGCTGCCATGTGCCTTTTACTAAGGAGTGGCTTCAGTCTAGCCACTCTGACTGGTGTCTCAGGCCTGACTGGTGGATTGCTGCAGAGATGACTGTCCTTCTGGAAGGTTCGCCCCTCTCCACAGAGGAACGCTGGAGCTCTGACAGAGTGACCAGAGTTCTTGGTCACCGCCCAAAGGGCTTTCTGCCCCAATTGCTCAGTTTAGATGGCCGGCCAGCTCTTGGAAGAGTCCTGGTGGTTCTGAACTTGTTCCATTTATGGATGATGGAGGCCACTGTGCTCATTGGGACCTTCAAAGCAGCAGAAATTTTTCTGTACCCTTCCCCAGATTTGTACCTCAAGACAATCCTGTCTTGGAGGTCTCAAAACATCTGAAGGATGATCAGTGGAAACGGGATGCACCTGAGCTCAGTTTTGAGCTTCATGGCAAAGGCTGTGAATACTTATGTACATCTGATTTCTTAGTTTATTTTTAATAAATCTGCAAAAATCTCACTTTTTTCACATTGTCATTATGGGGTATTGTGTATAGAATTTTGAGGAAAAAGGAATTTAATCCATTTTGGAATAAGGCTACAACATAAAATGTGGAAAAAATGAAGCGCTGTGAATACGGATGCGCTGTAAATTCTTGCCCTCTCTTCAAGGTACGACAGTCTTTGTACATTATATCTTAACTTTGGCATAAAAGTAACATTTCAGCTTGTCTCCCTAATGTTCTTTGACAGGAACTTGTCGGTGCAGACAGTGCAAAAAGATGTCTTACTGCTCTATTGCATGTCAGAGTGAAGACTGGGCAGCACACAGACACGTCTGCAAGCCTGTTGACCCACAGCCTGGAAGGTAAGCTGGTTCAACCCTGAGTTTATCTAACTCTTGGCAGTTCCCATAGTTCAGTACCCACAAAAAAAAAATCTGTATTTTTCCAGGACAGAGGTGAAGTATGCTTTAATGTCTCATAAGTAACAGGCAAGTCTTTATTTTTCCCTTGTTTCTAAAGAGACGCACCTAAGGAAACCACAGCTCAACCAATAAAAGGAGATGGAACCAGCCTGTCTGTTTTGAATGTAATTTCAAATACTCAAAATAATCCTCATTCAGTTTAATACTTTACATATTATATAATTTTATTTATATATACGTTCTTTTATTGAAGCATAATGATGCATCCAGCCCTCAGAGGGTCTATTTTAAGGACTTGAATATGACTAAAATCATAAAGGGAACAGAGATCAAGGTACAACATAATTATTACTCAGTTGTAAAGGCTGATATGATCTGTGTTAAATACCCCAGTGCATCTTTATTTTTTTATTTTTTTCTCCCAGGCCACCGTTATAGAATTTTATAGCCCTAGTCGGTTTTTCCTTCTTCCTCAAAGCCCTGAACTGCTGAAAGTTCTCAAGACCATCAGCACAGAGCTTCAGAAAACATACAGCAGCTCTTCGTTGATGACATACGTACCTGTAGTTGGGGAGGTTTGCGCAGTACAGTTTTCTTTTGATATGGTGAGCAAACCCCTCATGAAATTTGACAAGGGATGCTAGTTTTAGTGTGCATATTGGCTCAACTGCTGACTTACTGTTCATTTTTGGGTGCAGAAATGGTACCGAGGCCTCGTACAGACTCTGACAGCTGACCAAAAGATGGCTGATATCCTTTACATTGATTTTGGCAATGAAGAGAATGTGCCTGTGGAAAGAATCAGACCCCTTGCTGTGACTATCCAACCATTTTGTCCATGTGTAAGTGCATATTTAGTAGACAAGCTGTTTTTTTTTTTTAAGCTAGCAGTCATATCACTACCAGAGCTTGACATTAGCTTTTTTGATCACCAGCCACTGTGGCTAGTAGTTTTCCCAAGCTTGTGGCAACTGAGCATTTTCATTTTGAGCAAATGGTGTTTGCAGCTACTTTTGTTTTTTGTAGCTTTGAAGTGTTTTGGTGGTAATGCGTATTGAGGTGATCTGACAGGCACCTTCATGGCTGCCGCGTCATTGGAATGCGCTTATAGAGCGCGCCCAATGACAAGTCAGATTCCTCGTATGTTTATTTTGTAAACATGCTTGGCAATAAAGTGATTCTGATTCTGTATCCTTTGGTTTCTGAGCCACATGCAGTACTTTTGCTCAGAACCAATGACTCTCCAAAAAGGATAGAAGGGGTAAAAATACGAGGCAAAGGTCTTAAATTATTGTTGAAGTTCCAAATTTACAAAAAAATATTGGTCACAACAGTTCTTGTAGTAGAAGTTGCCAGCTCCCAATGTTAGTTCACTTGTCTCTTGAGAAGACTTCTATACAGAATCTGCTACCTGTAAAAATGACTGTTACAGACCACTACTGAATTTCACTGTCATTTGGCTGGTGACCAATGCTAATATTATGCGCTGCCTGCTACATAATATTGACTCTAAACATTTTTAGCCATTTACAGATTAAAAAAAAATACTTTCAGGTGTTGGAGTGCCATGTTGCTGGAGCAAAGCCGGCATCAGCCGACTGGTCAGAAGAATGCTGTAGTGCAGTGGGACGACTGCTGGTTGCAAAGATGATGACTGTCAAGTTGCTAAACACTGATGAAAGTGGTCGAATACATTCTGTGGATATCATGCTTTTTATGGGTCGGTTATAGAAAGTATAGAAATGGTCAAAACATTTCTACAAGCTAAAACTTTAACCCAATGATCTCTCTCTCTTTTTAGGAAAGCAGCTTAGCACATTCCTTGTTGATAATGGTTATGCAGCTGGAGAACCAGTGAAAGTACCACCAACTAAGCAAGAGATGAGTAAGCTTTATTTTTAAACTAGACAATTAATATAAAACGAGCCTTAACAGCTATTTGATTGTTTTCAGATGACATGGTAAGCACGTCCTTGGAGAATTTTAAGTGCAGATCTGATGGGGACAATAATACCTGGGCTCAACCACCAGAATTGCTTACTCAGGCAAAGGGTGACAAGTTGGTGGTTGTGGTCACCCACTTCCAATCACCAATTGAACTTGTCGTGCAAAAGGTGGATAATGCTGGTGAGAAGCTTTTTTTTTCTTCATTTGGTTAATTAACTTTACCCTAGGATTTTTATTGAACACTGCCTGAGTTGTTGGTTTGCAGGAGTGATTCAAGATTTGCAGCTGAAGCTGAGAGAGCACTGCAGTCAGGTTCCAGCACAACAGAACTTCAGACCAGCTCCTGGCACAGTTTGTTGTGCTCAGTTCTCCGGTACAGCATTAAAATATAAGATATTTAACTGTTGAATATATTTTGCGCAATGGTGAAGCCTCAGTTCACCTTACTGTTAATTTAAAGCTATAGCTAGTTAGTCATCGAGATCATACTCTTGGTGAGCCAACATAACCACAATAACGTGAAAAGATTTCACTCCAGAGTGAGTTTTTAAGTCGTTGGAGAGGGAACAAGAGTACAACAACACAATTTTAGACTCGAGGACTGTTTGGAAATTACAAGAAAATATTGGGAGCTCCAAAAAAGTCATGTGAAAGCCCTAATAACAATATGGATAAAAATGATGACAAAATTTGAAATTAACACCTTTCTGCATATTTAGGATTTTTAGAAAATGTATACTACATCCCCGGCCCCAAATTGCACTCTCAAAACAGTTTTTTTCAAACATGGCATTTTCAAAAATTTTAAATGCTATTTTAGTAGCTTTAGTTGGTGTGAATCTGCTTTGTGAACACATTCTGACCTGTGTTTCTTACAGAGGACAAGCAGTGGTACAGGGCTAAGGTTCTGGCTTATTCTTCTGAAGAACGCATCTGTGTTGGCTACCTTGATTTTGGCAACTCAGAAGAAGTGGATTTAGGTCACCTGCGACCAATCAGTGCCTCACTGCTGGCCCTTCCAAATCAGGCTATTCGATGTGGTCTAGCAGGTAATCTTTGCATGAGAGCTAACGAAGGTTTAAAAAAAAAAAAAAAATCTCATTCTGATGAAGCCGAAAGGAGCTAATGCGATGGAGTGTTATCTGCCCACATTTCATGGGAATTGCTACTCCTCCTAGGCATTTTTCCCGATGCTCACCAAACTTGCCAACATCATCCAGGTGGGTCTGTATCCAAATTGTGTTCAAGGTCAGGAGAACTGGGCACTTAAGTGATTTCAGAAAAATCCCTATTTCTTCTAGGAAATTGCCTCGATATTTGCCAAACTCTTGTAAATCACAATGATTCAGGAGGGTCTACATCCAAGTTGTGATTAAGGTCAAAGGTCAGGAGATCTGGGCACTTAAGATGCACTCTGGCGGCTCTAAAACCACCTCAAAAACAAATGTGTATTGCCCATAGTGCCCAAAATAGTATAGTGGCTTTTTATACACAAAAAATAATTTCATTGCCTTAGAATTGCTTGGAAAGAGCTTTTACATCTTCCACCTACTTGAAGTATGTGCTAATCTATGAATATTATAATTGGCTCCACCCATACTCCCACTCACCAGTAGCTGGAAAACATTGGGCCAGGGCTCTAAGAAGGCGATCCAACTTGAGGAAGGATCACTGCCTTGGGGGAAGAGAGAGGAGCCAAGGAACAGCAGGAGCTTTTCCTATTTGGGAAAGATAGCAGATTGTGTGTTCAGTTTTTGGCTGTATAAGCAAGAAATCCTCTTCTTTTGAATTGCATGTCTTACCCACAGACATGAAAATACAACAGCAATGATTAATTTTATTTGGAAAAATCTCAGTGTCCCTGCTGAAATACCGGAGAGAGGACATGGGTTTGCAGCCTGCATGCTGGGGGAGATGGCCGCTGAGATTATAACACTGGTTAACGTTATCACCAATCAGACTAAGCAGGAATGCTTACGGAGCTAAAAATGCTCTGTCCAAACTAGTCTTTTTTTTGTGTGTGTGTGTGTGGGGGGGGGGGGGGGGTGTCCCTAACTGGAAATTCACAGGAGAAAATCACAGACTTGAGAGTTGGGATTGAATTTGCTCTTGAGATGTCCTGTAAATCACAAAACATGTTAACAGAAAAAAACTTGATTTTTGGTAGAGTGTCCTTTGATGTGATTTCAGACAAATCACTACTACTCGTAGGAAATTTCGGCAGTCCTCACCAAACTCACAATGATCCTCAGGTAGGTCTGTATCCAACTTGTGCTCAAGGTCAAAAGTTGGGAGATCTGGGCACTTAGTTTTTTTTCATAAAAATTACTCCTCTTTCTAGGAAATTATCTGGATGCATGCCAAACTTGATCAAAATGATCCCTGGGCTGACCTACATCTAGGTTGTCATCAAGGTCAAAGGTCAGAAGACGTGGGCACTAAGGGGATTTATTGAAAATTGCTACTCCTTCGAAATTGCCCAGTGGTCACCAAACTCACTCAGTGATCCTCAAGTGGTCATGTCCAACTTGTGCTCATGGTCAAAGTTCAGGGGATGGCCATTTACAAGATTTTAGAAAAACCACTACTCCTCTAGGCAATTATATCAATTGTCATGAAACTCACAATGACCCTCAGGTGGGCCTCGTCGTTGTCGTCGTCGGCCTCCGTCGGTCTATGATGACCATGGAAGAGAATCCTAAACGTCTACTCTGCTGGAACAGCACCGCCTGTGGCTGAACAGGCTGATGCGCACCGGTGTTCTACCTTTCAGCGTTGGGCGTTGGTAGGATTCAAGCCTGGGCAGGAAGATATGGAGGACAAGATGTTACCCATGCAGCATGTCCCCCCTCTCCACGTCACTGATGAATCCAAAGGAACAGCAGGGCTGCTATAGTTTGGTACCAGCGCCGTCGCAGGAGCTGCCAGAACGATGTTGAGCACAACAGAGAACTGCCTTAGGGGCTCCGACTCCGGATTTTTCCTCAGGGTTGACTCCCGAAGCTTTTCCCGTGACCGGGTGTGCCGCAAGGCAGCGGAGGTTTGAAATCAGGGTTTACCTTCCCCTAGATGGGCTACCTTCCCAGGTTGACGAGCCACCATCTACCCGAAGCATCTGGTTTTAAGGCACCAGAGATTCACCCTCACCCCTTCTTCTATTAGTAAAAGCAGTTCTGCCGGGCTTAGAGGCTAAACCACACGGGCAGGCTAGGAGTTGGACTTAGTTGTCAGAGGCTTTTCGAGACGCACGCCGTAAGGAGCATTTTATGAGCACTGGGAGCTTAACCCCAGTGCTGCTCCTGGCTATGACAACCTTGGAACCAGGTGGGCCTGCAATCAGATTAAGGTCAAGGTCATTGTTAAAGGTCAGCCATTTATGAGTTCATGAAAAATGTTGCTCTTTGGCCATTGTCCTTGACTTAAAGCATATCCTAGATGGATCTGTATCTATAGAAGCATCTCAAAAAAATAGAATTATTGAAACGTTCATTTAAGTAATTCAATTCAAAAAGTTATGTATTACATAGTTTCATTACACACAGTGTGATATATTTCAAGCGTTGTTTGGGGTGTTTCGGAAGCCCAGGTTACTTTGATGGCAGCCTTCAGCTCGTTTGCAGTGTTAGGTCTAGTGTCCTTCACATTACTCTACAAATCAAATCAAAATTGTTATATCTTTCACCCGTTACGTTACTCAATATAACAAATAATAACTCGGACCATCGACGTACCGTTAACGGTTTATTGGCGAGCAGCACTCATAGCACACAGCCAACGACAACACACTCTCAACATACACTACATTGCCCATAATGCATTTAGCAAAGGCACTACGACGGGTGCCGTAGTAAACCAAAAGACACAACATCTCCTCCCCTCTTACAATAGATGTCCTATGGGAGATATCAAGTGTCTGCTGCAATTCTTGTGTCTTTGTTTCTCTTTTTTTTTTCCTTTAATTATCATGCTACCTTAGGAGTGAGGGTAGACTACCTTATCCCATAACTGTACCCCTGGGGATTATTCTGCCCCATAAATGTGGGTCAGTTGCTATCTAGTCTAATAACTCAGACGGACAGGAGGTCGTCGCTCCCTGGTAGGGTATCGGCGCTCTGCAGGAACATGAGTCTGAGTTCTTTCTAATGTGGAGGTTGCTTCTGGTGCTGATGCAGAAGAAGATGTCACATCTCCAGCTGGAACTCCGGTCTCTGAAGTGGTTGAGTTCTGTACTGGTGTAGGTGGACAAAGTGGTGAGTTGGTGAGTGCATCGTTAGGATATCCAAGAGACGGTTCTGCAGGCGCTGGCGGTGTCTGCAGGAGTTGATCCACGTGCCTTTTCCAAACACTGTCAGTGGTTTGAACTGTATATGAGACTGGTCCAGTTTGTGCAATAACAGTTGCAGGAACCCACTTAGGTTCACCTCTGTAGTTCCTGGCCAGCACAGATTCTCCTGACGTGAACGCTCTGTCCTTTGCCCGATGTCCTCTGTGCATAATTTGTTTCTCTTGTTGCTTTTGCACAGTGTCCTTTAATCCTGAGGGTTTCAAAAGGTCAAAGGTAGTGCGCAGATCTCTCTTGAACATCAGACTAGCAGGGGTTGTCTTTGTGATTGCATGTGGAGTGTTGCGGTAGTTTAGCAGGAACTTGTGCAGCCTCTGATGCAGTGTTCCTTGACCTTGTGATGCTTTCAATGCATGTTTCATTGTCTGCACAAACCTTTCTGCAAGGCCGTTCGTCACAGGATGGTATGGAGCTGATTTAATGTGCTGCACTCCATTAGCTTGTAGAAAAGCATCCATTTCTTGTGAATCCAATTGAGGTCCATTGTCAGAAACTAGTTGTATAGGAGACCCAAAACGACTAAACATTTCTCCTAATGCCTCTGTGGTCTTCTCTGTGGTGGTTGACCTCATAATAGCCACTTCAGGCCATTTACTGTGTGCATCCACAACAACGAGAAACATTCTGTCCTCAAACGGACCTGCAAAGTCAATGTGCACACGATGCCATGGCTCCTGTGGGAACTCCCAGGGATGGAGAGGAGCCAATGGTGGGTTGTTCCGTACCTTGTGACAAGATGAACAGCTTTTGGCTATTTCTTCAATCTGCTTGTCAATGTTTGGCCACCAAAAATAGCTTCTCGCTATTTCTTTCATTCTCACGATTCCACTATGTCCTGCGTGAAGTTGCTGTAACACTTTTGTTCGACATGACAGGGGAATAATCACTCTCCTCCCCCACAGCAAACAACCCGACTGAACAGACAATTCTGTCCACTTCCCAAGGAAGGGCTTCAAGGTTGCGTCATCACCCGCAGGTTGTCCTTTAATGACCAAGTCCATGACTGCCGACAACACAGGGTCATTTCTAGTCCCCTTTTTCACCTGCACAGCTGAAACAGGTGCGTTTTCTACCTCTGTGAAGTAGAAGATGTCCACAGTGCTTGACTCTGGCTTCATGACAGGAAGTGGTAATCTGGATAACCCATCTGCATTACCATGACAGTCTGACTTTCGATACCTGATGTCATAGGAGTGTCCTGACAACAGCAACGCCCACCTCTGCAGTCGGGACGCTGCAAGAGATGGTATTTCTGTGTATGGTCCAAGGATGGTTGTGAGAGGTCGGTGGTCAGTAAAAAGTGTAAACTTCCGTCCATACAAGTACTGGTGGAATTTTCTAACACCAAATACAATGCTCAGAGCCTCTCTTTCTAGTTGAGCATAGTTAGCTTCTGCCTTGTTTAATGTCCTTGACGCAAAAGCGATTGGCTTTTCCTCACCGTCTAGCATTACGTGGGAAATCACCGCCCCTACGCCATAAGGAGAGGCGTCGCAGGCAAGCTGGATCGGAAGTGATGGGTTGAAGTGGGTCAGAACCTCTGATGCAGTCAGCGCATCCTTTGCCTTCTGAAAAGCCTCCTGACAGCTTGCTGTCCACTTCCATGCTTCCTCTTTGCGCAGCAGGTTATGCAGTGGTTTTAATAGTGATGCCAAGTTTGGTATGAAACGTCCATAATAGTTCAGCAGTCCTAAGAAAGACTTCAGCTGACTGACATTTTGGGGTGGAGGTGCATCCACAATGGCTGTGATTTTCGATGGTGCCGTGTGCAGTCCCTTAGCATCGATCACATGACCTAAGTATTCCACGGATGACTGGAAAAACTCGCATTTATCCTTGCGGATTCTCAATCCATATTCCTCCAGTCTCGTGAGAGTTGCATCCAAGTTGCGCAGATGCTCTTCATCATCTGCTCCTGTACACAGGATATCATCCAGGTAGCACTGCACTCCTGGTAATCCACTCAGGATTTGATCCATAGCTCGCTGAAAAAGTGCTGGAGCAGATGTGATGCCAAAAGGCAGTCGGCGGTATCTGAAGAGTCCTTTATGGGTGTTGATAGTCAGCATTTCACGTGACTGCTCGTCTACATGCATTTGTAAGTAAGCCTGGTTGAGATCTATTTTGCTGAACTTTTGTCCCCCACTCAGCCCCGCAAATAAGTCATCAATCAGTGGAAGGGAATACTGCTCTGCTGTTAGTACAGGGTTTACTGTTACCTTAAAGTCTCCACAGGTCCGGATTCCTCCGTCCTTTTTGGGTACTGGAACTATGGGCGTGGCCCACTCACTGGTTGTCACAGGTTCCAGAACTCCATTCTTGACCAGAGCATCCAAGTCAGCCTCCACCTTTGGTCTGATGGCGTACGGCACTGGCCTGGCTTTCATAAACACTGGTTTACTGTCAGGTTTGACATGCAGCTTCACTATAATTTTTTTCATACTGCCTAGTTCAACACGAAAAACCTTTTTGTGCTTTTCTAGTATGGCCTGCAGCTGAGTGGAACTGTGTGACAGCTTCCTTACTTCTTGCCAGTCAAGTTGGATTTTCTTTAGCCACACACGCCCCATTATAGCTGGACAGTTGTTCTTGGTAACATAAACTGGAAGCTCAGCAGTTTGGCCATTGTACTGAACAGTTACCTCTGTCATCCCTTTCATGGGCACTCGGTGTCCAGTGTACGCCCTGAAGACGGTGTCTGAAGGTCGGAGTGGAAGATGTTTCAGAAACTTCTTGTAAATGCCATGTGACACAAGTGATGCCTTTGATCCGGTGTCTATCTGCATTTTAATAAAATGTCCCTCCACTTTTGGTTTAGTCGAAAAGCCTTCTGAGCCTTCATTCACATTCATAATCCGGACAGTATTTATTGCAGTTGACACCTCTTCCTCTGAGGAGTCGCTCACTCTGTCCTCGCCATGTTTAACTGTGTGAACATTTCTTTTCTTTTTGTATTTTACCATGCCACTTTTATTCCTTGTCTTTGGGCCTTTGTCTTTGCTCCTTTTGCTTCTACATGCCCGCTGCACGTGGCCTTTTTTTCCACAGTTGTTACAGTCCATCTCTTAGTACCAACAGTCATTAGGAAGGTGTCCCACCTTGCCGCAGCGGAAACATGGACCTGTTGCATTGGTTTTACCACTGTTGAGCTTATGTACTCTGCCTATAGCATGCAGTTGGTGTGCTTCTTTGGAAGCCATCTCCATCATCACACTAATGTTAATGGCTCTTTCAAGCGTCAGATCACTTTCTGTGAGTAACTTCTTCTGTGCTGCTTCATTTCGTAGTCCACACACAAGCCTGTCTCTTAATGTGTCATTTAAAACATCTTTAAATTTACAGTGTTCGGCTAACTTGCGTAGCGCTGCAACAAACATGTTAACAGACTCACCCTCTTCTTGGTTACGTCTGTGAAACCTGTATCTTTCTGCAATCACTAGCGGCTTGGGTGAGAAGTGGTGGGTCAGTGTGTCCACCAGTTCTTTGTAGGTTTTAGAGCCTGGCTTTACTGGCTGTAGGAGGTTACGTAGTAGGTTAAATGTCTTGGGACCCATCACACTCAGAAAAGTGGGCACTAACTTTTCATCCGTTATTCCATTGGCCGCGACGAAATAGTCAAAGCGCTCAGTATAGGAGCTCCATTGCTCCGCGCTCTCATCAAAGGGCCCGATAGAGCCAATGACTCCAGCCATTTTAACACTCCTGGTTGAATGTCGCTCTTTCCCTCGCGGCTCCTTTCTGTAACGTCGTTTCTTCCCTCCGGCGTTACTCACGGAGTTTTTTTTTTTGTCTTTAACGATTTCCACTGCTCCGCTCCTCCCCGATTAGCAGACAGCCCACAGCATTCACCTCAGCACAGTGGCGCGGTGTATCACCCTGTCAGCACGAAGTAGCGGCGGGAAAAAAAAACGACAAAAAAACTCTCCTCCGTCGCGGACTGCAGCGTCGGTCCAGACGTCCTCGTCGCCACTTTTTGTTATATCTTTCACCCGTTACGTTACTCAATATAACAAATAATAACTCGGACCATCGACGTACCGTTAACGGTTTATTGGCGAGCAGCACTCATAGCACACAGCCAACGACAACACACTCTCAACATACACTACATTACCCATAATGCATTTCGCAAAGGCACTACGACGGGTGCCGTAGTAAACCAAAAGACATAACAAAAATCAAATCAACCTTTATTGTCATGTTGCTGTACCTACAACTGTAGTGCAGAGAAGATGAAATTACGTTTCTCTAGGCATCCATATAAGTAAAAAGAACATAATTTAAGACACACCCCTTCACCCCAACCCCAACACAGCCATTCACACATCCCTGAGACATACTTGAAACTAACTAGATCTATATACATAATGTCCATAAGGTGCAGTAGTATGCATGAAAGATTCCGGATCAACTGTTAAGCATCCTAACAGCTTGTGGAAGGAAGCTGTTAATCAGTCTGGTGGTTCTGCCTCTGATGCTCCGGAATCGTTTGCCAGATGGCAGCAGTTAAGTGGTTATGCAGAGAGTGAGAGTGATCCTTGACAATGTTCAGTGCCCTGCTCCTACAACGGCTCTGAAAAAGCTGTTGGACAGAGGGGAGGGAAACTCCAATTACCCTCTCAGCTCCCTTGACTATCCTCTGCAGGGCTTTTTTGTCTGACATACTGCAGCTGGAGTACCATGTTGCAATGCAGTACGTCAGAACACTCTCCACCACACCTCTGTAGAAGGTCCTGGGGATGCAGATGGGGAGAGATACCTGTTGAAGTTTCCTCAAGAAGTGCAGTCTCTGCTGGGCCCGCTTCCTGATCCCCAAGGAATTCTTGCTCCAGGTCAGGTCCTGTGAGAGCTGCACTCCGAGGAACTTGATGTTCTCCACTCTCTCCACCGAATGGCCGCTGATGCAGAGAGGGACGTGTTCAGGCCGTGACCGCCTGAAGTCGATAATCATCTCCTTCGTTTTGTCCACGTTGAGCACCAGATTGTTCTCCCTGCACCAGCCCTCCAGGTCTGTCACTTCTTCCCTGTACATTGATTCCTCATCCCTCTGAATAAGTCCCACCACCGTGGTGTCGTCCGCAAACTTAATAATCTGATTCTCCTCATGTCTGGATACACAGTCATGTGTTAGAAGTGTAAACAACAGTGGACTAAGTGCACAGCCTTGAGGGGATCCAGTGCTCAGCGTGATGGAGTTGGAGATGTTGTTTCCAACACGGACAGACTGAGGTCTCTCGGTCAGGAAGTCCAGGATCCAGAGACATGTGGCGGTGTTCAGACCGAGAAGGAGTAATTTCTCCATCAGTCTCTGGGGAATAATGGTGTTGAATGCTGAACTGAAATCAATGCACAGGAGTCTGGTGTAGGTGTCTTTCTGATTCAGGTGGGTGATGACAGACTGCAGGGTGGTGACTATAGCATCCTCTGTGGAGTGATTTGAATGATATACAAACTGGAGTGGGTCAGGTGATGCAGGGAGGCAGGCTGTGATGTGTGGTTTGACAAGCCGTTCATAACACTTCATCACAATTGGTGTCAGTGCGACAGGACAATAGTCATTCAGACAGGACAAAACTGGTTTCTTTGCCACCGGTACTATGGTAGAGGTCTTAAAGCATCTGGGAACGATGGCCTGACTCAGGGAGATGTTATAAATGTCAGTCAGGACATCCGCCAACTTGCTCGCGCAGGCTTGGAGCACACGTCCCGGGATGTTGTCCGGACCTGCAGCTTTACGTGGGTTGACCCTAATTAGGGTCCTCCATGTGTCCACTGCATTGATGATGATAGCTGGCCCAACAGATGGTGGAGATGGGCCAGCCCGTTCAGGTTACTTTGTTTGTACCCGTAGGTAGATTTGTTTTGCAGTCAGGTGACATCCATATTTACAAACCACAATTACATTAAACGTACACACAAATGCAGGCACACATGAAGCTGACTATAAACATGATAAAAATACTCAAGGCTCCATCAATCAGGACACAAGACAAAGAGATGAGAGAAAAAACGGAGAGAAGAAAGAAGGGTCATATTAAAAAGTTAAAGACTAGTCAAAGAGGTTAAAAACTCAAAAGTCTAAAACCCAAGAAAAGATTTAGAACCCAAATAAAGAACCTACAAAAATAAGTAAATATAAATTGGAGTTAATAAATAGGTAACTATGTGCAATATATTGTTACATCTTGTTCAACTCTTTGACAGCAGCAGGAACAAAGCTGTTTTTGTAGCGCTGGGTTTTACTTTTTGGGACAGCAAACCTCCGTCTGGAGGGAAGAAGCTGAAAGTGGCAGTGCAAAGGGTGGGAGTCATCATTTAAAATGGAGGTAGCAATCCTCTGTACCTGTCTGGTGTACAGGGATGTCAGGCTCAGCTGTGACTCACCAAGCAAATGACTGGACCATCTAATTACCTGATCCAAGGATTTCCTCTGTTTCAGTTTTATCTGACCAAACCATGACACTAAAGAAAAGGATAAAACGGATTCAGTAAAAGCCCGATAAAACATTATCATTATGGTTCGGTCAGTTTGGAAGCGTGCAAGTTTCCTTAAACAATGCAAATGTTGCTGACCCTTTTTGCACACCCTTTCACAGTTCTCTTCAAAGTTTAAATTACTATCAATAATCGTCCCAAGATATTTGTAGGATTGTACACATTCAGTGGTCTGGCCTTTTAGTACAGTGACTTTGTGCCTGGGAGTTTTCCTCCTAAAGTCAATCATATCTTTAGTTTTTGTCGTATTCAGCTGCAGGTAGGAATCCTCACACCAGTGAACAAAATCATCAACTACTGGGCCGTGACCACTCTCACCATCCTGGGGGAGACTGAATCATCAGCATACTTTATAATGTGTCCATTGTCATGTCTGCTCCGACACATGTTGGTGTACAGGATGAAGTGTAGTGGTGACAACACACACCCCTGCAGAGAGCCATTAGAAGAGCACTTTTGGTCAGTCAATGTACCATTGACCCTTATTCTGTGTCCTGTTGGTTAAAAAATTCAGAATCCAACCCACCAGATTATTGCTCAAATCAAATTGTTGCTGGAGCCTTTCAACTAAAATATGAGGTTGGATTGTATTAAAGGCGGAAGAAAAGTCCACAAATAAAAGCCTGGTGTGTGTCCCATTAAAATCCAGATGTTTAAAGAGCATGTTAAACACAGTGACAGTGGCATCCTCCACTCCTCTGTGAGGCCTATAGGCAAACTGCAGAGGATCCAATGCGTGCTCAGTCTGCTTTAGGACCTCAAATCTGACCAGTTTTTCAAAAATTTTCATTAAAATTGAAGTCAAAGCAACTGGTCTAAAGTCGTTTACCGTTTTAGGACAGCTGGATTTTGGAACGGGGACAACCACGGCATCTTTCCAGATCTTAGGCACATGTTATGTCTGTAAGGACTGATTGAAAATGTAGTGAAATACAGGTTTGATGCTTCAAAACGTGCAAAGTTTCTGACCTAAACCCCATAGATTCTCTATGGGGTTTAGGTCAGGTGAGTTTGCTGGTCAGTCAAGCAGAATGATAGTGTTTTCTCTGGCTTAAAGACTTCGGCGTGGTGTTAACATTTTTTTTTTTTTTTTTTTTTTTTTTGGGGGGGGGGTGTATGTGACACATACGTAAAAATGAAAACACATGACACACAAAGGGGAAAAAAAAATCATAATCCACTAATTTACTCGCGCATACTTAAATTGTATATATCAGAGGTGGGTATTAGTTGCCAGAAATTGCACTCATGTAAAAACAATGTTGTCTTACGAAATTAATAAAAGGACATCCAAAAAAATTACCAGTTGAGTAAGGGTACAAAAGCACCCACTTTAAAAAGTACTTAGCAATGACTTGTCTTGAAGGTTTGAGTTTTTTCTCCTAAATGTATAATCATTTTCTTGTAGTTTTCTACTTTTTTCTCTGTATTTTACCTAAATTTCCAACTGACGATTTAGGCAGTATTTTCCAAACGTATAAAAATTGGTCTAAAATGTTGTCATATGGTGAAATTTTCACTTTTGGCCATATGCATTGCATATCCATAACGAATTTGATGTATACATAACATATTAGTAACTTGCATAGAATGTTTTGATAACATAAAACAATGAAGGCATAGCATGTTGCCGGCGTTCACAACTTATGCCCAGCCATAGTCTAACTTATGCATACACACGTGGACAAAATTGTTGGTACCCTTCTGTTAATGAAAGAAAAACCCACAATGGTCACAGAAAAACTTGAATCTGACAAAAGTGGTAATAAATAAAAATTCTATGAAAATTAACCAATGAAAATCAGACGGTGCTTTTGAATTGGGGTTCAACAGAATTATTTTAAAAAAAACAAACTCATGAAACAGGCCTGGACAAAAAAATGATGGTACTCCTAGAAAAGATTGAAAATAATGTGACCATAGGGACATGTTCAACCAAGATGTGTCCTCTAATTAACATCATTTTAAAAAAATGTTTTTTTTGTTAACATTGGACCTAAACTGGCCCGAGAAATACCCACTACGGTGCCAACAGGTGATTCAATATGCAATAACACTGCTGTAAAAGACACCATCTTCATAAAGAACACAGACGAAAGAGAGGTCATTGAAATTGTTAAATCGTTCAAAAGTAAAACATCTACTGACTGCGATGGTATTGATATGCTACTAGTCAAAACTGTTATCGAATGCATAGTGAAACCACTGACGTATATCTGTAACCTGTCTCTCCAATCAGGTATATTTCTCAATGCAATGAAAATAGCTAAAGTAATTCCGATTTACAAGACAGGCGACAGAGGGGAACTCTCCAACTACAGACCAATTTCACTATTACCGCAATTTTCCAAGATACTTGAAAAAATATTCTATGAGAGAATTGACAACTTCATACTGAAGAATGATTTATTGTGTGAGCAGCAATATGGGTTCAGACACAAAAGGACAACAGCATATGCCTTAATGGAATTTACAGAAAAAATATCAACAGCCATTGAAAATAAAGAGTATTCAGTTGGAGTATTCCTGGATCTTAAAAAAGCATTTGATACAGTAGATCACAATCTATTATTAAAGAAACTACAAAATTGTGGTATCAGAGGGGTAGCACTGTCCTGGTTAAGAAGTTACTTAAAGAATAGATATCAGTTTGTATGTGTTAACAACAAAAACTCAGAGCTACTGAAGGTCACCTGTGGAGTCCCACAGGGTTCAGTTTTGGGACCATTATTATTCAATATGTATATAAATGATATATGTAAAGTTTCAGAAAAAATGGACTTAATATTGTTTGCTGATGACACTAACCTGCTATGCAGTGGAAACAACTTGGAACAACTTCTGGATACACTCGGAAAGGAATTAGGAAAGCTGAAACTGTGGTTTGATTCAAACAAATTAACGCTCAATTTAAGCAAGACAAAATTTATAGTCTTTAACAACCATCACAACTACCCAGTACCCAAACTCAGTGTAAATGGTGTAGAGATTGAAAGGGTATCCGAAACTAAATTCCTTGGAGTAATAATTGATAACAAACTGTGTTGGAAGCCACATATTAATTATATAAAAGGTAAAGTATCCAAATCAATTGCAATATTACACAGAGTGAAAAATTTGCTGAATCAACCCACACTATACACCTTGTATCATTCATTAATACTCCCATACATGACATATTGTAATGAAGTATGGGGAAATACATATAAAACAAACATATATCCACTCTTTATGCTTCAGAAGAGAGCTATTAGAATAATCAACAAAGCAGCTTACAGGGAACCAACAAACCCACTTTTTCTTAAACAAAAAACTCTCAAGTTGAAAGATCTGATCGACTTTAAAACCGCAATAATAATGTTCAAAGTGAAGAATCTATCACTGCCCGCAAATATCCAAAAGTTGTTCCAAACAAGGGAGAAACGATATCACTTCAGAGGAACATGTATATTTCAAAAGCCTACAGTGAGAACAACTACCAAGCAACACTGTATTTCAGTGCAAGGTGTCAGATTATGGAACGATTTTGGACCTGAATTAAAATCATGTACAAAGCTTGGACAATTTAAACAAAAACTAAAGGAAGAAATACTCCAAACATATTTACAAGACGACATGTAAACTCACATAAGGATTGACACTTTCAGCCTGTGTTGTGTTATAGCTTAGTTTTTCTTTTTTCTCTGTGACACTATGTCTTAGATTTGTTTTTGAATAGTAACTGCTTAACTTAGACTAGCTCAGTTTTCTTTTTCTCTCAGTCATATTTTGTCTTAGCCTTGTTTTAAATTGTAATCGCTCTTGTCTTGTTTTCTCTTTTTTCTCCTTTGAATTCTTGGATGGAATATGGGTGGGCAATATAAGCTGCGGCTTCAGCCATCACCCATTTCGGATAACTCACGTGGAATTGTATAGTAGAAGGAGTCTTTGTCTAATTTGACCTTGTTGTTATATTATACAGTTTCTTTTAACCTGTAATGTACTATCCGAAATAAATAAATTCATTCATTCATTCATTCATTCATTCATTCATAGGTGTCTACAAACTTGTAATCAGTCAGTCGGCCTATTTAAAGGGTGACAAATAGTCACTGTGCTGTTTGGTGACATGGTGTGTACTACACTAAACATGGACCAGAGGAAGCAAAGGAGAGAGTTGTCTCAGGAGATTAGAAAGAAAATTATAGACAAGCATTTTAAAGGTAAAGGCTATAAGACCATCTCCAAGCAGCTTGATGTTCCTGTGACTACAGTTGCACATATTATTCAGAAATTTAAGATCCACGGGACTGTAGCCAACCTCCCTGGACGTGGCCGCAGGAGGAAACTTGATGAAGAATGGTAACAAAAGAGCCCAGAACAACCTCTAAACACATTCACGGTGAACTCCCAAGGTCAAGGTACATCAGTGTCAGATCGCACCATCCGTCGTCGTTTGATCCAAAGTGGACTTCATGGGAGATGACCAGGGAGGACACCACTGTTGAAAACAAATCATAAAAAAGCCAGACTGGAATTTGCCAAACTACATTTTGACAAGCTACAAGCTTCTGGGAGAAAGTCCTATGGACAGACGAGACAAAATTGGAACTTTTTGGCAAGGCTTATCAGGTCTATGTTCAGACGCAAAAATGAAGCATACCAAGAAAAGAACACTGTCCCTACTGTGAAACATGGAGGAGGTTCTGTTATGTTCTGGGGCTGCTTTGCTGCATCTGGCACAGGGTATCTTGAATCTGTGCAGGGTACAATGAAATCTCAAAACTATCAAGGTATTCTAGAGAGAAATGTGCTGGCCAGTGTCAGACAGCTTGGTCTCAGTCGCAGGTCATGGGTCTTGCAACAGGATAAGGACCCAAAACACACAGCTAAAAACACCCAAGAATGGCTAAGAGTGAAACATTGGACTATTCTAAAGTGGCCTTCTATGAGCCCTGATCTAAATCCTATTGAAGATCTGTGGAAGGAGCTGAAACATGCCATCTGGAGAAGGTACCCTTCAAACCTGAGACAACTGGAGGAGTTTGCTCATGAGGAGTGGGGCAAAATACCTGCTGAGAGGTGCAGAAGTCTCATTGACAGTTACAGAAATTGTTTGATTGCAGTGATTGCCTCAAAATGTTGTGCAACAAAATATTAAGGGTCCCATCCTTTTTGTCCAGGCCTGTTTCATGAGTTTGTTTTTTTTTTAAATAATTCCGTTGAACCACAATTCAAAAGCATTGTCTGATTTTCATTGGTTAATTTTCATAGACTTTTTATTTATTACCACTTTTGTCAGATTCAAGTTATTTCTGTGACCACTGTGGGTTTTTCTTTCATTAACAGAGGGGTACCAACAATTTTGTCCACGGCTGTAGCTTTTCCTAACTTCTGCATAGCACTGTCATGCCAAACTGCCGTTGTCTCCCGATCCATGTATTCTAGGTATGAGAGATCATCTCTGTTGAACAGAGATGATTCTCCTTTCCAAAGACCATCGCAGAGCTGTCAAATCTGTCAGGTTGGTCACGTCTAAAATGGTTGTGACACGTCACGAACGTCAGATGACAGTTGTCGCAATCTGGCTCAAAGGCACGCAAACTGATGGTGGTAAGTTTATTTTCAATAAAGTGTGTGGGGGGAACTAGATAATGCATAGGACTTTTGCCGGTGTGAACCCAAAAACAGAGCAGCAGCCAAGGGACAGTGAAGTGTGATTTATCATGGAAAATAGCTGAGCTCTGTGCTTCAGGCGTCAGCTCGTAATTAGTAAAGGTGTCACCTAGTCCACACAGATACAGTCACAGTTGAAACATGTCAAGGTAGGAAACATCTCTTTACTTTGTCTGAATAGAAGAACAAGACCAGTTTATCGACCACCATAAGAAAGAGACTGGGCAAAAATGGCCTGCATGGCACAATTCCAAAAAGAACAAAGGCTCATCTCAGTTTTGCCAGACAACATCTTGATGATCCCCAAGACTTTTGGGAAAATACTCTGTGGACTGACGAGACAAAAGTTGAACTTTTTGGAAGATGTGTGTCCCATTACATCTGGCGTAAAAAGTAACATTTCAGAAAAGGAACATCATACCAACAGTAAAATATGGTGGTGGTAGTGTGATGGTCAGGGGCTATTTTGTTTCTTCAGGACCTGGAAGACTTGCTGTAGTAAATGGAACCATGAATTCTGCTGTCTACCAAACAATCCTGAAGGAGAATGTCTGGCCATCTGTTCGTGACCTCAAGCTGAAGCGCACTTGGGTTCTGTAGCAGGACAGTGATCCAAAATACACCACCAAGTCCACCTCTGAATGGCTTAAGAAAAACAAAATAAGACTTTGGAGTGGCCTAGTCAAAGTCCTGACCTGAATCCAATTGAGATGCTGTGGCATGACCTTAAAAAGCTGGTTCATGCTCAAACCCTTCAGTGTGGTTAAAATTACAACAATTTTGCAAAGATGAGTGGGCCAAAATTCCGCCACAGCACTCTAAACGTGTCATTGCCAGTTATCGCAAATACTTGATTGCAGTTGTTGCTGCTAAGGGTGGCCCAACCAGTTATTAGGTTTGGGGGCAATCACTTTTTCACACAGGGCGATGTAGGTTTGGATCTTTTTTTTTTTTTTTACCTTAATAATAAACACCTTCATTTAAAAACTGCATTTTGGTGTTCACTTGTTATCTTTGTCTAACATAAATTTGTTTGACGATCTGAAACATTTAAGTGTGACAGTATACAAAAAAATTAGAAATCAGGAAGGGGGCAAACACTTTTTCACAGCACTGTATATCAACTACAAAGAAAGCTAGGGTCACTAAACTTTGTACACAGGTTCACTTTGGGATCCCGACCCACAATTGAGATTGGCTCAAATGGTCAAAGGTCATGATCAAAATGCCATATAAACTCTTAATCAACAACAAAGAAACCTAGGGTCACCCAAGTTTGTACACATGTTCACTCTGACCGCTGACTATGGTTTTGGGGTCAAAAGATCAAAGGTCACAGTTAGTTTTCCCCTATGGCCTATTGCTGTAGAAGGAGTAAAGCTAGGGTCACCAAAGTTTGTACACAGGTTCACCCTAACCTTTACATACGGTTTTGGGATTGCAAGGTAAAAGGTCAACATCACAATGCTGCATAAACTACACCTCGACAACAAACGGGCTGAGGGGTACCACTGGCAGCCGCCAGTATTTTGTAAGAGTGGAATCGAAGGTTTTTGAAACATGCTTGTATGTTATTTAAATTTGGAAGTAATATTTCACTTTCTTGAATACATTGTAGTAAATTTGAATGCTGTAAAGAACATTTTTTTTCCTCATTTGCACCTGTTCAGACATCTGTCTTTTGACATTTTTTTCCACCAGGGGTGCAGCCTGTTGAGAAGAACTGGTCAGAGGACTGCCTCTTTGTGCTACAGCAAAGGGTATCAAACAGAATACTATGCATTGAGATCCACGGAGCAGACAATGGCAAGGCTTTGGTGACCATGATTGATGAGGCCAGTGATCCTCAGGCCAATATAGCAGAGCTGCTGATCTCCGCTGGTTATGCTGCACCTGCTCCTGTTATCAGTAGTGTCCAGCAGGCTTCAGAGACGACCATTGCTGCAGAGTCGCATGGTAGGGAAGTGTTTGAAATTAATTTTACCAAGTTGAACAATCTGACTCCTATTCTGATTGTACTCAAACACACAATATATTCTTAATATATACTGTAATCATCGTGTTTCTATTTTAGACAACAACAATGGCATTAACTTTTAGTTGGTGGGGTTTTATTGAACTCATGGTTGTTTCCCAATGTATTCATTAGTCTTATTCTTCCTCACATTTAATCATTGCTTGAAACTAAGAATGAATTGTGTGCTACTGTTTCTCTCAGCTTGTGAGCCCCTGGTTTGGTCCACTACTGAACTTCCCTGTGACAGCCAGACAGTGGTGCTACTAGCCAGTCATGTTGAGAATCCTGGAGCCTTTTACTGTCGCATTGACAATCCTACAGGTATTATTTTGTCAACCTAGAGGGCCAACCTCTGTGGTCTTTAAGCAGATATTATCCTTAATATTTGTGTGCTAGTTGGAGTACTTGTTAAATTAAATGTTACACCTGTTTACCATTAGGTTTGATGCCTCATGTTTGCTGAAATTACAAAATGAAATGCACAATATACATGTTTTTCCAAAGTAAAATGGTATTAGAATCACAAATGTATGGGATAGACTGTTGCAAAATATTTTTCCCATTTGTTTTTCTGGTGTAGTGAATTGATTGCTAACAATTGCAGACAAATTTTTTTTTTTTTTTTTTTAAGTTTGTGTGTTTTAACTGGTTTATCCTTGTTTTGTGTTAGACAACCAGCATCTGATGGAGCTACAGGCTCAGTTAAAGCAGCATTGTGAGATTGATTTTTCACCTTTTGAGCCCAAAGTGGGAGAGCCCTGTTGTGCTCTATTTCCTGGTGAGAATATCTGTTGTTCTACTGTATATGTTGTCAGTTGTGAAAACTGTTTAAAAGTTTAAACATTATAGTTTTGCATATGTTTTAGTACTCAAGTCATGACGATGTCATCTAATAAGGGTGGGAATCGCGAGTGACCTTTCGATTCGGATTGCGATACTTTGGTCACGATATGATCCTATCACAATTCAACGATATTGTGATCTCGAGTATCTCGATTACCATAGCTTTCAATTTTTTTTTTCAACATTATTCAACTTCAGATCATTTCCCAAAGTGAAACTGTTGGCATCTCTTTCATATAGAGTATTCTCTGGGCTTCATTTTCTATGGTGACAAGTTTCTGCATACACAGAGGATGGTGGAGAGTGCTGTTTGGAAGATTCCCACTCCAGCTACACTTATCTGACTAGTTCAGAATGCTGCAGCCTCCTGCAGTCCTCACTAAGACCAAGAAAGTAGATCATATAACTCCAGTCCTCAGATCTTCACACTGGCTTCCTGTCTGTCAAAGAAATCAAATTCAATTCAAAATACTCCTGTTGTTATATAAAGTTCTGACTGGTTTGGGGCCAAAATACATTTCAGATCTGCTGGTCCATTATGAACCACCCAGAGCCCTCGGGTCATCAGGGTCAGGCCTACTATCTGTGCCCAGAGTTAGAACTAGGCTGTCATGGGGGAGGAATTTCCCCTGTGATGATGATGGATAGCTCAACACCGCGATATGCGGTGTTATTGCAAATGTTTTTAGGACCCTGTGGTCTCGTAATTTAAACAGGGTTCATAACTTATGTGGCAAACGACGGAAGCTGTGAGAAACTCGCTGTAGCTCTGCTTTCAACTTGTGCGTGTGTGACAATTGTGTGGCGCTCCCGTCTTCCTACAGGCATGAACTGCTGATTCTGTTTTAAAAAAAAAAAAAAAGACCAACTCAGGGACATCTGGTCTGGATGCCATGGCGGTAACCGCTTAACGCTGAAGCGCCCAGATCTCATCCGTGAAAATGGCTTCAAATTTAGATTTAACAGACTCTTGGAAGTGTGAAAATCAAGAGACAGAGTTATTATGCCTAAAGGAAAACAGAAGAGATCGACATATACCACAGCAAGGCACGCATCAGCCAGAGAATCCGACCTCGAAGACAATAGCCCAGGGGTGTCCAACCATGTGCCATGGAGAGCCAAGACCCTGCAGGTTTTCTCTTCTACCCAGTCTCTTCAGCAGGTGTTTTCACTTATCAGCAATCAGTGGGAAGAAGTTCACAGAAATCTGCTGTTGAAGACACTGGTTGGAGGTAAAACCTGCAGGGTCTTGGCTCTCCATGGCACATGGTTGGACACCCCTGCAATAGCCACTTGGAAGTGGAGGAGCATCGTGAGGCTAGCAACACGGTTGGCTTACAAATGATACTCGAGTTAACTTTTGCCGAGAAAGTGGGGCCAAACCTTGTGAAATTAAAGATGAAATGAAAAAGACAAATAACAGAGTGGACCAGGTTGAGGACTGAATCTCGGAAGCGGAGGAAAGATTAAAAGGGCTGGAAGAAACTAAGCTGGAGTTACTTAAACTACAGACAAGACTGGAGGCTAAGTTAACTGATCAGGAAGGAAGACTAAGAAGGGACAACTTAAGAATTCATGGTCTAAAAGAGGGAGTCGAAGACAATTTCCCCACAATGGATGTATGCTTAGAAACTATATTGAGGGAAAAGTTGGAAATTTCCCAAACCATCAACTTAAAAATAGAAAGGGTGCACCGTTCATTAGCCCCAAGGCCGTCAGCCGAAGGCCCCACTCCCCGCGCGATCGATGGTGAAGTTTTCCAGCTTCAGAACTAAAGAAGAGGTCTTGAGGCTGGCCTGACAGAAAAAAGGGTTTATGCGCCAGGAAAGGTTTTTGTGGCGCATGACTATGCCCCGGAGGTCCTTACAAAATGTCAAGAATACAATGAAGCTAAAAAGGTATTAAGAGAGAAGAAACTGCGCTTTCAAACCCCATTCCTGGTGAAGCTGAGGGTTTTCTATGAGGGAGAGACATGTCTCTACATCTCAGTGGAGGAGGCAATCAGGGACATGTTGAGAAGAGAGCTCCCAGTGCCGGTGTACAAACCCGCAGCAGACCTGATCGAGAGAATCCAGGCTCAAATGTGGCACACACGGAGAGCTTCAAAATTCATGGGTCAACAGGTGGAAACCCAGCGCCAGGGCTACAAGGAAAACTGGACGCTTTCAGGAGGGAGTGACGATACTTTTAGTTAATATGCACATCCAACCTTCCTCCTACAAAGTAACAAACATTAAAAGATATGCAGAATCCGCAAATAGGAGGTAAAACAATTTATGGGACAGTCACAATATTGAAAACAAATGTCAAAAAACTTGCTAAAATAGAAATCTGACAATGATCCTTGTGACTTCACCACACTAACAAATATTGTATTATTGTGATTGGTGGTGTGATGGCGGTGGGTGGGAGCACACAATTTTATAGGGTATAGGCATAAAAAAATATTCTTTTCATGTTTGGATTGGGATCTGAAAGTCATGTTAAAACCATGGGACAACTTACAGGGGTAAGGGAGGGCCCTCAACATGTAACAGAGTTTGAGGAATTTCCCTTGGAGCCAACACACCATCATTGCTCGTAAGGTCACTAAAGAGACCTCAGTTCAAGATCCTTGGACAGTTTTATGTTCAAAAGTTCTTTATACTATGTTCTTGATGTTCTTTCAGCATTTGAGTAGTATAAGAGAGGGACACTATACTATCATCCTAATTAAGACAATAATGGAGAAACAGAGTTCAACCAAACTAATCTATAATGTAAAAGGTATTCTTAACCCAGTAAAAAGATCCAAGATTCTAGGTAAAATGATAAGACTAAGCGGGAATAATATTTTTACAAGAGACTCGTATAACAGACTTGGAACACACTAAACTTAATAGGCAAGAGTTTAAACTGATTTCCTCATAAGTCAGGAAGGAGGAGGGGGTAACAACTTTGATCTCAACCAAAATTTGAAGAAAACTTGGAATATAAAGATAAGGAAGGGAGATTTAGCATGGTACTTGGTCGAATAGAGGGAGAAGATCACCCTGCTTGAATGTATATGCACCTCCAAGAGCCATCTGGAAATTTTATAAAAACATATTTGACCTAATGATAACCAAAGCCCAATGTTAAGTGATATGTGGTGGAGACTTCAATTTAAGACTGAATCCATACTAGGCTGTATCGGGTAATTCTCCACATCAAAATAACACTCAATGTAAAAAAAAAATAAAAAATTAGGATGTTACTAAATGAGATGGGGAATCTGCGATGTGTGGAGGGAATTCAACCCCAGTGTAAAAGATTTGACATTTTACTCTAACACCCCACTCATCATATTTTAGGATTTGCTGTTTTATGTTTAATAGAGACATCGGGAGAGGAATGTGTAAAATAGGGCTGATGGATCTCTCTGACCACAGTCCAGTCTGTATGGACTTAAATATTCAAAAGAATACAAATAACACATTTTCATGGAGGTTAAATTCAAATGTATTGAAAGGACCACTAAAAATGAATTGGATTTGGATATTTGGAAGAAAATAACGGGGAAGTGTCCCCTTTAATACTGTGGGACGCATACAAAGCTGTAATAAGGAGAAAGATTATTGCAAAAATGGCACTTCAAAAAAAATTGAGACAAGAAAAATTAAACACACTAGAACCAGAACTAAAGAAACTGGAAAGAGAGCATAAAGACAACACTACTAGCCTATAAATTGAAGAAACAGCAAATGGAGAGAATAATTTACAAAATTAGAGACCCAATATTAAAGGAAATAAAAATTAGAATTCAGGAAATTCATAAAGGCTTTGAGAATTACTACAAGAACTTGTACTGCCAAAAAAATACAAGAGACACATCTGATGCTTTCCTAGGTACATTAAATCTTCCCCAACTTTCTGAATTAGAAAATTAAAAAAAACTACTGGCAGAAATACGACTTAAAAAATTAGAAAAAGTAATTATGAAACAAAGCTAACAAACCTCCAGGAGCAGATGGGCTATACAGCAGAGTGGTACAATACTCCTCAACAAATATCTCATCTCCTCCTGAAAACATTTAATCAGTCCCTCCAGGCTATGTAAGTTCATTTTAAAACATTCAGGTGTCATAAACTTTCAAAAGAAATTTTTTATTAAAAACACTGGACTAAGAACTAATTAAAATACAAGACATTTCAGTGTTCATCCAAACACCACCATCAGTACTGTAGCAGGAAGTGTCTCTGGCCAATAAATAACCTGCAAGGAGGTCACATGACTTGTGAGAAATGTAGTAAATAAATGAATGTAGCCCATGGTATGTGACCAAGGAGGAGAGAGGGGGAAAAAAAAAAAAAAAACCTAGTGCACCTCCTTTAAACCTGAGACTCGAAGCAAGTTCATTTGTCCATAAACCATGGGGCAAAATCATTTTAGCTCCTCTAGTTGGCAACACTGAACATCATATAGTGAATTCCAAGGATTTTATCCACAAGATTCAACGACACTCTCTGGAGACAGATGAGACCATTGTCATATGTCACATCCTTGTTTGAAGTGGTGAGAAGACGACTGTCCCAGGATCAGACTTTAGGTGACAGAACAAAATTAAATCCAGATCAGGTGTGCTCTCTGGAGTTGTCTGAATGCCACCTATTTTAAATACCAGGATGTGATTTACTGGCAGAAACATGGGCTCTCCAGTTTCCCCCATTGTTGCTAATCTCTACATGGAAGAGGTGGAAAGAAGGGCGCTGGATACCTATAAGGGAGTTCCCCCTACTCACTGGTTTAGATATGTCAATGACACCTGGGTGAAAATGAAGACCCAGGAAATCAACCCCTTCACAGAGCACATTAATTCAGTGGACAATCACATCAAGTTCACCCGGGAAGATATGAAGGACAACAAACTCCCATTTCTGGATTGTGGGATAAAGGTTGGTGAACGCGGTGAACTTCTTGTTAAGGTGTACCGAAAACCTACCAAAACCAATCAGTATCTCGCATTTGATTCACACCACCCACTTGAGCACAAACTTGGAGTGATTAGTACATTGCAACATCATGCAGAAACTATACCTACATACAGATTCAGAAGCTAAGGAAAATGAACATGTCCATATAAAACAAGCTTTAAAACAGTGTGGTTATCCAGATTGGACTTTCATTAAAACTTTCAGGAAACGTAAAAAGAATTCTAGGCCTCTAGGAGAAATGGAGTGTAAAATCAGGAGAAAACATATAGTCACTCAATATGTGGCTGGGCTGTATGAAAAGTTTTGCAGGATTTTCTCCAAATACAGCATACCTGTGTATTTTAAACCCAGGAACACTCTGTGACATTGTTTTGTTCATCCCAAAGGCCAGATACTATAACATCAAAATCAAAAACCTGGTATATGCTGTCAAATGTAGTGAGGAGTGTGACGATCTTTATATCAGGGAAACAAAAAGCAGCTCTGCAAACGTATGTCGCAACATAGGAGAGAAAATTTGTCGGGACAAAATTCATCCATCTATACTGACTTGCAACAAAAACAACACCTTTCGAGACCAAGATGTGCACATTTTGGACAGAAGAGGGGTGGTTTGAAAGAGGTGTTAAGGAAGCCATCTGTTAAATTGGAATGGCCCTCCCTAAGACATCTGTCCTCCGCTTACAATGGTGTGTTAAAAACCATTCCTCGACACTTTATGGACAAATGAACTTGCTCCGGCTCTCGGGTTTAAAGAAGGAGCACTAGGTTTTTTTTTGTTTTGTTTTTTCCTTTTCTCCTCATTGGTCACATTCCATGGACTACATTGATTTTTTTTTTTTTTTTTTTTTTTTTTTTAAACCACGTTTCTCTCACAAGTCATGTGACTTCCTTGCAGGTTATTTGTTGGCCAGAGGCACTTCCTGCTGAGAAAGGCAGGTTATTTATTGGCCAGAGACACTTCCTGCTACAGTCTGACAACTGATGATGGTGTTCAGATGAACACTGAAAGGTTTTTTTTTTTTTTTTTTTTTTTGTTACTTATTTGTACCCGTAGGTAGATTCGGTTTGCAGTCTGGTGACAAGCCACCGGCTGCCGGTCGCTGCGAGCGCGAGCGCCCTAAACCTACATGTTTTTGGTATGCGGGAGGAAACCGGAGAAATCCCGGAGTAAACCCACGCAACACGGGGAGAACATGCAAACTCCACACAGCTCACTGTTGGTCGGGGGCTGGGATCGAACCCACGATCTCATGATCCCCGCGGTCCCCCGGCCGAGGGTAAAACTGTGCTGCCACAGTGCTAAACCACTGCGCCACCGTGCAGCCTAAAAAAACCAACCTTTTTGGTTGTCTACTTTTAATTAATTTCAAAGCACTGCTTTTACATGAGTAGAATTTCTGGCTACTGTACCCACCGTGTGCAAGTGAATCACGCGCTATAGCGCATGCCTGATAAAGCTGACATATATATTAATCACGCTGTGATAAAGCATGATATCGCTCAGAGCGTGCGTACGCTTTGCGCACGCTCAAGCGAATCACGGTTCGAATTTTGTCACGGCATACCTGTCAAGTGATACGGTTTCGCCGTATTTTAATACGGGGAAAATGCAATTTTAGCAAATACGGCCGTATTGCCATTTCTGTACGCCAAAAAGAAAAATATACGGGGAAAAAAAATTGAGTGTGGGGAGGAACACCTCGTGTGTGACCCCCACAGCGTACGGGGCTGGCAGAGCGCTCAGCGTGAGAGGTATGGACTGATCACTATGCAGATGCGCCTCGCATCCTCTTCTGTCCTGCACCTCAGGAACAGAGAGGAATCCCGGTGTCACACGCTGGAGCGATATCGTGCTTTATCACAGCGTGATTAATATATATGTCAGCTTTATCAGGCGTGCGCTAGAGCGCGTGATCACAGACATGTCTCATGCACGCACTTTGAGCGATATCGTGCTTTATCACAGCGTGATTAATATATATGTCAGCTTTATCAAGCGTGCGCTGTAGTACGTGATCAGACACTCAGAGTGACGGAAATGTGGCTGCCAATCGGCGCCAACAGCCTCTCCGGCCTCCACCGAACATTTAAACATTTTTACACATTCATACCCAGTGTTATGGGCACTGGAGGCAATGCGAGTGAAGTGTCTTGCCCAGGGACACAACGGCAGGATATCTGGGGAGAGCGTGATGCGAACCACCAACCATCGGGTTATTAGACGACCTGCTCTACCTCCTGAGCCGCTGCCGCCCCACTTTTTCCTCCACTTTCCCTCTTTAGGAAAGCTATGGAGGCTTACCCCGCTCTCTTTATTTCCCTTTGATTGGAAATTACATCCAAAAGCCGCACAATGTAGCATTTTCACTGACAAATGGCAGTAGTTAGTAGCTTCGCTTCTTGGCTTGTATAAGACAAAAAAAACGGCTGCAACCATTCTACGTCACTACCCAGAATGCATTCCGACGTAAACAAAAATCGTAATAGTTTTTTAAAAATATATAAAACTGGGAATTATTTTCAACAAAAATTATATTATAGTTATGTTACTAACATAAAAATAAAGCATATAGAGCTAACATGCAAATATAATCGGAGTTCCTTTTAAGAGCCCAGTCAGGTGTTTTGAAGGTCTTTAATGGCATCTAAAGCAACCACAGGGGTCAAATACATTTCTAAAATATACCATGGTCATCAAAAATTAAAAGAAGACAACACCTTTATAAAAGAGAAATGGGGGAAAAAGAGAGTTTCACTTTACAGTTGGAAATATGGGAAAAACAACACTGGAAAAGTACTTCATCTCTGTTGTGGAGAGAATTTGGATGGAGGAACCTGGTAAGATTTTTCAGAACACCTGTACAAAACAAATTTACTCAAAGGGTTTAATTGTTAGCGCTCTTGTGGTGAGAACACTGCAAATTATTTTCATGTGTTTTGGTCACGCCCGGTAATTCAGTAATACCGGACTAATGTACAGACAATGGGGAAAATATTCAAAGTAAGAATCCCCGTTTACTTTGAAACTTTGTATTTGGGTTTGAAACCGGAATCATTGGAAGGAACAGGAGATAAATACTTATTCAGTGTTTTATTGTTGGCAAGTAAGAAAGCACTGATAAAAAAATGGTTGACGACGGACTCCCTTTCACCTGAAGAATGGACCAACGTGATTTATGACGTGATGGAAAAGTTGACATTTACATTGAGGTAGGACATGGACAAGTTCTTAAACTTTTGGCAACCCTGGAACACAAATGTATCCTCTACCAGATATGATCTGACAGGCACCACTTCAATAACTACCTCTCCTTGTTCCAAAGCTACTCAGTCGCCTTTTTTTTTTTTTTTTAATTTTCTTTCTCTTTTAAAAAAAATGGTGATTCAATAACAAATGTTTCTTTTTAAAAAATTCAATTGTCTTGTATACAAAAAAGGAGTATGGGATGTAAATGTATTTTATACAATGCTGTATTGAGTAGACTCTAAATAAAAATTTAAATAACAAAAGCATCAATAATTTTCATATAGCAGTGGCGGTAACCCCAGTGTTTCAACTACTGGGTGTGTGGATTGGTTTAAGACTGAGACATTCGGCTTATTTAAACAGGACAGCCTCCGTACAGGACCCTGCAAGGATCGTGTCTCAGATTTTTGCTGCTGTCTGAAAAATCACATTCAAAGAAGCAATGCACTATGCAGTAGTTGTTTTGCTCTCAGAGCTCAGTTGTCAGGATCATAAACACTCCGCTCAGAAGGAAATAACACGCTTTGTGCCCTTTCAGTGCTCACTGTCATGGCTGTATTTAGCAAGGAGTCCATCTAGAGAGTCCCCCACACGGTGCTGTGGAAGCTTCCACAGTACCGGGTGCAGACATGCTGTTGGCAGTAAAAATACACTTAACATTTAACAGTTTATTTGATAATAGGTGCACTTAAGTGAACAAAATTTAGTCACACACACAAAAGTGAACATTGCGTGTGCAGATCCCCCTAATATTTTATGGCAATGGTCTTGACTGCTGGTGAAGTTTAGTTTTTTCTTATTTTAGCACAGTACACATTAAGTAAAACACAAACTACGACCACCGTAAGAGTTTGTGCCTCACTACGGGTCCATAAACCAATTAACGTTGGCGTTCGTAGCTTGACTGTCTCTGCTAAGCGCTGTAGCCTTACTGACAATTCCACAGGTAGGCACAGGAAGTGAAAACAAAACTGTTATCAAAATAAAAGCCTGCTTTTTTACTTTAGTGCGTAAAATAATAAACCTTTCAGGGGGTTATACACCGTGGTTGAGGTTGCTCGTTATCCTCCACGGTAGGCTTGTCCATAGTACAGTACTACATAATTGCAGTTATCGCGACAGCCCTAGTTGGAACCAAACATGGTGAGGCAGTGTTCAGTTTTTATGCTCTTCACATATGGAACAAACTCCCAGAAAACATCAGGGTTGCTGAAATCCTCAGCTACTTTAAACTGAAGTTGAAAACTTTTCTGTTTTACGCTGCCGTTTAGTAGAACAATTGTTAAACTCCTACAGTGCCCTGTAACTTTTATTTCTTGCACTTTTTCCTCTATTTTAGCTTGTTTCCCTTTAATTTATTTTTTAGCTTGCTTTTAAATTCTTATCAGTGTTTCCCCTAAGTTTACAGCCTTGGGTGGGGGCGGTATCCAAGAGAGTATGCAATGCTGACATGAATATACATAATAAAGGATCAATCCATGCGTTTAGGGATTGGTTGATTGTCATTGGTGTCGAGTATCGCGATCCATCGCTGAATCTAACTTTTGTCCCACCCCTATCAAGATAATTTACTGTAAAAGAAAACTGGATTAATGAGAAAAGTTAACTCTGTATTAGACTGTGGGTATAGTTCTTATTTTAGGGCAGCCAGTACATTGCATGTCAGTTCAATTACTCTCAGATCAAATATTAGCCATAAATACGGGGGGGGGGGGTGCTGAAGAGTTCATAGTGGTCAAATTTCACCAAATGTGGTTTATTTTTCAACTGCAGAGATCCAAGCACTGCAACACTGATGGAAGAACTGTGTGGACTGAAGGGGAGGCTATATTGAAAATTAAACTACATTTGGTCAAATTTGACCACTAAGAACTTTCCAGCCTATGAACTTTTCACCCCCCCACCCCCACCCCCTTAGATGCATCCTGTTGTGGCTGATTTTTGCAGTTTTAATACCATTGACATTGGCTTTTCAGAAGTGTGTTGCTCAGTGATAACATCATTACCATACATTTATCAGAGCCACCTGTTACTTTCTACATGAATAGATGGATAAGGCCATCATCTTGAATGGAAAACTTCTGAAATGGTGTCTTTTATAGTTCTGTGCAATTTATTTTATGAGCTGTAATGCAGTTTTTACCCCTCAGTCTCTAAAGGCTGAAGGGGTGTTGTCACCCCACTAGGTAGATGGGTGGTGGTAGTGGTCTCATCAATACCTACCTTGTGAATGCGATATCTTTAAAAAAAAAAAAAAAAAAAAGACACCTGCTCTTCAAATTGATACTATGGATGTATCTGTGAAATCTTGGACAAGTTCGAATTTGGGTGACCTCTGACCTTTAGCTCGAGATCAGAGGTAAAGCAAGTTTAGTTGTTTAGTAGCACATTTCATGTACAAGACAACTCAAAGTGCTTTATATAAAACATTAAAGCATTACAGCAAGTTTCAAAAGAAATGCATAAGAATTTAAAAGCAAACTAAAATGCGAAAGCTAAAATAGAATAAGGGTGCAAGAAATGTTACAGTGCATTATGGGAGATTGACAAGTATTGTACTGAAAGATAGGGATAAATAGTAAAGTTTTTAACCTCAATTTAAAGCAGCTGAGAGTTTCAGCAGTCCTGATGCATTCTGGGAGTTTATTCCACACATGAGGAGCATAAAAAACTGAACGCTGCCTCACCATGTTTGGTTCTAACTCTGGGCACAGATAGTAGGCCTGACCCTGACGCTCTGAGGGCTCTGGGTGGTTTGTAATGGACAAGAAGATCTGAAATGTGTTTTGACCCTAAACCATTCAGAGCTTTCGAAACCAGCAGCAGTATTTTGAAATCTAGTCTCTGACATTCAGGAAGCCAATTTAAAGAATTGAGGACTGGAAGTTACATAATCTGCTTTGTTGGTCTTTGTGAGGACTCGCAGAGGTCAGTTTTCCCCTAATCTCATGAAACGTGATAACTACAGAAAGGAATAATGTAGCTTTCAGGGTCATTTATCCCACATCAAATAGCGCACATAC
The DNA here is from genome assembly GCA_020510985.1 of Pholidichthys leucotaenia. Taxonomy (NCBI): domain Eukaryota; kingdom Metazoa; phylum Chordata; class Actinopteri; order Cichliformes; family Pholidichthyidae; genus Pholidichthys; species Pholidichthys leucotaenia. The sequence continues at coordinate 401,748,882 of CM035836.1, forward strand.
TGTAACCCTATCATCAGACAGCAAAGGGAGTCCAGATCGTGCTGGGTTTTCATGGCTTGCCAGGGTGCTGTGATGTTGAATATGCAACAGATGAAGCGGATTGCAATTTATTGTCCTTTTAAAACGGTCTCCTAGTGAATCTCAGAAAATTAAAACTGAACGTTAATTTTTTAACGGGGGTGGACGAGATTCGCCCTGAGTACCTCAAGACCCTGGATGTTGTTGGGCTGTCATGGTTGACACGTCTCTGCAACATTGCGTGGAGGTCGGGGGCAGTGCCTTTGGCATGGCAAACTGGGGTGGTGGTTCCTCTTTTCAAAAAAGGGGACCAGAGGGTGTACTCGAACTTCAGAGGGATCACATTCCTCAGCCTCCCTGGGAAGGTCTATGCCAAGGTACTGGAGAGGAGAGTCCGGCTGTTGGTCGAACCTCGGATTCAGGAGGAGCAATGTGGTTTTCGTCCTGGCCGTGGCACAGTGGACCAGCTCTTTACCCTCTCGAGAATTCTCGAGGGTTCGTGGGAGTTTGCCCAACCAGTTTACATGTGTTTTGTGGACTTGGAGAAGGCATTTGACCGAGTCTCTCGTGGTTTTTTGTGGGGGGTGCTTCGGGAGTATGGGGTATTGGGCTTGTTGTTACGAGCTGTTCGGTCTCTGTACGACCGTTGTGAGAGTTTTGTTTGTATTGCCAACACTCGGTCGGACTCATTCCCAGTGAGAGCTGGACTCCGCCAGGGCTGCCCTTTGTCACCCATCCTGTTCATAATTTTTATGGACAGGATTTCTAGGCGCAGCCAGGGAATGGAGGGTGTCATGCTTGGTGACCACAGGATCTCACCTCTGTTGTTTGCAGATGATGTTGTCCTGCTGGCTTCATCCAGCAATGACCTACAGCTCTTGCTGGGACGGTTTGCCGCTGAGTGTGAAGCGGCTGGGATGAGAATCCGCACCTCCGAGTCCATGGTCCTCAGCCGGGAAAAAGGTGGATTGTCCTCTCTGGGTTGGGGACAGGCTCCTGCCCCAAGTGGAGGAGTTTAAGTATCTTGGGGTCTTATTCATGAGTGAGAGGAAAATGGAGCGAGAGATTGACAGACGGATTGGAGCAGCATCTGCAGTGATGCGGACGTTGTACCGGTCTGTTGTGGTGAAGAGGGAGCTGAGCTCTAAGGCAAAGCTGTCGATTTACCAGTCAATCTACGTTCCTACTCTCACCTATGGTCACAAGCTTTGGGTAATGACTGAAAGAACAAGATCGCGGATACAAGCGGCTGAAATGAGCTTTCTCCGTAGGATTGCTGGACTCACCCTCAGAGATAGGGTGAGGAGCTCAGTCATCCGGGAGAGGCTCAGAGTAGAACCGCTGCTCCTCCACATTGAAAGGAGTCAGTTGAGGTAGTATGGGCATCTGATTAGGATGCCTCCTGGACGCCTCCCACTTGAGGTATTTCGGGCACGTCACACTGGGAGGAGACCCTGGGGCAGACCCAGGACTCAGTGGAGAGACTATGTCTCCCAGCTGGTCTGGGAACGCCTTGGTATCCTCTCTGAAGAGCTGGAGCAGGTGGCTGGGGAGAGGGAAGTCTGGGCTTCTCTGCTTGAATTGCTGCCTCCGCAACCCGGACCTCCAGAAAAGCGGTAGAAGATGGATGGATGGAAATAATTCAAACTTTTTTGAATACATTTGATATTATAGTTTTTGAAATAAATTATAAATCATGACATTTTAATTTGCTGAAATGCACCAGCACCTAGTACACAATACACAGTACAAAATTGGTTAAACCATTAAAATGCCATAGTCTAGTTTAAAAAAGTACAATAAAGAATATAATGATCATACTTTATTCAGTATATCAAAAACAGTAATTAACTTTTTATATTTTATAGAAAGACCATATTGTACCAAAGAAAATTCATATTCTCAGGAAAATTACCGCTTATCAGTTAATCGTTAATTGATAATTATAAGATTGACCTTGATCACTAGAGGGTGTGGACACGCAGCGGCCTCCCCACTCTCTTCGTGTTTGTGCCGTTTAGTGTCGTTTTAAACTACGCCTAAGTGTATATTCATGTGTTTATTCATGTTTAATGTCCACATTGTGCACAAGCTCCAGTCACCACAACCTTCTGGAGATGAGGAATATCTCTTAGAAAAATAAATTATTTTTCAAAAAAAGGGTGGTGCGATGACACAGTGGTTAGCACTGTGACAGCACAGCAACTCACCCTTGACCATGGGATCCCGGGTTCGATCCCACCCCCTGACCTGTGTGGAGTTTGCATGTTCTCCCCGTGTCTGCGGGAGCTTAATCCGGGATTTCTCCGGTTTCCTCCCACATGCCAAAAACATGCAGCTTAGGTTAATTGGAGACTCTAAAGTGGCCCTAGGTGTGAATGGTGAAGAGATTGGCGCCATACTGTGGCTGCTTTATCCATCCAGATGGATGCCCTGAATTTCCCCTCTGAGGAGCAATAAAGTACACAAAATAAAAAAAAAATAAATATAACCAAACATGTCTTCTTGGACTGGAGCGTTACAGAGGTACTCCGTGGCCTAGGACTTCTCTGTCAGACTTCCACACCCCTGGACTTGACCACTGCGTCTCATTCCAAATGGAGACAGTGTAGACATTGAGAGAAGGCGAAAACGAGGTAAGTGTGGAGGTATCTAAGCGAAGCTAGCCACTAGCCCATACAAACTTCCAATTCAACCCTCATTCTGGCCAACGTACGCTCACCACATACAGCTCCTGAGATCTACGCAACGTGATGTGCGGAACTGCTGTTTTTATCTTTACGGAAGCGTGGCTAAATGACAACATCTCGGACTCTGCTCTTCAGTTAGCGGGGCTTACATGCCTCTGTGCTGATCGGGTGTTCACCGAACGAGGGAAAACCCGAGGAGGAGGCGTGTGTGTTTACATCAATGATGCTTGGTACCGAGATGCGACTGTTGTGCACGAACGCTGTTCCCCGTTAGTGGAGCTTTTGATCAAGAGCCGACCATTCTACATACCAAGGTAATATACATCTGTCCTGCTAGTCGCCGTGTATGTCCCGCCCATTGCCACAGGCAGCGAGAAGAGTAAGGCACTAAATGAACCCATGTCAGGCTATAAGTGAGACAAAAACAGCACATCCAGATGGATTCCTCATTACAGCAGGAGACTTCAACCATGCAGATTTAAAGGCCCTCCTACCAAAACTACACCAACATATGGACTTTCCAACAAGAGGAGACAACTTGCTGGACCTGGTGTACACAACCCACAAGAGAGCATACAAGGCTTCCCCCCTTTCCCACCTTGGTCTCTTTGATCACATCACCATCTTGCTAAGGTTTGCATATAGACCCAGCGTGAAAGTCATCAGACCAACTAAAAAGCAGGTACATGTGTGGCCAGAGGGGACCTCCGATGCTCTGAAAGACAGCTTTAGCACCACAGACTGGGACACTTTGAAGGATGCAGCCACTCACAATGAACACACAGTGGAGTACACTGAGGTTGTTATCGCATACATAGCTAAATGCATTGATGATGTCACTCACTGCAAATCTGTCACTGTTTGTGCTAACCAGAAGCCATGGATGACAGCAGAGGTTCACGGGCTCCTGAGGGCTCAAGACGCAGCCTGCACCAGACAACATACCAGGTTGCATTCTGAAGGACTGTGCAGAGGAGCTCATGAATATCAGGGAGATGTTGAAGATGTCGGCCAGAGTCAGGTTGTTGTCCCCATGTGTTTCAAAACTGCTACAATAATACCAGTCTCAAAGAAGCCCGTCCCATCCAGCTACAAAGATTACTGGCCTGTAGCACTGTCCACCATCATCATGAAGTGCTTTGAGCAGCTGGTCATGCAGAACATAAAGTCCACCCTGCCTCTCTCCCACAACCCATCTGTTGGCATACAGGTCAAACAGATCCACAGAAGATGCCATCTCTTCTGCTCTCCATCCAGCCCTCACTCACCTGGACTCAAAGAACTCCTGTGTGTGACTGCTGTTCTTGGACTTAAGTTCAGCATTCAACACAATCATCCCCCAGCACCTAATACAAAAACTCAGACGCTTAGGACCCAAAACCTCTCTCTGTAACTGGGTGCCGAACTTTCTCACAGGGAGGCCACACAACGTGCCTGTCAGCAGCAACACCTCAAAAAGCAGGGGTCACCAACTAAAACTGCAAAAGGTCCGATAAGTCGGTCCTCCTCCCTGGCCGAAGTCTGAACTAGGTGTGGGAATCTTTAGGCACCTCATGATTGGATTATGATTCAGAACTGCAACTTGATTCTAAAACAATTCTCAATGCATCTTGACGCTTTTTGTTTTTTTCCTCAATTCAAGATTTTTCCCTCCCACTGTATGACAGTTTGGCCCTTTTAAAGTAAGAAGTATTTGCATTGACCCATGAATTTACTTAAAACATCTTGGATTAAAACAAATGGAAGAAAAATCTGACACATGATGGGCAGTGGTGGCCTAATGGTTAGGGATGTGGACTCGTGAGTGGAGGGTTGCAGGTTTGATCCCTGGACTGGTAGGATTAGATCTGGGTGAGACAGATAACATAGCAGTGTTTGCCCACCCTCCTTAACCCCACTGTGGTGCCCTTGAGCAAGGCCCTTAACCCCAGCCGTTCCAGTGGAGCTGCTCAGTGGCCACAGGTCAGTCTGTGATTGTACTGGGCAGCTTCCTGGTGTGAATGTGAGTGTGAACAGGGTGTCCTTGAAAAAGAGAGGTTGCCTCTCAAAGGAACTGCCCTGTATGTTTAGAGGTTAAATAAAAAAAACAAAACAAAAACATGGACAAGTTGATCTCAAAATGTGCTTTTAAGAGCTCATTCTTTCATTGACATTCTCTCAGAATACCAGAGCTGTCTCCAGACAGGCCAATATAATTTAACTTGCTTTCACGCATTATTTTATTCAGCTCATGTTTTAGCTTGTTTCAGCTCTATATTAATTTTTAAACAAAACAATATTAAAATTAATTCTTTATTCAATTTCAAACAAAAAGTAAAATCCTAAAAATGTTTTGCAGGAGAACACAAACTAATTTGTTACTGCATTTTAAAAAAGATGATCTAAAAAAAATATTCACAAAAAGTCCACCTCTGTACAACATTTTCAGTGCAGAAAAAAACTGTTTCAAACTAAGACAAAAAAACCCCGTACAAAATATAATTCCACAGGACAGAATATTCTCCGACATTTTTTAAAAATCACCTCAGTACAGCATGGATGGAGTGGTAACTCCATGGTTACAGTGGGAGGGGAGGTGGAACTTTTCATGTTCAGTAACATGGAGCTTTAAGTGATACCAGCGGCGGGGGGGGGGGGGGGCAGAAAACATATGTATGAATATGTTAAATTTTTTTTAAATTTTGCACAGTAACTTTGCATATAATGCATCAGATTTATATAGTGCTTCATCATAGACACTCAAAGATGCTTTTTACAGATACATTATTCATTCACTCTAGACAGACAATGGTAGTGGCAAGCTACTACTGTAGCCACAGCTGCCCTGGGGCAGGCTGACAGAAATGTGGCTGCCAGTCCGGGCCAATGGCCTCCACCGAACATTTATACACATTCATACCCAGTGTTATGGACACTGGAGGCAAGGTGGGTAAAGTGTCTTGCCCAGGGACACAACGGCAAGATATCTGGGGAGCGCGGGATTCGAACCGCCAACCATCCGGTTATTAGACGACCCGCTCTACCTCCTGAGCCACGGCCGTGCATATGGAACTTACAGTTTGAAGTATTGTACAACCAAGGCTTGAATGTTGGAATACTGGGCCATTTGGGGTCCCACCCAGACGGTCCTGTGTTTGGACTTTTTACTGGTGTCATCCTTCTATCCTTCCTCTGCTCTCACCTCTCCTGGACCCTCTGCCTGAACACTTTCCTCTCCTTGGCTCCTCTCTTCTTTCTCATCTTGCCCTCTCTGAACTCTAATTCAGGTTCTGTCTCTGTCTATGGTGGTATTCAAACAGGTTAGAAAATATCAAGTGCCATGTAAATTAAAGGAGACATCCAAAAATTTCTAGTTAAGGGTACGAAGAGCACCCACTTAAAACTTGAGTAATGACTTCAGTCTTGAAGGTTTGAGGTTTTTCTCCAAAATTTATAACAATTTTCTTATGGTTTTCTACTTTTCTCTGTAAATTTATCTAAATTTGAAACCATTTTCCTCAAATTTGTATTTTCCTTTTGCAAAACTGACTTTTCTTGTACATTTGAAACTTTATTAAAATTTGTGGATTATTTTATGGCTTATTTTTTGTCTTTCTTTTTTTTAAAAAAAAAATTACTGTTGTTTAAATAAATTTGAAACAGACTGGTGTTTTTTTTTTTTTTTCTTATAACAATTTATATTTTTGACCACAATTTTGCAGTCAGAACAGAACAATAATTTAACTCTCATTACAAAGAAAAAAAATATTAAAGTTGTATTTAATGATTTAAATTAACTTAAATGACCAAGGATGCTGCTATAATATTTCTATATATTTATAGTTTTTTTTTGAGAAATCTCCTCACTGCCAAGACAAACCTCCCTTATTTTGAAATCCAAATGCTGGCACATTTAGTTTGTCTGAAGGCTGCTGACGGATTAAAGTCATTGACTTTGTCAATTTCGGTCATCTTAACTTGCCAGGTACATAATTGGGAACATAATAGTGTAGTGGCTGGTGAAATATATCCTCAGCAATTCAGTAGTCCCCCTTGCCTTTCCCTTCATATGAAGCCAGCTGCATTTGAATTCTAACCACATCTCTTAGCTAAGTGACTCTTCTGTTATTGCTCTCGTTTCCAGCGAGTTAAAACCATGATAAATGCCTCCAGTGTTTACATACCTCTCATTTTTTTCCCCCGCATTTTAAGTACTTTAATAAACTCATGTTTCTGTCGGACAGTCGAGCCTTATTATGCTGCATTTCCCCTCTAGTCTACCTTGGTCCACGTACGCTTTGGACGAGCCCAGCACGCACGCGGCGCTGTACATGCTCACTTTTTTCATCTACCTATGCCAAGCGGTTGACGCATGCACACAACCGTCATTTGTAGTTTCACTCCCACCTGATAGGTAGCGCCAAGGCGCTGACGCGCCAGGATTTTCACCAACAAAGAAACGGCGGACTTCTTCACAAAGTTTCTCTTCAGATAGTCCACTTCTGCTGTTTGAATTCCCAGTTTTCGCTCCTTTTCCACGAAGATACTGTTGCCGCTAATGAGACACTACCTGCTGACTGATTGGAAAGCTCGCGTGGACGGGGTGCTTCTAAACTCCGCGCGGATGACGGCCACGTACGTTGTTGGTGTGCGCGCTTGCGGAAAGTCATTCATATATTTTTCTTAAATTCATATCTCCTTCTTGGCGTGGCGGTAATATTTCTGGCGAGGTGGCCCGCCACTGAGAAATGTTACCAGAGGAAACCCTGCATCCCCCTCTGATAATCAATGGAGCAGCTGTGGAGAGGGTGAGCAGCACCAAGTTCCTGGGGGTGCACATCTCTGAGGACCTTTCCTGGTCTAACAACACCACATCACTGGCCAAGAAGGCTCAAACGCTCCTCCATTTCCTCCGCAAACTGAGGAGAGCACGAGTCCCACTCCAATCATGTGCTCATTCTACCAGGGCACCACTGAGAGCATCCTCATGAGCTGCATCACTATGTGGTACGGAAGCTGCACCGTCTCCTGCTGAAAGACTACAATACACAGTGAAAGCAGCCAGCAAGGCCATCAATGCCCCTCTTCTTTTCCTCTCGGATATCTACCACACCCGCCTCACTTGCAGAGCCATCAACATCACAGGCAACACCTCCCACCCCTCACACTCCCTCTTCAGCCCCCTGCCGTCAGGGAGAAGGTACCGGAGCCTACAGGCCCTCTCCACAAGACTGCTAAACGGCTTTGTTCACCAGGCCATCAGCACCCTGATCTCTGCCCATTTCCACCCCCCCCCCCCGCCCCTGGATTGTAACACACTCACCCACACAACAACTCTACCTCAGCTGTTTGCACAGAAACACTTGGCACACCAACAGTACCACGTCTGCTGCTGTATGTCTTGCACCTTACTGCAACCATTGGCACAAATGCCACACCTGGTGCTGTGTGTCATTGCAGTATTGATCATGCGCAGACCAATTTGTCACTGTCTGTACCCCCTTTGCCACGTTGAACTTGCAGTTTACTGGTGTTGTGGTTTATTGTACATAGGATTGCTGTGTTTTAACCATTATTTGCACTATGGGTAACATTACTGTCCAGATTGTTTTCCATCCTTATTCCTTCTTGTCTTATATATTGCGCACACCACTAAGACAAACAGTATTTCAATTCTACTGTACACTGTGTCCTGTACGTATAGAAGTATCGACAAATAAAGATCTTTGAATCTTAATCCATAACTTGCATCCCTGCTTTGCACTATTGCTATAGAACGAGTAAAGCTAGGGTCACCAAAGTTGGTATACATGTTCACCCTGAAACCCTGACCTCTAACCATGGGTTTGGGGTCAAATGATCAAAGCTTCCCCTCTGGCATACTGCTATAGAACGAGTAAAGCTAGGGTCACCAAACTTTATACAAAGGTTCACCCTGTCAACCTGACCTCTGCCTGTGGTTTTAGGATTGTAAGGTCAAAATGCCATATAAACTACATTTCAGCAACAAATGGGCTGAGGGGTACCCCTGGCAGCTGCCAGTATTTTTATTTAATAATTTTATATATTGCTGCTTTTTTATTGAATGTATTCAAGTCAAATGCCATTCTGATTTTAACAGCTTTTGTTTTGGGGTTTTCTTCCCAGGAGATGGATGGTGTCGGGTGATGGTAAATGGAGTGTCTGGTGATAAAGTCTCAGTGAATTCTGTAGACTATGGCTACAGCATTGAAATTGAGAAGAGTCACCTTCGGTCTATTACGCCACAGCTGCTGATACTACCCTTCCAGGCATTTTGCTGCTGGCTTACAGGTAGTGGGGGTGGGGTGGGGGATAGTTAGGTTAATTAAATAATATATTTCAGAATTTTGTGGGTTTTTCTAGGGTTTTTAACTCAATATGGTAAAGCCGAAAGGAGCTATTGTGATGACATGTCATCTCTGTCCACATGCCACGAGGATCGCTACTCCTCCCTAGGCATTTGCCCTGATGGTCACTGAACTCACTCACAATGATCCTTGGGTAGGTCTGCATCCAGTTTGTGGTCAAGGTCAAAGGTCAGGAGATCTGGGCACTTAAGTGATTTCAGGAAAATCACTACTCTTGTTGCCAATTGCCTTAATGCTCACCAAACTCCTGATTATCCTTGGGTGGGTCTTCATCTAGGTTGTGCTTAAGATTAAGTCAAGAGAGATTGCTAGGTAATTTAATCAGGCCGAAATGAGCCATTTGGTTAATGACTGGGGTTTGCACAACAGAAAGCTGTATGAGAATAGTTGTTACATGGTTGTTAAAAAAAAAAAAACAACACATCACCACTGGTGCTGTTTGAAATCTTGGTATATTACATTGTGAATGTTTGGATACAGGTGTAGAGCCTCTTGCATCAGAATGGAGCAGTGAAGCCCTGCTGTGGTTCCAGAATCTAGTGAATGGGGCGCAGCTTTCTGCACGTGTCCTTTCTGTGACTAAACAAGGCTATGGTGTGGAGCTGGAGAAGAGGGGACTAAATGTGGCAGCTGCCCTAATTTCTGAGCACCTAGCCAAAATTCCTGAAGGGCTTGCTAAAGATTCTGCAATGAAACATTATGAAGGTGTGAAGGAAAACATTCCCAGCCAATTAAAAACTCAAGTCTCTCATCAGGCAGAAGCAAATCCCAAAAAGATGCCAGCAGAGGGGCAGACTGCAAGTTCTACAGAAGGTCAGCTTGTTCTCAAGACTGTTAAAATGAAATGGCTGGCAGTGCCTGATTTAGTCTGATTTAATGTAGTAATCTGGTTTTCAGGGCCATCTTTCCCGGTGGATTGGAAAACTGTGGAGTTGCCACTCAATGAGACCTTCCAGCCTTGCTTTGTGGCTCTCATTAGTCCTTCTCACTTCTACCTGCTTAGTTCCACGCAAGGTCTGAAATTTTTTTTTTCTTGTTAAATATGCACATTTCAACTAGTTATGGTTCTTTTTTTTGTCAATCAGTTGATCAGCGAAAGCTTCAGGAGGTTATGATGGAGATAGCTGTCTACTGCAGCAAAAACCAGAACACTGTATCTGCAGCTACTGAGAGCAAACCAGCTCCTGGGGCCGCCTGTTGTGCTCAGTTCTCTGGTGAGGAAGGTTGCTTTGCTTTAGATCTTTTGTTTAAGAACACGCCGCCTCTCCTCGAGGACCAGAACAACCACACACAAGTCTGCAAGCTGGCAAATTTGACCAGAAAACAAAAGTATTGATGATGTAATGTTTTAAAAAGTAGGGCTCGGGTTGCTGCAGTGACTGCGGAGAGTCCAAACAACTACTCAGCACATGCAGAGCACAGGAGCAAAGTGGCACTGCGTATGTGATGGCCACCACCACTGTCCTCTGCCAGAACACAAGCTACATACAGCCACCCAAAAGCAGACCACGAGTCCCCACCCTTGCATACCTGTAATATCCAAAACTTTAAAAATTAATACCACCATGACTGGAAAGAAACGAACAGATTGATTGCACATCACATGTGGCTACACATGCACCGGGACGGCACAAAACACAGCGGAGAGGCAAGGCCGGCAGCCAGAGTGTGAACCTTCAGTTGCCCAGCTGGGGACAGAGTGCCCCACAGCTTTGGCCCTCAGCAATTATCAAATACTACTACACTAGGGCTGTACGATATGACCAAAATTTCATGTCACAATATAAGTAATGTTATTTGATAATGACATGTGCAACATACATTTTCTAGAAATTCTAAATACAATAACACTGGTCAACACCAAATTAAGTTTTTTTTAGCTGATTTAGGACAGTTTTGATGTGCAGAATCCAAAAATCACGTTGGTTTTGCTCAATCTGGTCAACTTTTTGAATTATGACCACATGTTGTTTTATACATTTTTGTTTACATGTATGGGTATTTTCGCTTTATATGATGCAAAATTCTTTGTCTTGAAATTCTCTGAATGTTGAACAATGATGACGTAACATTCAATTTACATGTACTTACCAAGTACATGCACAGTACTAATTAAGTACAGGTTTTTACTTAGTACCTGATCGAGAGAAACGGATGTCATTTTTGGATTCAGCGGTGCAAAATTGTCTTAAATCAGTTGAAAAAACACAGCTTACAAAAAAATTATTTTTGTAACCCTGTGCAATCAATAAAAAGGACCATCTTTTACCATTTTAAATAGCAGTGAAAAAAATCAATCGTACAAATTCATCTGCCATTAATTTTAAGCACCCCCCCATTTTACAGTGTTACAAAATTATTTTTTTAATGTGCATTTGAGATGACTTCAGCTTTATTCATGATCACTACTTGACTAATGAAAAATTATTAGAACTCAAGTTGCATTAAGAGCCAGTTTGTTCCTTTGACAAGTTTTATTAATTATTTAGTGTATGTGGCTGCTGTCGTGCACTTTTGCAGCTTTGGTAATATCAGACAAAACTGAGAAACTCGGCAGTAATTTAAACCAAAGAAATGATAGCAGTGTTTCCTCTGGCTTAAAGACCTTGGCGCGGTGGCAACATATTTCTCCGGAGGGGGTGCAGAAAACACGTATGTATGAATATGTTAATTTCATACTATTTATTTCTTTTTTTTTAATTTTGCACAGTACCTTTGCATAACTTTTTAATTTTGCACATAACAATGCATCAGATTTATATAGCACTTTATCATAGACTTTATCAAAGACGCTTTTAACAGATGCATTACACTGGTCAACACCAAATTTATTGTCTAAGTTTTTTTTTAGCTGATTTAGGACAATTTTGATGTGCTGAATCCAAAAATCATGTTAGTTTTGCTCAATCAGGTCAACTTTTTGAATGGCCACATGTTGTTTTATACATTTTTGTTTACATGTATGGGTATTTTCGCTTTATATGATGCAAAATTCTTTGTCTTGAAATTCTCTGAATTTTGAACAATGATAACGTAACATTCAGTACTTACTTAGTACACAGTACTAAGTAAGTATTAAATAAGTACAGGTTTTTACAAAGCACCTGATCGAGAGAAATGGATGTCATTTTTGGATTCAGCGGTGCAAAATTGTCTTAAATCAGTTGAAAAGACACAGACAACTTACAAAAAAATTATTTTTGTAACCCTGTGGTATTCATTCACTCCAGACAGATAATGGTAGTGGCAAGCTACTACTGTAGCCACAGCTGAACTGGGGCAGGCTGACGGAAATGTGGCTGCCAATCCAGGCCAGTGGCCGCTCCAGCCACCACCGAACATTTATACACATTCATACCCAGTGTTATGGACACTGGAGGCAAGATGGGTAAAGTGTCTTGCCCAGGGACACAACGGCAGGATTCGAACCGCCAACCATCCGGTTATTGGACGACCCGCTCTACCTCCTGAGCCACTGCCGTGCATATGGAACTTACAGTTTGAGGTATTGTACAACCAAGGCTTGAACGTTGGAATATTGGGCCATTTGGGGTCCCACCCAGACATCCTGTATTTGGACGTTTTACTGGTGTTATCCTTCTCTACTTCCTCTGCTCTCACCTCTCCTGGACCCTCTCGCGCTTACCCCCGCCTCGCACCTATGGTGCTCGGGCTTGGCTTTCAGCTAGGCATTACTCCACTTTCCCAAGTCTGAGGGTTGGCATGTCTGTCTGTGTGCAGTCTGCATGTCAGTGTCCATGAGCAAGACATTGACCACCCCCCCCCCCCAGTTGTTCTGGTGGGTCAGGCCAGCGCCTGTGTATGGCAGCGCCATCGCCATCAGTGTGTGAATTGTGTGGATGGCAGGATCTGTAAAACGCTTTGGTCATGCAGAGATGAGTAAAATGTGCTATATAAGTGAATGCGATTTACATTCATTTTGTGCACAGTCATCTCTGCATGCTCTCAACACACTCCAAAAGTATTTTACTTGACTGTTAGACGACCCGTCTGATTACATCGCTTTTCTCCTATCCATCCATCCATCTTTCACTCTCCGACTTTATCAACTGCAGCAGGACTGAGCAGCAGCACTGAGCAGCAGGATTAAATATTACCTGTTCAAGAGGTAATAGAACTTCAAGTCTTCACCTGTGGCTAGTTCTGGACTTTTGGAGGTGATTTGATTGACACTTGGCAGTGGATTGGTGGCTTGGGGGAAGATTCTGGTGGATTTAGAATTGGGCCTTTCTGCCTTAGAAGCGGATTGGCAGCCATTACTACTAGGCCTCACTAGGCCTCACAGGCAGCCACCATCACCAGGCCAGCAGCTACGACCACCAGGCTCCACAGGCAGCCGCCACCACCAGGCTTCACAGGCAGTTACCACCACCGGGCCCTGCAGCCACCTCCATCAGGCTTCAGGCCTGGCACCAGGCCTTACACGCATTCCTGTTGTTGTTGCTGCTTGAATTTTTCATCAACACCGAAATAGTCTTGGAAACAGACTCTTGTCTCCTTGTCCACTGCAAATTATTGCAAAACTGCAGCAAAATGTCACCTAAGCCAAAAGCAGAGGCCAAATCCGAGGAGGAATATGTGTCCCTCGCACAGGTAAATGACTTACTGCAGCAGCAAAAAGAACTGTTTTCTGCATTGTTAAACCAACAACAGGAAACTTTCAAAAGCCTCATCAAAGTGATCATGGACTCAGCTAATGCAAGAGTGGACACGATGATGAGAGAGTTGCGAGACATTAAAACCAGTCTACAGTTCACTCAAAAAGACGTAGATGACATAAAAGCCGATTTGTCTAAACAAGCAGACCGCCACAATGTGCTGCAATCAGATGTTTCTAAAGTGTGTGACAGTCTGTTGACTATCACCGACAAATTTGAATATCTGGAAGGACAATCCCGGAGAAATAATCTAGTCTTTGATGGTGTTGTGGAGGCACAAGGAGAGACCTTGGCCGACATGGAGGAGAAGATTAAAAATATTCTCATGGAGAAACTACAGTTACCACCAGGGATCGAGATGGAGAGAGCCCACCACACCAGGAAACCTGGAGGAGAAAGACCGAGGCCCATTGTGGTCAAGTTCCTGCAGCACAAGGACAGGATGACCATTCTTCAAAGAGCCAAGTCCCTCAAAGGAACAAAAATCTTCATCAATGAGGACTTCACTGATTTGGTAAGAAGGAAGAGAAAGGAATTAATGCCAGAGCTGAAAGCTGCAAGAGCACGGGGGGACATACTCTACTTAAGGTATGACAGACTCATTATTCACCCATGCCATCCCCGTAACAGTACACCAGAATCAGTGGAGCCAAAAATCAACCAGAAATGATTGACATTTCATTTTCAACTTAGAAATATAAACTGTGCATTTGTTTCCATTGACTGGAATAATTTAGATGCAAACTTTTATAGGAAACAACCTAATTTTTAAAGGGTACGAATATACTGAGCATAAGCCACACAGTGTTGAATATGAAACCGATCCTGAAAATCACTTTTTCAACAGTATAAAACATCAGTGTAAATACTTTAGCTCAGACCAACTAAAAAATACAATTTCTGACCAATCATTGTCAATAATACACTTTAATAGTAGAAGTCTCAACTTGAATTTTTCCAAAATCCAGGACAGTTTGTTGCAATATAACACAAATTTTCTGCTGTTGTAATTTCTGAGACTTGGCTAAAAAATGACCAACTTCATACAGTGCAAATGAGAGGCTATGATTTATATACCACAAGCAGGTCCAAAAAAGGGGTGGTGGTGTTGCTTTATATATCAGGTCCTGCTACCAAAGCCAAGTTGTAGATAATGTCTTTTGAAATGGAAAATATCATGGAGTGTGTAACTGTGGAATTAATTACAACTACAAAAAACATCATAATAAGTTGCATTTATAGAGCACCAGGTACCGATATTGACATTTTCAAAGAAAAATTGTCTGAGCTTTTCAGTGCAGTAGGTAATAAGAAGCTGGTATTTATTTGTGGAGACTTCAATATTGACTTACTAAATCCAAATGACCATATCCAAATAAGTGAATTCATAAATTCCATGTTTTGTATGGGTTTCTACCCTTCAATAACATACCCCACTAGAATAACAACACATTCAGCAACGCTTATTGATAACATTTTCACAAATGTTACTGAGAGGAATATAACTGCTGGCCTTATTGCCAGTGATGTGACAGACCATCTGCTGTTTTTGTTTCTTCACACACTGGTGTAACACATAATGTTGAAATAGATAAGGTTTTTAAACGACTTGTAACAGAAACCGCAATCAACAATCTTAGAAATGATCTAAAAATACAAGACTGGAGCGGTGTTTATGTTGACGACATTGATACAGTATATGGAGAATTTGTCTCTATTTTATCACAACTATATAATAAACACTGCCCTCTAGTGGTAAAGGAAACTAAAGTTAAATACAGAGATAAGCCTTGGATCACCAAGGGCCTGCAAAATGCTTGTAAAAAGAAAAGCTTGCTATACAAAAAGTTACTGAAATTAAGAACTGTGGAAGCAGAAAAGAAATACAAGACTTATAAAAATAAACTCATTAGTATTTTAAGATTGAGTAAAAAAACATATTACAGTAAATTATTGGAAAATAACAAAACTAATACATGTAATATATGGAAGGTGTTAAATAATAACAGAGGAAAATTAAATTCCAACCACATCTCTTATTTAAATTCAGAAAATGGAATAATCAATGAAAATAGCTTGATCTCCAACACATTTAATGAATATTTTGTTAATATAGGAAAAAAGATCGCCAACTCCACTGTGTCATCAGCAAATACAAGGGGCGCTGGCAGTGTCGTCAACATAAACGCTTACTCAATGTTTATGAAAGAAACAGATGAAAAAGAAATTCTTGACATTGTTAACAAATTCAAAGACAAAAAATCAACTGATTGTAATGATTACAGTATGTTCTTGGTTAAATGTATTATTGATTGTATTGTTAAACACTTCACTTAAATATGCAACATGTCACTTACTGCTGGTAAATTTCCAAAGAAAATGAAAATGGCAAGAGTTGTTCCTCTTTATAAGACTGGTGACAAACGCTCATTGTCAAACTACAGACCCATCTCCTTGTTACCTCAGTTCTCCAAAATACTGGAAAAAATATTTAAGAGACTAAATGATTTCATTGATAAGCACAGTATACTCTGTGAACAACAGTATGGATTCAGGAAGAACCGTACCATCTCACTGGCACTCATGGACTTTGTTGAACAGATTACGGATGCAACAGATAGAAGAGAATACACAGTTGGAATATTTCTGGACTTACAAAAGGCATTTGATACAGTTGACCATAAATTACTCCTCAGTAAATTACATAAGTATGGCATCAGAGGAATTGCTTTTGACTGGTTACACAGCTGTTTTAGAAGACAGATATCAATATGCTCATGTGAATAATACATACTGAGTTGCTGAAGATGACATGTGGGGTACCACAGGGTTCTGTGCTTGGTCCATTGCTGTTTATTTTGTATATTAATGATTTATGTTCTGTGTCTAAATTGCTGAAATGTATTTTATTTGCAGATGACATAACTTTTTTTTGTAGTGGAGAAAATCTTAAGCAGCTTCTGTATTCAGTAGAAAATGAACTTAAACAAATCAATCAGTGGTTCACTGCCAATAAATTATCTATTTACCTTGGAAAAACAAAATGTATAATATTTGGAAACCACAATTTATATAATCACAGAAAAATTAAAATAAACAATGTTGAAATTGACACAGTTTTTGAAACCAAGTTCCTAGGGGTCATTGTTGATAGGGGGCAATGGATCAGCGTTCTCGTCGCGCCCTCCGCCAGTACCCGGGCT
Organism: Pholidichthys leucotaenia; assembly: GCA_020510985.1. Classification (NCBI taxonomy): domain Eukaryota; kingdom Metazoa; phylum Chordata; class Actinopteri; order Cichliformes; family Pholidichthyidae; genus Pholidichthys; species Pholidichthys leucotaenia. The sequence goes on from CM035836.1 coordinate 401,765,840, forward strand.
CGCCTGGGGAAGCTAATGATCCTACCAGCAGACTAAATTCGAAGAGACGACGCCTCTGTGCCAAGTCAAAGAAGAATCCTAGTCACAGTCCTAAAGCCGAAAGCAAACAGCCCCAAGAGCACTTTGTGGTAGGATCGGCCCTTCGCATATTACAACTAAACGTTGAAGGCCTATCTGCAGCCAAGCGAAGCCTTATCGAAGTCCTCGCCTTCCAACATTCGATTGATGTAATCTGCCTCCAAGAGACTCATATTGGCACAGAGGAAGCTGGCCGCTTCACCATCAAAGGCTTTGACCTCCTGTGCTATGTTCTACATGCTAAACATGGACGTGCCACCTATGTGCGTTCTGACATAGTTGAAGCAAATCACCTGATAACAACACATTTCTCAGACACCATAATCATTGGTGGCTTCCATATTGTCAATGTGTACAAGCCCCCTAATGCCAACTGGGATCTGCAGGTCTTACCCACCCTACCCCACCCTGCCATCTATGTGGGGGACTTTAACAGCCATCACCCTGACTGGGGGTACCCAGCAGTGGACAGTGATGGGAAGGCACTTTCAGACTGGGCATCCAGAAATGACCTCGCTTTGATATACGACCCCAAACAAAGAGGAACCTTCCACTCTGCTAGGTGGAAGAAGGACTATTCTCCTGACCTGTGTTGGGTCAGCTCTTTGAATGGGGAGCCATATCCTACACAGATCCTCATTCTTGATGATTTTCCACACAGCCAACACCGGCCCCTGCTTGTACACATTGGCCTACAACTTCCAGTCATATACAGCCCAAGGAAGATGCGCTGGAACTTCCGCAAAGCCAACTGGAAGAAATTCAGTGAAACTCTGGACCGGAGCGTTGTTACCATCCCACTCCACACCATCACTGTAGATGAAGCATACAACCGCTTCTGCAGCGCAATCTTCAAGGCTGCCCATACTGCAATCCCACGAGGCTACCGACCCCTCTATGTCCCATGTTTGGACGGAGAAAGTGCTGCCCTCCTACAATCCTATCAAACATCAGGGGACCCAGAGATAGCAGACCATCTCATTGAATCGCTAAATACAGCTTGGCGAAAGAAATGGGAGGAGACAGTTGCTGACCGGAGCTTTACCCACTCTAGCAGGAAATGTTGGAGCCTCATCCGTCGCCTAGGAGCTGCACAGAAGCCCCCTAGCCAAAGCCGAGCATCCGTCACACCCAGCCAAGTTGCATCCCACCTACTGACTATCGCCAAAGCACCCCAAGACAAAGACACCAAAAGAGCAGTTACAACTGAGCTAAAAAAACACCAAAAAATGCCTGTAGAGGAAACGAACCCTGAACCCTTCGAGGCTGCTGAACTGGAGAAAGTCCTACAGAGCCTGAAATGTGGAAAGGCAGCAGGATACGATAACATCTTCCCAGAATTCATGAAAAATCTTGGCCCCCGAGCCCTAACCTGGTTGACACAATTCTACACAAGGATCACACAAACAAACTCGATCCCAAAGAAATGGCGGACAGCAAAGGTCATTGCCATCCCAAAACCTGGCAAAGACCACAAATTACCAGCAAGCTACCGCCCAATCTCCCTACTCAGCGTTCCTTACAAAATCATGGAGCGCCTAATTCTGCAACGCATTTCCCCAGAGGTAGAGGATATTCTAAGTGTGGATCAAGCAGGTTTCCGCAAGGACCGCAGTACAGGAGAACAAGTACTGGCCCTAACCACCTTCATCGAAAATGGCTTCGAGAGCAGACTGAAGACAGGGGCTGTGTTTCTCGACCTTACAGCCGCCTATGATACGGTCTGGCACAAAGGCCTCCTCCTGAAACTTATAAAGGCGATCCCTGCTTGGGCAACAGAAATTATAAAAACCCTGCTGACCAACCGAAGGTTCAGAGTCCACCTCAGTCAGAAGACAAGTGCATGGAGAATGCAGAAAAACGGACTCCCACAAGGCTCAGTTCTAGCTCCAACTCTGTTCAACCTCTACATAAACGACCTGCCTACTACAAAATCCCGCAAATTCACCTATGCAGACGACATCTGTTTGGCATTCCAAGCACCAGACTTTGAACCACTGGAACGGGTGCTCACGGAAGATCTTGCCAAACTGGACCAGTTCTGCAAAATCTGGCGCCTAAAACCAAGCCCAGCAAAAACCGTCTCCAGTGTATTCCATCTCCACAATGCAAAAGCTGCCAGAGAACTAAACATCCACCTGAGCGGACTCAAGCTTAAGCATGCCCCAAATCCAACTTATCTTGGAGTGACCCTTGATAGGACCTTATCCTTCAAGGAACATCTAAAGGGGACGGCTGCTAAGGTGAAGGTACGAAACAACCTGCTCTGCAAGCTCGCTGGTGCAAAATGGGGGGCGGCAGTCTCCACCCTGCGCACCTCAGCACTGGCCCTTTCATACTCTGTAGCAGAATATTGTGCCCCTGTCTGGTCCAGGTCATCTTACACACACCATGTAGACACCCAGCTCAACACAACCATGAGAACTATAACTGGAACAATCCGCTCAACACCACTCCCCTGGCTCTCTGTACTGTCAAACATAGCCCCTCCACACATCCGGCGAGCAGCATTAACTCAAAGGATGCTCCAAAAAGTTCAAGATTCTCCTCACTTACCAATCCATGCAGATATCTACACTCCACCCACTGCCCGACTTTCATCCAGACGGCCGATTTGGAAAAACCCTCCCCCAGCTGACTTTACCATCCAGACAGCTTGGCAAGAGGAATGGGAGACCAAGGAGGTCCCAAACAAACAGCTGGTGATAAACCCCAACCAACAGGTCCCGGGCACCAACCTCCCAAGGAGACAGTGGTCTACACTCAATCGCTTCAGGACTGGACATGGCCCCTGCTTGGCCAGCCTTTACAGATGGGGCAGTAGCCCTAGCCCACTGTGCGCATGTGGAGAGGAGCAAACAATGGAACACATCATAGAGGCTTGCCCGCTCCAAAGACTGGAAGGAGGATTACACACCCTCCATACAGCAAACCAGGAGGCAACTGCTTGGCTTAAGGACTTTGCATTCGCTAAATAAATAAAATTGTTGATAACAAACTAAACTGGAAATCACACATGAATTATGTCAAAACTAAAATGTCTAAATCCATTGCCGTACTGTATGAAATTAAGGATCTCCTGAGTTAGAAATCTCTTTGCATTTTATATAATTCACTGATAGTGTGGAGAGTGTGGGAAATGAGGAGGCCAGTTTACGAGCAGACGAAATTTATTAACACTCAACATTCATACACAGAAAAGCAATGAATGAGCCAAACCAGGGTTCTCCTTATAAGCTCCACAGATCATCTCACATCTGCATGACATTTCACATCACACTGCATGATATCCAGCTCCACAATACATTTGCCTTCAACCCCCAGCTCCCTCTTCCTGCCAACTCCCCAGGACGTCCTTGCCTATTATTCTCTTATGTTTAATCACTGCCTCCTGACTGAGATGCTGTCTGCAGATTCCCCCACAATATGCATCTCCACATCACCCCCCCCCCGACAGAGTTTGTCACTACGTCTTTTGGGCTTCAGTCTCCTCCCATATCTGCTGTAACTGGGGTCTCTGTGCCGGCGGGGGGCTGCTGGACGTGTGTCTGACTGCGGGTGGGCCAAGACGAGGGGTGGGGGGGAACTTCGCTCTGCCCGTGTGGCTGTCCTGGTGAATCGTTTGCCTGGGGAGTACTCCGTGGGGTCTTCCACGCCGGGGGGCCCGGGCCAGCAGCACTTGCTCGTCCGCCACTACAAAGGCGGGCTTAAGTCTGTCTATGCATATTTTCTCCCGACGCCCCCCCCCCCCAAGTCTAGCAAAAAATGCTTGTCCCCTGTTTTCAGCACTCTGAACGGGCCATCATAGGGTGGGCGCAATGGCGGGCGGTGGGCATTGTGTCTGACGAACTCGAACTCCGCATTCTTCAAAGTTTTTGGCACAAAAGTGTGTGGAAAACAGTGGTGGGCCGGACCGGGCAGCGTGCCTGTGTCTGCACTACGCTGCAAACGCTGAGATGGGCAGCTGTCCAGCGCGGGATTGTCTGGCAAAAATTCCCCGGGTAGCCGCAGTGGCTGAGAAAAAACCAGCTCAGCCGGGGAAGCCTCCAAATCCTCTTTTGGTGCAGATCGCAACCCCAATAAAACCCACGGCAACTGGTCAACCCAATTTGCATCCGTCAACGAAGCCCTGAGTGCTGCTTTCAGTGACCTGTGAAAACGCTCGCATAACCCACTTGCCTGTGGGTTGTACGCGGTTGTGTGATGAATTGCAACACCCAGGCTGTGGGCCATCGCGGACCAAAGTTCGGAAACAAACTGAGGGCCCCTATCGGATGTGATGTCCGACGGGATTCCAAAACGCGCCCCCCATGTTGTCAAAAAAGCGCGCCACGTCTGCGGACGTGATTGCCGCCAGCGAGTGGTGCGGTCCACCACTGTCAGAAGGTGTGTGCATCCCTGCAACGGCGGGAGGGGGCCCACGAGGTCCACGTGAACATGGTCGAATCTTTTAGCCGGTATCCTAAACGGCTCCAAAGGAGCCTTAGTGTGTCTGTGCACTTTGGCTCGTTGGCATGCTACGCAGGCTGCCGCCCACTCTGTCACTTGTTTGCGCAGGCCTGGCCACACGAATTTCGCTCCCACCATTTTGACTGACGCGCGCACTCCTGGTTGCGCCAAAGCGTGAACTGACTCAAACACGCGGCAGCGCCACGCGACCGGGACCACCGGGCGCGGGCGTCCCGTGGAGACGTCGCAGATTAGGGGAGGGCTGCCGTCTTGCAGTACCCTGCTCTCCAGCCTTAACCCTGTTGGTCCAGACTGGAGCACGCGCACGTCCGTATCGCTAATCTGCTCTGCAGCCATGGCTGTATAATCTATCCCTACGCAGACCGGGGCCACTACCGCGCGCGAGAGGCAGTCCGCCACCACATTCAGTTTACCCAACACATGCTGAATATCGGTGGTAAACTCCAAAATCGCAGCCAGCTGTCTCTGCTGCCGGCCCGACCTTGGTTCCGAAACCTTGGCCATCGCGAACGTCAGCGGCTTGTGGTCCACGAACGCGGTGAAGCTGCGCCCTTCCAGCCAGAACTGGAAGTGGCGTATGGCCAGGTGGAGAGCCAGCAACTCTGTCGAACGTGCTGTATTTATGCTCACTGTCGCGCAAAGCCCTGCTGAAAAAGGCGAGTGGCTGCCAAGAACCAGCGACACGTTGCTCTATGATGGCCCCTATGGCCATGTCTGAGGCGTCGGTAGTGAGCGCTATCTGGGTGCGCCAACAGTTTGCCAGTGCTGCTTTCAGCTCAGAACGCCTGCTCTTGCTCCAGAGTCCATTCGACTCCATCCGCGGGTTTCCGTCTCTTGAGCGCGGCGTACAGTGGCTGCATGAGCTGCGAGGGGGAGGAAACGGTTATAAAAATTAACCATCCCCAAAAATTCCTGCAGCGCCCTGACCGTCTGAGGCTGGGGAAAGTTCGCCACAGCGCGCACTTTGTTGGGCAAGGGTATCGCTCCCTCCGGTGAGACGTGGTGCCCCAAAAAAATCAATCCCCGTCACGCCAAACTGGCACTTCGCCGGGTTGATTATTAACCTGTGCTCCTCCAACCTCTGGAAAACCGTCCTGAGGTGGGTTGCGTGTTCGTCTTTGGACGCACTGGCTACCAGGATATCATCCAGGTAGACGAACACAAACGGGAGATGGCGCAGCACTGCGTCCATCATGCGCTGGAACGTCTGTGCCGCCCCTTTTAATCCGAATGGCATGCACAGAAACTCGAACAACCTGAACGGAGTTATTACCGCTGTTTTGGGTATGTCCTCCGCGCGCACTGGGACCTGGTGGTAACCTCGGACCAGGTCTATTTTAGAAAAAATGCGTGCTCCGGCGAGGTGAACGGAAAAATCCTGAATGTGGGGAATCGGGTAGCGGTCGTGTGTTGTGGCGTTATTCAACCTGTGGAAATCGCCGCACGGTCGCCACGACCCCTCAGCCTTAGGTATCATGTGTAGCGGGGATGCCCAGGGGCTGTTCGATCACCTGATGATGCCCAACCTTTCCAGGTTGGCAAACTCCTCACGCACTATGGTCAGTTTAGCTGCATCCAAGCGCTGAGGTCATGCGAACACAGGCGGCGGTGGTGGTGATAAAGTGCTCCACCCCGTGTTTAGCGATGGCCGCTGAAAACGTCGGGACCTTGAGTGCTGGGAACTGAGTGAGCAGTGTGTGGAACTTACCGCCTGGAGCTGTGACATTGGCTTGTGTTACTGGCCCGGCCCCTCGAGCTGTACAGGGGAGAGAGTCAAAGGATAGTGCATTAACCAGGCGCTTGTTAGCAACATCAACTAATAAACCATGCGCACACAGAAAACCAGCTCCCAGGATTGGGAAACGCAGTGCTGCTATGACAAAAGTCCACTCGTATGTACGGCCGTGTAGAGATAAAGCCAGTGCTCTCTCACCAAAGGTCTTAATGTCCAAGCCGTTTACTTCTACCAGCCTGGGGCCGCTAGGTCCTGCCAGCCGGTCGGCGTAGGTCGGCAGGATGATGCTCTTCTGGGCTCCGGTGTCTACAAGGAAACGCCTCCCTGAGCGCGAGTCCATCACGTAGAGCAGCTTGTTCTCTTCGCCGGCGGTCGCAGCTGCTACCGACTGCCGGCTCTGGCATTTCCCGAGCCCTTGAATTGGCATGGTGGGGCACATCTGCGTGCGTTCTCTCCGAAGCGGCGGTGGTAGAAGCAGAGCGTGTCTCTCTGGCGCTCTTTGGCACCCGCTGCCGCTACCGTTGGTGGCTCCTCGCCTCCTCTGGTCGTCCAGTTGGGCTCCGACACCGCCGCCTTCACCGTGAGCGCTCTGGTGGTGAGGATGATCCGGTCTGCCTCCTGGGCTAGCGCACGGTAGTCACGTGCGGCCAGCAACGGCGAATTGGCCAGGACCGCTCTCGCCTCTGTTGGAAGGTTCCGGAGGAAAAGGTGGGCAAACAGAAAGTGCCCATCGTCCGTGCCCATTAATGTCAACATCTTCTCCATCAGATCGATGGCCGAACCATCTCCTAACTCGGAACGCCTCAGGAGCCTCTCTGCTCTCTCACAGTCCGAGAGCGTGTAGCGCCGAATCAGCGCAGCTTTGAGAGCCTCGTATCTGCTGTGGGCTGGGGGCTGGTCGAGCAGGCTCGCTACCTGCTGAGCTGTGCGAGCGTCCAGCACTGCAACCACATGGAAAAACTTGGTGTCGTCTGCCGTTATTCCCCGTAGGGCGAACAGGGCCTCGGTGTGGTGGAACCAAGAGCGCGGGTTGTGCTGCCAAAAGTCCGGTCGCTTGACTGCAACAGCACAGAACCCCCAGCAGCCCCCCGTTGCTGGGGGTTCCCGTCCGGGCCGTCTGTGGGATGCTTGCCGCGTTGCTGGGGCTTCCTGTCTGGGCCGACTCCGGGGTTCTTGCCTCGTGTTCCATAATACGTCTAGGGTCACCAGTGTGGAGAGTGTGGGAAATGAGGAGGCCAGTTTACGAGCAGACGAAATTTATTAACGCTCTCAACATTCATACACAGAAAAGCAATGAATGAGCCAAACCAGGGTTCTCCTTATAAGCTCCACAGATCATCTCACATCTGCATGACATTTCACATCACACTGCACGATATCCAGCTCCACAATACATTTGCCTTCAACCCCCAGCTCCCTCTTCCTGCCAACTCCCCAGGACGTCCTTGCCTATTATTCTCTTGTGTTTAATCACTGCCTCCTGACTGAGACGCTGTCTGCAGATTCCCCCACAATATGCATCTCCACAATAGTCCCTTTTATGACATACTGTGTGGAGATCTGGGGAAACGCACATAAAACAAACACAAACTTAATCTTTTTAATACAGAAAAAAGCCGTGCACATTGTATCAAAGAAACCTTACCGTGAACCAACAAATCCAATATTCATTCAATTACATACTCTTAAATTTAGAGATCTGGTAGATTATAATGTCATTCAAATTATGTACAAAGCAAATAATAACCAATTACCTGTAAATATTCAGAGACTGTTTAAAAAAAGGGAAAGCAAATATGAGCTAAGAGGTAACTCTGTTTTTAATAAGCCAAAGGTTGGAACAAATACAAAGTATCATTGCATGTCTGTCACTGGAGTTAAACTGGAACTGTTGCTCTGAAAATATTAAAACATGTTCAACTCTGAAGCAATTCAAAAAATTGTACAAAGATGAGAAAATCTCCCAGTATCTCACTGTAAATGCTGGGAGATAAATTTGTAATAACTTAGTTTTTTTTTTTGTCTACTTGTTCTATTTGATTTTCTTTGTTGATTTTGGGTAAGACTTAAATTTTTATGTTATTGATTTTATAATTATAACGGGGTAGGCACTATATAAGCACTAGCTTCAGCCTACACCCTTTCGGTTGTTCTTTTGTGTGTTCTTATTGTATTGTATGTGTTTATTATTATTATCACTGAATAAAAATACATTCATTCATTCATCTTCTTTTGCTTAATCCTTTTCGGGTCGCGGGGAGGCTGGAGCCGATCCCAGCATCTTTTGGCGAGAGGCAGGGTACACCCTGGACAGATTGCCACTCCATTGCAGGGCCAACACAGAGAGACAGACAACCATTCACTCTCACATTCATACCTAAGGACAATTTAGAATCCCCAGTTGATGCCAACTAACCTAACTTGTATTTTTTTTTTTTTTTTTTGGTGTGTGTGGGGGAAACCGGAGAAATCCCGGAGTGGAGAAATCCCGGAGTAAACCCACGCAGACACGGGGAGAACATGCAAACTCCACACAGATCACTGTTGGTCGGGGGCTGGGATCGAACCCAGGATTCCCCAGCCAAGGGTGAGTTGCTTTGCTGCTGCAGTGTTAACCACTCTGCCACTGTGCTGTCTTTAGCATATAGCAGTGGCTCACCAAAAAAAGTCTGAACAAGCAAATTAACAGTGTAGCATCTAAATCAGGGATGGGCAACTGGCGTCCCGTGAGCTGCCCCCTCATCCACTGCAGCCCGCCAGTCCATTTCCAAAAATCATTTTTTTATATTAAATTTGCTGTATTTGGAACTACATTCTTAAATGCATTTATAGAGTCTGCCAGCAGAGGGAGTGCTAATTGAAACCCAAGTGCCGCTCAGTGTGCAAGTGGTCAAGCGAGAGTGAGGGAGCCATAGAAGGAACTGCACCGGCGGAGAACGTGTTTTTAAAGTATGTTGCCTGCTAAAACCACATTAATAGGCTATAAACAGCAGTAAATGTACAAAGTAGGCTGCTTTTAAACAAGAATAAATACTACTGGAGAGCTGTAGAATTTCTTGTTTGGCAGGTGAAGCCTCATGGAGCTCAGAGGCTTTTCTTCCAATTGTCCAGAAAAATTCAAAGCTTTGAGGTTTCTAAAGAGCGTGACTGAAGCGCCGACAGTTTCAATCCCATTAGTTGGAGAGCCAGGTGGATTTTATTCACACTATTGAGTACGAAAGGTTTGAGTGTGTAATTCTGTTGTAAATCGCCTATCAATGAAAGAATGGGGCGTCTTAAGTTGCACAATCCTGGGGTTTGGTCCCTGAGGGTCTCAAAAGGGGACCCAAAAATCCATTTAAACAAACTTTCGAGTACAACAACCGTTTCAAGCCTGTTTCATTTAGATCACCCCTCACATTAAACTGATACAACTTAAGACATGAAAATGTCTGGGGTTACTAATTAAGACACCTACTAATTAACAATTTATCTAAACTTTCAAGTACAACAAAAATTCTTTTTGCAAATGATAATTTACTAATCCTAGACACCATATCCACAACTTAAGACGCAATTTTTCCTGGGGTTTGTAGATAAGACGGAGGTGTTTTGACCCCAAGGGACACGAAGACCCTCAAAACTGAACTTATTCAAAAGAGGGAGTACAACAATTTTGATTGATGCTATGGATAAAACATTATTTCAAATGAACAAAAATGCAATTTAAGACATGACAATGTCTGGGGTTACTAATTAAGACACTCGCTAATTAACGACTAATTAACAATTTATTTAAACTTTCAAGTACACCAAAAATTCTTTTTGCAAAAGATAACTCAGTAACCCTAGATACCATATCCACAACTTAAGACGCAATTTTTCCTGGGGTCTGTAGATAAGATGGGGGTCTTTGGACCCTGAGGGATATGAAGACCCTTATACAAAAGAGGGAGTACAACAATTTTGATTGATGCTATGGATAAAACATTATTTCAAATGAACAAAAATACAATTTAAGACACCAAAATATCTGGGGTTATTAATTAAGACAACTACTAATTAATGACTAATTAATTAATGATCGATTTATTTAAACTTTCATGTAACACAAAAATTCTTTTTCCAAAATATAATGTGGCATGGAATGTACGCTGATGTACGACACAGTTTATTGTTTGAAAGTGGTTATTTGGCAAGCAAATGTCTTATTGTTTCATAGCGACCAAATCGGAATCCTAGGTCAAGTCACTCTGTCGTAATTTTACTGCGATCATCTCATTCGTGATCGTCATCACTGTCTTCATCAGAGGATTCCATTTCTCTTGGCAGAGGATCATGATCTTCATCCATGTCATCATCCGTACCACCATCTTCCTGGGCATCATCACTGTTGTCATCTGGCTCTGTTTCGACCTGAACCTCTGGAATGAGTGCAGGGGGCATCTGTTCTCCATTGAACCAAATGATGCGAAATTCGCCGTCGACATTTTCCCATCCATTGGTGGGTGTTTTGTCCAGGTCTTGGTGATGAGCACTACCCCATAATCTTGCAACGAATGCACTTCTGTCCACGTGAGGTGCTAGTTCCGCTTCACACGGTGGAATGCTACTGCCTGCAATGCTTTTAAGCTTCTCAAATGGGTGCTTAGCATTTGACTTTCTTTTGTAGGTTTTCTCGACCACGTTGAACCGGTGCTTGTTGAGTGGGACAAGTTTCCGTGCTCCGTACAACACGCAGACAAAATCCTGCAAGATTTGGATGACTTCATCTGTTGGGACAGCGTGACTCAATGAAGCAAACGCTCTCTGGAACTTGTCACTTTTTGCCACAATTGCATATGGCCTGTTCTTTCCTTTCCTTGCAAAGGCAGAGGTATAGTCACAGCCAGTGAACGCGTGTAGGCCGGGGAGTGCAGCACACATAGCTTGGCCTATCACAGCAGCAATCTTAGTTACGTTTACATAACGCAGGTTGCCTTGTCCTCTTGTCCCAACCTCCATCCACACAGTGGAGGAAACTCGATGGACATGGTGTAGGCGTAACACTAGAATGTCGTGTCAGAAGCTCTTACGACTGTGTCGCCAGGTGTGGACTTGTCTGCCTCAATCATGTGAAGGATGACTTGGGTGTCGGCCTCCGAGTGGTTGCAGTTTAGAGATTGGACTGATTCTGTGTTTACTTCTCCATCTTCTACGAAGTACCGAGTGCACTCTCCCATCACTCCCAAATACACTTCCCTTCCATCAAGAAGAGGCCTGTAGAAGTCGCTCGACCAATCCTTTGTGAGAAAGAGGGGTAGCTCTCATTTGAACGACTCCCTCTCGAGTTGTTTCTTGAAGCTTGAGTCTCTTTTCTGTTGAGGTCCTTCAATAACTAGTTCTCCTCCCACAACAGCTTCTCTGCGCTCTTGCTCACAGTCCTTGATGGATGGTCTTTCATACGTATCGAAGTTGATGTCGATTCTCTGTGACTTATATGCCAAGCTAGTAACCAGGATGTTTCGTGACAGCTCCCCGTATGTTGCAGGCTGATCCGGCGACATGCAGTGGAATTGGAAATTGCCGTCAATGATATGAGTACCTACAAATGATGGGCTGCCATGGTCACTGACAGTTCCCTCTAGAATTTTGAACAATTTGCTTTTATCCATGTGAGCCATCGTGCCATCACTGTGACACATTGAAAGTGGCACCGGTGTCAGTGGAAATGAGAAGACGAGCTCAAGGTCAACGTCACCTGTTGCTGCTGTGAAGGCAATGCGGCCAAAAAGTGCACTGGTACATTTGAGTTGTGCCTCTTTGGCGTTTTTGTCTGCTTTTCGATTGGTTACGCATTCACTTGCGAACGTGCGAAGAAGATGTTTGCGAATTGGTTTTTCAAAACGCTCTGCACTTTCGAGGCATTCTTTTACAAAGTTTTCATGCCTATTCTTGCCGTCTTCTGGAATGTTCAACAATGATGTACTCGTAGCATCTGTTACACTCTTCCCAGTGCTGATGTTAATGAGAGGCAAGCTTGGATCAAGTGTGAAAGGATTGGCGCAAGACTCAATGTGATTGATGATCTTCTGCAGATCCTCATTGTCTTTCCTGATTCTGGCTGGACTGAGCTCAGTTTGAATGTCGCTTGTATTCCCCATTCCGACCATAGTAAGAGCTTCATTCACAAGTGCTGCTCAGCTGCTCTTGGTGACACTCCACCGCACTCTTGAGCTGTAGTTGTTTGTGGACGATGTATATCCCGTCATTCGGGAGGCCGCATCTGCATTGACTGTTTGCTCCAAGGTGAGATCGAATGGAATTCGTGCAAATTCATTGTTCGATCGTCTGACTGAGAAGCCTCCATCCTCTAGAATCTGCCACAGCCCGGGATGCGAATCAGCTAAGTTCATAAAGTCAAGCTGGTATTTCGACATCCAGCGGGCATAGTTCTGTCGGTTTGTTGCGAAATACAGATCAATCATCACATTACCACCAACTGGGAATTCCCAGAAACTATTATGAGCTTATCCAGCATCCAGCTGTTAACTAATTGTGAAAAACAAATGCCTTACCAGCAAACCTCAAGGATAACTGTTCCAAGTGGTTCATTTCATGTCAGGAGTCCCTAAATTATAAAAAGCTGAACGAATTCCTAAAGTACGTGTACTTAAAATCGTGAACAAATCATTAATTGCTTGTTAATTAGTAAGCGTCTTATCCACATACCCCAGGAAAAATTGTGTCTTAAGTTGTGCATATTGTGTTTAGAGTCACTAAATTATCTTTTACAAAAAGAATTTTTGTTGTACTTGAAAGTGTAATTAAATTGGTAATTAGTCGTTAATTAGCAGTTGTCTTAATTAATAACCCCAGATATTTTGGTGTCTTAAATTGCATTTTTGTTCATTTGAAATAATGTTTTATCCATAGCATCAATCAAAATTGTTGTACTCCCTCTTTTGAATAAATTCAGTTTTGAGGGTCTTCGTATCCCTTGGGGTCAAAACACCTCCGTCTTATCTACAAACCCCAGGAAAAATTGCGTCTTAAGTTGTGGATATGGTGTCTAGGATTAGTAAATTATCATTTGCAAAAAGAATTTTTGTTGTACTTGAAAGTTTAGATAAATCGTTAATTGGTCGTTAATTAGTAGGTGTCTTAATTAGTAACCCCAGACATTTTCATGTCTTAAGTTGCATCAGTTTAATGTGAGGGGTGATCTAAATGAAACAGGCTTGAAACGGTTGTTGTACTCGAAAGTTTGTTTAAATGGATTTTTGGGTCCCCTTTTGAGACCCTCAGGGACCAAACCCCAGGATTGTGCAACTTAAGACGCCCCATTCTTTCATTGATAGGCGATTTACAACAGAATTACACACTCAAACCTTTCGTACTCAATAGTGTGAATAAAATCCACCTGGCTCTCCAACTACATGTCAGCAGTAGAAGTTCAGAGACTGGTTGTTGTAATCTGCCGGGGTTTTTTTTAATTCATTTATACCAGTGGCTCGTAAACTTTTTTTTATTCTTCATTTTGGGGAACCAGACTATTAAGCCCACCTACCCACAGCTATTTCTCTGCCCCTTGACACCCACAATAAATCCAAGAGCAAGCTCATATTTCTTTTCTTCTTGGCTTTTTTGGTTAATTACACTGGTCAACACCAAATTTGTCGTCTTTTTTTTTTTTTTTTTTTTTTTTAAGCTGATTTATGACAATTTTGATGTGCTGAATCCAAAAATCACATTGGTTTTGCTAAATCAGGTCAACTTTTTGAACTACGGCGACATGTTAAAGATTTTGTTTACATGTACGGGTATTTTCGTTTTATATGATGCAAAATTCTGTCTTGAAATTCTCTGAATGTTGAACAATGATGACGTAACATTCAATTTACATGTACTTATCTTTATCAATGTCTACTGTTCAATTTACACAACTGTGCAACTGCTTTTAACTTGGCATAAAAACCTGACCTGATCGAGAGAAACGGATGTCATTTTTGGATTCAGCGGTGCAAAATTGTCTTAACCCTTGTATTATGTTGAAAAAAAAAATTAGATTGATTATGTTGCGGGTCATTTTGACCCGTACTGTGTAAATCCACTCAAAACAGTCAAAAAAAAAGGTTAAACCTATAACTTTATTTTAGATTATATAAACATTTATAAGAGAGACATAACAATACATTTTTAATTTCAACACTATATTTAAGAACTATTTTGTTCAAGTTTTTCCCTCTGCATTTTTTTTTCTTTTAACTTGCCCCTTTTTCTCACATTTTCAGTGTTCAACATTTTCAGTGCTCTCCACATGGACAGAATGCAACTGTGTGCTTTCTGCAGATGTAATTCTTGCATTTCACACAAGAGGTACTTGTTTTACTGTCCTCTCGGGAGGGACAGACCTGGCATCTTTTCCGTTTCTTTACACCTGTGTCCACTGGATCCATTGCAGATTGGTTGGATGACCTGACCTTGACTTTTTCAATGACAGCTGCAGCTGCTGGGGATCGAGCTGGCCTGGCTCGCCTCTGGATCTTGGGAGTGACAAGTGCTTTGCAGAGTTCTTCCAGGAAAAGCCGACGTTGGTACAATTTGCCGGCATTCCATTGCTGGTTGATTTCAGTCCACAGGACACAGGCATTGTAAGCAGACACATCGACAGTGTTGTAGAAAATCACCAAGGGCCAACGGACAGTCTTGCGCTGGCAGCTGTATGTTGCTGTGACTTTGTCCAGATTGTCAACTCCTCCTTTGGTGGAGTTGTAGTCCAGGATCATTTGTGGCTTCATGTCTTCTCTTGTGCTCAGAGATGCATCTGTGTGCATTGTGCTCACTACAAGAACATTCTTGTTTCTCTTTGGACAGTATGAAACAACTGCTGCTTTCTCAGTGAAAACAAATATTGAGGAATGCAGAGGTCTGCCCTGCATCTTCAGAATATCACTGGGGAGTTCTGGCTTATTTCTTCTGACTGTTCCCAACATAGTCAGCTTTCTCTTCTGAAGTTCATCTCCAAGGCGGTAGGATGTAAAGAAGTTGTCACATGTGATGTTATGACCTTGCAACCCTTCACTCATCTCCAGCACCACACGCATCCCCTGATTCTTCTCGGATGCTCCTCCAGGTAGCTTCCCAGTATACACTTGCATATTCCATGCTTAGCTAGATTTTGCATCACAGGCTACCCACATTTTGATGCCATACTTAGCAGGCTTGTTGGGCATGTACTGTCTGAAAGGACAGTGCCCCCTGAATGGTACAAGGCGCTCATCGACAGTAACATGGGGACCAGGATTGTACAACAAAGGTAGAATTTCAACCCATTTATCCCATACATCTCTAAACGCAGCTAGTTTCTCTTTCACGTCGACCAGCTCTGGTGTCACGGTTGTCAAATCGGATCACACGCGATATCATGTGAAATGTCTCCAGAGACATTGTTGCTCGAAAAATTGGCCTTCCATACTCTTCATCCCATAGACTTGCAGTTGCTTCTCCCTTTGACCTGTACACTCCAGCTAATACCAGAATTCCAATGTAAGCATGCAAGTCAGTCTGATCCAGTGGCTTCCATTTCTCCTGAAATACACGCCTCCCCTCCAAGTTAGTCACTTCCAGTATAATCTTCTCTATTGGTGGGGATATGAAGAGCTGAAATGCTGATTGAATATCATCAACTCGTGTGACAGCAAATCTTGTAGGACCGGGAGTCATTTTGATGACATTGGAAGATGACGGTCTATGTCAGCTTTGGTGTGGTGATGTTGACCATTTTATATTACCATCTTTAGATGCCCATGTCCCCTCTGTGGATGATGATTGCTGCATTCCTTGGGTTCATCCGATGGAGACACAATGGCAGGCTCGTCCTCTGAATCCTCCTCATCGTTGGAAAATTGACAACCTGGATCATCAATTACATTGTCCTCGGTCTCTGAAATCTCTTCCTCTGCGTCACTATCCCAGTTCAAAATATGTGATGAAGCTTCTTCAGCTGTAAACCTTCTGGAGCTCGTTTTTGGTGTGTTTGTCAAAGAGATGGCGTGAGAAAAGTGACAAGGACAAGGGAGAGAAAGTCCCTCCTCAACACACACCTGGGTCTCTGGCAGTCAAAATACAATTAACTGGGCAGTCAAAATAAAGTACATCAGAGAGGCATGTTTATTTTGAATCTGTACAGCTACTTACCCACATAAGTGTCCGGGTCAAAATGACCCGCAACATCATCTTTGTATACAAACTCTGCACATACATTACACTACACATCAAAGTGTCCAGATTTTACACACCAGTTCATGACCCTAGATGAGGAAAAGTCACAAAATTTCATGAAGAAAAAGAAAGGATAACCCGCACTTTGGTCAACACAAAAACCGAAATGGGTCAAATTGACCCTTAACATAATACAAGGGTTAAATCAGTTGAAAAAACACAGACAACTTGCAAAAACATTATTTTTGTTATACGATAACACAACATAACAAAAATATTTTTTAACGTTTCTTAGTGGCGGCCCGCAGCACCAGAAAATTTGCCACCGCACCAAGGATATATGAATTTAAGAAAATTATATGAAGCAATGACTTTTCGCAAGCGTGCACACGAACAATGTGCGTGGCTGTCATCCGCGCAGAGTTTAGGAGTGCCCCGCCCACACGAGCTTTCCAGTCAGTCAGCAGGCATCGTCTCGCTAGCGGCAGCAGCATCTTCCTGGAAAAGGAGTGAAAACCGGGAAGTCAAACAGCAGAAATGGACTCTATTTGAAGAGAAACTTTGTGAAGAAGTCTGCCGTTTCTTTGTTGGTGAAAATCATGGCGCATCAGCTCCTTGGCGCCATCTATCAGGCAGGAGTGAAACTACAAATGATGGTTGTGTGCATGCGTCAACCGCTTGGCATGGGTAGATGAAAAAAGTGAGCATGTACAGCGCCACGTGCGTGCCGGGCTCATCCAAAGCATATGCGGACTGAGGCGGACTAGAGGGGAAATGCAACATAATAAGGCTTGACTGTCCGACAGAAACATGAGTTTATTAAAGTACTTTAAACGTGGAAAAAAAAATATAAGAGGTCTGTAAACACTGGACGCATTTATCATGGTTTTAACCCACTGGAAATGGGAGCAATAACGGAAGAGTCGCTTAGCTAAGAGATGTGGATAGAATTCACATGCAGCTGGCTTCATATGAAGGGAAAGGCAAGGGGGACTACTGAATTATTGAGGATATATTTCACCAGCCACTACAATATTAAATTGAGTTTCCAATTATGTACCTGGCAAGTTAAGATGACCGAAATTCACGAAGTCAATGACTTTAATCCGTCAGCAGCCTTTAGACAAACTAAATGTGCCAGCATTTGGATTTCAGAATAAGGGAGGTTTTTCTTGGCAGTGAGGAGATTTCTAAAAAAAAAAAACTATAAATATGTAGAAATATTATAACCGAAATAACGGCATCCTTGGTCATTTAAGTTAATTTAAATCAATAAATATAATTTTATTAATTTTTTTCTTTGTAATAAGAATTAAATTATTCTGTTCTGACTGTAAAGTTATGGTCAAAAATATAAATTGTTATAAGGAAAAATTGTTTCAAATTTATTTAAAAAAAACAGTAATTTTATTTAAAAAAACAGACAAAAATAAGCCATAAAATACTCCACAAATGTATAATAAAGTTTCAAATGTACAAGAAAAGTAAATTTTACAAGAGGAAATTAGAAATTTGAGGAAAAAGGTTTCAAATTTAGATACATTTACAGAGAAAAGTAGAAAACCATAAGAAAATTGTCATAAATTTTGGAGAAAAACCTCAAACCTTCAAGACTGAAGTCATTACTCAAGTTTTAAGTGGGTGCTCTGCGTACCCTTAACTAGAAATTTTTGGATGTCTCCTTTAATTTACATGGCACTTGATATTTTCTAACCTGTTTGTATACCACCATAGACAGAGAGAGAAGCTGAATTAGACAGAGCTCAGATAGGGCAAGATGAGACAGAAGAGGAGTCAAGGAGAGGAAAGTGTTCAGGCAGAGGGTCCAGGAGAGGTGAGAGCAGAGGAAGGAGAGAAGGATGACACCAGTAAAAAGTCCAAATACAGGACGTCTGGGTGGGACCCCAAATGGCCCAATATTCCAACGTTCAAGCCTTGGTTGTACAATACTTCAAACTGTAAGTTCCATATGCACGGCCGTGGCTTAGGAGGTAGAGCGGGTCGTCCAATAACTGGATGGTTGGCAGTTCGAATCCTGCTCTCCCCAGATATCCTGCCGTTGTGTCCCTGGGCAAGACACTTTACCCACCTTGCCTCCAGTATCCATAATACTGGGTATGAATGTGTATAAATGTTCGGTGGTGGCCAGAGAGGCCATTGGCCTGGATTGGCAGCCACATTTCCGTCAGCCTGCCCCAGTTCAGCTGTAGCTACAGTAGTAGTTTGCCACTACCATTGTCTGTCTAGAGTGAATGAATAATGTATCTGTAAAAAGCATCCTTGAGTGTCTGTGATAAAGTACTATATAAATCTGATGCATTATTATTATATGCAAAGTTACTGTGCAAAATTTTAAAAAATAAATACTGTAGTATAAAATTAACATTCATACATACAGCCGTGGACAAAATTGTTGGTACCCCTCTGTTAATGAAAGAAAAACCCCACAATGGTCACAGAAATAACTTGAATCTGACAAAAGTGGTAATAAATAAAAATTCTATGAAGATTAACCAACGAAAATCAGACAATGCTTTTGAATTGTGGTTCAACCGAATTATTTTCAAAAAACAAACTCGTGAAACAGGCCCGGACAAAAATGATGGTACCCCTAGAAAAGATTGAAAATAATGTGACCATAGGGATATGCTCAACCAAGATGTGTCCTCTAGTTAACATCACAGGTGTCTACAAACTTGTAATCAGTCAGTTGGCCTATTTAAAGGGTGACAAGTAGTCACTGTGCTGTTTGGTGACATGGTGTGTACTACACTAAACATGGACCAGAGGAAGCAAAGGAGAGAGTTGTCTCAGGAGATTAGAAAGAAAATTATAGACAAGCATGTTAAAGGTAAAGGCTATAAGACCATCTCCAAGCAACTTGATGTTCCTGTGACTACAGTTGCACATATTCAGAAATTTAAGATCCACGGGACTGTAGCCAACCTTCCTGGACGTGGCCGCAGGAGGAGACGGATAACACGAATGGTAACAAAAGGGCCCAGAACAACCTCTAAACACATTCATGGTGAACTCCAAAGTCAAGGTACATCAGTGTCAGATCGCATCATCCATCGTTGTTTGAGCCAAAGTGGACTTCATGGGAGACGACTAAGGAGGACACCACTGTTGAAAACAAATCATAAAAAAGCCAGACTGGAATTTGCCAAACTGCATGTTAACAAGCCACAAAGCTTCTGGGAGAATGTCCTATGGACAGACGAGACAAAACTGGAACTTTTTGGCAAGGCACATCAGCTCTATGTTCACAGACGCAAAAATGAAGCATACCAAGAAAAGAACACTGTCCCTACTGTGAAACATGGAGGAGGTTCTTTTATGTTCTGGGGCTGCTTTGCTGTATCTGGTACAGGGTGTCTTGAATCTGTGCAGGGTACAATGAAATCTCAAGACTGTCAAGGTATTCTAGAGAGAAATGTGCTGCCCAGTATCAGACAGCTTGGTCTCAGTCGCAGGTCATGGGTCTTGCAACAGGATAATGACCCAAAACACACAGCTAACAACACCCAAGAATGGCTAAGAGCGAAACATTGGACTATTCTAAAGTGGTCTTCTGTGAGCCCTGATCTAAATCCTATTGAAGATCTGTGGAAGGAGCTGAAACGGTGGCGCAGTGGTTTAGCACTGTGGCAGCACAGTTTTACCCTCGACCGGGGGACCGCGGGGATCATGAGATCGTGGGTTTGATCCCAGCCCCCGACCAACAGTGAGCTGTGTGGAGTTTGCATGTTCTCCCCGTGTTGCGCGGGTTTACTCCGGGATTTCTCCGGTTTCCTCCCGCACACCAAAAAACATGTAGGTTTAGGGCGCTCGCGCACGCAGCGACCAGCAGCCGGTGGCTTGTCACCAGACTGCAAACCAAGTCTACCTACGGGTACAAATAAGTAACAAAAAAAACAACAAAAAAAACAAAAAAAACAAAAAACATGCCGTCTGGAGAAGGCATCCTTCAAACCTGAGACAACTGGAGCAGTTTGCTCATGAGGAGTGGGCCAAAATACCTGCTGAGAGGTGTAGAAGTCTCATTGACAGTTAAAATTGTTTCCAATCGAATTTTGTCATATTGCTGTACATACAACTGTAGTGCAGGCAAGATGAAATTGCGTTTCTCTTGGCATCCATATAAATAGAAGCAGCATGATTTAAGACACACTCCCACACAGCTCCACCCCCCACCCCCCATCCATTCACACATCCCTGAGACATACTTGGGGAGAAAAAAAAACAACTAACTATAATATACAAATAATATACAAAATGTCCGTAGGGTAGAGTAGAGATTCCGGGTCAACTGTTCAGCATCCTGACAGCTTGTGGAAGGAAGCTGTTGATCAGTCTGGTGGTTCTGCCTCTGATGCTCCGGAATCATTTACCAGATGGAAGAAGTTCAGAGTGTTTATGCAGAGGGTGAGTACGGTCCTTGACAATGTTCAGTGCCCTGCTCCTACAATGGTTCTGAAAAAGTTCTTGGACAGAGGGGAGGGAGACTCCAATTACCCTCTCAGCCCCCTTGACTATCCTCTGCAGGGCTTTTTTGTCTGACATACTGCAACTGGAGTACCATGTAGCAATGCAGTACATCAGAACACTCTCCACCACACCTCTGTAGAAGGTCCTGAGGATGCAGATGGGGAGAGAGTTTCCTCAAGAAGTGCAGTCTCTGCTGAGCCCGCTTCCTGATCTCCAAGGAATTCTTGCTCCAGGTCAGGTCCTGCGAGATCTGCACTCCGAGGAACTTGATGTTCTCTACTCTCTCCACTAAATGGCCGCCGATGCTGAGGGGGACGTGCTCAGGCTGTGACCGCCGGAAGTCGATAATCATCTCCTTCGTTTTGTCCACACTGAGCACCAGATTGTTCTCCCTGCACCAGCCCTCCAGGTCTCTCACTTCTTCCCTGTACATTGATTCCTCATCCCTCTGAATAAGTCCCACCACCGTGGTGTCGTCTGCAAACTTAATAATCTGGTTCCCCTCGTGTCTGGATACACAGTCATGTGTTAGAAGTGTAAACAACAGTGGACTGAGTACACAGCCTTGAGGGGATCCGGTGCTCAGCGTGACAGAGTTGGAGATGTTGTTTCCAACCCGGACAGATTGAGGTCTCTCAGTCAGGAAATCCAGGATCCAGAGACATGTGGCGGTGTTCAGACCGAGAAGGAGTAATTTCTCCATCAGTCTCTGGGGAATAATGGTGTTGAATGCTGAACTGAAATCAATGTACAGGAGTCTGGCGTAGGTGTCTTTCTGGTCCAGGTGGGTGATGACAGAGTGTAGGGTGGTGACTATAGCATCCTCCGTGGAGCGGTTTGAACGATATGCAAACTGGAGCGGGTCGTGTGATGCAGGGAGGCAGGCTGTAATGTGTGGTTTGACAAGCCGTTCAAAACACTTCATCACAATTGGTGTCAGTGCAACAGGACGATAGTCATTCAAACAGGACACAACTGGTTTCTTTGCCACCGGTACAATGATAGAGGTCTTGAAGCATCTGGGAACTATGGCCTGACTCAGGGAGATGTTATAAATGTCAGTCAGGACATCCGCCAACTCGCTCGCGCAGTCTCTGAGCACATGTCCCGGAATGTTGTCCAGACCTGCAGCTTTGCGTGGGTTGACTCTGGTTAGGGTCCTCCGTATGTCCGCTGTGTTGATGGTAAAAGCTGGTCCGACCGATGGTGGGGGTGGGCCAGCCCTCCCTCTGATTGTCGAGTTTGATGCTTCAAAATGTGCAAAGAAGTCGTTAAGCCTGTCTGGAAGCGAAGCGTCGTCATCATCGACCCCCTGCCTAGACTTATAGCCCGTAAGTGTCCGAACTTCCTGCCACATCTGCTTGGTGTTCCTAGTGTCACAGAGGTGTCCCTGGATTTTCTCCGCATAGGCGCGCTTTGCCGCCTTAATTCCCTTTGAGAGCGCAGACCTGGCTGAGCGGAGGGCGATCCTGTCCTTCGCTCTGAAGGCTGCATCTCTGGCTGTAAGCAGCGAGCACACCTCTGCAGTCATCCAGGGCTTATGGTTACCCTGCATAGTGATGGTCTTCACTGTAGTGACATCCTCTGTGCACTTCGCGATGTAGCTGGTGACTGTATCAGCATACTCCTCCACATCCGTCTTGTCTTCCTGGGAGGCTGCTATTTTGAAGACCTCCCAGTCTGTGTGCAGAAAACAGTCTTTCAGTGCAGAGGTTGCAGTCTCTGGCCAAATCCTGATTTGTTTCACTGCTGGCCTGCTGCGCTTCAATAAAGGTTTGTAGGCAGGCAGCAGCATCACGGACATGTGATCAGAACGGCCGAGATGGGGGCGGGGTATCACCTTATATGCATCTGTGTTTGTGTACACTAAGTCCAACATATTCTCTCCTCTGGTCTTAAAGTCTACACATTGTTTAAACTTGGGGAGCACAGTCTTTAGGCTGGTGTGGTTAAAATCCCCCGCAACCACCACAAAACTGTCCGGGTGTGAAGTTTGGATTTCACTAATCGCATTGTGCAGTACCCCGAGTGCCTTCTTAGCATTAGCTTTAGCATTAGGGCTCGGCGCTATGTAAACACCAGCTACATACACGTTGCTGAATTCCCTCGGCAAATAATGTGGCCGACAATTTACAATAAGGAACTCCGCCAACGGAGAGCAGTGTTTAGACACTAACGTGGCATTGACGCACCAGTTCTTGTTAACATAGATGCATAGCCCACCCCCTCGGCTCTTACCGGAGCTCGCCGTTTCCCTGTCGGCACGGAACATCGCCGTATCTTCCAGTTGAATGGCCTCGTCAGGAATGTTGCCGTGGAGCCATGTCTCAGTGAAAACAAACACACAGCAGTCTCTCCACTCTCTCCGGGTTTCTCTCAGCAGACACAGCTCGTCCACCTTGTTTTCGAGGGAGCGGACGTTAGAGAGAAGAAGCGACGGTACCGCTGGTCTGGAGGGGTTAGCCTTTAGCCTAGCATGAATTCCGGCCCTTTTTCCGTGCTTTTTCTTGCATTCGCACCGCTTCCGCTTCCTCCTCTCTCGGGTAGCTTCCAGCGGGGACTCCGCCAGAATTTCATGCTGGCGTAGAATGTCCAAATCACAACCGATCGCCGCGATTCTTGCAGCGTGCAGTACCTTGATGTTTAATAAAGTCTCACGGTTGTAAGTTTTACAGAATGTACGTCTGGGAAGATCACAACACTCAAAACTCTTACACTCGTTGATGCCAAGAGGGGCTGCTGCGTCCGAGCGCGCTGCCGCCATCTTGTAAATCTTGATTGCAGTGATTGCCTCAAAAGGTTATGCAACAAAATATTAAGTTAAGGGTCCCATCATTTTTGTCCAGGCCTGTTTGATAAGTTTGTTTTTTAAAATAGTTCTGTTGAACCACAATTCAAAAGCATTGTCTGATTTTCATTGGTTAATTTTCATAGACTTTTTATTTATTACCACTTTTGTCAGATTCAAGTTATTTCTTTGACCATTGTGTGTTTTTCTTTCATTAACAGAGGGGTACCAACAATTCTGTCGACGTGTGTATGTTTTTTCTGCCCCCCTCCCCCCCAGAAAAATATGTTGCCACCGCACCAAGGTCTTTAAGTCAGAGGAAACATTGGTTTGCATGTAAATCTTGCCCTCGGGAAGTGAGGAAAAAATTTTGTGGCCCTCACTACCACCGAAGTTGCCCATTCCTGGTCTAAAAATATCCAGGCTAGACTCCTCAGTTCCAAGGTCATATCCAGTTAGTCCTGATTGGTTCCCCATTATTGTGACATCACAAATGCAGTCTGTCTAAACCTGCCTTTTTGAAGTGAGAGGAAGGTGACTGAACTCTCACAGCAGAAAACCCCAACATGATAGTGATGGATGATTTTGCTCTTGATAAACCTTGTAAATCATAAAAAGCATTTTAGATGTATTAACAAGAAAAAATCTTGATTGTCACTTCAGTGTTACTAAGTACCAAAAGCCAACACTCGGTCGGAGTCATTCCCAGTGAGAGTTGGACTCCGCCAGGGCTGCCCTTTGTCACCGGTCCTGTTCATAATTTTTATGGACAGGATTTCTAGGCGCAGCCAGGGAATGGAAGGTGTCATGCTTGGTGACCACAGGATCTCATCTCTGTTGTTTGCAGATGATGTTGTCCTGTTGGCTTCATCCAGCAATGACCTACAGCTCTTGCTGGGACGGTTTGCCGCTGAGTGTGAAGCGGCTGGGATGAGAATCAGCACCTCCAAGTCCGAGTCCATGGTCCTCAGCCGGAAAAAGGTGGATTGTCCTCTCCGGGTTGGGGACAGGCTCCTGCCCCAAGTGGAGGAGTTTAAGTATCTTGGGGTCTTGTTCACGAGTGAGGGGAAAATGGAGCGAGAGATCGACAGACGGATTGGAGCAGCATCTGCAGTGATGCGGACGTTGTACCGGTCTGTTGTTGTGAAGAGGGAGCTTAGTTCTAAGGCAAAGCTGTCGATTTACCAGTCAATCTACGTTCCTACTCTCACCTATGGTCACGAGCTTTGGGTAATGACCGAAAGAACGAGATCGCGGATACAAGCGGCTGAAATGAGCTTTCTCCGTAAGATTGCTGGACTCACCCTCAGAGATAGGGTGAGGAGCTCAGTCATCCGGGAGAGGCTCAGAGTTGAACCGCTGCTCCTCCACATTGAAAGGAGTCAGTTGAGGTGGTATGGGCATCTGATTAGGATGCCTCCTGGACGTCTCCCACTTGAGGTGTTTCAGGCACGTCCCACTGGGAGGAGACCCCGGGGCAGACCCAGGACTCGGTGGAGAGACTATGTCTCCCAGCTAGTCTGGGAACGCCTTGGTATCCCCTCTGAAGAGCTGGAGCAGGTGGCTGGGGAGAGGGAAGTCTGGGCTTCTCTGCTTGAACTGCTGCCTCCGCGACCCGGACCTCCGGAAAAGCGGTAGAAGATGGATGGATGGATGGATGTTACTAAGTATTTAGCACTGCTTAAACTCAGTTTCAAAAATGTGTGTTAAAGAGTTGACTATAATGCATGGTTAATGATTTCATATTAGAAATGTGGACTAGTAGCATTCACAGTACTTAGTCTTCCACTGTTGTGGTTACATTTGTCTCATTAAAACTATAAATGCAGTTATTTTTGTTTTTCTACTTTATCTACATATCACAGTTGCATTCTGAACCACTAGGAGCAAACTAGTAAATTCCAAAAGATATAGTGGAAAAATAACTGACAGTATGCCCATAAAATGCATTTTAATTTCACAAAATATTCTTGTCTCTTGGGTGGGCAGCTTTTTGTTTCATATGAGGAAGTTATATATAGCATTAAATGCAAGCATGTGAAACCTCATTCAAGCAGGGATTCCTTCACATTATTTAATGATTACAGGGAAGATGCAAAGAGCAGACCATCTGGTCCATCATTTTTCTTTTCCACTCAGACATGCACACATTCTGTCTGTATACATATTATTCTGTCATTTCCCCATCAAGCATGTTCACTCTGACTGCTCTTGAGACCCACCTGCAATTGTTGCCCTGCATGCCTAAGCTGGTAATTCCATGTCTGCTAGGAGACGTAATTACTGTGTCTGAGTTTCTTTAAACACAGTGTACTCACAGAAGACTTGACTGGAAAACATTCCAGAGTCAAGCTAACAGGTTCTGTTTTAATGGAGTTCTCAGTGCGAGCTGCAAGTTCATGGCAAAACCTCTAAAAGACATGTTTAAAATTTTCTTTATTTTAACAAAAGTTTACAGTGCAGTTTCATATATTCCTTTTATTTATTTAACAGTTATTTATACAGAGAAGGTCCATTGCGATCCAACCTCTTTCAAGGATGCCCTGTTCACATTCACAGTTGCACATTCTCACCTGGAAGCTGCCCAGTACAACCACAGACTGACCTGTGGCCACTGAGCAGCTCCACAGGAACAGTTGGGGTTAAGTACCTTGCTCAAGGGCACCACAGTGGGGTTAATGACGGTGGGGCAAGCACTGTGATCTGACCCACCCAAATATTCGTTTTTCCTTCTTAAGATGCATTCAGACCAAACGCAAAGCAAGTTGTTCGCGCAACGCAAATAGAATAGGCTTTGTCATTGTTCAGTTGTACAGTACTATGAAATGGTGGGTGCTCCACCAGGCTATTGCGCAATCAAGAGAGAAGGATTAGATAAAACACGATTACAGAACACACGATTAAACACGTGACTGAAATACAAATAGCCCAGGATTATGGAAATATGCACAGGTATGGTAGTGGCTTCACAAATGGAACTATATACATAAGAGTGCGGAATGCAGAATACGCAAACACACAATTGAGTAAAATGGCCCAAGGATTATGGAAAATATACATAGTAGTGGTTTCACGGATGGGTCAATATACATGAAAGTATGGAGTGCAAAGATGGGTGTGTTATTGTGATAATTAAAAAGGTCCTCAGTTCTGTGCATGCAAGCGTTTGGGGGGTGGCTCTGATTGTATGCAGTTCGGAATACATACAAACTCTATGGAAAGAGGTGAGCACACGCGAATCTCGCGCGTTCACGTCTGAGGGATAGCACTAGCATGTAATGGCCTTACGATTCTGCTGTCACCGGAGTAAAAGTATCAACATTGGAGAGTAAATTAGTTTGAAGATGAGACTGACACTCACCTGGAGATAGGACCAGGAGCTCTGTAGCTGGAGTGTCAGTTTTTTTTACCCAGACTCCTGCCATGGATGTGCTAGCAATGTAAACCAATCATCTAGGTGAAATTTTGGAGGCAGGGACAATTTTTTCAGGGGAGACCCCATCAGATAATGAAAACCTAAGCATGACTGTTTTGGGAATTTCCACAGCAGGTGGAACACTGCTGCAGAAGTTATAAAGGCAACTTCGCCTGTCTGCAACTCACTCAGACTGCGAATTTATGTCTATCGGCGTCTTTACATTGAGTTAAAATGTAATCATGCCACGTGAAAAAGTCGCCCGTTCGTGTTTGGTCTGAACACACCTAAACAATCCATGGAAATTACTGTGTTATAGCTGCCTTTATTGCTAAGACTTTTTTAAAAAAAATTATTTTTGACCTGCTTTTTTAAGCTGACAACAACTGGTACCGTGCAGTAGTTCTGGATGTTGGTGAGAACGAAGTGGGTGTAATCTATGCAGATTATGGAAATAGGGAGATGGTCCCATTCTCTCGAATCTTGCCCATCTCTGTTCACCTACTGCAGCTCCCTTTTATGATCGCCCGCTGCACCCTAATTGGTAAGGAAGTTATTTTAGATTTCTTCAGGGTTGTATCGCTTTGATTCTTAATGCCATCCCCCTTTCATCCTGTCTGTTAAAAGGTGAGGAGCACTGTCCATCTGAGTGGTCCGAGGACGTGCAGCAGATGTTTGAAACTGCACTACTGAATGGTGTGCTTGCCACCGTCGAGTCATACAACGGCTCTAATGTGGTGACACTGACTCTGTCTGCTGAGAGTGGAGGGGGCACCCTCAATGACATGATCTTAAAAGCAGTATCTGCCCAAATGAAACGTGGTCTGTGTCCAACCACCATCCAGATGACTGAGAAATCCAGAGGAAGTGGTACTACTGCACCTGAATGTGTCCAAACAAAGCAGATACCTGAAACCCAAAATGGTCTCAAAAAGGTCACTCCGCCACTTGGTCCTCGTGGACCAACCAAAAAACCAGAGGCAACAGTCCATAATCTTAAACAGGAGAAAGGTAATTAAACATTTTCAGTTTGTTGCTAAGAGTTGTAAGATTCACTAACTATTTTTTTAAACAATTACTGATGTGATGTAACTTTTATGTTGCAGGTAGAGGGGGGACTCTTTAGGCACCTCACGATCTGAGTCAATTACGATTCAGGGGATGCTGATTTGAGCCAATTACAGTGCATCTTTTTTCTCCCCTAACATAAATATTAGAAATGGGAATTTCTGCACTTCGTCCCAAAGAAAGTGTAGCTGTAGCAGGGGCTTTTCAGCTTCAGCTGGGGGACGGCAGTGGCTCAGGAGGTAGAGCAGGTCATCCAATAACCACATGGTTGGCGGTTTGAATCCCACTCTCCCCAGATATCCTGCCGTTGTGTCCCTGGGCAAGACACTTCACCCTCAATTGCTCCTGGTGGGTCTGGAAGCACCATGTTAGGCAGCATGCCGCCATCAGTGTGTAGGGATGTGATTTTTCCGCTAATTCAAGGAATTCCGCTTTTTTTTATCTTCCAGGAAGATTAAGTACGTTAAGTACGTTAGCGGCTTGTGGTCCACGAACGCAGTGAAGGTGCGCCCTTTCAGGCAGAACTGGAAGTGGCGTATGGCCAGGTGGAGAGCCATTAACTCTCTGTCAAACACGCTGTATTTACGCTCACTGTCGTGCAAAGACCTGCTAAAAAAGGTGAGCGGCTGCCAAGAACCGGCAACGCATTGCTCCACGACGGCCGCTATGCCCATGTCCGAGGCGTCAGTAGTGAGCGCTATCCGAGCCGCCAGGTCTGGGTGCGCCAGTAGTGCAGCGTTCGCCAGAGCTGTTTTAACCTCAGAACGCCTGCTCCCGCTCAGGACTCCATTCGACTCTGTCTGCCGGTTTCCGTTTCTAGAGTGCGGCGTACAACGGCTGTATGAGCTGGGCTGCGCGGGGGAGGAAACGGTTATAAAAGTTAACCATCCCCAAAAACTCCTGCAGCGCCCTGACATTGATGCTGAGGAGAAAAAAATAGCAAAACAATTTAGTTAGATTACTTTTATGATTCCAAACAGTTTGAAATTGACAGTGCACAGTGGACATTGACTCCTAACTTTTGAATATTTCTAAGACTTGGCTACATCAGTGATTGTGCAAAATGAACTGCTCAAGACTCAATTGAGATTGAAACTGGTCATCTGAAATTAATGCTGAAATTATAAAAAGTAATGGTATGAATGAATTTTATTTCTATTATGGAATAGATAAAATTAACTGATTTTGATTTGATCAAGTGTTAAAGCATGTGATGGATAATGCTTGTTGGAATATTTTAGGAATGCTGCCTTCTTGGAACATAAGTCAATATTATACAGTAATAAGTGGCATTCAGCTGTTTGTTTTATGTCATTTAAGCACAGTTCTGGTACTTAAAAATCATAAAAACCCAGGAGCTTCGGGGGGCTTCGCCCCCATTGCCCTCCCGCTGGGACTCTGCCCTGGACCCCGCTGGGGGACTGTGTCCCCCAGACCCCCTGCTGAATTTTCAGATAATTTCACCGACCTCAAATCACATCCCTAAGTGTGTGAATGGGTGGATGGCAGGATCTGTAAAGCGCTTTGGTCATCAAGAGATGAGAATAAAAGCGCTATATAAGTGAATACCATTTACCATTTTAATGAAATCACAATCACAGAGGCAAACAGTCTGGAACACACTGTCAGATTCATAGCCTTTGTTGGTTCCAAGACTAACATGCATACATCCTCTTCAGTCTTCTTGGGTCCTTGACGAATTACTGATTTTTACATTTATTTTTCAGGACTTTGCATATTAATGAACACTTTACATGTATGCCAGATTGTAGTCAGAGCTTGTTTGCTATATCCTTAACTGTTCTGATTCACATGTGGCAGGAAGCAGAAGATGCTAATAGCATTTATAAGATGAGCCTTTATTAGTCCCACAATGGGGAAATTCCAGAATTGCAGCGGCGCAGGGATAGCAACACGCCAAGCAATAATTAATAAGATAGGATGATAAGAACAAATGAATATACATATGTACACAGATATATACACACTGTGGGAGCATTGCAGCTAGACGGTATAGACGGCATAAGTCTGTTAAGTTACCCCGCAGAATATGAATATGTACCCATACAGTATATTGTCTTTGAATCAGCTCTGCTGTCACCCTCTGTAATGATTGATATTGTCCTAGTTATATAATGGAGGGGACCATTTATTGTACAAGATTGTTACGTTTTGTGCATTCAATACGGCCTCTACAAGCAGCCCTTGCTAGGTTATAAAGTCTGACAGCCGTAGGTAGGAAGGACCTGCAGAACCTCTCCGTCATGCGCCTAGGATGGTACAGCCTACTGCTAAATGAGCTCCTCAGTGCATTCAGCATGTCCTGCATGGGGTGGGACTCAGACTCAAGCAGTGATGACAGCTGAGCCACCATCCTCCTCTCTCCTATTCCCTCTACTGGGTCAAGGCACCGCCCCAGAACAGAGCTAGCTTTTTTGATCAGTCTGTTCAGTCTCTTCCTGTCGGCTGCTGTGACGCCGTTGCCCCATCAGACCACTTCAAATGTGATGATGGTTGATGCCACCACCGAATTGTAGAGGGTCTTCAGGAGTGCTCCTTGCACTCTAAAAGACCTGAGCCTCCTCAGGAGGAATAGCCTATGCTGTCCCTTCTTGTAGAGTGCGTTGGTGTTGTGTGACCAGTCCAGTTTATTGTTCAGGTGAACACCCAGGTACTTGTAAGATGTCACCATCTCAATATCTGTTCCCTGTATGTTTACTGGTGCTGTGGGGGGTTGTCCTCACCTGGGGCAGTCCACCACCAGTTCCTTAGTTTTCCTCGCATTGATCTGGAGGCAGTTCCATTGGCACCAGTCCACGAAGTCCTGGGTAAGTTCTCTGTACTCTGCATCATCTCCATCAGAGATGAGGCTGACAATCACAGTCGTCAAAGAACTTGTGTAGGTGGCAGTGTGGTGTGTTATCAAGCGTATAATAACATTTCAAACACTTTGTTGTCTTCAGAGTCAGACACAGACGTGTTGTTAGTCAACACCAATAAAGGCTGTAAATTTAACAGTGTACACTGCCTCTTTTCCTCTGAAAGAAATGTTAGATTTCTAATGAAAAATGGAGGCATTCCTACCTGCTGGTTTCAGTTTGTCCAAGTTCTGGTCTTTGTGGTCAAGCTGCGATTGTGCAGGTCGGGTGACCTGCTTGCCACAGCCGCGTTTCACACACATGCATTGAATTCAATCTAGTCAAAGTGCCTTTCATTGTCATTCTATTGTTGAGAAACAATACAACGAAATTAAGTTGCTACTCCCTAAAAGAGACTGACGTCCACAATTCATTGATGCATCTACAGTCCATACAAATGTAGGATGACCAAGACGCTCTAGCACACTGATTTGAACATCCATTCATCTTCCTCCACTTAATCCTTTTCGGGTCGTGGGGGTGCTGGAGCCTATCCCACCCTCTTTAGGCGAGAAGCAGGGTACACCCTGGACAGATTGCCAGTCCATCACAGGGCCAGCACAGAGACGGACAACTATTCACACTCACATTCATACTCACACAGTCGAAGGACAATTTAGAATCCCCAGTTGATGCCAATTAACCTAACTTGCATGTTTTTGGCATGTGGGAGGAAACTGGAGAAATCCCCGAGTAAACTCAGGCAGACACGGGGAGAACATGCAAACTCCACACAGATCAATGTTGGTCGGGGGCTGGGATCGAAGCCAGGTTCCCCCGGCCAAGGGTGAGTTGCTGTGCTGCCATAGTGCTAACCACTCCTCCACCGCGCTGCCCGCTGATTTAAACACCCATGATTAAATAAAATAAGGTTTTTTTTGCTGGTATTGAGTGCCATGACCAGAGAGTATATTTACATGCCGTGACAAGTACTGTCTGGGCAGACGCCAACTTCCGTGTTTAAGAGTCCACTTTTTCGTTTCGTCAAAATTAACCCAATGACTGCCAGTGGCGCTCCATTGTGTCGTCAGCCCTTAGTGGTCAAGATTTTTTTCAAGAAAATATTCAGTTCAGATGTCAGATTTCCAAAAGCTATAACTTGAAAGTGGTAAAAGATAATGGCTTACTGTCAATTAGAAAGATGTAGAATATGATCCAGAGTTTGAGATGGGAGTAAATTTACACATGTAATTTGCACAATGCCACAGCAGCCATATTGAATTACATAACTTTCAGTCAAAAGCGGACTTTGGACATATTTACACAAAGGGTGGGTTTGGTTTTTGTCACCGTTTTTTGTTTTGGGGTTTTCGTTATCTTGTGGAGGTAAAAGGTCAGGCGAGATGCGACGAGCTGGAAGGTTGCAAAGGTTTATTTTCCTCCAACATAATGAGACGCACTTTGTAGCTCTGTGCGCTACTGTGCTGTTGAGACATGTCACACAAGCTCTTTTATACAGTGATACAGGAAGAGAGAATGCATGGCACATTAGCATATCAGTCAATACACATGATTAGCATGACCAACTGGTGCCCGGATGTCCTCTCCCTCATCCTGGGGATGTATACACAACAGTCCATTGTTCTGATTGCCCCCAGGGGCTCTCTGTATGTGAATTGTCCTCTGTATGCAAATTGTCCTCTGCTTCCTCCAGACCTGCTGAGTGTGAGGAATGTCCTTGCAAAGTGTGGTGGGTCACCACAATCTTATCTTTAAAGTATATGAACCAGAAAATCAATACAATGTAAACAAAGAAATCTGTCAGACTTACCGCTGGGCAGGCAGCTCGCTTCGTCCATCCTGGTCTTCTGTCGGTCATTTTCGCTTTCTCTCCCACATCCAGAAACTGTTATTATTCCACCGAAATTTTGCTTTTATTCCGCCGCAATTTCTTATGACGACCGGGAACCGCCGCAATTGTTCTGTCCAGTCACATGGTGCTGGGGGTCGATGGCAGGTGCAAATCAACCAGCTTCGCCCACCCTCTGTTATAACAAAATGTAGATATTTACGTTCATAAGCTAAATAATCTTTTAGAATCATAGTTGGCAAATTTGGGAGCAAATGCCTCCTCCATCTTGCGCTCAATCATTTGTTTACAAACTCTTCTTCTCTGGTGTCCAGAAGTGGGGGGGGTTACATGGGGGCCATTAGTCCTCCAAGGCAAGAGCAGTAAGTTATACGTGTCTGCCACCTTGTGAGGTGCTGGGGAGTTTTATTATGGTTTAGGGCCACGTCACATGAGTCGCAGAACTGTGACACAGCACTCCACAGCGCTACCTGTGCATGGACCAAGGCAGTCAAATGGCTAATTATGCCATTAATCAGTGGTCCATATATCCAGACAGCATGCCAGTGATGCCCTAGCTGGAACACCCAGACCAAAATAAAATCCAGCAGGAGTCTCTACAGTGTTGTGTGCAATGCTAAAGATCATCCGGGCAGGTGCCAGCTTCTTTAAGGTTCTGCTTTTTTTCCCGTCAACATAAAATTACATTACAAATACATATTTAAGAATCAGAATTTTGCCGTTTGTGCATCAATTCAGGATTGTTCATGTCTGCATCGAGATACATCGGAAAAAATATTTTTTTCCCCCACTGTTAATTACAGGAGGGCTCTATTGTTGCTAAAGTTTGCATCTCACATAATCAGTGCTTCTGTTTGTTCTTTAGAAGACAGTGTGAAAAAGATGGAGCAAATGGAGCTGCTGTGCCAAAAAAATTCCTCCACTAGTGGTGTGTAAGATATAAATATTACTTTGCACTTTCATCTCATCTGTGATATTTTCAGATTTTAATGGACTTTTAAAGGTTTGAATTTTCAAATTGACTCAACTTTTACTTGGCTTCTTTTACATCCCAGATCCTCAAACTTCTACTTGCTGCTGTCTCAGCCTGAAGGCCAAGGTCAGTTTTTATCTCCCACCAGTTTGACCCCTTTGGGCGGAGACCGAAGGAGAATTATGTTACGGGGTGGGCCTTCCGTCTGTCCGTCCATCTGTCCCACTTTTGTGAAATCAACTCCTACAGTTTTGCTCCAGTTGTTTTGAAACTTGTTACCAGGGTTTGATGTGCATATTTCAGTTTGGTTCAGATCAGATAATTTTTGCAGGAGTAGCAGCCCCTGACTTATGCTCTCGTATTTTACTTCATTTAATAGTGTAACTGTCTTGTGAAATCAACTGCAGTTTTGTTCCAAATGCTTTGAAACTTGGTACCATGATTTAATATACACTACTGGTGCGCATATTGCAATTTGACTCTGATTGGATGACCTTGAGGTCAAGGTCAGGTCAGATTTTCCCTAAATCTTGTAAGGCAAGGCACATTTATTTGTTTAGCACATTTCATGTACAAGACGATTCAAAGTGCTTTACATAAAGCATTACAGCAAGTTGCAAAAGGAATACATAAGAATTTAATTTACTTTCTAGTTTGCTTTTAAAGAGAAACAAGCTAAAATAGAATATGACAAAAATAAGTTGGAGTACATTACTGAAAGGCAGCGGCAAATAGTTTTTAACTTCGATTTAAAGCAGCTGAGAGTTTCAGCAGCCCTGATGCTTTCCCTGATGCTTTCTGGGAGTTTGTTTCATATGTGAGGGGCATAAAAACTAAATGCTGCTTCACTGTGTGTGGTTCCAACTCTGGGCACCCTGACCCTGATGATCTGAGGGCTGTGAGTGGTTCATAGTGGACTAGCAGATCTGAAATGTGTTTTGGTCCTAAACCATTCAGAGCTTTATAAACCAACAGCAGTATTTTGAAATCTGTTCTTTGACAGACAGGAAACCAGTGCAAAGATCTGAGAAATGCAGTTATATGATTGCATACAGTGGTGTGAAAAAGTGTTGCCCCCTTCCTGATTTCTCATTGTTTTGTATGTTTGTCACACTTAAATGTTTCAGATCATCAAACAAATTTAAATATTAGACAAAGATAACACAAGTAAACACAAAATGCAGGTTTTAAATGAAGGTGTTTATTATTAAGAGGGAAAAAAAATGCAAACCTACATGGTCCTGTTTGAAAGTGATTGCCCCCTAAACCGAATAACTGGTTGGTCCACCCTCAGCAGCAACAACTGCAATCAAGCGTTTGCGATAACTGGCAGTGAGTCTTTAACAGCGCTGTGGAGGAATTTTGGCCCACTCATCTTTGCAGAATTGTTGTAATTCAGCTGCACGGTGGCGCAGTGGTTAGCACTGCGGCAGCAGAGTTTACCCTCTGCCGGGGGATCGCGGGGATCATGAGATCGTGGGTTCGATCCCTGCCCCCAGCCAACAGTGATCTGTGTGGAGTTTGCATGTTTGCAGTTTTCTCCCCGTGTTGCGTGGGTTTACTCCGGGATTTCTCCGGTTTCCTCCCACATGCCAAAAACATGCAGGTTAGGGATACGGGGCGCTTGCGCACGCAGCGACCGGCAGCTGGTGGCTTGTCACCAGACTGCAAAACAAATCTACCTACGGGTACAAAATAAGTAATAAAAAAAA
The DNA here is from genome assembly GCA_020510985.1 of Pholidichthys leucotaenia. Classification (NCBI taxonomy): domain Eukaryota; kingdom Metazoa; phylum Chordata; class Actinopteri; order Cichliformes; family Pholidichthyidae; genus Pholidichthys; species Pholidichthys leucotaenia. The sequence continues at coordinate 401,801,480 of CM035836.1, forward strand.
CAACAACAAAAAAAAACATTCGAGGGTTTGAGCATGAACTGCCTTTTAAAGGTCATGCCACAGCATCTCAATCGGCTTCAGGTCAGGACTTTGACTAGGCCACTTCAAATTCTTCATTTTGTTTTTCTTAAGCCATTCAGAAGTGGACTTGCTGGTGTGATCATTGTCCTGCTGCAGATCACAAGTGTGCTTCAGCTTGAGGTCACAAATAGATGGCCGGACATTTTCCTTTAGGATTTTTTGGTAGACAGCAGAATTCATGGTTCATTTACCACAACAAGTCTTCTAGGTCCTGAAGCAACAAAACAGCCCCTGACCATCACACTACCACCACCATATTTTACTGTTGGTATGTTCTTTTTCTAAAATTCTGTTACTTTTAGGCCAGATGTAATGGGGGACATACTGTACCTTCCAAAAAGTTCAACTTTTCTCGTCAGTCCACAGAGTATTTTCCCAAAAGTCTTGGGGATCATCAAGATGTTTTCTGGCAAAACTAAGATGAGCCTTTGTTCTTCTTGCTCAGCAGTGGGTTTTGTTTTTGGAGCTCTGCCATGCAGGCCATTTTTGCCCAGTCTCTTTCTTATGGTGGAGTCATGAACACTGACCTTAACTGAGGCAAGTGAGGCCTGCAGTTCTTTGGATGTTGTTGTGGGGTCTTTTGTGACCTCTTGGATGAATCGTCACTGCGCTCTTGGGATAATTTTGGTCGTCCAGTCACTCCTGGGAAGGTTCACCACTGTTCCATGTTTTCGCTATTTGTGGATAATGGCTCTCACTGTGGTTCACTGGAGTCCCAAAGCTTTAGAAATGGCTTTATAACCTTTTACAGACTCATGGATCTCAATTATTTGTTTTTCATTTGTTCCTGAATTTCTTTCAATCGCAGCATGATGTCTAGCTTTTGGTCTACTTCACTTTGTCAGGCATGTGCTATTTAAGTGATTTCTTGATTGAGAACAGGTGTGGCAATAATCGGGTGCGGGTGTGGCTAGAGAAATTGAACTCAGCTTTCCAAAGATGTGATGAACCACAATTAATTTATTTTTTAGTGGGGGGGAATCACTTTTTCACACAGGGCCATGTAGGTTGGAATTTTTTTACCCTTGATAATAAATACCTTCATTTAAAAACTGCATTTTGTGTTTACTTGTGTTATTTTTGTCTCATATTTACATTTGTTTGAAACATTCAAGTGTGACCAACATACAAAAAAAAAAAAAAGAAATCAGGAAGAGGGCAAACACTTTTTCCATACCACTGTATATATGATCGTAAACGCAATAACTACTGAAACAAATGATGTGGGCTTTTCTAATTAGAGTAGTTTCTATTATCCAAGACACATCTTTGATGATTTACACCCTGGCCTAACAATGGGTTTGGGATCCAAAGGTCAGAGTTAACATTCCATTTTCACTGTGGGATACTGCACTTGCTAGAGTACTCTTGTTGAAACATGAATTACATTTTTTTAAACTGAATTTATTTCAAGGGTGTAATGACTCTGAAAAGACTAACCTTGAGAAAAACATAGACTACTCACAAAAAGGTAGGAATATCTGGCTTTCGGATGAAATTTATGGAAAATGTAAAAAGTTCGTGCTATAGTGATATATCATGAAAGCAGAGCATTTAAGTAGAAACATGCAATGGTGATTTCCTCATCTCAGTTTATTGACACAAAAGCCAACAACAGTGGTGGGTATACCACATCAAAAAATGTCAGTGTCTCAGTAACTTGCCATGTGCCCTTGAGCATCAATTACAGCTTGACATCATCTCATGCTGTTCACAAGTCAACTTATTGTCTGCTGAGGCATGGCATTCCACGCTTCTTGAAAGGTGGCCCTCAGGTCATTGAGGTTGTGGGGTACAGGGTTATGGGCCGGCCTCTACACTGTGACTCGGCTAATCCCATAGGTTTTCTATGGGATTCAGGTCTGGAGAAAGTGCAGGCCACTCCATTTGAGGTACCCCAGCCTCAAGCAGCCATTCCCTAATGATGTGACTTCAATGAACTGGAGCATTGTTATCCATGAAGATGAAATTAGGTCTGTGTTGTTCAGGCAGGGGCACAATGACTGGATTAATGATGTTACTCGGGTAGTATCAGCTTGTCACTGTACCATTCACAAGGTGTAGGGCAGTTCTGTGTTGAGTACATACACCTGTCCAGACTCTAACACCACCATCACCAAAGGCTCGTCTGGTGACAACAGTGGCTGATGCATAGTGCTCTCCTTGAGGTCTCCAACATCGTTGGCGTCCATCATTTCTGCTCAACGTGAATTGACTTATCACAGAACAGCACTGAGGCCCACTGGTCCCTTGTAAACTGTAAACGCTCCCTAGCTCATGCAAGATGACGCCTGTGCCTGGTGGTGTGGTCAGGTACCCTTGCAGGTCATCTTGCACGCAGACCACGCTGATGTGAATGGTTTTGAATTGTCTGACATGACACTTGGGTGCCTGTGATCTCCCTTACATGTGCCTGGGGTTGAGTGGCATTCTTCATCCAGTTCCACAGGGCACTGTTCACAACGTAGTGGTCATCAGCGTGGGATGTTGTCATGATTTTGGTGGAATTTTGAGGAGGCTTAAGTGCAGGGCAACTACTCCAGAACAACACTCAGACACAGATGAAAAGTTTACACCACTTTAATGAAAACCCAAACTCTATGCAAAACACATTAATCTTGAGGAATAAATTCACACCACAATTAATGAAACCCAAAACTAAAACGCCATACTATATACATGAAAACAGTTGCACACTGGATCCACATGCAGCCTAGGAGGAAAGAGAAGAGAGGAGTGATTAATGAGGGATAAGGCACACTGGGAAATGACAACTGAGATAATGGCCCTACGATACTGGCAGAGAGCCTGGCAATGAACTCCAGCGTAGGAAAGGTGAAAGGGATCTGGAGACTGCAGGGTGGGAAGAGGATGGGCTGAGAGACCTGGGTGGAGAAGCCGTTGTCTTTGAGGTGAGATGGTTCAGGCGCGAGCGTACACACACAGCTCCGGAGACACACCACTGGAGGCGGCAGCAAACCTGAGAAGAGAAGAGGTAAGAGAACGTTTTGGAAAATAATTAATTTTACCACACAACAAGAAATATAATTGTGTGGCGACCCAAACCCAACGATGCAGCAGAGAGCTCTTCACACACTGGCCCTTAAATACGCTGGTGAATCAGGAGGCAGGTGTGTAATCACACAGGTGCGCTGATGAGCTCTGGAGCCGGGAAAAGATAAACAGGAAGGGAGGGGGGAGGCACGCTCGCCTGATCATGACAGTGCCCCCCCTCAAGGGATGCCTCTTGGCATGCCCCCAGGCTTTTGTGGATGGGCGAGATGAAACGCCCAGACCATACCTTTGTCATGGAAGTGGGACCATGGAATCCATGATCTCGTCTCCGGACCCTAACCCTTCCAATGCACCAGATACTGCAGCCCCCAGCCTCGACTGCGCATGTCCAGAATCCGCTGGACGGTATAGGTGGTATGTCCATCAATGATCGGGTGGGTGGGTGGGGGGGGGGGGGGTCTGGAGGAGACACGGGACTGACGGAGAGAGGTTTGATCTGTGAAACGTAGAAGATAGGATGGATGGAAAGAGATGGAGGTAACTTCAGCCGGACAGTGATGTCACTGATGATGCGGGATATCGGGAACGGACCCAGAAAGTGAGGGGACAGCTTCCGAGAATCAGTCTTCAGCAGTACCTTCTTAGTGGATAACCAGACCTTCTGGCCCACAGTATTTAGGTGCCGCCGCACGCCTATGCTTGGCATACAGGTGATTCCGCTCGGACGATCATTGAAGAGCTGCCCGAGTGGACCTCCAGAGGCGGCGACAGCAACGGGCATGGGCCTTTACTGAAGGTACCGTGATCTCCTTCTCCATCCTGGGTAGAAGCGGTGGTGTGTATCCCGTGGGGGAAGAGACAGAATTGAGTGCATATTCCACCCAGGTCAGGTGTGAGTTCCAGGTTGACTGGTTGCAGGATGCTACACACCTCAGGGTGGCCTCCAAAGATTGGTTTGCACGCTCTGCCTGACCATTGCTCTGGGTATGAGATCCAGAAATGAGGCTGACTGAGGTGCCCAGGGGTTGACAGCATGCTCTCCAGACCCGTGAAGTAAACTGGTCTTCAATCAGAAACAATGTCTATAGAGATGCCGTGAAGCCGTATGACATGGATGGATAGGAGATTAGCCGTCTCGACAGCAGAAGGGAGACCAGAAAGGGGAACCAGGTGAATGGCTTTAGAAAAGCGATCAGTAATGGTGAAAATGACTGTTACCTTGGGCTGGAGGGAGACCCGAGACGAAGTTAATGGCAATATGGGGAGTGGATGGAGGAGACCAGCTGGGGAAGAAGAGTCATATTTATTGCCAACGATGTGTGACAAGCCTTCACATTTTTCCTAAGGGAAGCCCACCAAAACACACACCGAGTTCTGTTGTATGGGCGATGCCTGGATTACGGGCAAAAAAACTTGTGCCCCCACTGGGTGACGTCACTGTGTAGGGGGCGAGGGCACGTACAGCCTGTTGGGCATTCCGTCGACTGGGCCTACCGGCCCTTCTGCTCGATCTCCTAAGTAAGGGTACCCAAAATACAGGAGGGAAGGATGATGTTCGGGAGGGAGGCAGCGGCTGCAGGAGGAGTGGAGGAGTTGGAGAAAAACTGGTGTGAGAGAGCACCAGGTTTAACATTGTGAGACCCCAGGCGGTATGTGATAGAGGTTGAACCTAAGAAAAAACAGGGCCCACCGAGCCGGCCGGGCATTCAAACGTCTGGTCGATCTGAGATATTCTAAAATTTTTGTGATCAGTCCAGACCACCACTGGCTGATTGGCTCGCTCCAACCAGTGTCTCGACTTCTCCAGCACCAATTATAATGGCCAGCAGTTCAGTCTCCTACATCATAATTTCTCTCCGCTGGGGTCAGCCGACGAGAGAAAAATGCATACGGGTTGAGCTTTTGGTCGGAGCCGGAATGCTGTGAGAACACAGCGCCCACCCCCGAATCGGACGCATCCACCTCAACCACGAACTGGGCTTGGGGATCTACCTGCACCAAGATGGGCGCGGTGGTAAATTTCTCCTCGAGTGTAGCAAAAGCCTGCTCAGCGGCCTTGGACCACTTGAAGGGGCTCTCTGCTGAAGTAAGCTGGGTAAGGGGCAGAGCGGTTTTTGCTATAATCACGGATGAACTGGCGGTAGAAATTGGCAAAACCCAGGAAGCGTTGGAGCTCCTTCCTGGTCTGGGGACTAGGCCAGTCCACTACCGCCTGAATCTTCTCCGGGTCGGCCTTTAATGTGCCCTGCCCACGGTAAACCCCAAGAAAGAAGTGGAGCAGGTGGTAAACTCACACTTCTCTGCTTTCACAAAAAGCTTATTTTCGAGCAGCCGTTGTAGGACTGTCCAGACATGGACCACATGTTGTTTCAGCGTGCGAGAAAAAAAATCAAATGTCATCTAAGCAAACAAAATTGTTCACCATGTCTCGGAGGACATCATTAATTCAACGCTAGAAGACGGCGGGGGGATTGGTCAGGCCAAAGGGCATGACCAGGTATTTAAAATGACCCAAATGAGTTTTAAACGCCTTCTTCCATTTATCTCCCTCACGGATACGTACCAAATGATACGCGTTCCAGAGAGCGCGCTTAGTGTATACCCGTGCCTGCTGGAGGAGTTCAAAGGCCAAATTGATAAGCAGCAACGGGTACTTATCCTTAACAGTGATGGAATTTAGCTCGTGATAATCAATGCATGGCCACAAGGTGCCATCCTTTTTACCTACAAAAAAGAACCTCACGCCGAGAGGAGCAGACAACGGATGGATTAGGCTGGCACTAAGGGAATCTTTAATGTAGCTCTCCATCGCTCCCCTCTCTGGCCCAGATAAACTGTAGAGCCAGCTGGATGGCAGCTGTGTGCCCGGAAGGTCGATGGCACAGTCATAGGACCGATAAGGTGGCAAAGATAGGGCCCTTGACTTGCTAAAGACCTCTCCTACGTCATGGTAGACCTTGGGCATGCAACTGAGATCCGTCGGCTCAGCCGAAGGGGAGGAGAGAGGGTGAGCAGGCAGCTGAACTGAGACAACGACAGACAGAATGAGCTCCAGGAGGAAAGAGAACCCTGGGCCCTGTTAATTATTGAATTATGTTTGTGAAGCCATGGATACCCCAAAATCATGGAGGTGGAAGATTGTGGTAGTGCAAAAAACTGAATTGTCTCGCAATGGTTACCGGACAAAATGACCGAAATGGGCTCAGTTTGCCGGATCACCACCGCGAGACTATGGCCAGATACAGCGGCAACATTAACAGGTGTCGGGAGGTTCCTGGTGGGGATCTGAATTTTGAACCAATTCCAGGTGTATGAAATTTTGCTTCGCTTCAGAATCCAACAGAGCGGAGGGTTTACACTTAGCTCCCGGTAACTGGACAAGAGCCTTTTGTGTAAAACAGCTGGGGGGATTTCGAGACAAACCTCCCACCAGACTCCCCACGGTTACAGACGGGCCGGTTCTTTTGGGTTGAATTGGGTATTTAGTGATTGTATGATCAGTGGCCCCGCAATACATGCAAGCCCCTGCCTTCTCTCGGCGTTGGCGCTCCTCCGGAGTCAGATGAGTCCTTTCCAGGACCATCGGTTCTGGAGGTGGTGGCGTGGATTCGGCGCGAGAGGGCGGGGGAACCAGCCGCAGGGCAGGCAAGGAAGCAGCAGTCCTCTGCTCTCTAGCGCGCTCCCGGAACCAGTTATCTAAGGCCACTGCCTGTGTGATTAATTCATCCAGAGAGGAGGGATTCACCTGAAAAGCCAGTTGGTCGGAGATTGACATTCAAACTCCAGTGGAAGATGCTACGTAGCGCAGCGTCGTTCCACCTGGAGTCTGCGGCGACCCGAAACTCGACAGAGTAGTTGGCTACTGACAGTCTCCCCTGCTGCAGCCCCAGCAACTGGCAAGTGATGTTACCCTCACTCTACGTGTGACCAAATGCCCATGTGAATTCCTAAACAAAATGTTCAAAAGTGTATTGGGCCCCCTCCCGACCACTCAAGACAGACTGGGCCCACTTGAGTGCCCGGTCGCAGAGTAATAAGGTCATGAATTGGATCTTGGCCGAATCATCCCTGTGTTCTCCCTCCACCTGCTGGAAATGCATTCGTCAGTGTAACAGGAACCCTTTGCACACACACACCCTCCCTGTAGGGGGCAGGCATGGGCATGGAAATGGTCCTGCAGAAAATGGGAACTGTCAGGGCAGCAGGTGCAGGAAGGGGAGCGGCCACACTAGGAAGCTGACACAAATCAGGGTTTCCTCTGGTAACATTTCTCAGTGGCGGCCTGCCGCGACAGAAATTTTATCGCCTCGCCAAGGCGATATGAATTTATTGAAAAAATATATGAAGCAATGATTTTGCGCAAGCACGCACACAAACAATGCGCATGGCTGTCATCCGCGTGGAGTTTAGAAGCGCCCCAACCACACGAGTTTTTCCAGTCAGTCAGCAAACCGTGTCTTGCTAAGCATGACTGTCCGACAGGAACATGAGTTTATTAAAGTACTTTAAATGTGGAAAAAATCATTAGAAGTATGTAAGCACTAGAGGAGTTTATCATGGTTTTAACCCGCTGTTAACGGGAGCAATAATGGAAGAGTCGCTTAGCTAAGAGATGTGGTTAGAATTCATATGTAGCCGGCTTCATATGAAGAGAAAGGCAAGGGGGACTGATGAATTGCTGAGGATATACTGTATTTCACCAGCCACTACAGTATTAAGTTATGTTCTGTAGGAATTGCAGGAATGAAGAGACTGGCAATTTCTCTTTTCTTGCATGAGGGCGTGCTGTTTTTATTCTCCAGCGGCAGTGACAAAAGGCAACGGCTAAAAACGCTAGCTTTCTTCACTCTAAACTGAGGTCCTTCAGTGGCTGCCTAGAGAGGTGCCTGATGAGAAAGACTGAGAACACAACTATAACTGCCTAAACAGATCATTCTGTACATGAACACATATTGTGGTGAATTATGTCTTTAGAGTCCGCTACAGTTCCCTATTATGTACCTGGCAGGTTAAGATGACCGAAATTCACGAAGTCAGTGACTTTAATCTGTCAGCAGCCTTCAGACAAAGTAAACGTGCCAACATGTGATTTCAAAATAAGGGAGGTTTTTCCTGCTGTCTGGGTGGTGAGAGTTCTAAAAAAAAAAAAACAACCCCAGAACTATAAATATAAAGAAATATAACAGAAATAACGGCATCCTTGGTCATTTAAGTTAATTTATTTCATTAAATACAATTTTAATATTTTTTCCTTTGTAATCAGTTAAATTATTGTTCTGTTCTAACCAAAGTTATGGTCAAAAATGTAAATTGTTATGAGGAAAAAGTAAAAAAAAAAAAAAAATTACCACAGTCTGTTTCAAATGTATCAAAAAACCCTAGTAATTTTATTTTAAAAAACAGACAAAAATTAGTCATAAAATAATCCACAAATTTATAAGGCTTCAAATGTACAAGAAAAGTCAATTTTACAAGAGGAAATTACAAATTTGAGGAACATGGTTTCAACTTCAGATAGATTTACAGAGAAAAGTAGAAAACTAAGAAAATTATCAGTTTTTGAGAAAAACCTCAAACCTTCAAGACTGAAGTCATTACTCAAGTTTTAAGTGGGTGCTGTTTGTACCCTTAACTCAATTAGAAAATTTTGGTTTACTTTTTAATTATTAATTTCAAAGCACTGCTTTTACATGAGTACAATTTCTGGCTACTATACCCACCTGTGATCATATAATTTAAGTATGCATGAGTACATTACTATTATGAATGTTTCTTTCCATTCCCTACTCTCTCAATGGAAAAAAAGAAACACTAGAATAAAAATACAATACCACATTTGTCATTTATGTAAACCATGACACAAAAATCTTGCAGGACAAAACATGACACTTGATATTTTCGAACCTGTTTGTATACTACCATAGATGGAGAGAGAACCTGAATTAGACAGGGCTCAGAGAGGGCAAGATGAGACAGAAGAGAGGAGCCAAGGAGAAGTAAGTGTTCAGGCAGAAGAAGGAGAGAAGGATGACCCCACTAAAAAGTCTAAACACAGGACGTCTGGGTGGGACCCCAACTGGCCCAATATTCAAGGCTCGGTTGTACAGTACTTCAAGTGCTAAAGTTCCATATTCATTGTTACTGTGTAAAATTTTAAGAAATAAATAGTGTAAAATTAACATAATTTGGTATGTTTACCACCCCACCCCCCGGGGAAAAAAATGTTGCCACCGTGCCAAGGTCCTGGTTGGATCGTTCTGCCATGATTTTGGTGGAATTTTGAGGAGGCTTAAGTGCAGGGCAACCACTTCAGAAGAACACTCAGACGCAGATGAAAAGTTGACACCACTTTAATGAAAACCCAAACCCTATACAAAACACGCTAATCTTAAGGAATAAATTCACACACCACAATTAATGAAACCCGAAACCAAAACACCATACTATATTCAGGAAAACAGTTGCACGCTGGAACCATATGCAGCCTAGGAGGAAAGAGAAGAGAGGAGTGATTAATGAGGGATAAGGCACACTGGGAAATGACAACTGAGATAATGGCCTTACGATACTGGCAGAGAGCCCGGCAGTGAACTCCAGTGTAGGAAAGGTGAAAGGGATCTGGAGACTGCAGGGTGGGAAGAGGCTGGGCTGAGAGACCTGGGTGGAGAAGCCGTTGTCTTTGAGGTGAGATGGTTCAGGCGAGCGTACACACACAGCTCCAGAGATGCACCACTGGAGGCGGCAGCAAACCTGAGAGGAGAAGCGAGGTAAGACAACGTTTTTGGGAAATAATTAATTTTACCACACAACAAGAAGTATAATTGTGTGGCGGCACAAACCCAACGATGCAACAGAGAGCTCTTCACACACACTGGCCCTTAAATATGCTGGTGAATCAGGAGGCACCAGGTGTGCTGATGAGTTCCGGAGCCGGGAAAAGAGAAATGGGAAGGGAGCGGGGAGGCACGCTCGTCTGATCATGACAGATGTGGCCAAAGGACGTCCACTTCTATGTCGTTCTGTGACTCTTCCAGTCTCTCTCTCTCTCTCTGTTGCAACCTGCTGATGACAGTCTAAGCTCAGTGGCGAGTTCCCTCTGAGAACATTCTGTTTGAAGCCTCGCAGTGGTGAGGAACTGTTGATAAATTGTTAGGTGTAGTCTTGGTCTCATGACGTCAAAATGTGAACAGCATGATGGACTGTTTAAATACCAATTCTAATTGAACCAGAAAATTTATTGGTCGATTTATGGATCAACGCCTGCTGTGAATTTTGCCATTAAGACCTTGTTAGAGAACAGGAAGTTATGCAGAAAGTACTGAAACATTGAACAGTTGGACATGATCATTCAAAAATTTAGAGAAGGTCAAATTAAAGTGTCTGTGACATGATGTAGGAACTATGGATCAATATTCAGTATGAATTTATCTTCAGTCATCCACATAGTTGGTTCTGTTGACTTTGAACGCTAAATAAGTGGAAAAATATTTAAGTGAATTCAAATTTAGCGCCATGTTGCACTAACGCAATATCCTGCAACGCGCCTCGTTTCCGGATATGGCGTCATGAGGTGAGTTTCCTCTCGGCTGATCCGTGTGCTATCAATTTAAACAAACTGTTGAGCTTCTATATCAGTGAAGAAATGCCGAAACGTTGTGTGGCGTCTGGGTGTTCTAATTGCTCCAGTGAATGTATAAGCCTGTTTTCATTCCCAAAAGATCCAGATCTTCTTTAAAAAATGGGCAAAAGCAAGTACAGAGAACAAGGGACAAATGGGAACCAACACCATCTTCTGTACTTTGTAGTGATCATTTCACTGCAGACAGTTTTGAGGAGGCGCCTACTATACAGGAATCTCAAGGCTTGAAAGTTCATTACAAACAGGTTATAAAACCAACTACCATACCTACAATTTTCAAACGAAACCCCACAGCTAAAGACAATATCAACATATCAAAACAGCGCAGAGAAGCAACAGTGTCAAAACTCGCCCGGAAAAAGAGTTTAATTGATTTTTGCCCCCCCCCCACCACATAAGGTGCTTGTGATTTTTTTTTTCCCCGCCAAAAGTAAAATCCTCCCCTATGAATTTTGAAGCAGAGTGTTGACTTTACTCCAAATGGAACGACTTTGTGTTAAAAAACATTACTTTTTTCAGTTTTCATTTTTATAAATCTCATTGCCTACCGAAACTATCTGAGCATTTTTTTTTTATTTCCCTGACCACCCAGTCGGGGAAATTTAGATCGATCTGTATATTACCATTCAGTTTTGGAGGCAACCGATGTCCATCTCAAACCCTTCACCGTCGGACCCTTCATCCTTTGAAACGTGCGAGTCACCGTCGCTTCCTGAACGATATGGTTCAAATAAATAGTGTTGCAGTCCTTTGTTAGAACCAACTTGCTCTTCATCACTCGATCCTACTTCTTCCTCAAAAACTATCGAAAAACCACTCAAATCTTCGTTGAAATCGCTCACAACTTCCTCTGCTTCAGTGTGCTCAGCCATGCTTGTTTTCATCTTTGGTCCACCTCATTACGTCACAAAATGGTGGCAGCGTTTGACCCAGTTTTGGCAAACGAACATCGCAGTCGTCTGCATCACAATGTAATTTATGGTAGTACATGGAAACAAAATTTTATTGAATTTTTTTTGTCTACACAGAATAAAAACAGTTCTAATGATGTCTTGATTGAATTATGTCATGGACTCTTTAAGTTCACCTGTAAAGATTATAGTGCATTTTAGGTGCATCCTGAAATTTCACCCGAAAGCCGAATATCTCTAATTTTTTTGTCAGTAGTGTATATTAGATATCTTGTCACTAAGTTCTGGAACCAAATTACATTTATAGTTCATTAAATGTGAAAGCCTCTCAAAATTCAGAATATCCTGGTGTAGCATTTCTCTTTACATGATTGACCTTAATGGATGAGAATTTGTCTTTGTAGTAATTATTTGATATGTGCCTATGTTGTTTATACTCATTAACTGTACTCGCTGGCCACTTTAATAGGTACACCTGTTCAACTGCTTGTTAGTATAAGTATGTAATCAGTCAATCACATAGCAGCAACTCTGTATTTAAGGATGTAGACATGGTCAAGATGAACTGCTACTATGTTATGATGAACTGCTATGTTACTTTAGTTGTAGGTGCTAGATAGGCTCGTCTGAGTATTTCAGAAACTTAGGCTCTGCAGTTTCACACACAACCATCTCTAGGGTTTACTGAGACTGGAGCTACATACCTTGTTGATGTCAGAGGAGAATGACCAGACTGGCTCGAGTGACGGAAAGGCAACAGTAATCAAAATTAACTACTCATGACAATCGAGGTATGAAGAACTAAATCTCTGAACATACAGACGTGGACAAAGTTGTTGGTACCCCTTTGTTAATGAAAGAAAAACCCACAGTGGTCACAGAAATAACTTGAATCTGATAAAAGTGGTAATAAATAAAAATTCTATGAAAATTAACCAGTGAAAATCAGACAATGCTTTTGAATTGTGGTTCAACAGAATTATGTAAAAAAAAAAAAAAAAAAAAAAAAAAAAAAACTCATGAAACAGGCCTGGACAAAAATGATGGTACCCTTAACTTAATATTTTGTTGCATAACCTTTTGAGGCAATCACTGCAATCAAACGATTTCTGTGACTGTCAATGACTTCTGCACCTCTCAGCAGGTATTTTGGCCCACTCCTCATGAGCAAACTGCTCCAGTTTTCTCAGTTTGAAGGGTGCCTTCTCCAGACGGCATGTTTCAACTCCTTCCACAGATGTTCATTAGGATTTAGATCAGGGCTCATAGAAGGCCACTTTAGAATAGTCCAGCGTTTCGCTCTTAGCTATTCTTGGGTGTTTGTAGCTGTGTTTTGGGTCATTATCCTGTTGCAAGACCCATGACCTGCGACTGAGACCAAGCTGTCTGACACCGGGCAGCACATTTCTCTCTAGAATACCTTGATAGTCTTGAGATTTCATTGTACCCTGCACAGATTCAAGACACCCTGTGCCAGATGCAGCAAAGCAGCCCCAGAACATAACAGAACCTCCTCCATGTTTCACAGTAGGGACAGTGTTCTTTTCTTGGTATGCTTCATTTTGTGTCTGTGAACATAGAGCTGATGTGCCTTGCCAAAAAGTTCCAGTTTTGTCTCGTCTGTCCATAGGACATTCTCCCAGAAGCTTGTGGCTTGTCAACATGCAGTTTGGCAAATTCCAGTCTGGCTTTTTTATGATTTGTTTTCAACAGTGGTGTCCTCCTTGGTCGTCTCCCATGAAGTCCACTTTGGCTCAAACGACAACGGATGGTGCGATCTGACACTGATGTACCTTGACCTTGGGAGTTCACCATGAATGTGTTTAGAGGTTGTTCTGGGCTCTTTTGTTACCATTCGTATTATCAGTCTCTTCCATTTTTCATCAAGTTTCCTCCTGCAGCCATGTCCAGGGAGGTTGGCTACAGTCCCGTGGAACTTAAATTTCTGAATATGTGCAACTGTAGTCACAGGAACATCAAGCTGCTTGGAGATGGTCTTACAGCCTTTACCTTTAACATGCTTGTCTATAATTTTCTTTCTTTCTTTTTTTTTTATTTAAGTTTTTGTAAAGGGTATACAGGTCGTTACAGCAATGCATTGTTTACATTTTCATCACATGTTCCCTTATTTTCTGATATCTGACAACATTGGAAGAATAATTCACACACCATTCAAACACCCCTTTTTTTTTTTTTAAAGTGAAAGAAAAAGTGAAATTAAAGAGAAAAAAAAACCAAAAAACCAAACAAACCAGCAAAAAACAAACAAAAAGAAAAAGTAAGTAAATAAAGGTAAAAGAGCATCTGAGTAGCGTTGGAACAAAGAGCGGAACCATTATTGAAATGGTATTTGTCAAAGATTAGATCTAATGGAAGACACATATGCGATCCAGGGTTGCCAAAAGTTCATGAACCCATCCATGTCCTGTCTCAGTGCGAATGTCAACTTTTCCATCGAGTAAATGTCTTGGATCACGTTAATCCAATCTTCAGGTGTAGGACAGTCCTTCAACATCCATTTTTTAGTTAGAGCTTTTTTGCTTGCCAATATTAAAACATTGAGTATTTTTCTCCTCGTCTTTCCAGTGAGTCCGGTAGTAAACCCAAATACAAAGTTACAAAAGAAAAGGGAACTGTTATTTTGAATATTTTCCCCAATATTGTCTGTACATTGGTCCAATATTGGTGGATAACTGGGCATGACCAAAACACATGAAAATGATTTGCAGTCTTTTCACCACACAAGCGCCAACAGTTCAATCCCTTATGGGTAAATTTGTTTTGTGCAGGTGTTCTGAAAAATCTTAACAAGTTTTTCCATCCAAATTCTCTCCACTGCAGGGATGAGGTACTTTTCCATTGCTGTTTATTTAGCTTTTCCCATATTTCCAGTTGTAAAGTGAAATTCCCCTCTTTTTCCCATCTCTCTTTTATATAAGATGTGTTGTCTCCTTTTAAGTCTTGAAGACCTTGGTATATTTTAGAAATGTATCTGATCCCTGGGATCCCTTTATATGCTATTAAGAAGACCTTCAGAACACCTGACTGGGCCCTTTCCAAAACCTCCTTTTTAAGTATATTGTTTATATGGTGTCTAAGCTGGAAGAACCTGTAAAGGTCTTGATTTATTAGGCCTTGTTTTTTCAAATCTTCAAAACTTCTTAAGATTTGCCCTTTAAAAAAATCGTAATATTTTATCAGCCCTTTCTCCTTCCACTTTTTAAATCTGGTGTCTGTTTTATTAGGAGTAAAGTCCTGATCATAGGCAATCCATTGCAGAAGTCGATAGGGCTCTTTAGTTTGATTCTCTCTGACTATCTTAAACCAAATTTTTAGCGGGGTCTCTATCCACGGGTTAGTGTTATTCAAAAGCTTTGGTAAGGCATTGTTCCCTATTATCGCCTGTAGGGGGATGTCACTTGTTATTTCTTCCATTGTGCAGTGTAGACTGGGTTACATATCTCTACTAAAGTTTTAATTTGTGCGGCTTTAAAGTAGTCCCTGATATTTGGCAGCGCGAGCCCACCTTTGTCTTTGTTTAGCTGTAGGGTTCTATATCTGATTCTAGGTCTCTTGCCCTGCCATATGAATCTTGAGATCCTTCTGTCCAGCTCCTGCCATGTTTTTTTGGGAGGTTCTACCGGTATTGTTTGGAAAAGGTATAGAAGACGTGGAAGTATATTCATTTTGACTGCTTCAATTCTTTGTGCAGTACCCAAGAATGGTATCATATTCCATCTTGCTAGGTCAGATTTTATTTTTGTCACCAGTGGATCATAGTTTAGTGATATAATTTTGTTGAGTTGTTTCGGGATATTGACCCCCAGATATTTCATAGATTCCGACTCCCAGTTAGTTTTGAGTTTGCTTAGTGAATAATGATTTGGGTCATAGTTGAATGTTAAAACTTGGGTTTTATGCATGTTTAATTTGTACCCCTATAAATCTCCATACTCTGAAAAAACTGAGGTTAGTTCTGGTAAAGAGGTGTCCGGCTGCCCCAGGTATATTAAAATGTCATCAGCAAAGAGTGCTATTTTATGTTCCTTCTGACCAAGTGTAATACCTTGAATTTTTTGATTTTGTCTTATCCATTGGCTCAGAGGTTCTATGAAGATTGCAAAGAGCAGTGGAGACAGGGGGCAGCCCTGACGACATCCTCTTTCCAGTTCAAAAGATGATGATAAATTACCGTTAATCCTTATTTTAGCTGTTGGTTTTTTATATAATGCCTGTATAGTTCTAATGAAGTTGTTATGAAAATTGAAACTGGATAAGATTCTATATAGAAAAGACCAGTCAACCGAATCGAATGCTTTTTCAGCATCTAATCCCAATATGACTGCATTTAAGTTATATTTTTTTATATGATGAATTATGTGTAAAGTGCGTCGAATGTTGTCTTGTGTCTGTCTTTGTCTTATAAAACCTGTTTGGTCTAAATGAATTAAGTCTGTCAGTATATTTTCTAACCTTTTGGCAAGGATAATGGTAAAAAGCTTATAGTCCTGATTTAGTACACTGATTGGTCTGTAGTTGGAGCACTCTAGTTTATCCTTTTCAGGTTTAGGTATAACTGCAATGACCCCTTCTCTCCAGGAGGGGGGGATTTCCCCTGTGTGGAGGACATAATTAAATGTTTTCAGGAGGAGAGGAGATAGTTGCTGTTTAAAGGTTTTGTACCACTCTGCTGTATAGCCATCAGCTCCTGGGGATTTGTTAGCTTTAAGTTTCATAATTGCTTTTTCCAATTCTTTAGGATGTATTTCTGACAGTAGTGTTTTATTTTGTGACTCCGTAAGTTGGGGAAGGTTTAATGTGTTTAGGAATGCCTCGGATGCGTTTTTATGTTTTTTGTGGGAGTATAAGTTCTTATAGTAATTCTCGAAGCTTTTAAGAATATCCTGAATTCTGAATTTTATTTCCTTTGATACTGGGTCTCTGATTTTGTAGATTGCTCTTTCTGTTTGATGTTTCCTCAATTTATAGGCTAGCAATTTTGCCGATTTACTGCCTGCTTCATAGTATTTTTGTTTCAAAAATGTAAGTTTCTTCTGGATTTTTATTGTGTAGATCTCATTTATTTGGTTTTTAATTTCCTTAATCTTGAGCAAGTCAGTAGAATGAGTGTTGCCTTTGTGTTCTTTTTCTAGGTTCCTAAGTTCTGACTCTAATGTGGATAGTTTTTCTTGTCTTAGTTTCTTTTGGGTTGCCAGTTTTGCAATAATCTTTCCTCTTATTACAGCTTTGCATGCATCCCACAGTATTAAAGGGGATACTTCTCCATTATCGTTATCTTCCAAATATCTGAGAATATCTGATTCCAATTAATCTTTCAATGGTCCTTCCAGGACATTTGAATTTAACCTCCAAGAAAATGTATTATTTGTGTATTTTTGGATATTTAAGTCCATGTAGATCGGACTGTGGTCAGAGAGATCCATCAGTCCTATTTTACATGTTTTTACTCTTCCAATGTCTCTATTAAACATAAAAAAAATAGTCAATCCTTGAGTAGGATGAATGTGGAGTTGAGTAAAATGTATAGTCTTTTACACTGGGGTTGAGTTCCCTCCACACGTCACAGATTCCCTTTTCTTTTAGTAGCATCCGAGTCTTCCTGTTTTGGGTGTTATTTTGATGTGGAGAATTACCAGAAGCATCCCAGTATGGATTCAGTCTAAGATTGAAGTCCCCACCACATATCACTAAACCTTGAGCTTTAGTTATCATTAGGTCGAATACATTTTTATAAAATTTCCAGTTAGCCCCTGGGGGAGCATACACATTCAGCAGGGTGATATCTTCTCCCTCTAGCCGCCCAGTTACCAAACTGTATCTCCCTTCTTTATCTTTGTGTTCTGATTTTTTTTCAAATGTAATTTTGGTTGATATCAATGTCGCTACTCCCCTCCTCCTCCCTGACTTATATGAAGATGAAGAGATCATTTTAAACCCTTGTCTACTGAGTTTATTGTGTTCCACGTCTGTTAGGTGGGTTTCTTGTAAAAATATTATTCCTGCTTTGTCTTTTTTCATTTTGCCTAGAATCTTGGATCTTTTAACTGGATTCAGGATTCCTTTTACATTATATGAAATTATTTTGGTTACACCCTGTTTCTCCATTGTGTTGTTTTGTTTAGTATAACTGTGTGGTGGCCCTCATTTGTGCTACTCAGAAACTGAAAGAACATTAAAAACAAGAAAAACATTAAGAACATAGTGTATAAAACTTTAAAACAAAAAGCTGTCAGAAGAACTTCCTGAGCTGAGGTCTTTTTAAAGACCCTGTAAGAGCCTTGATGGAGTGAAGGCCCTGAGGGAAATTCCTCAAACTCTGTTACGTGTTGAGGGCCCTCTCTTACCCCTGTAAGCTGCCCCATGCTTTTAACGTGAGTTTCAGAACCCAGTCCAAACTTGTAATGATTTTTTTTTTTCCTATTATGCCTAAACCCTGTGAAATTGTGTGCACCCTCCCACCCCCATCACATCAAACATTCACGCAAAAACAGTATTTGTTAGTATGAGGAGAACATGTGGATTATTGTCACATTTCTATTTTAACAAGTTTTTTTTTTTGTTTTTGTTTTTTTTTATTACAAAGACTTATTTGTTTCAAATATTATGACTGTTCCATGAAATGTTTTACCACATGCTGAATACGCATCTCCTTTAATGTTTGTTACCTTGTATGAGGGGGGTTGGATGTGCGGATTGATTTAAGAGAAAAAAAAAAAAAGGTCGCTATTCCAACCTGAAAACGGATAGTTTATCCGCGACGCTCTGGCGCTGGGTTTCCCGCTGCTGGTCCGTGGATTTTGAAGGTCTTTGTGTTGTCCATGTTTGCGCTTTGATCTTCTCACTCGGGTCTGCTGCGGGTTTAAATACCGTTACCGGGAGCCCTCTTTTCGCCATGTCAGCTGTTGCTTCTTCCGCCGAATTATAGAGACACGTTTCATCGCCGTAGAAGACCCTTAACTTCGCAGGAAATGGAGTCTGAAAGCGCAATTTCTTCTCTCTTAACACCTTTTTCGCGTCATTGTATTCCCTGCGCTTTTTAAGGACCTCCGGGGCGTAATCGTGTTCCACGTAGACTTTTCTCTCCTGGTGCATAAATCCTTTTTTCTGCCAGGCCAGTCTTACAACCTCTTTTTATTTTGAAATTGGAAAATCTTACCAACACCGAACGTGGGGGCGCTTCCGCCGCCGGCCTAGCGGCTAATGAACGATGTGCCTTTTCTATCTTCAAGTCGGTGGTTTGTGGAATATCCAATTTCTCTCTTAGTAAGGATTCCACGCATTCTGCCATTGAGTTAAAACCGTTTTCGGCTCCTTCTATCAGACCATGAATTCTTATGTTGTCTCTTCTTTGTCTTCCTTCTTGGTTGGCTAGCTTAGCCTCTATAGATGCTTGTCTTTTGCGTAGGTCCAGCACAGAATCTTCGAGCACTTTTATTCGTTCCTCTGTTTCCAAGATTCGGTTCTCGGCCTGGTCCACCCTGCTGTTTGTCCTTTTCAATTCTTCTCTGAATTCCCGAAATTCGGCCGTAACTTCTCGGCGAAATCGTCGTAGCTCCTCAAATAGTGATTTCAGGCTAACCTTTTTGTTAGCTATCACCAGTTCCTCGTCTTCTGAACGGAGATCTTCCAGTTCAGATTCTCCGGCCGATACGTGTCCTGGCCTGGAGAATTTGTTTCTTCTGTTTTCCTTTAGACATGATGATTTTGTCTTTTGATTTTCACTCCTCCAAAAATCCGTTAAGTTTGATTTTCAAGGTGTTCTCCTGGATTGGGTCTGAGAGCTTCAGTGTTAAGCTGCAGTCGCCATGGCGTCCAGACCGGAAGTCTATAATTTTCTTTCTAATCTCCTGAGACACCTCTCTCCTTTGCTTCCTCTGGTCCATGTTTAGTGTGGCACACACCATGTCACCAAACAGCACAGTGACTACTTGTCACCCTTTAACTAGGCCGACTGACTGATTACAAGTTTGTAGACACCTGTGATGTTAGAGGACACATCTTGGTTGAATAAGTCCTTATGGTCACATTATTTTCAATCTTTTCTAGGGGTACCATCATTTTTCTCCAGGCCTGTTTCATGAGTTTGTTTTTTAAAATAATTCTGTTGAACCACAATTCAAAAGCATTGCCTGATTTTCATTGGTTAATTTTCATAGAATTTTTATTTATTACCACTTTTTTCAGATTCAAGTTAGTGGGGTAAAAAAGTATTTAGTCAGCCACCAATTGTGCAAGTTCTCCCACTTAAAAGATGAGAGAGGTCTCCAATTTTCATCATAGGTATACCTCAACTATGAGAGACAAAATAAGAAAAAAAAATCCAGAAAATCACATTGAAGGATTTTTGATGAATTAATTGGTAAATTCCTCGGTAAAATAAGTATTTGGTCAATAACAAAAGTTCATCTCAATACTTTGTTACATACCCTTTTTTGGCAATGACAGAGGTCAAACGTTTTCTGTAAGTTTTCACAAGGTTTTCACACACTGTTGCTGGTATTTTGCCCCATTCCTCCATGCAGATCTCCTCTAGAGCAGTGATGTTTTGGGGCTGTCGCTGGGCAACACAGACTTTCAACTCCCTCCAAAGATTTTCCATGGGGTTGAGATCTGGAGACTGGCTAGGCCACTCCAGGACCTTGAAATGCTTCTTACGAAGCCGCTCCTTCGTTGCCTGGGCGGTGTGTTTGGGATCATTGTCGTGCTGAAAGACCCAGCCATGTTTCATCTTCTATGCCCTTGCTAGTGGAAGGAGGTTTTCACTCAAAATCTCACGATACATCGCCCCATTCATTCTTTCCTTTTCACGGATCAGTCGTCCTGGTCCCTTTGCATAAAAACAGCCCCAAAGTATGATGTTTCCACCCCCATGCTTCACAGTAGGTATGGTGTTCTTTCTCCTTCAAACACGACAAGTTGAGTTTTTACCAAAAAGTTCTATTTTGGTTTCATCTGACCATATGACATTCTCCCAATCCTCTTCTGGATCATCCAAATGCTCTCTAGCAAACTTCAGACGGGTCTGGACATGTACTGGCTTAAGCAGGGGGACACGTCTGGCACTGCAGGATTTGAGTCCCTGGCGGCGTAGTGTGTTTCTGATGTAGCCTTTGTTACTTTGGTCCCAGCTCTCTGAAGGTCATTCACTAGGTCCCCCCATGTGGTTCTGGGATTTTTGCTCACCGTTCTTGTGATAATTTTGACCCCACGGGGTGAGATCTTGCGTGGAGCCCCAGATCGAGGGAGATTATCAGTGGTCTTGTATGTCTTCCATTTTCTAATAATTGTTCCCACAGTTGATTTCTTCACACCAAGCTGCTTACCTATTGCAGATTCAGTCTTCCCAGCCTGGTGCAGGTCTACAATTTTGTTTCTGGTGTCCTTTCTCTTTGGTCTTGGCCATAGTGGATTTTGAAGTCTGTTTGAAGTTGTGGACAGGTGTCTTTTATATTGATAACGAGTTTAAACAGGTGCCATTAATACAGGTAACGAGTGGAGGACAGAGGAGCCTCTTAAAGAAGTTGTTACAGGTCTGTGAGAGCCAGAAATCTTGCTTGTATGTAAGTGACCAAATACTTTTTACTGAGGAATTTACCAATTCATTAAAAATCCTTCAATGTGATTTTCTGGATTTTATTTTTCCTCACTTTGTCTCTCATAGTTGAGGTATACCTATGATGAAAATTGGAGATCTCTCTCATCTTTTAAGTGGGAGAACTTGCACAATTGGTGGCTGACTAAATACTTTTTTGCCCCACTGTATTACTGTGACCACTTTGGGTTTTTCTTTCATTAACAGAGGGGTACCAACAATTTTGTCCACGTCTGTACAACACAGACCTTTGAAGCAGATGAGCTAGAGCAGCAAAAGACCTACAAATTCCACTCTTCTGCAACTTCTTCTCCTCCTCCGGCTGCTCCCATTAAGTCATCACAGCAGGTCATCTGTCTCCATCTCTCCCCATCCCTTGCATCCTCTTCTGTCACACCAGCCCCCTCTGCCCTCCTTCAGTACATTCATGAATCTTCTAGGACTGGGAATCATCACTAATTTCAAGAATCGATTTAGTTCTGATTCTTGGGGTTCTGAATCCATTTAATTCTGATTTGATCTGATTCAATCAGGGAAATTACCATTTTAATAGCCATTTTACTTGCCAGGAAAAAAAAAATCTTAGACCTAATGATTCAAATTTTAACAAGAATACTGTAACTTTAATACAAACTAGAAAAGCACTCGGAGAGCGCAGACCTCCGCCAAGCGGCACAGTTCCTCCCATAGAGTGTTTGTGTGTACGTTTTCAGATTCCCTGAGCATGAAAAGATATGAGTAGCAATTGGATTCACAATGATTATTTGTTTATTTGACATGGACAGTGCAATAAACAGACAATTAATGAATGACAATCAATGTGATAGTGATAGGATTAGTGGTTCAGTAGTGTAAAATGGGGCTATAAGGGACGGTGGGTTAATAAGGGACACTTTTGTGGGAAATGTTTTAAATGTAATTCTGCTTTTTTTATTTTGAGCAGGACGCTGAGTTGTGTTGTTATTGTCAAATATCCATGAATCCTTCATCAAATCTAGGCGGAAGCAAAATTAAAAAAGCAGAATTACATTTAGAAAAGTGTCCCATATTACCCCGCCGTCCCTTATAACCCCGTTTTACGGTTGTAAAAGCATTGCCTCCTTGGCGGAGGTAATAAACTGAAGTGTTGGTGTGTCCATCTCCTCCACTGACGGATGCAGATTGGTTCGACAGGTTGCCGTGGGTTTCATATTATATTGGGGTTGTGCTCCGCGGCAAAACAGAATTTAGAGTCTTCCCGGCAGAGAGGTTGTTTTTACGCAGCGCCTATAGCTGGGCGGGGAATTTGTGGCAAATAATGGGGCGGCGGACAGGTGGCCGTGTGAGGTTTTGCAGCGTGGCGCAAAAGCAGGCACGCTGGCGTGCCCAGGGCAGCAGTGTTTTCCGCGTGCTTTTGTGCCTAAAACGTTGAAGAACGCGGAGTTTATGTTGGTCAGACACGACAACCAGCGCAATGTGCGCAGCGCCTATGGCTGGCACAGGCACGCTGGGGGTCCGAGGCCAGCAGTGTTTTCTGCATGCTTTTGTGGCTAAAACGTTGAAGAAGGCGGAGTTTGTGTTGGTCAGACATGACGCCCAGCGCCGTCCATTGCGCCTGCGCACATGTTGAAAATGGCCCTATGTCAGTGTGGAAAAATGCTTTAAAAAAATTCCTGTATCCAGACGGTGAACCGGATCACCCCCAAAATTTAATCAGTTCTTCCTTGTACCATTTCCAACAACGCCTGAAAGTTTCATGCAAATCCGTCCAAGACTTTTTGAGTTATCTTGCTAACCAACAGACAAACAGACAGACAGACAAACACACAAACCCTGGCAAAAACATAACCTCATCCTGGCCTTTTCGGCCTGGCGGAGGTAATTATCACATGAACTGACCCAAAATCAGTTACAGTAATGCTTTTTATTTAACTTGTGATTTCAGAGGGCTAACAAGTGCTCTCTTTAGTGCAAAGGGTGTGTAGTGTCAAGTTAACAACCCAGAGTAAGTAAACAAATTCACAGCATGAAGCATGTATACATAATCTCACTGTATTTCAGTCCCTCCATGATTTCGCCAGCTGTTTTTCTGATTGTTGCACCCCAAATAGCCTGAATGTGTTTGCAACTTTTTGGAAAAGCTGTGACATTTTTGAGGTTTTTTTGCACTGAAAGTTGTGTGAGGAAGTACAGATTTTCAAGTAGCTGCTTTTTCCATAGTTTAGTGATGCTGTTCTATGTAACATCACAAAAAAAAAGCACAGGATTGGCAAAAAGGTCCTGTTAAATAGTAATTAATTTAGAATTAAATGCTCAGTAAAATTGTTAAAAATTGACCAACATTGTATTCTTGCTGAGAACTTAAATGAAAAAATGATGAATAAAAGAACTGGCCTTTACAACAACTACATTGCTTTGAATGAATGTTGGAGTATGGAGGAAATTATGGTAGCACCATCTTGAATTTGAAAACAAAAACCCCTGAAAAACTTGAGATCGTCTTCTGTGCTGAAATCCACAACGAAGCAGGGATGGTTCCTGCACTGACAACCTTTTCCCTTCAGAACCACCTCAGTGCAGAATGGATCTTGGAGTGGAAACCCAGTCTTCACAGATCTTAGGGGGATGTAAAAAGGAGAATACATAGTGGGGCAAAAAAGTATTTAGTCAGCCACCAATTGTGCAAGTTCTCCCACTTAAAAGACGAGAGAGGTCTCAAATTTTCATCATAGGTATACCTCAACTATGAGAGACAAAGTGAGGGAAAAAAAATCCGGAAAATCACATTGAAGGATTTTTAAAGAATTTATTTGCAAATTATGGTGGAAAATAAGTATTTGGTCACCTACAAACAAGCAAGATTTCTGGCTCTCACAGACCTGTAACTTCTTCTTTAAGAGGCTCCTCTGTCCTCCACTCGTTACCTGTATTAATGGCACCTGTGTGAACTCGTTATCAGTATAAAAGACACCTGTCCACAACCTCAAACAGTCAAACTCCAAACTCCACTATGGCCAAGACCAAAGAGCTGTCAAAGGACACCAGAAACAAAATTGTAGATCTGCACCAGGCTGGGAAGACTGAATCTGCAATAGGTAAGCAGCTTGGTGTGAAGAAATCAACTGTGGGAACAATTATTAGAAAATGGAAGACATACAAGACCACTAATAATCTCCCTCGATCTGGTGCTCCACGCAAGATCTCACCCCATGGGGTCAAAATGATCACGGGAACGGTGAGCAGAAATCCCAGAACCACACGGGGGGACCTAGTGAATGACCTGCAGAGAGCTGGGACCAAAGTAACAAAGGCTACTATCAGTAACACACTACGCCGCCAGGGACTCAAATCCTGCAGTGCCTGATGTGTCCCCTTGCTTAAGCCAGTACATGTCCAGGCCCGTCTGAAGTTTGCTAGACAGCATTTGGATGATCCAGAAGAGGATTGGGAGAATGTCATATGGTCAGATGAAACCAAAATAGAACTTTTTGGTAAAAACTCAGCTTGTTGTGTTTGGAGGAGAAAGAATGCTGAGTTGCATCCAAAGAACACCATACCTACTGTGAAGCATGGTGGTGGAAACATCATGCTTTGGGGCTGTTTTTCTGCAAAGGGACCAGGACGACTGATCCGTGTAAAGGAAAGAATGAATGGGGCCATGTATTGTGAGGTTTGGAGTGAAAACCTTCCATCAGCACGGGCATTGAAGATGAAACGTGGCTGGGTCTTTCAGCATGACAATGATCCCAAACACACCGCTCAGGCAATGAAGGAGTGGCTTCGTAAGAAGCATTTCAAGGTCCTGGAGTGGCCTAGCCAGTCTCCAGATCTCAACTTCATAGAAAATCTTTGGAGGGAGTTGAAAGTCCGTGTTGCCCAGCGACAGCCCCAAAACATCACTGCTCTAGAGGAGATCTGCATGGAGGAATGGGCCAAAATACAAGCAACAGTGTGTGAAAACCTTGTGAAGACTTACAGAAAACGTTTGACCTCTGTCATTGCCAACAAAGGGTATATAGCAAAGTATTGAGATGAACTTTTGTTATTGACTCAATACTTATTTTCCACCATAATTTGCAAATAAATTCATTAAAAATCCTTCAATGTGATTTTCTGGATTTTTTTTTTTCTCATTTTGTCTCTCATAGTTGAGGTATACCTATGATGAAAATTGGAGACCTCTTTCATCTTTTAAGTGGGAGAACTAGCACAATTGGTGGCTGACTAAATACTTTTTTACCCCACTGTATTTCAAAGTAAAATTAATATTTTTGAGTCTCCACTAGGGATGCAAGTTATTAATTAATTCATTAATTGATAGATTCACCTTAATCATTAAAGATTAATTTATCAGCAGCATTTTTCCTGAGAATCTGAATTTCCCTCGATACAATACGGTATATCTTAACATAAAAAGTTGCTGTTTTTTCATATTCTGAATAAAACATGATTATATACCTCAATGATTTATTGTACCATTTGCATTTTTTTTTACTATAGACAATGGCATTTTAGATAGATTTTTTTGTAGTTTTACAAATTTTGCACTGTAGTGTTTACCATTTGCTAGTACATCTCGGTAAATTACAAATCTCATGATTTTTTTATTTTAAAAACTATTGTGGAGAATGTGTTGAAGGATGAGACTGAGTTTATTCCTCAGATTGAGCTTTATTCAAAATTACATACTCCAACAATTTCAAAGCAGGAAAAGAGGATGAATCTTCTCACATTTGTCCTTTTATACCTAGGACATCAAACTACAGTCACATGGTGTTTAATCAAACTTACAGTCACATGGTACTTAATCCCAGTCACAATATAACTTCCTCCGATCTTAACACCATCCACCCCCTAGTCCCGGGTGGTCAGGAAATCTCTCAAGGCCATCCATCTCCTTGAAACAAAAGGCCAAATCTCACACCTTCCCGTTACCTCTAGGAGTCTCAGTCCCTTTGTTCCCTTGAGACTTGCAGCACACAATAAACACACAGTATTCTATTTGTGGAGCATATGAAACCAACATATGTGTCCCACATGACCCCCCCCCCCCAAACGTCTAAGATGGAACAATCATAACTAAAGATGCATGTCATAATAAAATTACTACATATCAATCCACATGCCGCTTAGGCCTTAGTCTTCTGCCGTATTTGCTGTAAGCCGGTTTAACTGCCTCCGCAGAGTCCTCCTGCTGTGGGGCCGCTGCCTGTGGATTAGAACTGTTAGTTAATCTCTGTGGGTGTTCCGGAGGATGCCCTCTAGGGGGTCTGCCGCGTCGGGGGGCCCTCGCCAAATGCACAGTTTCATCAGCCATCACAAAAGCGGGTTTGAGTCTGTTTATGCCAATTACTTCCTTTCTGCCTCCCAAATCTAGCACAAAATGCTTCTCTCCTGTTTCCAGCACTGTAAATGGTCCATCATAAGGCGGTCGCAAGTTTGGGCGGTGGGCATCATGCCTGACAAAAAGAAACTCCGCATTTTTTAAAGCTTTAGGCACAAAAACGTGCGGGAAGCTGGGATGAACCGGGCCAGGAAGCGTGCTCGATCCTGTGTCGCTCTGCAACCGCTGAGCAGGGGGGCACTCTGGCGCAGGATTATCCGGGAGAAACTCCCCGGGCAGCCGGAGTGGCTGCGCAAACACTAACTCAGTTGGGGAGGCTTTTAAATCCTCTTTAGGTGCAGAACGCAACCCCAAAAGAACCCATGGTAGCCTGTCTACCCAATTTGTATCCATAAGCGACGCTCTGAGGGCTGCTTTCAATGACCTATGGAAACGTTCGCATAAACCATTAGCCTGCGGGTTGTAAGCGGTAGTGCGGTGGATCGTTACTCCGAGGCTGCGGGCCATCGCTGACCAGAGCTCGGACACAAATTGAGGACCTCTGTCGGACGTAATGTCCGACGGGACTCCAAAACGTGCTAACCATGCTGTTAAAAACGCGCGCGGCACCTCCTCGGCTGTGGTTGATGCCAGTGGGACCACTTCCGGCCAACGTGTGGTGTGGTCCACCATTGTCAAAAGGTGTGTGCACCCCTGTGACGGTGGAAGGGGGCCTACGAGGTCGACATGCACATGATCGAACCGCTTAGCCGGGATGTGAAAAGGCTCCAAAGGCGCTCTAGTGTGTTTGTGTATTTTGGCTCGCTGACAAGCCACGCAGGCTGTCGCCCACTCCTTGACCTGTTTGCGCAGGCACGGCCTTACAAATTTCTCTCCTACCATTTTGACCGACGCGCGCACCCCCGGGTGCGCCAGAGAATGGATCGAGTCAAAAACGCAGCGGCGCCACGTGGCTGGTACAACCGGACGCGGTCGTCCAGTGGAGACATCGCAGATTAGGGGGGGCATACCATCTTGCAGCACCCTGCTCTCCAGCCTTAACCCTGTTGGTCCAGACTGGAGTGCGCGCACGTCCGCGTCGCTAACCTGCTCCGCGGCCATGGCTGCATAATCTAACCCTACGCGGACCGGGGCCGCGCGCGCTTCCGCGTCGCTACCCTGGTCTGCGGCCATGGCTGCAGAGTCTGCCCCCACGGGGCCTGGAGCCGCCACAGCACGTGAGAGGCAGTCTGCCACTACATTATATTTATCTGCTACATGCTGGATATCGGTAGTAAACTCCGATATCGCGGCCAGCTGTCTCTGCTGCCGGCCCGACCAAGGTTCCGAAATCTTGGCCATCGCGAAAGTCAGCGGTTTGTGGTCCACGAACCCGGTAAAACGGCGTCCTTCCAGCCAGAACTGGAAGTGGCGGATGGCCAAGTGTAGAGCTAACAACTCCCTGTCGAACGCGCTGTATTTTCGCTCGCTATCGCGCAAGGTTTTGCTGAAAAACGCGAGCTGTTGCCAGGCCCCAGCCACGTACTGTTCAACGACCGCCCCTATGGCAACATCTGACGCGTCAGTAGTGAGCGCCATGCGGGCCGTTGGGACTGGGTGTGCCAACAACATAGCGTTTGCCAGGGCTGATTTGACTTGAGAGAATGCGCGCTCCCGCTCAGGAGACCATTCGATTTTATTCGTGGATTTTTGTTTTTTTTAGTGCAGTGTACAATGGTTGCATGAGCTGCGCTGCGCGGGGGAGGAAACGGTTATAAAAATTAACCATTCCCAAAAACTCCTGTAACGCTTTGACCGTTTGTGGTTGGGGAAAATTTGTTATTGCATGCACCTTATCGGGCAGAGGAACCGCTCCTTCTGGCGAAACCCGATGCCCCAAAAAATCAATCTGCGCCACCCCGAACTGACACTGCGCTGGGTTAATTATTAACCTGTGCTCTGCCAACCTCCAGAAAACTGCTGTGAGGTGGCTTTCGTGTTCGTCCTCGGACGTGCTGGCAACCAAAATGTCGTCCAAGTAGATGAACACGAAAGGGAGATCGCGTAGGACCGCGTCCATCATGCGTTGGAACGTCTGCGCCGCTCCCTTGAGCCCAAAAGGCATGCGCAAAAACTCAAAAAGCCCGAAAGGAGTTATTACCGCTGTTTTGGGTATGACCTCAGCGTGCACTGGAACCTGGTGGTAACCGCGTACTAAGTCTATTTTAGAAAAAATGCGCGCCCCCGCCAAATGAACCGAAAAATCTTGGATATGCGGAATCGGGTAGCGGTCGTGCGCTGTGGCATTATTCAACCTGCGGAAATCACCGCAAGGTCGCCACGAGCCATCAGCCTTTGGGACCATGTGCAGTGGTAAAGCCCAGGGGCTCTTCGAACGCCTGATGATGCCCAGTTTTTCCAGGTTGGCGAACTCCTCGCGCGCTATGGTCAGTTTAGCTGAGTCCAAGCGCCGAGCTTTTGCAAAAACGGGCGGGCCGGTGGTAGTAATAAAATGTTCCACCCCATGTTTAGCCACTGTCGCCAAAAACGTTGGGACCGTGAGTGCTGGGAACTGAGTGAGGAGTGCGTGGAACTTACCACCTGCAGCTGTGACGTTGGCTTGTGCAGTTGGCGGGGCCACTTGAGCTGTGCAGGGAATAGAGTGAAAGGAGAGTGCATTAACCAGACGTCTGTTAGCAAGATCAACCAATAAACCATGTGAGCACAAAAAATCAGCCCCTAACATGTTGAAATTGACTGCCGCTACAACAAAAGTCCACTTGAATGTACGGCCCTGCAAAGACAAAAGCAGAGTCCTCTCCCCGAAGGTCTTAATCGCTGAGCCATTCGCTGCTGACACCCGGGGACCCTTGGAAGGCACCAGCCAGTCCGCGTAGGAAGGCGTGATGAAGCTCAGCTGGGAGCCTGTGTCCACGAGGAAATGCCTCCCCGAGCGTGCATCAGTCAGGTAGAGCAGCTTGTTCTCCTCCCCGAGGGCCGAAGCTGCTACCGGCCCCCGGTCTTCGCGTTTCCCGAGCGCTTGAAATGGCACGGTGGAATTCACTTGAGCGCCCTCTCTGCAAAGCGGCGATGGTAGAAGCAAAGGGGGTCGTCCGCTCCGTGTCGCCTGGCCCTTGCTACTGCCGTCGTTGGTGAGTCTGGTGCTGCAGCCTCTGGCCCCATGCTGTCTCCAGACGTTGTGCCTAGCTCTGCTGCCGCGGCCGAAGCCGCGCTCCGTTTGTGGGCGTCGACGAGTCATTGCGCCTCCTGGCTCAGCTCGTGGTAGTCTCGCCGGGCCAACAGAGGTGAACCTGCCAGGGTCACTCTCACCGCTGGCGGCAGGGTCCTGAGGAAAAGGTGGGCGAAGATAAAGCTGTCATCTTCGGAGTCTCTCAGCCTCAGCATCTTCACCATCAGGTCCGCGGGTCTGTCGTTCTCAAACTCCGTCAACGCTAGGAGCCCCTCTGCTCGCTGTTGCACCGAGGGGGTGAAGTGGCTGATAAGCGCAGCCTTCAATGCGCTGTACTTGTCACTGTCTGGCGGGTCGTTGACCAGGTTCTCCACCCTCTGGACTGTGTGGTTGTCCAGCTTCGCCACCACATGGTAAAATTTTGTGTCGTCTGTCGAGATTCTCCGGAGGTTGAACTGCGCCTCGACCGCGCTAAACTAGGAGCGCGGACTATTCTGCCCGAAGTCCAGCAGCTGGAACGTGGCGGCATTCGTCAGGCTGGCTTCTGACGAGCCCCGCTCGGGAGAATTATCTCTGCTCCTGCTTCGTCGTAAGGTCACCAGTGTGGAGAATGTGTTGAAGGATGAGACCGAGTTTATTCCTCAGATTGAGCTTTATTCACAATCACATACTCCAACAATTTCAAAGCAGGAAAAGAGGATGAATCTTCTCACATCTGTCCTTTTATACCTAGGACATCAAACTACAGTCACATGGTGTTTAATCAAACATACAGTCACATGGTACTTAATCCCAGTCACAATATAACTTCCTCCGATCTTAACACCATCCACCCCCTAGTCCCGGGTGGTCAGGAAATCTCTCAAGGCCATCTCCTTGAAACAAAAGGCCAAATCTCACACCTTCCCGTTACCTCTAGGAGGCTCAGTCCCTTTGTTCCCCAGCACACAATAAACACACAGTATTCTATTTGTGGAGCATATGAAACCAACATATGTGTCCCACGCTATCAAACAGGAAAATAAATTGTGAGCTGCTTCATCTGTTGCATGTTTAACATTATCATAGTACCCCGGCAATCCAGGCAAACCCACTACAATCTGGGCTCCCTCTGTTACATCAGTTGCAACTTGAGTCCGGTCTGCTTTTCTGTCTAGCTGCAGGTTGAAGGGAGGCAACGGGGATATGTTTTTGTTTGTGTAGCCTGCTGCAGTCAGTTTCTTCGCTCCGTTGATTTGACAGGTGGACATTGGAACGTGCCATTGGATCTTGTTGTGGCTCTCCGATGTAACCCGGAAGGGCTTAGTATCATCTTCTGCTTTTTCGGTTGAAATGTGGCAGTGGGTGACCGCGTGCACCCCTGCTTTGACGGCGAAGCCACTACATTTCATAGAATAAGCTCCCATTGAAAAGGAATGCTGAGTTATCAATTTGTTGACAGCTAATTTAATCGACTAAATTCTTAGACAATTGAAAGTCAGTCATAAACATTCCTAATCCCCACACCACAGTAGGGTTTAAATTTTTAATTTTTTTTTATATTTTTTTCCCACAATATTTTTTATTGAACCTTTTTTTTACAAACATGGCACAAACAGTCAAAGTAAATTAATTTTCAATTAAAACAAAAAACCACTAACAACAACAAAAAAAATGTACTAAAAACAACATCAACCATTAACAAAAGCAAATCAACAACAATGCTCCTCTGTTTAGTCTAGGTAATCTATTACATAAGAATATATAATATACACTGCTGTTCAAAAGTTTGGGGTCACCCAGACAATTATTTTGTGTTTTCCATGAAAAGTCACACTTATTTACCACCAGGAGTTGTAAAATGAATAGAAAATATAGTCAAGACATTGACAAGGTTAGAAATAATGATTTGTATTTGAAATAATTTTTTCCTTCAAACTTTGCTTTCGTCAAAGAATCCTCCATTTGCAGCAATTATAGCATTGCAGACCTAACATGATTGCACAAGGGTTTTCTAATCATCTATTAGCCTTCTGACGCAATGAGCAAACACATTGTACCATTAAAACACTGGAGTGATAGTTGCTGGAAATGGGCCTCTATACACCTATCTAGATATTGCACCAAAAACCAGACATTTGCAGCTAGAATAGTCAGTTACCACATTAGCAATGTATAGTGTATTTCTGATTAGTTTAAAGTTATCTTCATTGAAAAAAAGTGCTTTCAAAAATAAGGAAATTTCTAAGTGACCCCAAACTTTTGAACGGTAGTGTACATTCACCAGTTTGGAATTTGCAAGGTCCACACATATCATTCACCTTCTTCTTCAGAAGTTATGTTTAATTTCTTTACATAATCAATGAAAGGTCTCCATATATTCTCCAACACACCTTCCTTTAATTTCAGTATATATGTTATTCTTTCTAGTGGAAGGTTTAACATCTGTCTTAACCACTGAGTCACATCTGGTCTATGAGTCTTTTTCCACAGTAGTGCAATACATTTTTTGGCATTAAGCAAACCAAGGTCTATGAATGCTCTTTCACTCTTAACGTTCTGTTTTTCTGGATACAGACCCAACAAAAACAGTTTAGGGTTCAGTGTGAATTGTTTTGAAATTATTTTTTCAATTGTTACCCTCACCTCTTCCCAAAACATTCTGATTTTTCTCCATTCCCATAAACAGTGAAATAGGGTTCCTTTACTTTCCATACATTTTGTGCATGTATCTGGTATGTTTTTGTTATATCTATTTAACTCCACTGGTGTAACATACATCCGCATTAACCATTTAAAATGTATCAGTTTAAGACGTACATTTATTGATTTGGTTTGAGCTTCTGCACAAGCCATTTCCCATTGTTCCTCTGAAATTTCAATTTGCAGGTCTTCTTTCCAATAATTCAATCTTTTTTGTGAGTTTTCACTTGAGAATAGTGTCAATGAGTTATAAAACTCTGAAATAATACCCTTTCTCTTACTATCTTTCGTCAAAATTTTTTCCAAGGATGAATAAGTAGGTCGAGCGAGAGCATTATTTTTTTTTCCACAATATCTTTATTGAACCTTTTTTTTTTTTTAAACAAACATGATACAAACAATCAAACACTAACACTAAAGTACTACAAAAAAAAATGCACTAAAAAACACCAACAACCACCAACAAAATCAAATCTTCAACAATGCTCCTCTGTTTAGTCTAGACAATCCAACACATAAGTATACATATTGTATTCACCAGTTTGGAATTTACAAGGTCCGCACATATCATTCACCTTCTTCTTCAAGAGTTATGTTTAAATTTTTTACATAATCAATAAAAGGTCTCCATATATTCTCAAACACAATTTCCTTTGATTTCAGTATATATGTTATTCTTTCTAATGGAAGGTTTGTTAACATCTGTCTTAACCACTGAGTCACATCTGGTCTATAAGTCTTTTTCCATAATAGTGCAATACATTTTTTGGCATTAAGCAAACTGAGGTCTATGAATGTTCTTTCACTTTTATTAAAATTATGCTTTTCTGGGTACAGACCCAACAAAAACAGTTTAGGATTCAATATGATTTGTTTTGAGATTATTTTTTCAATTGTTACCCTCACCTCTTCCCAAAACATTCTTATTAATCTACATTCCCATACACAATGAAATAGAGTTCCTTTACTTTCCATACATTTTGTGCACGTATCTGGTATATTTTTGTTATATCTATTTAACTCCTCCGGTGTAACATACATCCGCATTAACCATTTGAAGTGTATCAATTTAAGGCGTACATTTATTGATTTGGTTTGAGCTTCTGTACAAGCCAATTCCCATTGTTCCTCTGGAATTTCAGTTTGCAGATCTTCTTTCCAGTAGTTTAATCTTTTCAGTGAGTTTTCACTTGAAAATAGTGTCAATGAGTTATAAAACTCTGAAATAATACCCTTTCTTTTACTATCTTTCATCAACATTTTTTCCAAGGATGAATAGATAGGTCGAGTGAGAGCTTTATTTTGATTTGATCGAATAAAGTTTCTAAGTTGAAGATATTTAAAAAAATGTGTTCTATTGAGATTAAATTTGATCCTCAACTCTTCAAAAGACATTGTTTTCTGCACATGGCAAATATAAATCCTGAATCTTTTGTATCCCTTTTAAATTCCATACTTTAAATACAGCGTCCGCTCTCCCTGGTTTAAAATATTGATTACCCCATATTGGACTAAATTGTGACAATAACTGTGGTTCTTTTAAATAGTTTTTAGCTTCACACCATATTTTGATCATATGCTTTACAAATGGATTTTTAACTTGTTTTTGTAATTTTTTTGCCGAATCTGAGTATATGAATATGGGAAGAGGTAAAGGTAAATTGTATGATTCCATTTCAGTCCAGTGAGGGAGATCATTTGATGAAAAATAATATGTCATAGACCTCAGTTGTGCCGACCAATAATACAACATAAAATTTGGACATTTCAGACCTCCACGATCAAATGGTAAATATAATAAAGACAGACGTAATCTAGCCCTCCTGTTGTTCCATATAAATTCCACTAACTTTTTTTTAATTCTTGAGAATAAATCTAAAGGTGGTGGTAAGGGAATGTATTGAAATAAAGTATTTTAGGTAAAATATTACTTTTAAGTATATTAATTCTCCCGATCATCGACATTGGTAGTGACATCCATCTCTGAAGTAACTCATCAATATCTGTCATTAAGGCTTCATAATTGACACTGGCGACTGATTCTAGCTTAGGCACAATTTGGATTCCTAAATATTTGAACTGATTTACAACATTGAATTGATTTACCTCAGGGGCTGGGTAATTTCTCTGGGTCTCATTTAGCATTAATATTGAAGATTTAGTTTTATTTATTTTATATCCTGATATTTCCCCGAAATTCTTTATTAAATTCAACAAGGTCGGAATTGATTTTTTAAGATTCGACATAAACAAAATTATGTCATCGGCATACAGGGAGATTTTATGTTCTGTTGGTCCAACTTTAATTCCATATATTTGTGACTGTAGACGTATCGCCATCGCTAAAGGTTCAATTGCCATAGTAAACAGTAAAGGTGAAAGTGGACAGCCTTGTCGACATCCTCTATTGATTTTTATTGATTTTGAAATATTATTTGTTAGAATTTCTGCAGTAGCATTATTATATATTATCTGAACCCATTTTATAAAATTATTTCCAAGTCCAAACCTTTGTAAGACTTCAAAAAGAAAGGGCCATTCAACTCTATCAAAGGCTTTTTCGGCATCCAGTGATAAGAGAGCTGTATCCGGTGCTTCTTTATTAGAATAAATAATATTAAATAGTCTTCTTACATTATGGAAGCCTTGTCTTCCCTTTATAAAGCCATTCTGATCTCGATTAATAATATTTGGTAAAATTTCTTGTATTCGTCTTGCTAAAATTTTACAAATTATCTTAAGGTCGGCATTTAATAGGCTTATTGGTCTCATATTTTCACATTTATTAGAGGGCTTACCTGGTTTTGGCAACAGTATAATTAAGGCATTATTCATATATGATGGTAAATTACTATTTTGAAATGCTTCTAAAACCATTTCCAAAAAAGGTTTTGTTAATTTATTCTTAAATTTTTTATAAAGGTCAACTGGAAGACCATCTGGTCCTGCACTTTTTCCTGATTTCATATTATCAATGGCTAGTCCAACTTCTTCTTGACTAATTTTAGACTCCAGTATCTCCCTATTTTCATTTGGAATACACGGTATAAATAGTTCATTCAAAAACCCATGTAGTTTTGTTAAGTCAGATTCATTTTTGGTATCATATAATTTTTCATAGTAATCTCTAAAGGCTCTATTAATTTCTGAAGGATCTATAACTACCTGTCCATTACTTATAATACTGGTAATTGGTGTTTTAGATTCTAATTGTTTAATCTGCCATGCCAATAACTTTCCTGATTTTTCACCTTGTTCATAAAAAGATTGTTTCAATCTTAGAAGACTCGAGGCAGCTCTATTCGCTGATTTTTTGTCATATTCAGCTCTCAAAATCAGTAATTCGTTCTCCAACCTTGGATCTCTTCCTGCATATACTCTTTCTTGAAGAATTTTTATTTTATGTTCCAATTGGACTCTCTCCTCTCGAGTCTTCTTAGATTTTGAACCTGTATAACTAATAATATGTCCCCTAATAAAAGCTTTGAAAGCCTCCCACTTTACACATGCTGATGTTTGTGTAGTATTGATATCAAAGAACTCATCTATCTGTTTTTCTATATACTTAACAAATTCCTCATCCTGAAGCCATTTATGCTGAAATTGCCATCTACCTGGTTCCTTTGTCAATTTCTTATCTACATACATTAGACAGCAGGGTGCATGATCAGAGATCACGATGTTATCATAAAAACAGTTTTGAATCTTGGACCTTAATTCTGTTGAGATAAAAAAATAATCTATACGTGAGAATGTCTTGTAGGTATTGGAATAACAAGAGTATGCTTTAACTTGTGGTTTCATTTCTCTCCATATATCTATCAATTTCAATTCTTTCATAAAATGATTAATGGTCATCCTACATCCATTGTGCGTACAGTCCAGTCCTGTTGATCTATCTATACTGGGATTCAATGTACAATTAAAATCCCCTGCTATTATATGTTGCCCTGTAAGTGATGATAAGATAAGAAATAAATTGACAAAGAACTTTTGATCATCTATATTGGGACCATATAAGTTCACCAAATTTATGTTTTCTAATAGCAAAGATCCTTGAATGATTACATATCTTCCAAATTTGTCTCCAATTACATTTTTCACTTGAAATGGGACTGATTTATGTATGAGAGTCATAACTCCCCTGGCTCGGGATGAAAATGATGAGGTGAAAACATTTCCTTGCCATCTACTCCTAATTCTTTTTACATCTTGCTCTATTAGATGAGTTTCTTGTAAAAACACAATTTTTGAACCCATGTCTTTTATTTTATTCATAACTTGTTTAAGTTTTTTTAAATTTTGTAGACCTCTGCAATTCCATGAAGTTAAATTAAGATTAACGCTTTGATTTATAATCAATAGGGAGTTTGGGATTACCTTGCAGTGTAAACATGCTCAAACAGAAAAGCAAAAAAATGAGTGGTTGAACATTCACCCTACAAACTACACACAAACAAATTCCCCCTTCCCACATTTGTGGCAATCCCCCCAAAAGCAAAAGAAAAATTCCGTCTCCCGATATAGCCATCGACCGTTCCACACCCACGAGGAACAGCCAAAGCCACTCCTTCTTCATCCTCCCAATCACCCTAACTCTACTGCTTTTAATAACGTAACATTAACTCTCTTCTGTAATTTTCCAATTGAACTCCAAATTTTTTTTAGCAATTTTGTACTTTTTTTTTTTTTTTTTTTTTTTTTAAATATGTAATACATTCTATATTTTGTAATCTTGTTATATGCTTCTAATCAGTTAAATGCTCAAATATTCTACCCTATATTCTGTTCATGCTTAGCTCCCACCAGTCTCTTCCTGGATCTTCTTGATGAGCTCCTGCGCCTCCTCGGGGGTCTTGAAGATGCGTGTTCTGCCCTCATATGTGACCAGAAGTCTTGCAGGGTGAATCACTCCATGACGAATCTCAAGGTTGCGCAGTTCTTTGCGGATGGGGTCAAACTGCTTCCTTAATTGTTGGATTCCTGAGGCCAGATCTGGGTAGAACCGCACCTGCTGATCTTGGTATTTAATTTCTCCTTTGGCCCGCACCGCGTTGGAGATCGTCATCCTGTCTCTGTAGCTGAGAAACTTCATAATTAGCGTCCTCGGTGCTGCCTTGTTACCTCTCGGTGGGCCAATTCGGTGGGAGCTTTCCAAGACGACTGATGATTTTAGCTCCGCGTTGTTCAGCGCCTCCGGGATCCACCCCTCCAAAAAGGAGCATGAATCACGACCTTCGGCTCCCTCCGGTAAACCCACCAGCCTCAGGTTGTTCCTTCTGGACCGAGATTCCAAGTCCAGAACACTATTTTCCAGATCTTTATTTTTTTTTTCCAAAGTGCGCACCTTTATTTGAAGTCCGCTAATTTCATCCTCCGCACTTGAGACACGAAGCTCCGCCTGCGTCACTCGCTCCACACAGTCACCCAACTCCTTTCTCATTGCATCCAACGCTGCCATAATCCCATCAAGTTTAGCGGAAAAGTCTGCTCTCATTGAGCTAATGGCAGCCAGCACTGCACCTGTGCCGTCATCGTCAGCAGCAGCAGTTACCGCACCACCGCTAGTTTCATCCGCCATATCTGCAGCTTTTTCTACTGCGCCACAAACTTTAAAGTCCGTTAATTTGGACTGCTTCGGCGATTCAATTTTTCCCCCTCCTGATTTCCCAGCCTTAGTCTTCACCGGCATATCCTCACCCAAACGCTGGGAAAAGTTCTGTTCCAAATGAGAGAGTTATTTGCCGAATTTTTATTTCCAAGGGCAGAGCAGAGTGATACGTGTCCTTCTAGGCGGCCGCCATAACCGGAAGTCCCGAGAGCATTATTTTGATTTGATCGAATAAAATTTCTAAAGCTGAAGATATTTAAAAAAATGTGTTCTATTAAGACTGAATTTAATCCTCAGTTCTTCAAAAGACATTGTTATCTGAGTGTGACAAATGTAAGTCTTGAATCTTTTGAATCCCTTTTAAATTCCATACTTTAAATACAGCATCCGCTCTCCCTGGTGTAAAATATTGATTACCCCATATTGGGCTAAATTGTGACAGTGAGTGTGGTTCTTTTAAATATTTTTTGGTTTCACACCATATTTTGATCATGTGCTTTGCAATTGGATTTTTAACTTGTTTCTGTAATTTTTTTTAGCCGAGTCTGAGTATATGAATAATGGAAGAGGTAAAGGTAAATTGTATGATTCCATTTCAGTCCAGTGAGGAGGATCATTTGATGAAAAATAATGTCATAGACCTCAGTTGTGCTGACCAGTAATACAACAAAGTTCGGACATTTCAGACCTCCATGATCACATAGTAAATATAGTAAGGACAAACGTAATCTAGCCTTCCTATTGTTCCATATAAATTCCACTAACTTTTTTTTAATTTTTGAGAATAGTTTTGAAGGTGGTGGTAGAGGAATGCTTTGAAATAAAGTATTTTTGTTATTACTTTTTTTTTCCACAATATTTTTATTGAACCTTTTTTTAACAAACATGACACCAACAATCAAACCCCAACACTAAAGTAAATTAAAAATAAATGTTCTAAAAACACCAACAACCATTAACAAAACAAGTCAAACAATGCTCCTCTGTTTAGCCTTGGTAATCCATTGCATAAGTATACATATTGTACATTCACCAATTTGGAATTTACAAGGTCCACACATATCATTCACCTTCTTCTTCAGAAGTTATGTTTAGTTTCTTTACATAATCAATGAAAGGTCTCCATATATTCTCAAACACATTTTCCTTTGATTTCAATATGCATGTTATTCTTTCTAGTGGAAGGTTTGTTAACATCTGTCTTAACCACTGAGTCACATCTGGTCTGAGTCTTTTTCCACAGTAGTGCAATACATTTTTTGGCATTAAGCAAACTGAGGTCTATGAATGTTCTTTCACTCTTTTTTTTTTCCACAATATCTTTATTGAACCTTTTTCTTTTTTTAACAAACATGATACAAACAATCAAACACTAACGCTAAAGTACTACAAAAAAAAAAAAATGCACTAAAAACACCAACAACCACCAACAAAATCAAGTCTTCAACAATGCTCCTCTGTTTAGTCTAGACAATCCAATACATAAGTATACATATTATGTTCACCAGTTTGGAATTTACAAGGTCCACACACATCATTCACCTTCTTCTTCAAGAGTTATGTTTAAATTTTTTACATAATCAATAAAAGGTCTCCATATATTCTCAAACACAATTTCCTTTGATTTCAGTATATATGTTATTCTTTCTAATGGAAGGTTTGTTAACATCTGTCTTAACCACTGAGTCACATCTGGTCTATGAGTCTTTTTCCATAATAGTGCAATACATTTTTTGGCATTAAGCAAACTGAGGTCTATAAATGTTCTTTCACTTTTATTAAAATTATGCTTTTCTGGGTACAGACCCAACAAAAACAGTTTAGGATTCAGTATGATTTGTTTTGAGATTATTTTTTCAATTGTTACCCTCACCTCTTCCCAAAACATTCTTATTAATCTACATTCCCATAAACAATGAAATAGGGTTCCTTTACTTTCCATGCATTTTGTGCATGTATCTGGTATATTTTTGTTATATCTATTTAACTCCTCCGGTGTAACATACATCCGCATTAACCATTTGAAATGTATCAATTTAAGGCGTGCATTTATTGATTTGGTTTGAGCTTCTGTACAAGCCAATTCCCATTGTTCCTCCGAAATTTCAATTTGCAGATCTTCTTTCCAGTAGTTTAATCTTTTCAGTGAATTTTCACTTGAAGATAGTGTCAATGAGTTATAAAACTCTGAAATAATACCCTTTCTTTTACTATCTTTCATCATCATTTTTTCCAAGGATGAATAAATAGGTCGAGTGAGAGCTTTATTTTGATTTGATCGAATAAAGTTTCTAAGTTGAAGATATTTAAAAAAATGTGTTCTATTGAGATTAAATTTGATCCTCAGCTCTTCAAAAGACATTATGTTGTCTGCACATGGCAAATATAAATCCTGAATCTTTTGTATCCCTTTTAAATTCCATACTTTAAATACAGCGTCCGCTCTCCCTGGTTTAAAATATTGATTACCCCATATTGGACTAAATTGTGACAATAACTGTGGTTCTTTTAAATAGTTTTTAGCTTCACACCATATTTTGATCATATGCTTTACAAATGGAGTTTTAACTTGTTTTTGTAATTTTTTTGCCGAATCTGAGTATATGAATATGGGAAGAGGTAAAGGTAAATTGTATGATTCCATTTCAGTCCAGTGAGGGAGATCATTTGATGAAAAATAATATGTCATAGACCTCAGTTGTGCCGACCAATAATACAACATAAAATTTGGACATTTCAGACCTCCACGATCAAATGGTAAATATAATAAAGACAGACGTAATCTAGCCCTCCTGTTGTTCCATATAAATTCCACTAACTTTTTTTTTATTCTTGAGAATAGATCTAAAGGTGGTGATAAGGGAATGTATTGAAATAAATAAAGTATTTTAGGTAAAATATTACTTTTAAGTATATTGATTCTCCCGATCATCGACATTGGTAGTGACATCCATCTCTGAGTTAACTCATTGATATCTGACATTAAGGCTTCATAGTTGACGCTGGCGACTGATTCTAGCTTAGGCATAATTTGGATTCCTAAATATTTAAACTGATTTACAACATTGAATTGATTTGCCTCAGGGGCTGGGTAATTTCTCTGGGTCTCATTTAGCATTAATATTGAAGATTTAGTTTTATTTATTTTATATCCTGATATTTCCCCAAAATTCTTTATTAAATTCAACAAGGTTGGAATTGATTTTTTTAGATTCGACATAAACAAAATTATATCATCGGCGTACAGGGAGATTTTATGTTCTGTTGGTCCAACTTTAATTCCATATATTTGTGAATGTAAACGTATCGCTATCGCTAAAGGTTCAATTGCCATAGTAAACAGTAAAGGTGAAAGTGGACAGCCTTGTCGACATCCTCTATTGATTTTTATTGGTTTTGAAATATTGTTATTTGTTAGGATTTCTGCTGTAGCATTATTGTATATTATTTGAACCCATTTTATAAAATTATTTCCAAGTCCAAACCTTTGTAGGACTTCAAAAAGAAAGGGCCATTCAACTCTATCAAAGGCCTTTTCAGCGTCCAATGATAGGAGAGCTGTATCCGGTGCTTCTTTATTAAAATAAATAATATTAAATAGTCTTCTTACATTATGGAAGCCTTGTCTACCCTTTATAAAGCCATTCTGATCTCGATTAATAATATTTGGTAAAATTTCTTGTATTCGTCTTGCTAAAATTTTACAGATTATCTTAAGGTCGGCGTTTAATAGGCTTATTGGTCTCATATTTTCACATTTATTAGAGGGCTTACCTGGTTTTGGCAGCAGTATAATTAAGGCATTATTTATGTATGATGGTAAATTATTATTTTGAAATGCTTCTAAAACCATTTCCAAAAAAGGTTTTATTAATTTATTCTTAAATTTTTTTTTTTTTTAAATTTTTTATAAAGGTTAACTGGAAGACCATCTGGTCCTGCACTTTTTCCTGATTTCATATTATCAATGGCTAGCCCAACTTCTTCTTGACTAATTTTAGACTCCAATATCTCCCTGTTTTCATTTGGTATACACGGTATAGATAGTTCGTTCAAAAACCCATTTAGTTTTGTTAAATCAGGTTCATTTTTGGTATCATATAATTTTTCATAGTAATCTCTAAAGGCTCTATTAATTTCTAAAGGATCTATAACTACCTGTCCCTTACTTATAATACTGGTAATTGGTGTTTTAATTTCCAATTGTTTAATCTGCCATGCTAATAATTTTCCTGATTTTTCACCTTGTTCATAAAAAGATTGTTTCAATCTTAGAAGACTCGAGGCAGCTCTATTCGCTGATTTTTTGTCGTATTCAGCTCTCAAAATCAGTAATTCATTCTCCAACCTTGGGTCACTTCCTGCATACACTTTTTCCTGAAGACTTTTTATTTTATGTTCCAATTTAGCTCTCTCCTCTCGAGTCTTCTTAGATTTTGATCCTGTATAACTAATAATATGTCCCCTAATAAAAGCTTTGAAAGCCTCCCACTTTACACATGCTGATGTTTGTGTAGTATTGATGTCAAAGAACTGTTCTTTCACTCTTATTAAAGTTATGCTTTTCTGGATACAGACCCAACAAAAACAATTTAGGATTCAATATGAGTTGTTTTGAAATTATTTTTTCAATTGTTACCCTCACCTCTTCCCAAAACATTCTAATTTTTCTACATTCCCATAAACAATGAAATAGTTTCTTTACTTTCCATACATTTTGTGCATATATCTAGTATGTTTTTGTTATATCTATTTAACTCCACCGGTGTAACATACATCCGCATTAACCATTTAAAATGTTTCAATTTAAGACGTACATTTATTGATTTGGTTTGAGCTTCTGTGCAAGCCAATTCCCATCGTTCCTCTGAAATTTCAATTTGCAGGTCTTCTTTCCAATATTTCATTCTTTTCTGAGTTTTCACTTGAGGATAATATCAGTGAGTTATAGAACTCTGAAATAATACCCTTTCTCTTACTATTTTTCGTCAAAATTTTTTCCAAGTATGAATAGGTAGGTCGGGTGAGAGCATTATTTTGATTTGATCGAATAAAATTCCTAAGCTGAAGATATTTAAAAAAATGTGTTCTATTAAGATTAAATTTGGCCCTCAGTTCTTCAAAAGACATTGTTGTCTGAACGTGCCAAATATAAGTCTTGAATCTTTTGAATCCCTTTTAAATTCCATAATTTAAATACAGCATCCGCTCTCCCTGGTGTAAAATATTGATTACCCCATATTGGGCTAAATTGTGACAATAAGTGCGGTTCTTTTAAATATTTTTTGATTTCATACCATATTTTGATCATATGCTTTACAATAGGATTTTTAACTTGTTTCTGTAATTTTTAGCCGAGTCTGAGTATATGAATAAGGAAAGAGGTAAAGGTAAATTGTATGATTCCATCTCCGTCCAGTGAGGGAGATCATTTGATGAAAAATAATGTCATAGACCTCAGTTGTGCTGACCAGTAATACAACATAAAGTTTGGACATTTCAGACCTCCACGATCAAATGGTAAATATAGTCAGGACAGACGTAATCTAGCCCTCCTATTGTTCCATATAAATTCCACTAACTTTTTTTTAATTCTTGAGAATAGATCTGAAGGTGGTGGTAAAGGAATGTATTGAAATAAATATAGTATTTTGAGTAAGATATTACTTTTAAGTATATTAATTCTCCCGATCATCAACATTGGTAGTGACATCCATCTCTGAAGTAACTCATTAATATCTGTCATTAAGGCTTCATAGTTGATACTAGCGGCTGATTCTAACTTAGGCACAATTTGTATTCCTAAGTATTTAAACTGATTTACAACATTGAATTGATTTACCTCAGGAGCTGGGTGCTTTCCCTGGGTCTCATTTAGCATTAATATTGAAGATTTAGTTTTATTTATTTTATATCCTGATATTTCCCCAAAGTTCTTTATTAAATTTAACAAGGTCGGAATTGATTTTTTAAGATTCGACAAACAAAATTATGTCATCAGCATACAGGGAGATTTTATGTTCTGTTGGTCCTACTTTAATTCCATATATTTGTGGATGTAAACGTACTGCCATCGCTAAAGGTTCAATTGCCATAGTAAACAGGAAAGGTGAAAGTGGACAACCTTGTCAACAACCTCTATTAATTTTTATTGATTTTGAGATATTGCTATTTGTTAGGATTTCTGCTGTAGCATTATTGTATATTATCTGAACCCATTTTATGAAATTATTTCCAAGTCCAAACCTTTGTAAAACTTCAAAAAGAAAGGGCCATTCGACCCTATCAAAGGCCTTTTCAGCATCCAATGATAGGAGAGCTGTATCCGGC
This sequence comes from Pholidichthys leucotaenia, assembly GCA_020510985.1. Lineage (NCBI taxonomy): Eukaryota > Metazoa > Chordata > Actinopteri > Cichliformes > Pholidichthyidae > Pholidichthys > Pholidichthys leucotaenia. The sequence continues at coordinate 401,845,854 of CM035836.1, forward strand.
GCTTCTTTATTAGAATAAATAATATTAAATAGTCTTCTTACATTATGGAAGCCTTGTCTTCCCATTATAAAGCCATTCTGATCTTGGTTAATTATATTTGGTAATATTTCTTGTCGTCGTCTTGCTAAAATTTTACAGATTATCTTAAGGTCTGCATTTAATAGGCTTATTTGTCTCATGTTTTCACATTTATTATAAGGTTTACCTGGTTTTGGCAACAGTATAATTAAGGCATTATTTATATATGGCGGTAATTTACTATTTTGAAATGCTTCTAAAACCATTTCCAAAAATGGTTTTATTAATTTATTCATAAATTTTTTATAGAGGTCAACTGGAAGACCGTCAGGTCCCGCACTTTTTCCTGATTTCATATCAATGGCTAGCCCAACTTCTTCTTGACTAATTTTTTGACTCCAGTATCTACTAACTAACTACTAACTAACTAACCTGCACTTATATAGCGCTTTTCTAGTCACAAATCTCCCTATTTTCATTTGGAATACACGGTATAGATAATCCGTCCAAAAACCCATTTAGTTTTGTTATGTCAGTTTCATTTTTTGTATCATATAGTTTTTCATAATAATCTCTAAAGGCACTGTTAATTTCTAAAGGATCTACGACTGCCTGTCCGTTACTTATAATACTGGTAATTGGTGTTTTAAATTCTAATTGTTTAATCTGCCATGCCAGTAATTTTCCTGATTTTTCACCTTGTTCATAAAAAGTTTGCTTCAATCTTAGAAGACTCGAGGCAGCTCTATTCGCTGATTTTTTGTCATATTCAGCTCTCAAAATCAGTAATTCATTCTCTAATTTGGGATTACTTCCTGCATACACTTTTTCTTGAAGAATTTTTTTTTTACGTTCCAATTGGACTCTCTCCTCTCGAGTCTTCCTAGATTTTGAACCTGTATAACTAATAATATGCCCCCTAATAAAAGCTTTGAAAGCTTCCCACTTTATACATGCTGATGTTTGTGTAGTGTTGATATCAAAGAACTCCTATCTGTTTTTCTATGTACTTAACAAATTCCTCATCTTGAAGCCATTTATGCTGAAATTGCCACCTACCAGGAACCTTTGTCAATTTCTTATCTACATATATTAGACAGCAGGGTGCGTGATCAGAGATCACAATGTTATCATAGAAACAATTTTGAATTTTGGACCTTAATTCTGTGGAGATCAAAAAAATAGTCAATACGTGAAAATGTCTTGTAGGTGTTAGAATAACAAGAATAGGCTTTGACTTGTGGTTTCATTTCTCTCCATATATCTAGCAATCTCAATTCTTTCATAAAATGATTAATGGTCATCCTATATCCATTGTGCGTACAGTCCTGTCCTGTTGACCTATCTATACTGGGATTCAATGTACAATTAAAATCCCCTGCTATTATATATAGCCCTGTGAGTGATGCTAAAGTAAGAAATAAATTAACGAAGAAGTTTTGATCATCTATATTGGGACCATATAAGTTCACCAGATTTATATTTTCTAATAACAAAGATCCTTGGATGATTAGATATCTTTCCAATTTATCTCCAATTACGTTTTTCACTTGAAATGGGACTGATTTATGTATGAGAGTCATGACTCCCCTGGCTCGAGATGAAAATGATGAGGTGAATACACTTCCTGCCATCTACTCCTTATTCTTTTTACATCCTCCTCTATTAGATGAGTTTCTTGTAAAAACACAATTTTTGAACCTATGTCTTTTATTTTATTCAAAACTTGTTTAAGTTTTTTTAGATTTTGTAGACCTCTGCAATTCCATGATGTTAAATTAAGCTTAATGCTTTGGTCTATGATCAATAAAGAGTTTGAGATTACCTTGCAATATAAACATGCTCATACAGAGAAGCAAAAACATTGATGGTTGAACATTCATCCCACAAACTACACACAAAAAAATTCCCCCTTCCCACATTCGTGGTAATCCCCCCAAAATCAAAAAAAAAAAAAATCCGTCTCCCGTTATAGCCTGAATCTGCTCCTCCCCCATGAGGATCAGTCAAACCACTCACTCTTTCCTCCTCTCAATCACCCTGACCCTGCTACTTTTAATGACATGACAATAACTCTCTTCTGTAGTTTTTCCAATTTAACTCCAAAATTTTATAGCAACTTTGTACATCATAGCTTTTTTTTTAATATATATAATACAATCTATATTTTGCAGACATGCTATATGTTTCAAATCAGTCAGATACTTGAACACTTGCTTAAATATTCTACTTTTTATATCTTGTTCTTGCTTCATGCTTGGCTCTTGCCAGTCTCTCCTTGGATCTGCTTAATGAGTTCCTGCGCCTCCTGAGGGGTCTTAAAGACTTGGGTTCTCCCTTTATACATGACCAGCAGTCTTGCAGGATAAATCACTCCGTGACGAATCCCAAGGCTGCGCAGCTCTTTAGGGGCGGGGTCAAACTGTTTCCTTAATTGTTGGATTCCTGCGGCCAAATCTGGATAGAACCGCACCTGTTGATCCTGGTATTTAATTTCTCCTTTAGTACGCGCTGCGTTGGAGACCGTCATCTTGTCCCTGTAGTTGAGGAACTTCATCATCAGCGTCCTCGGTGTTGTCTTCTTATCTCTCGGTGGGCCTATTCGGTGTGCGCTTTCCAAGACGACTGATGACTGTAGATCTGCGTTATTCAGCGCTTCTGGAATCCACTTTTCCAAAAAGGAACACGCATCCTGTTCCTCCGCCCCCTCCGGAAGGCCCACAAGCCTTAAATTATTCCGTCTCGACCGGGATTCTAAGTCCAAGAGGTTATCTTCCAGACGTTTATTTTTTAATTCCAGTGTTTGGACCTTTAATTGCAGGCTGTTGACGTCATCTTCAGCGTTGGAGATCCGGAGCTCTGCCTGCAATATTCGCTCCATACAGTCGCTTATTTCTTTTCTCATAGCTTCTAACGCAGCTATAATCCCATCAAACTTAGACGAAAAGTCTGTTCTCATAGCGCTGATGGCAGCAAGGACCGCATTCGTTCCTTCGGCAGTCACCGCACCACCGCTAGCTCCATCCTCAGCCATGGTCACAGGCGATTTATCTGCTGCGTCACGAGCGTGGAAATCTGTTAACTTGGCTTGTCTCGACGAATCAGTTTTTCCTCTGCCTGATTTCACAGCCTTAGTTTTTACCATATCCGCCCCCAAACGCTAGAATAGGTTTTTGTTCCAGTTGGGAGAGTTTTAGCCTACTTTTTTATCATTAGGAGCAGAGTGGAGCACACCCTCCTACGCGGCCGCCATAACCGGAAGTCAAGATATTACTTTTAAGTATATTAATTCTCCCGATCATCGACATTGGTAGTGACATCCATCTCTGAAGTAACTCATTAATATCTGTCATTGAGGCTTCATAGTTGGCATTGGCGACTGATTCTAGCTTAGGCAAAATTTGAATTCCTAAATATTTAAACTGATTTACAACATTGAATTGATTTACCTCAGGAGCTGGGTGATTTCTCTGGGTCTCATTTAGCATTAATATTGAAGATTTAGTTTTATTTATTTTATATCCTGATATTTCCCCAAAGTTCTTTATTAAATTTAACAAGGTCGGAATTGATTTTTTAAAATTCGACATACAAAATTATGTCATCAGCATACAGGGAGATTTTATGTTCTGTTGGTCCTACTTTAATTCCATATATTTGTGGATGTAAACGTACTGCCATCGCTAAAGGTTCAATTGCCATAGTAAACAGTAAAGGTGAAAGTGGACAGCCTTGTCGACATCCTCTATTGATTTTTATTGATTTTGAGATATTACTGTTTGTTAGGATTTCTGCTGTAGCATTATTGTATATTATCTGGACCCATTTTATGAAATTATTTCCAAGTCCAAACCTTTGTAGGACTTCAAAAACAGAGGGCCATTCGACCCTATCAAAGGCCTTTTCGGCGTCCAATGATAGGAGAGCTGTATCCGGTGCTTCTTTATTGGAATAAATAATATTAAATAGTCTTCTTACATTATGGAAGCCTTGTCTTCCCATTATAAAGCCATTCTGATCTCTGTTAATAATATTTGATAATATTTCTTGTTGTCGTTTTGCTAAAATTTTACAGATTATTTTAAGATCAGCATTTAATAGGCTTATTGGTCTCATGTTTTCACATTTATTAGGGGGTTTACCTGGTTTTGGCAACAGTATAATTAAGGCATTATTCATGTATGATGGTAAATTACCATTTTGAAATGCTTCTAAAACCATTTCCAAAAATGGCTTTATTAATTTATTCTTAAATTTGTTATAGAGGTCAACTGGAAGACCATCTGGTCCTGCTCTTTTTCCTGATTTCATATTTTCAATGGCTTGCCCAACTTCTTCTTGACTTATTTTAGACTCCAGTATCTCCCTGTTTTCATTTGGAATACATGGTATAGATAATCCACCCAAAAACCCATTTAGTTTTGTTAAGTCAGTTTCATTTTTTGTATCATATAGTTTTTCATAATAATCTCTAAAGGCACTATTAATTTCTAAAGGATCTATAACTACCTGTCCATTACTTATAATACTGGTAATTGGTGTTTTAAATTCTAATTGTTTAATCTGCCATGCCAATAATTTTCCTGATTTTTCACCTTGTTCATAAAAAGTTTGCTTCAATCTTAAAAAATCAGCGAATAGAGCTGCCTCGAGTCTTCTATCATATTCAGCTCTCAAAATTAGTAATTCGTTCTCTAACTGTGGGTTACTTCCTGCATACACCTTTTCTTGAAGAATTTTTATTTTACGTTCCAATTGGACTCTCTCCTCTTGGGTCTTTTTAGATTTTGAACCTGTATAACTAATAATATGCCCCCTAATAAAAGCTTTGAAAGCCTCCCACTTTATACATGCCTTGTTCGTGTAGTATTAATATCAAAGAACTCATCTGTTTTTCTATGTACTTAACAAATTCCTCATCCTGAAGCCATTTATGCTGAAAATGCCACCTACCTGGATCCTTTGTCAATTTCTTATCTACATATATTAGACAGCAGGGTGCATGATCAGAGATCACAGTGTTATCATAGAAACAATTTTGAATCTTGGACCTTAATTCTGTAGAGATCAAAAAGTAGTCAATACGTGAGAATGTCTTATAGGTATTAGAATAACAAGAATAGGCTTTGACTTGTGGTTTCATTTCTCTCCATATATCTCGCAATCTCAGTTCTTTCATAAAATGATTAATAGTCATCCTACATCCATTGTGTGTACAGTCCAGTCCTGTTGATCTGTCTATACTGGGATTCAATGTACAATTAAAATCCCCTGCTATTATATGTTGCCCTGTAAGTGATGATAAAGTAAGGAATAAATTAACAAAGAAGTTTTGATCATCAATATTGGGGCCATATAAGTTCACCAGATTTATATTTTTTAATAACAAAGATCCTTGGATGATTAGATATCTTCCAAATTTGTCTCCAATTACATTTTTCACTTAAAATGGGACAGTTTTGTGTATGAGAATCATAACTCCCCTAGCTCGGGATGAAAATGATGAGGTGAACACGTTACCTTGCCATCTTCTCCTAATTCTTTTTACATCCTCCTCTATTAGATGAGTGTCTTGTAAAAATACAATTTTTGAATCTGTCTTTTATTTTATTCATAACTTGTTTTAAGTTTTTTTTTAGATTTTGTAGACCTCTGCAATTCCATGAAGTTAAATTAAGATTAACGCTTTGATCTATGATCAATAAGGAGTTTGAGATTACCTTGCAATATGAACATGCTCATACAGAGAAGCAAAAACATGGATGATAGAACATTCATCCTACAAACCAAACAAAAACAAATTCCCTTTCCCCACATTTGTGGTTATCCCCCCAAAATCAAAAAAATTCTATCTCCCGCTATAGCTAGTGACTGTTCCACACCTGCGAGGATCAGTCAAACCACTCTCTCTTTCTCCTCTCAATCACCCTGACTCTACTATTTTTATGACATGACATTAACTTTCTTCTGTAGTTTTTTTTCAACATAACTTCAGTTTTATAGCAACTTTGTACATCATAGCTTTTTTTTTTTTTTTTTAATACAGTCTGTATTTTGTAGACATATTATATTTTTCAGATCAATCAGATGCCTGTACAAATGCTTAAATGTTCTACCTTTGTCATGTTCATGCTTAGCTCCCACCAGTCTCCTTTTGGATCTGCTTAATGAGCTCCTGTGCCTCTTGAGGGGTCTTGAAGATGTGGGTTCTCCCCTTATATGTGACCAGCAGTCTTGCCGGATGAATCACTCTGTGACGAATCCCTAGGTTGCGCAGCTCTTTGCGGGCGGGGTCGAACTGCCTCCTTAATTGTTGAATTCCTGTGGCGAGGTCTGGGTAGAACCGCACCTGTTGATCCTGGTATTTAATTTCCCCTTTAGGTCGCGCTACGTTGGTGACCGTCATCTTGTCCCTGTAGCTGAGGAACTTCACAATCAGCGTCCTCATTGGTGTCTTATTATCTCTCGGTGAGCCGATTCGGTGAGCGCTCTCTAAGACGACCGATGACTGGAGATCCGCGTTGTTCAGCGCTTCTGGAATCCACTTTTCCAAAAAGGAACATGAGTCCCGTCCCTCCGCTCCCTCCGGGAGGCCCACCAGTCTCAAATTATTCCGTCGTGAGCAGGATTCCAAGTCCAGGACGTTATCTTCCAGACGTTTCCATTTTAATTCTAGTGTTTGCAACTTTGATTGTAGGCTGGTGACATCATCTTCAGCGCTTGAAATTCGGAGCTCCGCCTGCGATACTCGTATACAGTCGCTTATTTCCTTTCTCATTCCTTCTATCGCTGCTATAATTCCATCAAATTTAGACGAAAACTCTGTTCTCATGGAGTTGATGGCAGTGAGCACTGCATTTGTCCCCTCTTCAGCAGTTCCCGCTCCGCCGCTGGCTCCCTCCTCCGTCATCGTCTCTGGAGTTTTCCCTGTTTCGCCTCGAGCGTGGAAGTCTGTTAGCTTGGGTTGTTTTGTCGAATTACTTTTTCCTCCACCTAATTTCCCAGCCTTGGTCTTTACCATATCCGCTCCTAAACGCGGGGATGGGTTTTTGTTCCAATTAAGAGAGTTTTCGTAAACTTTTTATTTTTAGGAGCGGAACAGTCTGAAACACGTCTTCCTACGTGGCCGCCATAACCGGAATTCTTTTTTTATATTTTACTTACAAATTAACTTTCAATTTTTGAAAGGGGTTTCAATTCATTTACTGGGAAGATTTGGTCATTTTAGTTCTATTGTGTAAAAATGGCTCGTACTGCGGCCTTTCTTAATTCTACCATTTTTATCTCTCGCCGGTTGAAGAGCCCTTTGGGCGAAGACTTGACGTGGGATTATGTTATGGGTGGTCTGTCCGTCCCACTTTTGTGAAATCAACTCCTCCTACAGTTTGTCTTATTTGTTTTGAAACTTGGTACCATGGTTTCATGTATACCGAGGATGCAATTGGGTTGTGATCGGATGATTTTTGCAGGAGTTGTAGCCCCTGACCTGCAGTGGATATAAAAGGTCTACACACCCCTTTTCAAATGCCAGGGTTTTGTGATGTAAAAAAATGAGACTAAGAAATCATTTCAAAACTCTTTCCACCATTAATGTGACCTATAACCTGTACAACCCAATTGAAAAACTGAAATCTTTTGAAGGGAAAAATAAAATTGCAATAACGTGGTTGCATAAATATGTACACCCTGTTGTAACTGGGGATGTGGCTGTGTTCAGAATTAACCAATCACATTCAGACTCATGTTAAATGGGAGTCACACCTGCTACCATTTAAAGTACCGCTGATCAACCCCAAATAAAGTTCAGCTGTTCTAGTAGGCTTTTCCTGACACTTTTGTAGTCACATCTTACAGCACAAGACATGGTCCGCAGAGAGCTTCCAAAGCATCAGAGGGATCTCATTGTTTAAAGGTATCAGTCAGAAGAAGGGTACAAATGAATTTCCAAGGCATTAAATATACCATGGAACACAGTGAAGACAGTCATCATCAAGTGGAGAAAATATGGCACAACAGGGACATTACCAAGAACTGGATGTCCCTCCAAAATTGATAAGACGAGAAGAAAACTGGTCAGGGAGGCTGTCAAGAGGTCAGCAGCAACATTGAAGGAGCTGCAGGAATTTCTGGCAAGTACGGGCCGTTTAGTACATGTGACAACAATCTCCTGTCTTCTTCCTATGTCTGGGCTATGGGGAAGGGTGGCAAGATGGAAGTTTTATCTTGCGAAGAAAAACATCCAAGCCCTGCTACATTTTGCAAAAACACATTTGAAATCTCCCAAATGCATGTGGGAAAATGTGTTGTGGTCCAGTGAAACCAAGGTTGAACTTTTTGGCCATAATTCCAAAAGGTATATTTGGAAATGCAATACTGCTCATCACCAAAAGAACACCATACCTACAGTGAAGCATGGTGATGGCAGCACCATGCTTTGGGGACGTTTTTCTTCAGCTGGAGCTGGGATCTTAGTCAAGGTTGGGGAAATTATGAACAGTTCCAAATACCAGTCAGTGCTGACACAAAAATTTTCAGGCTTCTGCTAGAAAGCTGAAGAGGAACTTCATCTTTCAACACGACAGTGACCAAAAGCACACATCCAAATCAACAAAAGAATGGCTTCATCAGAAGAAGATTAAGGTTTTGGAATGGCCTAGCCAGAGTCCAGACCTGAATCCGATCGAACATCTGTGGGGTGATCTGAAGAGGGCTGTGCACAGGAGATGCCCTCGCAATCTGACAGATTTGGAGCGTTTTTGCAAAGAAGAGTGGGCAAATATTGCCACATCAAGATGTGCTACACTGAGACTCCTACCCAAAAAGGCTGAGTGCTGTAATAAAAGCCAAAGGTGCTACAACAAAGTATTAGTTAAAGGGTGTACATATTTATGCAACCAGGTTTTTGCAAGTTTTTTTATTTTTCCCCTTAAAAGATTTTTCAATTGGGTTGTACAGGTTATAGGTCACAATGGTGGAAAAAGTTTTGAAATGGTTTATCTTGGTCTCTTTTTTTTTTTTTTTTTTACATCAAAGCCTTGCATTTGGACAGGGGGTGTGTAGACTTTTTATATGCACTGTATGACCTCCTGCTTCACCTCACTTCAGACAGTAACTGTCTTGTGAAATCAACTCCTACAGTTTTGTTCTGATTGTTTTGAAACTTGGTATTATGGTTTGATATATTCTGATGATGCGCAATTTCACTCTCATCAGATGACCTTGAGGTCAGGTCACATTTTATCTAATTCTTCTAAACACTAAAAGAAATTATGTAGGCTTTTCAAATTGATACAGTAGTTGTATCTAATACACACCCTGACCCAACTATGGGTTTGTGGTCAAGGGGTCAAAGTTAACATTGCAGTAGTACTATTAGTAAACGGTAAATGCTACATTTACTATTACTATAAAATGAGTAAAGCTAGGGCCACCAACCCTGGTATACAGATTCACCTTGGAATCCTGACCTGACTGGGTTTTGGTGTCAAAAGGTCAAGGTTAGCATTCCATTTGCACCATTACTGTAAAACGAGTAAAGCTGAGGACACCAAACTTGATACACAGGTTCACCTTGGGATCCTGACCTCAGACTATGGGTTTGGGGTCAAAGGTCAACGGCATTCCCTATGATTTCTTACTATCAAATGTGTAAAGCTCTCTAGGGTCACCAAACTTGCTAGACAGGTTCACCTCAGGATCCTAACCTTCAACTATGGGTTGTATACTTTATTGTATATGTGGATGATGGATTCATCATAATTACCTCTGCCAAGGTTATGTTTTCAGGGTGGGTTAGCTGTTTGTTAGCAGGATTATGTAAAAACTACTGTATGGATTTTGATAAAATTTTTACTAGAGGTAGCCCTTGGGCCAAGGATGAACCCATTAAATTTTAGTGGTGATCTGAGAGTCCATACCTCCACCAAGGACCTTGTTTGTATTTGTGCAGCAGGATTGCTCAAAAACTACTGGATGGATTTGGATGAAATTTTCCCCAGAGGTGGTCCTTGGCCTAGAGAGGAACCCATTACATTTTGGTGATGATCCGAGAACGCATACCTCCACCAAGGCTCTTATCTTCTCAGTGTGTTGGCAAGAATCCTCAACCTACTGGATAGACTTTGATGCAATTTTCACCAGAACTGGCACGTGGCCTACACACAAACCCATTACATTTTGGAGGTGATCCATGAGGGATGGAAGGAGCCTTGGCGGAGATATGTGCTCTCAGGCCTTTTTTTAGTTTGGTTCTGCCACAGTAATTGTATTGAAAAGTTGAAAACCGCTCTGTCAGTAAATATTGGGATCTTCAGAAAAAACTGAGGCGGGGGATATTGCACTCACCTCGTAGTGCTCTTGCTATTTTATTGGCATTATCATCCTCAAAGCTCTCAAGTGCTATGAGTCCAAAGTTAAATGTCATTCAATACAAACGTTCCTTGAAAGCAGCTGCCTCTCATGAAGCCCTGAAGTTCAGACTAAAAACACATCCAATGCTTTCATTATATGCTAATCTCATAAAATAGATCTTTGATTCTGCATTTATTTACAGCTCTTAACCAACAGTTAACTACTGTATCCATAGTTTGTAAAATAAAACACCATCATGCTGGCTCAGTTATTAATTTATGACACAAATGTTTAAAAAAAAATTTACTTACCAACAGCTGCAACAGTTTGCCTCTCAAATTCCTCCCCCTCTGTCTGGTCTGTCCATTCTGTGTGTGTTTTACAGTTGAAAAGTGTTTGTCGGCCTTTGTTCCAAGACAGCGCTGCATATAGTACAAAACAGTTTATCCCCGTTTTATGAAAAATATTCAGAAACTGTTCAGTCTTTAGCAGTGACTTTTGTTAACTTAAGACACATCACACACATCGACAACTCCGCTCTTGTAAACACGCAAGTAATGAGTGTGCAACACAGAACGCTCATGTGAATGGGCAGTCATGCGAGACTTCAGCCAGCTGCTTGTGTTTTGTTTCACAGACGTAAAAAGATAAGTCCACGGATTTTGCGGATCTATATCGACTGAAACATGAATCGATTTGAATCAGAGAATTGATCTTTGGAACCCACCCCAATCCTCTCTGTGGTCGGCACAACTGTCAAATAAGAGCAGAAATAGAGGCTACAATTCACAGGCTCACGACCATTGGAGAATTGGAAAAGAGTAACTTGCTACAACATTTTGATGGTGTAAACAGGAAAGACTGGATGCATGGAGCATTATGGATGGGCAGCCAACGAAACTGCAGCAACTGATTTTAGCATATCCGTATCGACTGTCTGAATTTTTCCAGCAGCTTGTTAAATCTATGCAATGAAAAATTAGGCTACGGTCACACTGCACATCTTAATGCTCAATTCCGATTTTTTTTGTTTGGGCATTCGCATAATTTAAATGCGACCTCCTTCAGACTCCAGTGTGAACGGTCTACAGCTATGAAGTGACCCGCATGCGCAGAAGAAAACATAACGTCAGACACACCGTTGTTTAGGGAAGTAAACATGAGCCCCAAACGATTGAGAGGGACAGAACTTCTTGATGCAGCGCAACAAAATAAAATATTAAAATCATTCATTCCTGTCCACGCCAGATGACCGCTGTGATCCGCTCTGCTTTGACAGAACTGATTGATTAAATACCTCTTGAAAATGAGACCCTATGTCTCAATGGGATTATTACCTGTATAAACAAGGTTAATAATAAATAATCCTAGTAATTACAATAAGGCTCTCACCGACTGCAGTTGTGAGCGGCTCGTACCAGTGGTCCTGCACAGGAAGGAAAACCCGCCACAGACTCCTCTCCTGTATACCTCTATCTGGCCATTCTGCTCCACTTTCATGTCAGTATTAACTTTACATTTTGGATATTACAGAGGCTGGGTGTGTCGTGTACAGGGAAAAAGGAATATTTACTGGACGCTGCAAATTCCTGTGTGGTGGACACAAGGCCCAGTGCACATGGTCACTGGACACAGCTGGGGGATTTCTAACTCGCACCCAGAAAGCTGAACAATGGACTGTTAAGTTATGCACCCCCTGAGGGAAGAGAGAATAAACTGGAGCTGCTGAGACTAGAGAACAGCGGCCGAAGTGTGAACATGTGGATGGTTGTGTTAATGTGTCGCCCAGGTCTTTTGTTACACACCTGTATGAAAGGTTATGTAACAAGTGTCATGATAATTGCGCCACACAATTCCTGTGTACACACACCATGCATAATGTCAGCAGCTCCAGTCTCAATGCATGAGCATTAAAGGTATAAAAGAGAGTGCAGAGAGACTGGGGAAGGCTTCTACAGGACTCGACCCCAGCGGCCCACGCTGGGGTCATAGGCTGTACATACAGTGGGGAAAAAAAGTATTTAGTCAGCCACCAATTGTGCAAGTTCTCCCACTTAAAAGATGAGAGAGGTCTCCAATTTTCATCATAGGTATACCTCAACTATGAGAGACAAAATGAGAAACAAAAAATCCAGAAAATCACATTGAAGGATTTTTAATGAATTAATTGGTAAATTCCTCAGTAAAATAAGTATTTGGTCAATAACAAAAGTTCATCTCAGTACTTTGTTATATACCCTTTGTTGGCAATGACAGAGGTCAAACGTTTTCTGTAAGTTTTCACAAGGTTTTCACACACTGTTGTTGGTATTTTGGCCCATTCCTCCATGCAGATCTCCTCTAGAGCAGTGATGTTTTGGGGCTGTCGCTGGGCAACACGGACTTTCAACTCCCTCCAAAGATTTTCTATGGGGTTGAGATCTGGAGACTGGCTAGGCCACTCCAGGACCTTGAAATGCTTCTTACGAAGCCACTCCTTCGTTGCCCGGGTGGTGTGTTTGGGATCATTGTCATGCTGAAAGACCCAGCCACGTTTAATCTTCAATGCCCTTGCTGGTGGAAGGAGGTTTTCACTCAAAATCTCACGATACGTGGCCCCATTTATTCTTTCCTTTACATGGATCAGACATCCTGGTCCCTTTGCAGAAAAACAGCCCCAAAGTATGATGTTTCCACCCCCATGCTTCACAGTAGGTATGGTGTTCTTTCTCCTCCAAACACAACAAGTTGAGTTTTTACCAAAAAGTTCTATTTTGGTTTCATCTGACCATATGGCATTCTCCCAATCCTCTTCTGGATCATCCAAATGCTCTCTTAACAAACTTCAGACGGGCCTGGACATGTACTGGCTTACGCAGGGGGACACGTCTGGCACTGCAGGATTTGAGTCCCTGGCGGTGTAGTGCGTTTCTGATGTAGCCTTTGTTACTTTGGTCCCAGCTCTCTGAAGGTCATTCACTAGGTCCCCCCATGTGGTTCTGGGATTTTTGCTCACTGTTCTTGCTATAATTTTGACCCCACGGGGTGAGATCTTGCGTGGAGCCCCAGATCGAGGGAGATTATCAGTGGTCTTGTATGTCTTCCATTTTCTAATAATTGCTCCCACAGTTGATTTCTTCACACCAAGCTGCTTACCTATTGCAGATTCAGTCTTCCCAGCCTGGTGCAGGTCTACAATTTTGTTTCTGGTGTCCTTTGACAGCTCTTTGGTCTTGGCCATAGTGGAGTTTGCGGTCTGACTGTTTGAGGTTGTGGACAGGTGTCTTTTATACTGATAACGAGTTCAAACAGGTGCCATTAATACAGGTAACGAGTGGAGGACAGAGGAGCCTCTTAAAGAAGAAGTTACAGGTCTGTGAGAACCAGAAATCTTGCTTGTTTGTAGGTGACCAAATACTTATTTTACTGAGGAATTTACCAATTAATTCATTAAAAATCCTTCAATGTGATTTTCTGGATTTTTTTTCCTCATTTTGTCTCTCATAGTTGAGGTATACCTATGATGAAAATTGGAGACCTCTCTCATCTTTTAAGTGGTAGAACTTGCACAATTGGTGGCTGACTAAATACTTCATTTCCCCACTGTATGTGTTAGAGGGTTAATAAAGATTCTCTGTTTTCCTACGTTTGTGCCTCGCCTCCACATCCTTCCCTTTTACCCTCTACATTGGTGACCTGACGTGAGATGGACAGTCTACTCCCTTTCACCGTGCTGTGTACTCCGGAGTACCAGGGATCACCGGCATCTTTTTCATCCACACTGGAGGGCGTGCGTCTGTTCCTCTCGCCACATTGGTGACCTCAAGGGCCGGTGAGTGCGAGCGGGGCGGGGACCGAGACGCACCAGGATCGGCGAGAGGAGCACACCACAGAAACGGCCTGAAAGGGGATGATCAGTGCCATCTGCGTTGGTTCCCATCAAGCTCCCTAACCCTGGCTTCACCTCCTGACAGCGGAGTTTCGGCACACAGAAGCCCCATGCGCATGCCGCAGGATTACAACGATAGTACAACTTAAAGCTATGTGGACACGCTGCGCGCCAAGCATCAGGGACAAACTGGCTCCAAGAACTTATACATTGTCCTCAGCCACTGCAGATTCCCGGGGAACATGGCTGATCACCATCCTCGGATCCTTTAGGCTTTGCACATCATACCTAAAGCAGCTGGGCAGCCTCGCCCACAGGACTTGTATTTGTTTGTCAGCTGCTGCGTATCCAGGGGAATTAAACAGATTGCTTTTCCCAGAGCCTTTAGTACTGCCCCTGCACCTAAAGCAGAATTTCCAGTTTCCCTGACACAGCTTGAATTTTTTCACTGCCGCAATGCACCCTCGGGGAATTGGGCCATTTGCCTTCCCCAGATCCTTGCAGGACCAGGCCCGCATGAGGAGGAGTTGACACTTTTTTTTTTTTCCCCACCGCCGCTGCGGCTCACTGGAAGGTTTACTGGAAAAACCCCTCACCCAAGCCTGATCTGCACTCAATTTTTGCGCGGCCCTGATGTTTTTAATGTCCCAAGCTGGCACTCCATTGTTTTCCCCCACCTCCCCCTTGTCCTCCACATCGTTTTTCCCTCACCGCTGTCCCCCAAAAAACCCTGCCGATTGCCGGCTTTGTTCCGTCAGCACGACACACACCGGACCCTGTGCACCCACGAACCACGGTCGTTCAGCGTGTGGGAACTTTGAGCAGCAACCCCCCGCTGCAGCCGCCATGGGCGCCAACTTGAGCCCAAAGGACCGGGGGGTTACAGTCCCTTCTGTGTGTTCGGGGGGGAGCTATGTGTGGCGAACACAAGGCCCAGTGCACATGGACACTGGACACAGCTGGGGGATTTCTAACTCACACCCAGAAAGCTGAACAATGGACTGTTAAGTTATGCACCCCCTGAAGGAAGAGAGAATAACCCGGAGCTGCTGAGACTAGAGAACAGCGGCCGAAGTGTGAACATGTGGATGGTTGTGTTAATGTGTCGCCCAGGTCTTCTGTTACACACCAATGCATAATCACAACACCTGTCTGTAAATAAGGTATGAAAGGTTATGTAACAAGTGTCATGATAATTGCGCCACACAGTTCCTGTGTACACACACCATGCATAATGTCAGCAGCTCCAGTCTCAATGCATGAGCATTAAAGGTATAAGAGAGTGCAGAGAAACTGAGGCAGGCTTCTACAGGACTCGACCTCAGCGGCCCACGCTGGGGCCATAGGCTGTACATATGTGTTAGAGGGTTAATAAAGATTGTGTTTTCCTACGCTCGTGCCTCGCCTCCACATCCTTCCCTTTTACCCTCTACACAGTTACTTTAAAAAAAAAAAGTGTCATTACTGTGCGCCTGTTTACGGCTTCAGCCCGACCCCCCCCCCCCCCCCCCCCGAAATTTGAGTTATTTTGCAGTCAGAGCCAACAGAAATGCAATCTAGTGATAAAGGGAAGAAGTTTGATTAAAAAGAGAGCACAAATCAGCTGTGTCTGCCATGCTTGCTGCATCCTCCACCACAGAATTGTAGCATCTGTCTCACTTCAGTGAGGAAAAAGTTGGATGAAATGCGACATGACCATTCAGACTGAGGTCGCTTTGGAAAATATACGTTTCCAAATTAGGACCACATATGAAAAAAAAAAAAAAAAATCGGATGTGTGCTGTTCAGATGGTCATTAAAAAAAAAAAAAAAATCATATGGGTCACATTTGTGCAAAAAAATTGGAAATGAGCATTAAAACCTGCAGTGTGACCGTAGCCTTGGAGTGCTTTGAATGCAAGGACCCAACCAGGTAATGGCAAGGTTTTATTAAAGTGGCCGGTGGGTGTGTAGCTGCTTATAGTATTTGTATAGCTGCCTGTATAATGCAAGAGTGAACTACAAATGTCAGAACAACAAAGCTAATCTTTACTTGTTGGAATATTTCTCTCCTTTGTTCATTCAATTTTGCAAGGGTATTAAAGTGGCCCTACAATGTGTATGATCAAAGTTTGGATTTGGAGAATTATTACACTTCCTAGTGTATTAAGCAGTAACAGAAAATGTCTTTCATTATCTATCTGAAATAAAGTGCCAGCCATTTACCTTTTCTCTCTTCTACAGATCGATGAACTGGAAGAGCTGATGAAGATGCAACTTGCACTCCTCAAACAGATCATTCAACAAACAAAATAAGATGTGCAAACCTGGATTTGTTGCATGCCATTGTGTTTTAAAGTCAGTATTATTCAGTTCATCCATAACCAGTTTGTATTTTTTGTGGTCTCTGAAAACTGCAGTGCAACATTTTTTCTCCTTCATTTAGAATGCATTTTAATTTTGTCTTTTGCAGATTCTCATTCAGTTCCAGTCAATTTAAGGAAAAACGTGTGCTTAAATGTGTTTGTTAGAATCTGCCAAATTGTTAGCAACAAGAAATGTTTAGCCTATATTAAGTGTGTAATTGTGAGTTATGAAGGCTCTGCTGCCATCCTTCGTTTCATCTGAACTCATTCATGTGGGATATTCCATCTGTTTTGACAAATTTGTTTTGCATAAGTAAATTGGAGAAAAACTACAGGGTTGTTTACGTTTTGTCAGACTGTTGTGCTAGGTCACTCAGAGCGAAAATTACAAATATAATTGTTGATTAAAATCACAGCTTGAATAAAAACCGTGACCAACATGGTGAATTTTCAAATGGATCAGTGTGGGTGAGTGGCAAGCTCCTATAGCAGTGTTTTCAACCAGGGCTCCTTGAAACCTGGAGATTCTGGGAGAGAACATTCAGGGTTCCACAGTAAAGTGTCTTTCAATCTTAATTGGTCCAAAAAAAATTGCAAACGGCTTGCCATTGTGCATTAGGGCCTCCAGTGGCTCCTTCATTTCAGCGGGTGGCAGCACAAATGCAATCCCTCTTTTTTTTTTCCCCCTCTACTCTTGCCCACTCGTGGTGGAGCCACGTTCACAAACCCCTCAGTCTCCCTGCATCTGCCACAGGAAAGAAAAAAAAAAAGAGCAAAACTAACATTGCCATGCCTGAGCCAACACTATCCAGACAGGAAACTGTGACCACCTCCCCCAGAAATGCATCCCGACATCAGCCGTCCCCAGCAGCTAACAAGTGGTGGATTCAGTGGTCATTGTGGTCTGCTGGTGCTGTGCCGAGAAAAGCACCAAACCCAACAATGCAGATGAGCTGAATGCCACTACCAAAGCAACCTGGGCCTTCATAACATCTCAGCAGTACCACAGGCTGACCACCTCCATGCCGTGCCACATTGATGCACTAATTCATGCAAAAGGAGCCCCAACTTTTGAGTGTGTACGTGGACACAGTCAGTTGGCCAACAATTTCTATTAATCAATTTTTAAAACATTAATTCTATGTAATCTAAATTTTTGGGAAACTGAATTTGGGGTTTTCATGAGCTGTATGCCATAACCATCAAAATTAAAAGAAACACTTGAACTATATCACTAATGAATATAAGTTTCATTTTTTGAATTACTGAAAACGTTTCGATGACGTTTTAATTTACTGAGATGCACCTATGGTAAATTTGTGTGGAAGGGTTACAAATTTATGATAGAACATGGAAAATTTTAACTTTACAAGATGAACCTCACAAATTGGCGAGAACATACAGATATTTAGGGCCCGAGCAACTAACAGAGTCATTGGGCGAGAGCCCTATTGTAATTGTTAGAATTATTTTTTCTTCATCCAAGATCTCATTTTTGGGGTAGTGAACATGCATGAAAACTCACTATTTTTTGCAGGGACCTCAAGACTGGGAGGAAATATGAATGACCCCACAAAAATGGCTCTACAGCGCCACCTAACGAAGTCAATGGGGAGTGGCACACGCTTTTGCATAGAAAGATGAAAATTGGGTGAGATGTTTATCATGTCGACATGCAAAAAAAAAAAGAAACTCCATAGAAGTGATGGTCTACACCCAACAGGAATTTGCCCATTTTGGCAGGAAGTGGCGGTGACCAAATTTCCATCTTGCACATTTGATCGAACTCGTCCTAGGGTTTTTGTCTGATTGAGCTTATTTGTGGTGACAATCATCTATATCCATGTGGCATTAAAAGTTACTGAAAACTTTTCTTAAAGCTTGATGGTTTGGCCGTAGGGGCGTGGCAGAGTTTGACTTCTCGCCATGATCATTCTATGACCATTCTGACAGCAATAACTCTGGTATGCATCGTCGCATTTCAACCAAATTCAATATTATGGATATCAGTCCAATTCCAAACAGTTCTATACAACAATATTTGTATAAATCTACAGTGCCACCTAGTGGTTAAAGGAAGAATTGCTGAAAACTTTCATTTATTACTCACGCACCACTTGCCAGAATGACGTGAAATTTTCTGAGATTAATCAGACTTAAATGCACATCAACTTTAGCATGATGTCACACTTGTTACCATGGACACGCCCCCCTCGCCATTCAATCCATGATCTTGTGGGGAGGGTTGGGAAGGTCCTGGACTCATGAAATTTGGAGCATAGGTAGAGGTGACTGTCCTCTGCAACACATAGGTAAGTGTTACCATGGTGAAGCTTGACTACTTGCCATAGACCATCGAAAAGTTGCAACTTGGACAAACTTCATCTGATTTTCACCAAATTTTCTACGATGGATATTAGTCCGACCCCGCACACACCTACATAAAAATGGTTGACAAAACTTGTAGCACCATCTACTGCTCACAGGAAGTACTGTGCCAAACTTTTCTTTATTATGCACGCAGCGCATGCTGTGATGACGGGAAATTTTCCATGCTGGCTGGCTCCGACGGGCACCAGGTTCCATGGGTGCGCGGGGGGCGAGGGCATGCTTACAGCTGCTCACAGCTTTAATGTAAAATTTTTTTAATGAATTTATAACTCAGATTTGTGCTGTTTTAACTGTAAAGTAGCATCTTATATTTCTGCACCTTTAATATTGCAAATTAATTACATTTATGCATTTGCACACATTGTGGGGTCACCCCCCACAACCTACAGACTAGCAGAGCACTCAGCGGGAGCAACTGACATAGCAGTGTGATCTATGGGCTGATAACTATATGTAGATGTGCCTTGTAACCTCTTTTGTCCTACAGCTCCGGAGCAGAGGTGAATTCCGGCCAGTAATCTTCCTGTTATGTATGACTCAAATGCAAAGGTTCATGCTTCCTGCTCTCACTGTGATGCAAATGTCCCATGCCTTTCATGTATTGTCTGTAACTGGGTATAAAAACTGCATTGCTTTGTAACTCTCTCTCTCACTGCTCATCTGACTGCACGCATTGCCTATCTGCTGGAGAGCCTCCGGGCTCGCTCTGGCGCGCATGCGCGGCGCCGGAGTGAGTCTGTGATGGCAGTATGATTAATAAAATCCCTCAAAAACACTCAGTTGGCTGCCTATTATTCCATGCCGCCACAATATGCTACATTTATGAATGTCCTCCACAACCGCCTTCTCCCTTATTAAAATACATCTGCAACTGAATATATTGTGATCGCAATACAAAAAGATGTCATTTGTGTGGTAAAATCCTAGTTATCAGACCCATTTTTTGTTTCTCTAGTAGCTGAGGTGTCTGTGCAGCTGTTGAGCATAAGGCTTTCTGTGGCTGTGACATTTTAGCAGCTTTAGTCTTTAATTTTACAAGGAAAACAAATATATAAATCTATGGAAAAGGTCACAAATTTATAACAAATTCACAAGGTTTTAGAACAAATGTGCTCATGGCACCTCATGACTAAAAATGATTCTGTGGGGTTTACAATAATGCAGAAGAACTCAAACACAAAGTGATGGTTTTCAATTTATTGTTAATTGTCTTGATCCTTGGTGATTTCCTCCACTGTCAACACAAGGGAAATCAGTTACTGTTTAGAGGGATTACTGCCTGCACAAACAGGTGGTTTAGAGAGTCATGGAAAAGTAATATGAAACGCCCTGTTAATATTTACTTATTTTTTTTGTAAATGATTTTAGTCTTGTTAAACAAGTCTTCACTGGCGTGGATTAGCGTTTGTTGTGGCGATTAATTCGTGGAAACAGTCTGGGGGACACTCCCCGTCTGCATGCTTGACTTGGTGGGAATGAGAGGGCGACGATTTGGAGCCCATGGGTGCAGGTACATCAGAGCACGGTGTGTAGGTGGGGTCGCTGCGCTCCTGCTCCGCAGCAAACACGCTCAACAGTTCAGGGAAACGGAGCTGCGACGTCTGCGGTGAAAGACGCACCTGGACACGTCGAGCCAACGGTGAGGAGCGGTTTTGTTGTGAAGCAGGAAGAGTGCTCATGCCCTTGGTTTTTTTTGTCTGGGATTGATGTTGGAATAAGATAGATGATGACTTTGGCCGCCCCCCCCCCCCCCCGCTGCAACTTTAAAAGACAGAAGTAGCAGCTTCTGCAGGTTTTCCGTAAAATTAACGGTAAGACTGGGCGCTGTAGTGAAGTATTTAAACTTGCTAATTAGACCAGCGGTTTTCAGCCTATTGAAGCCCGTTAATAGGGGCTCCAGTGTCGATTTGCCAATAAACTGGAGCGCATTCGGTGAGTGCATGTCTCCGCCAAGGCTGTTCACTAGTGTGCACAGTCCTAACAGATGAACCAAATGTAATGCTTACAACACCTTTTGGGCAGATTAAATGTACGAGGAAATGCTATTTTTTTAAGAAGAGAAAAGTAGGTTTAGGCAGTAATTTAGAGGTTACAAATTTAAGTTTTGTTTTTTTTTTTTTAAAGAAAAACTGCTTCACACAAGATAAAGAATATATATTCTCCATGACTTAAGGGGCTCCATAATTTGAAAATGTTTCATCAGAAAGTCAAGCTTGTCTAATAAATGCTTATAAAGGTATAAAAATGGTACAAATGCCTTTTTTTCCAAGGAAAAAAGTAATATTTACAAGAAAAAAGGCATAAATTTACCATAAATAGTTGCATATTTCCTGGGGAAAGTTGCAAATTAACAAGAAATGTCAATATTCTAGGAGAAAATAGGGACTTGGTTGCATATTTGAAAGAGGTGCAAAAAAATCAAACTGCTCATGCTGACAGGCCAGTCCTGGTTCTATTAAAGCTTTAAATTGAGGACAAAACCACTGTTTTTCACTCGTATGCATATATATTTTGCAGACCCTGACCTAGAAGTACCAATGTAAGTGTAGCATAATTGCATGTTGGGTAGACTAATGAATACCAACTTGCTTGGCCTCTTTTTTCCCCCACTGGCATGTCAGGGTCATAACCTGACCCACTGACACACATAAGAAGAGCGACCATACTGACAGGCCAGCAAACAATATGAGCTATAAGAAAAATAAAGCACGTCTAATGCATTTTCACTACATTAAACCCGTTTTAGAGCTTTTTCTATGAATTGGGTCTTTTTGACTTCTAGCGGTTTATTTCAGAATTGCACACCTGTGTTAGGAATGAATGATAAATGGCTATATCAGTCATATTAGCAACATGAACTGTAAATATCCAGAGGCACTACATTTCGCTTTAGTTTTTAGGCTTCAGCTTAAAATTGTAATTTTTTTAATGCTTATATTTATTCCACAATTATCAGCTGAGGATGAGCCTCCACCTGAACTCGCTGATGTTTTATTACACTGTTGGTGAAATGTAATTATCTTCTGTGTGATTTCCAGCTTGCTTTTCCATCTCACTGCCTCATTGCATGCCAAGGCATTTTAAACTATATTTAACTGTGGCTTTTAATCAGCTTTCACACTGACAAGTGTCCAAATTTTCCTTGTGTTTTAAAAGTGATTCTGTAAGGTGAGTCAGCTTAAAATAATTTAAACGGTCAGGATGTTTCTCAAAATGAAACACTGGTTGATACATTTCTGATTCTGTCTGAAGTTGGTCCAAAAACTAGTGCTTCTGTCTAATTATAGATTACAGACTCTGGAGGCACTTTCCCAGTGTGAGAACAGACAGCTCAACAGTTGCTTAAGCCTTCTTTTTATTTTCTTATCAGAAATGTGGACAGAATATAGTGCTTATTCTTATTTTATCTCACTGAGTTTGTTGGAACCATAATTCCTGTAGTGTAGTAACATGGCGCTGGGCATACCCTGGGTGTTGTGGGGGTGACAACTCCACCTTTCCGGTTCCGCTGTCGCTCCGGGGTATAAAGGGCTGAGGCGGAAGGGATCAGTCTCTTTCGCCGTCGACCCCTTGGCCTGTACGGAGCACCTGTATCACTGTGGTTCGCTATAATAAAGTTACGTTCAACTGCACCTCCAGTCTGTTCATTGTCAGCTCAAGTTATGGACATAATTCCCATGCAAATGGAGCAGAAAGGTAGAAGGCAGGCAGGCAGACTGCTGATGGAGGGTGGAGGAATCCACAGGAATGCTTGTGAAGAGGCAGCCAATTTCAAGACAGGTGTGCGCACCACACACACACACTCGTGTGTACTTTATATGTGTGGTTCATGTGTCGGCATGGTTGGCTGCTTCCCTCTCTAAGCATGCCTGCTCTAAACTGCACCCCTGGCTGCCAGTAATAAAACCTGCTGTCAGTAAGGTGTACCAGCAAATGTGCAATAAGGCCATCAATGGCCTCTTGTGATGTTGATCAGTCCGTGGCTTCACAGACAGTCATTGCATGTCAGCTTTTCAGATCTATATCAGACGCACAGACTCCTCTTAAAGAGAGACCCCGTCCTGCACACAATCCTATCTCTGTCTCAGAAACACACACAGCTTCACCGAAGCACTGGCTTTCTCTGGCACATCCATCTTTCTAACCTACCTCAAAACACACACACACACACACACACAGAGCTTTGTATTTGAGAGGATCCGTCAGTGACACCATACATTCCCTGCTCCCAAATCTCCATCTTATCTATTACAATCAAATACCCAAAGTCTCTAAACTTGTGGGGTTCACATTTTGATCCACACATTGTTATCGGGGTCTTTTGCTGTTGGTTCTCTGGTGAAATGTAGGCCCACATAGTGTAACCCTTAACCTAATTCCAACCCTAATCCTCAAACCTAACCTGCTTTTTGCCATTGCACAAAATACATATCCACATAAAACATCTCTTAACATCTTCATAATATTAACACTACTTGGACCACACACACATTCTCCTTCCCCACAGGCAGGATATTATGTTCCAGCTTATAGGCAGCCAGAGTTAATCAGACTTTATCTCCAACCCCTCTGCATCTTATTTGTTCCCAACAATGGACACAGATGACAGGTTGGTTTTGTCTGGCTAATGGAATCATAATCATGAAGTCAGATAATAGTAGTGTGTTGTGTCTGTGTAATTAAATACAGCAGGGCACATTCATTTGGGACTGGTTTCTATCTTTAGCAATCTTTTTTTTTTCCTTATTTTTTGTTGACCTTGTCATTACAATTGTTAGAAATAAAGTTTGGTGCTAATTAGCAGTGGTATTCATTGGAATATCTACAAGATGGGCCGCAACATTCTGACATCAGTCACTGGATTGTGGATAAGGGTCTGTTTGATTTGCCAAAAGGGACATTATTTTGGGGAGCAAAATAATAATAAAAAAAACTTTATTTATATAGCACCTTTCAAAACAGGGTGACAAAGTGCTTCACAAGAGAGAAAAATAACCAGACAAGATGCAAAAAGATTTAGATAAACTACAGTAAGAATAAAAAGAAGCAATAAAATAATGTGGACAGTAAAATAAATAGGAACGACTTCTGGTTATGGCGGCCACGTAGGAAGACGTGTTTCACACTGCTCTGCTCTTGAAAATAAAAAAAAAATTACTAAAACTCTCTTAATTAGAACAAAAACCCATCCTAACGTTTTGGCACGGATATGGTAAAGACTAAGGCTGGAAAATTAAGTGGAGAAAAAGGCAACTCGACAAAACAACCCAAGCTAACAGACTTCCACGCTCAAGACGAAACAGAAAATTCCAGAGGCAATGGCGGAGGAGGGAGCCAGCGGCGGAGCGGGATCAGTTGAAGAGGGGACAAACGCAGTGCTCACTGCCATCAACTCCATGAGAACAGAGTTTTCGTCTAAATTTGACGGGATTATAACAGCGATAGAAGGCATGAGAAAGGAAATAAACGACTGCATGGAGCGAGTGTCGCAGGCGGAGCTCCGAATTTCAAGCGCTGAAGATGACGTCACCAGCCTGCAAACTAAACTGCAAACATTGGAATTAAAATGCAAACGTCTGGAAGATAACGTCCTAGTCTTGGAATCTCGCTCGCGACGGAATAATTTGAGGCTGGTGGGCCTCCCGGAGGGACGGGACCCGTGTTCCTTTTTGGAAAAGTGGATTCCAGAAGCGCTGAATAACGCGGATCTGCAGTCATCGGTCGTTTTAGAGAGAGCTCACCGAATCAGCCCACCGAGAGATAATAAGACACCACCGAGGACACTGATTATGAAGTTCCTCAACTACAGAGACAAGATGACAGTCACCAATGCGAGCTAAAGGGGAAATTAAATACCAGGACCAACAGGTGCGGTTCTATCTGGACTTGGCTGCAGGAATACAACAATTGAGAAAACAGTTCGACCCCGCCCGCAAAGAGCTGCGCAACCTAGGGATTCGTCACGGAGTAATTCATCTGGCAAGACTGCTGGTCACATATAAGGTTCAGGTTCAGGTTCAGGTTACTTTATTTGTACCCGTAGGTAGATTTGTTTTGCAGTCTGGTGACATCCATATTTACAAGCCACTAATTACATTCAACATAGACACAAACACAGGCACATATGAAGCTGACTATAAACATGATAAAAAATACTCAAGGCTCCATCAAACAGGGTATAAAAAGACAAAGAGATGAGGGAGAAACCAGAGGTAAGAGAGAAGGGTCATATTAAAGTTAAAAGTTAAAAACTAGTCAGAGGTTAAAAAACTCAAAGGTCTAAAACCCAATAAAATATTTAGAACCCAAGTGACATCATACAAAATATAAAATATGTACAATATATTTTTATAGCTTGTTCAACTCTTTGACAGCAGCAGGGACAAAGCTGTTTTTGTAGCGCTGGGTTTTACTTTTTGGGACAGCAAACCTCCGTCTGGAGGGAAGAAGCTGAAAGTTGCAGTGCAAACATATAAAATGGAGGCAGCCATCCTCTGTACTTGTCTGGTGTACAGGGATGTCAGGCTCAGCTGTGACTCACCAAGCAAACGACTGGACCATCTAACTACCTGATCCAAGGATTTCCTCTGTTTCAGTTTTATCTGACCAAACCATGACACTAAAGAAAAGGATAAAACAGATTCAATAAAAGCCCGATAAAACATTGTCATTATGGTTCGGCCAATTTGGAAGCGTGCAAGTTTCCTCAAACAATGCAAATTTTGCTAACCCTTTTTGCACACCCTTTCACAGTTCACTTCAAAGTTTAAATTACTATCAATAATCGTCCCAAGATATTTGTACGATTGTACACATTCGGTGGTCTGGCCTTTTAGTATGGTGACTTTGTGCCTGGGAGTTTTCCTCCTAAAGTCAATAATCATATCTTTCGTTTTTGTTGTATTCAGCTGCAGGTAGGAATCCTCACACCAGTGAACAAAATCATCAACTACTGGGCCGTGGCCACTCTCACCATCCTGGAGGAGACTGACAATGACTGAGTCATCAGCATACTTTATAATGTGTCTGTTGTCATGTCTGCTCCGACACATGTTTGTGTACAGGATGAAGAGTAGTGGTGACAACACACACCCCTGAGGAGAGCCAGTAGAAGAGCACTTTAGGTCAGACAATGTGCCATTGACCCTTACTCTCTGCGTCCTGTTGGTTAAGAAATCCAGAATCCAACCCACCAGATTATTGCTCAAAACAAATTGTTGCAGGAGCCTTTCAACTAAAATATGAGGTTGGATTGTATTAAAGGCAGAAGAAAAGTCCACAAATAAAAGCCTGGCAGGTGTCCCATTAAAATCCAGATGTTTAAAAAGCATGTTAAACATAGTGACAGTGGCATCCTCCACTCCTCTGTGAGGCCTATAGGCAAACTGCAGAGGATCCAATGCATGTTCAGTCTACCTTAGGACCTCACATCTGACCAGTTTTTCAAAAATTTTCATTAAAATTGAAGTCAAAGCAACTGGTCTAAAGTCGTTTACCGTTTTAGGACAGCTGGATTTTGGAACGGGAACAACCATGGCTTCTTTCCAGATCTTAGGCACATGTTGTGTCTGTAAGGACTTATTGAAAATGTAATGAAATATAGGACTCAGTTCATGTGCACAGGACTTTACCAAGCGCCCACATATATTATCAGGGCCCTGACTTTTGTTCACTTTTACAGCGCAGAACTCCCTTTTAACATCCTGCACCTCAGTATTAAAGGGCTGATTGTCTTTGAGTTTCTGTTTCAAATCTTGGATTTCTGTGCTGAAATCAAAGGAGTCAAAACGACCATAAAAACAATTAAGAGCATTAGCCAGCTCTGTGTC
This sequence comes from Pholidichthys leucotaenia, assembly GCA_020510985.1. NCBI lineage: Eukaryota > Metazoa > Chordata > Actinopteri > Cichliformes > Pholidichthyidae > Pholidichthys > Pholidichthys leucotaenia. The sequence continues at coordinate 401,872,655 of CM035836.1, forward strand.
TGAACTAAAACCATCTAACAACACACGATTACTGCGCTCTGTGCTCTGAAGGCCTGCAATAGTTTTCATACTGGCCCAGGCTGAACCAAGTTTCTTTGTTGCCATCTTGCTTTCCAACTCTGATTTATAATTCTGTTTTGCTCTTAAAATTTCGGACTTCAGCTCCTTTGTGGCAACCTGTAGCTCAGAAACAGACCCCTGTTTAAAGGCAAGTGCTTTCCTCTGTAAGCAGGATTTAACTGATTTAGTAACCCATGGCTTGTTGTTGGGATATATTTTGACACGTTTACGTGGAACAATCTTATTTTGACAGAAAGACATGTATGAGCATGTGAGGTCAGCCAGAGAGTCCAAATCATCCCCGCAGGCCAGTTTGAACATCTCCCAGTCTGTACAGTCAAAGCATTCCTGGAGGCTGTGCTCTGAATCTTCTGTCCACACATCAATGTCTCTCGTCTCCACCTTGCCTCTTCTGAGAGCAGTTTTATATGTGGGCAGCAAATGTACACAGTTGTGATCTGAGGATCCTAAAGGAGGAAGGGGGAGTGATTTATAGGCCCTCTCTATGGATCCAAAGCACAGGTCCAATGTCTTTTTTCACCTGGTTGGGCAGGAGACATACTGATAAAAGTTTTTAAGTGTCTTCTTTAACATGGTTAAAATCCCCAAGAATGAAGTTTGGCGCCTCTGGAGAAATTGATTGCAGCCGCTGGATCACATCAAAGATGGTTCTGGAGGCGGAGTCAGCGTCTGCCCTCGGATGAATGTACACAGTTGTGATGAAAAGTTGGGGGAACTCGCGAGGCAAATAAAAGGGGCGTAGTGACACAGACAGCAGCTCCACATCGGGTGTACAGATGCGCTCTCTGACCGTGACAGATGTGCAGTACTGCTTATTAATATATAAACATACGCCGCCCCCCTGACGTTTCCCCGTTACCTCTTCCTGCCGATCCGAGCGCAGCGGGGCTCCAAAGCCGTCAATCCACAGGTCTGCATCTTGGTCATGCGCAGTAAGCCAAGATTCAGTGAAAGCCATGACGCAGCAGTTCTTGAAGTCCTTCTGGTAGCGTACATTCCCTTGAATTTCATCCACCTTGTTTCTCACAGACTGTGCATTCCCAAAAATTATCGAAGGAAGAGGAATGTTACCAAACTGATGTGTCCTAAGGCGCAATTTCACACCTCCATGCCTTTCGCGCTTCCTTCTGCCGTCTCTCCCGCCTCTCCCGTCTCTCTTTTCACCGCTGTGTCCGTCTCTCAAAATAAAGTCCGGCAGTTGCAGCTTAGGCTCAATCACAGCCGTTGAATCAGCCGTGTTTAAATGCAGCAACATGTCCCTGGAATATTGTATTCTGCCCGCTATTCTGCCCGCTGCAGTGGATGATAAAATAAGCAGCGATGCTGTGGTTTTAAGTTGGTTTATTAAATCATACCGCCGTCACGAGCTCCGCTCCCAGCGCCGTGCATGCGCGCCGGGAGCGAGCCCACGGCTCTCCAGAGGGACACAAAATGTGTGTGTCCAGCAGCAGCAGTTGCAGAATCAGAATGAGAGAATGAACATGAAAATCAGACAGCTTATATACTCAGCTCAGACAATACATCAAAGACATTCACAGCAGTCAATCTGGGCATTTGCATATCAGAGGTACAGACAGGATGCATGAACACAATGCATGGATGACACTTTAACCTCACAGCTGTAAACGCAGCATGCAGCGGAAAAAACCCAGGAGTGCGAGCTTTCACTTCCGCCCTCCAAAGAGAGCAGATGCTTTTTCTCCCAGCTCCGGCTTCTTATCTCTCTCCTTCCCTAACTGACTGGATCCCAGCTTGCTATTGTCTGTCTGTGTGTCCTAACTGCTGATTATCAAACGAAATTATGGATTTAATAAGCTGGGCTTTGAACGCAATTGACACTGTTTTTTCAACGAGAAAAAGTGGCCCGGGGGAGCCGATTTGCCCCGCAGGAACAGCTGTTGTGGGTTATTTGAAGGACACAAGTAATTGGAAACTCTTGTGCCTGTGTGATCTCTCTATCGAAGATGTTGAAGATTTATACCTCTTCGTAGCAATGGTCATCGGAATTTTACTGATTGGATCTGGGATTGTTCTGGTGTACCGCAAATTGAAGAAAATGGATGGAGCCTATCAAAAAGCGGACCCGGCGAGGCTTATCCATCAAATTGACCAACTGGGCAGGACTCTGACAGCGGCTAATGGAGAACTGTCTAGGAAAATGGATTACATCACGATCACGCTGAGAGCCGTCCATGATAATTTCAACGTCCAGCCATGAAGGATTTGAGCACTGAATCTGTAAGAGAATATAAAGTTTTTTCTCTGAAGTCAGTGCTATTCGACCTGTTTTGACGCCCTCAACTCACAGTCCTCCAGATTATCTTCAGTTTTACTTGTTTTCATAACATGGCGGGCAGCATTTGACTCTCAAGGACAGCCAGCTGTCTGGCAAACCATTCCATCTGCCGTGCCAAGGACACGCGCCTTTGCCCAGACGGTAGACAAAACATCTGCTGCTGAAGAGACTTTGTTGTCCTTAACTGATATCAACACCCTCACTCAACACCCTCACTCACACTGACTCACTATACTGACGTGAAGATTACTCATTCACTGCTCTCTTTGTGTCATTGTATGGATTCTATTGTCTGCTATTTGTGCATTGAGAGTTTTTTTCTTGTAATCATAATATTGATCATATATATGAACTGTATTCTGACAAACAAGGCTTTTTTCTCTCTCCTGTTGTGTTTATCCTCTTTCTCCCCCATTGCTTCCTGTTCCCATTCTGCTGACAGGCGCGTCACTGACGCTGCCGCGTCACTGAAAATGTCAACTATGTCGTTCTCAGTGTCAAGTCAAATCCCTCGTATATTTATCAGTTATTTACTGTGAATGTCAGAATCAGAATCAGAATCAGAATCAGGTTTATTGCCATTGTTCATGTAGTACACAAACTAGGAATTTGTCTCGGTACAATGCTGCAACATTAAACATGATAGGATAAGAGAAATAAACTATACATGTAATAAAGTGTAGGATAAGATTAAGTGATACTGGTCAACAGTTAAAATATATATTAGCCAGCAGCAGATACTGTGGAGAACTACAGTATATAGTGCAGTCGGTAATGCAGGAAGAAAAACAGTGATGATTGACATGAGTCTGGTTGAGCTGCTGTACATGGTGCACGAGAGTCAATAAGTCACTTAGTGTTCAGCAGTCTAATGGCAGAGGGGAAGAAGCTGTTTATGTGACGGGAGGTTTTAGTCTGGATGGACCGAAGTCTTCCACCAGAGGGGAGGGGGGCAAACAGTACGTGACCAGGGTGTGAGGGATCGGCTATGATCCGGCCAGCACGCCTCCGGGTCCTGGAGATGTACAGATCCTGGAGAGATGGGAGCTTGCAGCCGATCACCTTCTCAGCAGTGCGCACGACGCGCTGCAGCCTTAGTCTGTCCCTGGCAGTGGCTCCTGCGTACCACACGGTTATGGAGGTGGTGAGGATGGACTCGATGATGGCTGTGTAGAACTGCACTAACATCTTGGTGGGTAGCTTGAGCTTCCTCAGCTGCCGCAGGAAGAACATCCTCTGCTGGGCTTTTTTGATGAGTGAGCTGATGGTCAGCTCCCATTTGAGGTCCCTGGTGATGGTAGTGCCTAGGAAGCGGAAGGAATCAGCAGTGGTGATGGGAGAGCCTGAGAGGGTGAGGGGGGGCAGAGGAGTAGTGACTTTCCTGAAGTCTACAATCATCTCCACTGTCTTCAGAGCGTTCAGCTGCAGGTTGTTATTGCTGCACCAGGACGCCAGCTGGGCCACCTCTCTCCTGTAGGCGGACTCGTCGCCGTTGGAGATGAGCCCGATGAGGGTGGTGTCGTCCGCAAACTTGATCAACTTGACAGACTGGTGGCTGGAGGTGCAGGAGTTGGTGTAAAGGGAGAAGAGTAGGGGGGAAAGTACACAGCCCTGGGGTGATCCGGTGCTGATGCTAGTATAGTCTGAGACAGTCTTTCCCAGCCGCACATGCTGCCTCCGGTCCGTCAGGAAGTCGATGATCCACCTGCAGAGGGAGTCAGGCACGTTGAGCAGGGACAGCTTGTCCCGGAGCAGAGCGGGGCGGATGGTGTTGAATGCGGAGCTGAAGTCCACAAACAGGATCCTGGCGTAGGTTCCCGGGGAGTCCAGGTGCTGCAGGATGGAGTGGAGGGCCAGGTTGACTGCATCGTCTACAGACCTGTTGGCTCGGTAGGCAAACTGCAGCGGGTCCAGGAGAGGGGTGGTGATGGACTTGAGGTGGGACAGGACCAGGCGCTCAAAGGACTTCATGACTACAGAGGTGAGCGCTACAGGTCTGTAGTCATTAAGTCCAGTGATCCGTGGCTTCTTGGGGACAGGGATGATGGTGGAGGATTTGAGGCAGGACGGCACGTGGCATAACTTAAGGGAGGTGTTAAAAATGTCTGTGAAGACAGGAGCCAGCTGTTTCGCACAGAGTCTCAGGGTGGAGGGAGACACGCCGTCTGGGCCGGGGGCCTTGCGCGGGTTCAGTCTGGAGAACTGTTTGAGCACATCCTGCTCACTGATGATAAGGGGAGGGGGGGAGGAGGGGGGATGCCTTAAATGAAGTAGGGAATGTGGAGGCTGTGGAGCTGGAGGGAGGGGGGGAGTTGGACACAGATGACGAGGTGTCAAAACGGGCATAGTGTTGGGACAGTCTTTGACAAAGGGCTTTGTCATCCTGACCTTTAGGAGCCTTAGGTCGATAGTTGGTGATTTGCCTCAGTCCTCTCCACACGGAAGCCGAATCATTAGCAGTGAACTGCTGCTGGAGTCTCTCTGAGTATAGAGATTTAGCCCTCTTCAGCTCCCTGTTAAACCGGTATTTAACCTCCCTGTAGCAGTCCCTGTCTCCACTTTTCAGCGCTGCTTCCTTCTCCTTCCTGATCTGTCTGAGCTTAGCTGTGAACCAGGGTTTGTCATTAGAGTAACTCACCCTGGTGCGTGATGGAAGAATGTTCTCTTCACAAAAGTGGATATATGAGTTCACAGTGTCCGTGTACTCATCCAGATCATGCGTGGCTCCTTTAAGCATGCCCCAGTCAGATATTTCCATGCACGTTTCCAGCTTCTCCTCAGCATCACTGGTCCGTATCTTCGTAGTGCTCACAACAGGTTTAGTGAGCTTCAATCTCTGTCTGTATGTGGGAATGAGGTGAACCATCACGTGATCAGATAATCCCAGCGCAGCACGAGGGACAGCGCGATATGCGTCTTTCACTGTGGTGTAACAGTGATCCAGTGTGTTTAATCCTCTGGTGGGGCATTTAATAAACTGTTTGTAGCGGGGGAGATCGTGGCTCAGATTGCACTGATTAAAGTCGCCAGCCACAATAATCAGCGAGTCTGGAAAACTCCGCTCTGTGTGTTGAATGTGATCCGCGAGCACGCGCTGAGCTTCGCGCGTGTCCGCGTCGGGAGGGGCGTACACAGCGATCATTATGAAAGAAGCAAACTCCCGCGGGGAATAGAAGGGCTTGCAATTGATAACAAGAAATTCCAAGGCAGGAGAACAGTGTTTGGAAATTACCGTTACATCAGAGCACCAGCTGCAGTTGATGTAGAAGCAGACACCGCCTCCTGTGGTCTTGCCGGAAAGCTCTGTGTCACGATCAGCACGGAAGAGCTGAAAGCCGTCGAGGCGCAGCGCGCTGTCCGGTATATTTTCCCGGAGCCAGGTCTCAGTAAAGCAGAGGACAGCTGAGGAGGCGAGGTCCTTAAAACGCATCAGCAGTCTCAGTTCATCTACCTTGTTAGAGAGAGAGTTGGTATTGGACAGAAATATGCCAGGCAGCGCCGTTCGCGAGCCTCTCCTGCGAAGCCGCACGAGAGCGCCCGCTCGTCTACCTCTCTTTCGCCGTCTCACTTTCCGAGCCAAACAATAAACCAGATCGGCGGCAGGGGCTAGAAAAACTGGGAGGAGGTCCGTGGGGGTTAAAGTCTTGATATTTAGAAGTTCTTCACGGGTATAAGTGCAAGCAGACACACAATTGACAAACAAAAACAAACAAAGAGCGCAGCGAAGCACCATGTCGACCGCTGTGGGCGCCATCTTGGATCTTGGATCTGGAATGTACTTGGCAATAAATCTTTTCTGATTTCTGACTGTCTCTGTGTGTTGTGGGGGGGGTTGAATTCAACCCGCTACACCACTCCCCCCCAGAGGGCACGGCAGGGGGCCGAGACCTTGATGTTGCAGTTTGGGCAGCGAGCAGGGAAAAGCTCTGTGCAGGTGGAGGGGGAGGGGGAAGGGGGGTAGTAAGAGCTGACCGGGCGCGCCAAAAATTGTTCGCTGCTCCGCGATGTCGAGGGGCTGTCCCGTTGAACTTGTGGAGATCACCAGAAGAAAAATTAGTCTCTGACTCCTCTCGTGGCCATGAAGAAAAACAGGAGCGGTGAGGTTGCGTCAACAAAAGCAGAGGAACTTGGCGCGTTGGCTTTAGGCGCGTGCGCAGCCCTAAAGCCCTCGGGAAAAGCAGACGACTGAATCCTTTGTGCGCTGTGGCTGAAACCATCAGTGAATCCTGTGGGCACGCTGCGCGCGTGCTTGCTTCAGGTGAGCGCGCAGCCTTGAATGTTCTGCGTGCAGCTGCGCAGGACGATGGTGGTCTCTGGAGCCATTCTTGTTCCGTGCGTGTTGCGCCGTCCTCGTCACCCCCGGTGCGTGTGCCGGGGCTCCTTGCGTGGGTGGGCCCGCTGGAGAGGAACCAGGGTCGGAAACTTGGTGGAGATCGGCGCAGTTGGCGCCAAAAAACATCTATGATGAGCCGTGGCTGCAGATTAGTCATGGTGCGTTGGAGCGATGAGGGGAGATAGACGATCTTTGTCCCTCAGGCTGTCCCGCATGGACACCCCGATCTCGGCGAGGGTCGCGCCATGACGTTTACTGCCGTTTACCCGGTCTTGGGCGATGTCCGGAGAGTAGCTCGCCTGCCGTGAGCTCTGCGTTGAGGCCTCCCTGAAGCCGCAGGGAGGGCAGATCAGTCAGGCTGCTGCGTTTGCTCGTCGGCAGAGCATCACTGCCGGGTGCTGCATTCCCCGGCAGCTCGTTTTCTTCACCGTCGGGTCGCCAGCGTGGCTGTCCAGACCAGAAGGTTGCGTTTGCACAAAACGTGTGCATGTTCAGGGTCACCAGTGAAGCGTTCACTGGCAGCGTGTTCTTTTCTGCCTTCAGGTCATGGTGTGTTGGAGCGGCAAGAGGGAGGAGACGTCTTGTGTCCCTCGGCCGGTTCAGCGTGGATGTCCAGACCAGAAGGTTGCGTCGCACAAAGCGTGTGCGTCTTCGGGGTCACCAGTGCGTCGGATGATAAAATAAGCAGCGATGCTGTGGTTTTAAGTTGGTTTATTAAATCATACCGCCGTCACGAGCTCCGCTCCCAGCGCCGTGCATGCACGCCGGGAGCGAGCCCACGGCTCTCCAGAGGGACACAAAATGTGTGTGTCCAGCAGCAGCAGTTGCAGAATCAGAATGAGAGAATGAACATGAAAATCAGACAGCTTATATACTCAGCTCAGACAATACATCAAAGACATTCACAGCAGTCAATCTGGGCATTTGCATATCAGAGGTACAGACAGGATGCATGAACACAATGCATGGATGACACTTTAACCTCACAGCTGTAAACGCAGCATGCAGCGGAAAAAACCCAGGAGTGCGAGCTGACTGTCTCTGTGTGTTGTGGGGGGGTTGAATTCAACCCGCTACACCGCCATGGAGCCGAACGCGTTTACTTCAGAGACAAAGAGCCACAGCACAGAAAGCAGCAGTGTGAGAAAGGAGAGGAAATCCATATTGTAAATACCAGGGAGCTCTTCGCCATATATTCCACAACACGTCCAAGGCAGAAACGACACAGAGGATTTTATAAAAACGTATAAATGTACATAAAAACACACACACACACACACACACACACACGCACTATTTCACCAGCTGCCGGTCGCTGCGTGCGCATGTGCCCTGCTATAAAACTTTGAAGTTATGTTGAAAAAACTACAGAAGAGAGTTAATGTCATAAGAATAGTAGTAGAGTCAAGGTGATTGAGAGGAGAAAGAGAGAGTGTTTTGACTGATCCTCGCAGGTGTGGAACAGCAACAGGAGACAGAATTTTTTTGATTTTGGGGGGGATTACCACGAATGTGGGGAAAGGGAATCTGTTTTTGTTTAGTTTGTAGGATGAATGTTCCATCATCCATGTTTTTGCTTCTCTGTAAGAGTATGTTCATATTGCAAGGTAATCTCAAACTCCTTATTGATCATAGATCAAAGCGTTAATCTTAATTTAACTTCATGGAATTGCAGAGGTCTACAAAATCTTAAAAAACTTAAACAAGTCATGAATAAAATAAAAGACATAGATTCAAAAATTGTATTTTTACAAGAAACTCATCTATTAGAGGAGGATGTAAAAAGAATTAGGAGAAGATGGCAAGGTAAAGTGTTCACCTCATCATTTTCATCCCGAGCTAGGGGAGTTATGATTCTCATACATGAAACAGTCCCATTTCAAACAAAAAATGTAATTAGAGACAAATTTGGAAGATATCTAATTATCCAAGGATCTTTGTTATTAGAAAATATAAATCTGGTGAACTTATACGGCCCCAATATTGATGACCAAAACTTCTTTGTTAATTTATTCCTCACTTTATCATCACTTACAGGGCAACATATAATAGCAGGGGATTTTAATTGTACGTTGAATCCCAGTATAGATAGAGCAACAGGACTGGACTGTACGCACAATGGATGTAGGATGACCATTAATCATTTTATGAAAGAATTGAGATTTCTAGATACAGTGGGGCAAAAAAGTATTTAGTCAGCCACCAATTGTGCAAGTTCTACCACTTAAAAGATGAGAGAGGTCTCCAATTTTCATCATAGGTATACCTCAACTATGAGAGACAAAATGAGAAAAAAAAAATCCAGAAAATCACATTGAAGGATTTTTAATGAATTAATTGGTAAATTCCTTGGTAAAATAAGTATTTGGTCACCTACAAACAAGCAAGATTTCTGGCTCTCACAGACCTGTAACTTCTTCTTTAAGAGGCTCCTCTGTCCTCCACTCATTACCTGTATTAATGGCACCTGTTTGAACTTGTTATCAGTATAAAAGACACCTGTCCACAACCTCAAACAGTCACGACTCCAAACTCCACTATGGCCAAGACCAAAGAGCTGTCAAAGGACACCAGAAACAAAATTGTAGACCTGCACCAGGCTGGGAAGACTGAATCTGCAATAGGTAAGCAGCTTGGTGTGAAGAAATCAAGTGTGGGAGCAATTATTAGAAAATGGAAGACATACAAGACCACTGATAATCTCCCTTGGTCTGGGGCTCCACGCAACATCTCACCCCGTGGGGTCAAAATGATCACAAGAACGGTGAGCAAAAATCCCAGAACCACATGGGGGGGGGGGGGCTAGTGAATGACCTGCAGAGAGCTGGAACCAAAATAACAAAGGCTACCATCAGTAACACACTATGCCGCCAGGGACTCAAATCCTGCAGTGCCAGACGTGTCCCCCTGCTTAAGCCAGTACATGTCCAGGCCTGTCTGAAGTTTGCTAGAGAGCATTTGGATGATCCAGAAGAGGACTGGGAGAATGTCATATGGTCAGATGAAACCAAAATAGAAAAAACTCAACTTGTCGTGTTTGGAGGAGAAAGAATGGTGAGTTGCATCCAAAGAACACCATACCTACTGTGAAGCATGGGGGTGGAAACATCATGCTTTGGGGATGTTTTTCTGCAAAGGGATCAGGACGACTGATCCGTGTAAAGGAAAGAATGAATGGGGCCATGTATCATGAGATTTTGAGTGAAAACCTCCTTCCATCAGCAAGGGCATTGAAGATGAAATGTGGCTGGGTCTTTCAGCATGACAATGATCCCAAACACACTGCCCGGGCAACGAAGGAGTGGCTTTGTAAGAAGCATTTCAAGGTCCTGGAGTGGCCTAGCCAGTCTCCAGATCTCAACCCCATAGAAAATCTTTGGAGGGAGTTGAAAGTCCGTGTTGCCCAGCGACAGCCCCAAAACATCACTACTCTAGAGGAGATCTGCATGGAAGAATGGGCCAAAATACCAGCAACAGTGTGTGAAAACCTTGTGAAGACTTACAGAAAACGTTTGACCTCTGTCATTGCCAACAAAGGGTATATAACAAAGTATTGAGATGAACTTTTGTTTTTGACCAAATACTTATTTTGATGATTTTTATACCATCACGTGATTATCTGATCACGTGATGGTTCACCTCATTCCCACATACAGACAGAGATTGAAGCTCACTAAACCTGTTGTGAGCACTACGAAGATACGGACCAGTGATGCTGAGGAGAAGCTGGAAACGTGCATGGAAATATCTGACTGGGGCATGCTTAAAGGAGCCACGCATGATCTGGATGAGTACACGGACACTGTGAACTCATATATCCACTTTTGTGAAGAGAACATTCTTCCATCACGCACCAGGGTGAGTTACTCTAATGACAAACCCTGGTTCACAGCTAAGCTCAGACAGATCAGGAAGGAGAAGGAAGCAGCGCTGAAAAGTGGAGACAGGGACTGCTACAGGGAGGTTAAATACCGGTTTAACAGAGAGCTGAAGAGGGCTAAATCTGTGTACTCAGAGAGACTCCAGCAGCAGTTCACTGCTAATGATTCGGCTTCCGTGTGGAGAGGACTGAGGCAAATCACCAACTATCGACCTAAGGCTCCTAAAGGTCAGGATGACAAAGCCCTTTGTCAGAGACTGTCCCAACACTATGCCCGTTTTGACACCTCGTCATCTGTGTCCAACTCCCCCCCTCCCTCCAGCTCCACAGCCTCCACATTCCCTACTTCATTTAAGGCACCCCCCCTCCTCCCCCCCTCCCCTTATCATCAGTGAGCAGGATGTGCTCAAACAGTTCTCCAGACTGAACCCGCGCAAGGCCCCCGGCCCAGACGGCGTGTCTCCCTCCACCCTGAGACTCTGTGCGAAACAGCTGGCTCCTGTCTTCACAGACATTTTTAACACCTCCCTTAAGTTATGCCACGTGCCGTCCTGCCTCAAATCCTCCACCATCATCCCTGTCCCCAAGAAGCCACGGATCACTGGACTTAATGACTACAGACCTGTAGCGCTCACCTCTGTAGTCATGAAGTCCTTTGAGCGCCTGGTCCTGTCCCACCTCAAGTCCATCACCACCCCTCTCCTGGACCCGCTGCAGTTTGCCTACCGAGCCAACAGGTCTGTAGACGATGCAGTCAACCTGGCCCTCCCACTCCATCCTGCAGCACCTGGACTCCCCGGGAACCTACGCCAGGATCCTGTTTGTGGACTTCAGCTCCGCATTCAACACCATCCGCCCCGCTCTGCTCCGGGACAAGCTGTCCCTGCTCAACGTGCCTGACTCCCTCTGCAGGTGGATCATCGACTTCCTGACGGACCGGAGGCAGCATGTGCGGCTGGGAAAGACTGTCTCAGACTATACTAGCATCAGCACCGGATCACCCCAGGGCTGTGTACTTTCCCCCCTACTCTTCTCCCTTTACACCAACTCCTGCACCTCCAGCCACCAGTCTGTCAAGTTGATCAAGTTTGCGGACGACACCACCCTCATCGGGCTCATCTCCAACGGCGACGAGTCCGCCTACAGGAGAGAGGTGGCCCAGCTGGCGTCCTGGTGCAGCAATAACAACCTGCAGCTGAACGCTCTGAAGACAGTGGAGATGATTGTAGACTTCAGGAAAGTCACTACTCCTCTGCCCCCCCTCACCCTCTCAGGCTCTCCCATCACCACTGCTGATTCCTTCCGCTTCCTAGGCACTACCATCACCAGGGACCTCAAATGGGAGCTGACCATCAGCTCACTCATCAAAAAAGCCCAGCAGAGGATGTTCTTCCTGCGGCAGCTGAGGAAGCTCAAGCTACCCACCAAGATGTTAGTGCAGTTCTACACAGCCATCATCGAGTCCATCCTCACCACCTCCATAACCGTGTGGTACGCAGGAGCCACTGCCAGGGACAGACTAAGGCTGCAGCGCGTCGTGCGCACTGCTGAGAAGGTGATCGGCTGCAAGCTCCCATCTCTCCAGGATCTGTACATCTCCAGGACCCGGAGGCGTGCTGGCCGGATCATAGCCGATCCCTCACACCCTGGTCACGTACTGTTTGCCCCCCTCCCCTCTGGTAGAAGACTTCGGTCCATCCAGACTAAAACCTCCCGTCACATGAACAGCTTCTTCCCCTCTGCCATTAGACTGCTGAACACTAAGTGACTCTCGTGCACCATGTACAGCAGCTCAACCAGACTCATGTCAATCATCACTGTTTTCTTCCTGCATTACCGACTGCACTATATAGTTCTCCACAGTATCTGCTGCTGGCTAATATATATTTTAACTGTTGACCAGTATCACTTAATCTTATCCTACACTTTATTACATGTATAGTTTATTTCTCTTATCTTATCATGTTTAATGTTGCAGCATTGTACCGAGACAAATTCCTAGTTTGTGTACTACATGAACAATGGCAATAAACCTGATTCTGATTCTGATTCTGATTCTGATTTTACCGAGGAATTTACAAATTAATTCATTAAAAATCCTTCAATGTGATTTTTTGGATTTGTTTTTCTCATTTTGTCTCTCATAGTTGAGGTATACCTATGATGAAAATTGGAGACCTCTCTCATCTTTTAAGTGGGAGAACTTGCACAATTGGTGGCTGACTAAATACTTTTTTGCCCCACTGTATATGGAGAGAAATGAAACCACAAGTCAAAGCCTATTCTTGTTATTCTAATACCTATAAGACACTCTCATGTATAGACTACTTTTTGATCTCTACAGAATTAAGGTCCAAGATTCAAAACTATTTCTATGATAACACTGTGATCTCTGATCATGCACCCTGCTGTCTAGTATATGTAGATAAGAAATTGACAAAGGACCCAGTTAGGTGGCATTTTCAACATAAATGGCTTTAGGATGAGGAATTTGTTAAGTACATAGAAAAACAGATGAGCTCTTTGATATCAATACTACACAAACGACCGCATGTATAAAGTGGGAGGCTTTCAAAGCTTTTAGTAGGGGGCATATTATTAGTTATACAGGTTCAAAATCTAAGAAGACCCGAGAAGAGAGAGTCCAATTGGAACGTAAAATAAAAATTCTTCAAGAAAAGGTGTATGCAGGAAGTAACCCACAGTTAGAGAACGAATTACTGATTCTGAGAGCTGAATATGACAAAAAAATCAGTGAATAGAGCTGCCTCGAGTCTTCTAAGATTGAAGCAAACTTTTATGTACAAGGTGAAAAATCAGGAAAATTAGTTGCATGGCAGATTAAACAATTAGAATCTAAAACACCAATTACCAGTATTATAAGTAACGGACAGGTAGTTATAGATCCTTTAGAAATTAATAGTGCCTTTAGAGATTATTATGAAAAACTATATGATACAAAAAATGAAACTGACTTAACAAAACTAAATGTTTTTTTGGGTGGATTATCCATACCAGGTATTCCAAATGAAAACAGGGAGATACTGGAGTCTAAAATTAGTCAAGAAGAAGTTGGGCAAGCCATTGATAATATGAAATCAGGAAAAAAGAGCAGGACCAGATGGTCTTCCCGTCGACCTCTATAAAAATTTAAGAATAAATTAATAAAACCACTTTTGGAAATGGTTTTAGAAGCATTTCAAAATGGTAATTTACCATCATACATGAATAATGCCTTAATTATACTGTTGCCAAAACCAGGTAAACCCTCTAATAAATGTGAAAACATGAGACCAATAAGCCTATTAAATGCTGATCTTAAAATAATCTGTAAAATTTTAGCAAAACGACTACAAGAAATATTACCAAATATTATTAACCGAGATCAGAATGGCTTTATAATGGGAAGACAAGGCTTCCATAATGTAAGAAGACTATTTAATATTATTTATTCCAATAAAGAAGCACCGGATACAGCTCTCCTATCATTGGACGCCGAAAAGGCCTTTGATAGGGCCATTCGACCCTATCTTTTTGAAGTCCTACAAAGGTTTGGACTTGGAAATAATTTCATAAAATGGGTCCAGATAATATACAATAATGCTACAGCAGAAATCCTAACAGCAATATCTCAAAATCAATCAATAGAGGATGTAGACAAGGCTGTCCACTTTCACCTTTATTGTTTACTATGGCAATTGAACCTTTAGCGATGGCAGTGCGTTTACATCCACAAATATATGGAATTAAAGTAGGACCAACAGAACATAAAATCTCCCTGTATGCCGATGACATAATTTTGTTTATGTCGAATTTTAAAAAATCAATTCCGACCTTGTTAAATTTAATAAAGAACTTTGGGGATATATCAGGATATAGAATAAACAAAACAAAATATTCAATATTAATGTTAAATGAGACCCAGAGAAATCATCCATCTCCTGAGGTAAACCAATTCAATGTTGTAGATCAGTTTAAATATTTAGGAATTCAAATTTTGCCTAAGCTAGAATCAGTCACTATGAAGCCTTAATGACAAATATTAACTAGAAAAGCACTCGGAGAGCGCAGACCTCCACCAAGTGCCACAGTTCCCCCCATACAGTGTTTGTGTGTACGTTTTCAGATTCCTTGACCTTGAAAACATATGACTAGCAATTGGATTGACAATGATAGGATTAGTGGTTCAGTAGTTATTGACGAAAATCGCATTTTCCGTAATGGCGGTTTTCTTCTGGACGGTGATCCGGATCACCACCAAAATGTAATCATCTGTAGGATACCCCATTTCTGACAATCTGTGAAAATTTCATGAAAATCCGTCCATAACTTTTTGAGTTATCTTGCTAACAAACAAACAAACAAACAAACCAACGCCGATAAAAACATAACCTCCTTGGCGGAGGTAATGAGTTGCTTCAGAGATGGATGTCACTACCAATGTCGATGATTGGGAGAATTAATATACTTAAAAGTAATATCTTACCAAAAATTATTTATTTCAAAACATTCCTTTACCACCACCTTCAGATCTATTCTTAAGAATTAAAGAAAAGTTAGTGGAATTTATATGGGACAATAGGAAGGCTAGATTACGTTTGTTCTTACTATATTTACCATTTGATCGTGGAGGTCTGAAATGTCCAAACTTTATGTTGTATTACTGGTCAGCACAACTGAGGTCTATGACATTATTTTTTCATCAAATGATCCTCCTCACTGGACTGAAATGGAATCATACAATTTACCTTTACCTCTTCCCTTTTTCATATACTCAGACTCGGCTAAAAAAAATTACAGAAACAAGTTAAAAATCCAATTGTAAGGCACATGATCAAAATATGGTGTGAAACTAAAAAATATTTAAAAGAACCACGCTCACTTTCACAATTTAGCCCAATATGGGGTAATCAATATTTTACACCAGGGAGAGCGGATATTGTATTTAAAGTATGGAATTTAAAAGGGATTCAAAAGATTGAAGACTTATATTTGTCACGCTCAGATAACATAATGTCTTTTGAAGAACTGAGGATTAAATTCAATCTTAATAGAACACACTTTTTTAAATATCTTCAGCTTAGAAATTTTATTTGTTCAAATCAAAATAATGCTCTCACCTGACCTACTTATTCAACTTTGGAAAAAATTTTGATGAAAGATAGTAAGAGAAAGGGTATTATTTCAGAGTTTTATAACTCATTGACACTATACTCAAGTGAAAACTCACAGAAAAGACTGAATGACTGGAAAGAAGACCTACAAATTGAAATTTCAGAGGAACAATGGGAAATGGCTTGTGCAGGAGCTCAAACCAAATCAATAAATGTACGTCTTAAACTGATACATTTTAAATGGTTAATGCGGATGTATGTTACACCAGTGGAATTAAATAGATATAACAAAAACATACCAGATACATGCACAAAATGTATGGAAAGTAAAGGAACCCTATTTCACTGTTTATAGGAATGTAGAAAAATCAGAATGTTTGGGAAGAGGTGAGGGTAACAATTGAAAAAATAATTTCAAAACAAATCACATTGAACCCTAAACTGTTTTTGTTGGGTCTGTATCCAGAAAAACATAACTTTAATAAGAGTGAAAGAACATTCATAGACCTCGGTTTGCTTAATGCCAAAAAATGTATTGCACTACCTTGGAAAAAGACTCATAGACCAGATGTGACTCAGTGGTTAAGACAGATGTTAACAAACCTTCCACTAGAAAGAATAACATATATACTGAAATCAAAGGAAAATGTGTTTGAGAATATATGGAGACCTTTCATTGATTATGTAAAGAAATTAAACATAACTTCTGAAGAAGAAGGTGAATGATATGTGTGGACCTTGCAAATTCCAAGCTGGTGAATGTATATTATGTATTCTTATGTAATAGATTACCTAGACTAAACAGAGGAGCATTGTTGTTGACTTGTTTTTGTTAATGGCTGTTGTTTTTATTACACTTTTTTTTTTGTTATTTTGTTATTGTTCTTTTTAATTTTTAAATTACTTTTGTGTTAGTGTCTGACTGTGTGTGCTATATTTGTAAAAAAAAAGGTTCAATAAAAAATATTGTGGAAAAAAAATAAATAGGAACAATATGTACACAGATGACTGCTTTCACTACATACTGAAATAAAAATTTCCTAGATGAAAATCATAGCTCACAAAAGGCTATATTATTTGCCACATATGTACTTTTCAGTGGCTTACGTAAATTAGCAGAGGTGAGGCCTAGCCAACAGCTAAGGGCTACAACTACTAATGTCACGGTATGTGCAGTCACAGCAGTCAGATTCCTAGCATTTAAACATTTTTATCAAAAGGGTTCTGAAAAAAAAAATCCTTTGTGTTGTTGTGAAGAAAGAAATTTGCTGAAAAGACCAAGACCTTTAGCTGCACAGTACACAGGAGAGGTGAAGGAGAGCGTGCAGGCAGGGTGAAATGGTTAGAGAAAAATGTTGAGTGATTCATGACACAAGGATAGCAGCTAGAGTGCAAGGGAAGGTTTACGAGATGGTAGTCAGACCTGCTATGATGTTAGGTTTGGAGATGGTGGCGTTGACAGGAAAAGACGGGATGAAGAGCTGGAGGTGGCAGAGCTGAAGATGCTAAGATTCTCATTGGGAGTGACTAAGAGGGACAGGGTTAGAAATGAGTATATGAGAGGGTTTGGAGACAGTAAGAAGCAAGATTGAGATGCTTTGGGCATATGCAGAGGAGGGATAGTGGATACATTGGTCAAAGGATGTTGAAGATGGAGCTGCCCGGCAGGAAGAAAAGAGAAAGACCACAGAGAAGATTCATGGATGCGGTGAAGGAGGACATGAAGAGGGTTGGTGTGACAGTAGAGGATGCGAGAGATAGTACGAGATGGAGGCAGTTGATCCACTGTGGTGATCCCTAAAGGGAACTGCTGAAAAGAGAGGAAAAACGTTGGCAAGCAACCTTTAGGTGCAATTGTGCAACACTGACAATGATCCTGATTGTTTGCAGGATGTAAAAAAGAGTCCAGAGGCGATGCAGGATTAGACTTCCTTTCCAGATTACTAGGCAATTGAAGTTAGAAATTGCAGAGGAGACTATTGGTGTTGAATGCTTTTTGGGGGGACGGGGGGGGGGGGTGCTTAAGACGATCAGTAAAAATGCAGTTCTTACTTCTGCATTGGACTCATTCTGTGGTGGACTCAAGCTCAGAAAGCTGCTACTTGAAAATAAATTGTTCATCCATTTTACATTCATGACAGTTGTTATGGTTCAAACTTTTTACATTTTTCATTAACTTTTCTTGTCAGGGTGTGATTTATTTCAGTGTTTTAAATGTTGGTTCCTGTCAGGGCTGGATAGGGACAAAAATTCAGGCTGGAAATTTGACTTCATCCAAGTTTGTGGCCTGGGATGGAGTCCAAGCTTAAAACCACCAGCATTTTAACATAACAGATAAACTGGTTTTTATTCCCTCACCAGGCGAAGACTGAAGGGGGTTATGTTATGGGGCAGTCTGTCTCTCTCACTTTTGTGAAATCAACTCCTCCTACAGTTTTGTTCCCATTGTTTTGAAACTTGGTACCATGGTTTGATATAGGCTACATTGATGATGCACATATTGCAGTTTGACTCTGATTGGATGACCTTGTCTTATAAATCTTATAAATGCAATAACTACTGAAAGAAATGAAGTATGCTTTTCAAATCGATACAGTAGTTGTATCTGAGACAATTCTTGGATGACTTACACCCTGACCTGACTATGGGTTTGGGATCCAAAGGTCAAAGTTAACATTCCATTTTCATTATTACTATAGATAGATGTACTTTATTGATCTCAAACGGGGAAATTACAGTGCAACAGCAGCATGACACAGACCACCCAACCAACAGAAAAACACGCAGCATAATAGAAAAAGAAGTTACCTAGGGAAGTAAAGTAAAAATGCTTAGATAACTTTACATACAACAAAGGCTACTACTAGGTTAAATAGATGATGATCCTTTTGAGTCAATGGATAGTACTGACTGTACAAAGAAGGATTATAAGGCGCAGGGTAAAATACGAGGCACCAGTTATACTGTAAAGTGCAGTATGGAAGCGTTGTTATGACCAAAATTCCACATTAGAGGGAATTATTGTACAGTGAAATGGCATGTGGCAGAAAAGTTTTCCTGTACCTGGCTATTCGGCAGCGGAGCTGTAGCAGTCTGCTGGAGAAAGTGCTATGTTGTCTGTCCAGTGTGTGGTGGAGGCGGTGATCAGGATTGTCTGTGATGGATTGCAGTTTGTTCAGTGTCCTCCTCTTCACTACAGATTCAAAGGTTTCCGGCCTGAGACCAATCACAGAGCCAGCCTTCTTGATAATCTTGTCAAGTCTGTTGGCGTTGCTGACCCTGATACTATTATCCCAACAGACAGCAGCATAGAAGATGGCACTGGCAACAACAGCCTGGTAGAAAAGCTCCAACGTTGAAGCTGCACACGTTGAAGAATCTCAGCTTCCTCAGAAAGTAGAGTCTGCTCACCCCTTCTTGTATGCAGCATTGGTGCTAGATTTCCAGTCCAGTCCACTGCTGATCACGCCACCCAGGTATTTGTAGTCCTCCACACCCTCCTCACTACTCCGCAATGGCTGTGAAGGCGTCCTCTTCTTCCTGAAGTCAATCACCATTTCTCTGGTCTTGCTAACATTCAGCCTCAGGTGATTATGCTCGGTCCAGTCCACAAATCTGTCTACCAGTGCCCTGTCCTCCCCCTCCTCTCCCCCTCTTATACACCCAACAACAGCTGAGTCAGAATTTCTGCAGGTGGCATGACTGAGTTGTACTGAAAGTCGATGGTGTATAAGGTGAAGAGAAATGGAGAAAGCACAGTCCTCTGTGGAGCTTCTGTATCACTA
The DNA here is from genome assembly GCA_020510985.1 of Pholidichthys leucotaenia. Taxonomy (NCBI): domain Eukaryota; kingdom Metazoa; phylum Chordata; class Actinopteri; order Cichliformes; family Pholidichthyidae; genus Pholidichthys; species Pholidichthys leucotaenia. Next base: position 401,892,144 of record CM035836.1, read on the forward strand.
ACCACCACATCAGACAAGACACTGCCCAGCCAGACAAACTGTGGCCTGCCTGTAAGGTTGTCAGTAATCCAAGAGATCACAGAGTTGTCGACCCCTCATCACCCGCAGCTTCTTATCCAGCAGCAGTGGCTGAATGGTGTTAAATGCACTGGAGAAATCAAAGAACGTGATTCTCACAGTGCCTCCTCCTCCATCCAGGTGCAAATGGGCTCATTGCAGCAGGTAGATGACAGCGTCTTCAACTCCTAAATGGGGCTGACATGCAAAGTGCAAAGGGTCCAACCACATCTTCACCTGCGGCCTCAGGTGGGCTAAAACAAGTCTCTCCATGGCCTTCATCACACGTTATGTGAGGGCAACTGGTTGATAGTCATTCAGGTCCAATGGAGAGGACTTCTTGGGGACAGGAACCAGACAGGACATCTTCCACAGCACCGGTACTCTCTCTAAACTCAAGCTCAGGTTGTACAGGTGTTGCAGTACCAAAGCTAGCTGGTTGACACAGGTCCTTAGGATCCAGGCAGAGATGCCTTCAAGGCCCGCAGCCTTCCGCTGGTGAAGTCTCTCCAGCTGCTTCCTCACCTGGCCTGTAGTCACAGTGATGTGGGGGTTGGTGCTGATGTCTTCAGTGGAGAGGAGGGGGGCTGAGGGGAGAGAGAGGTACTGCACAGGGGAGGGAGGGGGGAGGGGTGTGTGGGGGTCTGGCTGTGTTGTGAGGGTGACAGACAGTGAGTTGAACGTAGAACGAGTAAAGCTAGGGCCACCAAACCTGGCACATAGGTTCACCTTGGGATCCTGACTTCTTACTATGGGTTTGGGGTCAAAATGTCGAGGTTAACATTCTCTATGACTCATCACTGTACAACAAGTAAAGCTAGGGTCACCAAACTTGGTAGACAGGTTCACCCTGAGACCATGACATCTGCCTATGGGTTTGAGGTAAAAAGGTCAAAGTTCAAGGTTAGCACTCCCTATGCCCTCTTATTATACAATGTGTAAAGCTCTAGGGTCACCAAACTTGCTATACAGGTTCACCTGGGGATCCTGTCCTACAACTATCAGTTGTGTATTTTGTTGTATATTTATGGATGATGTGTTTATCATAATTTGGTTCTGCCCCAATTATTATATTGAAAAGGTGAAAACTGCTCTCCTTCAGTAAATAATGGAGGTGGGGATATTGCATTCCCCTCAGAGTACTCTTGTAATAACTGGTTACAATCTTCATCTGAGAGAAAAATTATCCAGATTGCAGGGCTACAACTAATGACTATTTTCATAGTCAGTGAATCTATTGATTATTGAAACAATTGATTGACTAATCTGATCATAAGTCTGGTACTGCTGCTGCCTTCTTTACCTTTTAAAAAAAAAGCCATATATGAGAGGGGGCTGAAAAGTTCATAGTGGTGAAATTTGACCAGATGTGGTTTATTTTTCAACATTGGTCCACACACACTTTTTCCATCGGTGTTGCAGCACTTGGATCCTTGCTGTTGAAAAATAAACCACATTTAGTCAAATTTGACCAATGAACTTTTCACCCCCCCCGTAGCTTTTAATTATTGTGTTACTAACACTTCCCCTCACAACCCATAGCCATCCTTCATAAACATAATGCTCATCATGCTATAAAGCATACACATTACACCTCAGATCTTCACACATTAAAAGCTGTTTATATCCTGCTTTAAGAGCTTTAGGTGGAACTTCATGTAATCAGTTTCTGCCCAGACAAAACACCAATATACTGCACACATGCTAGTGTCAAATCAGTGAAGTGTTTTATGCAGGTGAAATAGGTTTGTTACACTGCAGAAGGATGAGTTAATAGGGGTCCCTTTTTGTATGCTGTTGTAAAAGCACTGACCAGTGCAGTGAGTATCTGACGCCAGATTAGTCACAGAGGGTATCAAGGCAGCAGGTAGTGGATTTCAGGTGGCGTATGATGTCATCCAAGGTTTTATGATTGATTGGAAAAAATTTTGCCATAGCGTTTACATCTTCTCTACGTGGACACAGAGGAAGCACATGTCCAGCACCTGGCATAGGAGCACTGACTGTCTAATTTTCTGAATTTTGTCATTAAAGAAAAAGGCAAAGTCATTGCAGGCACGGCTGGATAGAAGTTCAGGAGCGACTGACACAAGGGGATTTGTTAGCCGGTCAACAGTAGTATTGTTTTTAGCAATACTTGAGGAAAATTCTGTCATCCTAATCATATAAAGCGCATTAGACATTAATAAAGTGCTGATCCAAAATAGAAGAACACAGATTTCAACACTGAATGAATTGAAATAAAATTATAAATTCACTACAATGACTAAAGCTGCCATAATTTCTGCTAAACGTCGATTATTACAACATACAAAAGCACATTTCTAACCAATTTTTCAAAATCAGTGAAATCAAAACTAACTCAAAGAGGTAGTCAAGCAAAACAAAGTGATAATATCCCAAACGTTTTCATGATCTCACCTAACTAAGTGTTCAGATTTTTTCTTGAAGTGATCATATTCCTCCATGCTATGTATGCTGATTATGTGTCTGCTTGTTTCATTCCAGGTGTCCCGACATGCAGTCAGATATCAGATGGCTCTCCCTGCTCATAACTTTGCTGCTTCTTCAAGGTCGGTCTGCTGATTTTATTAGTTTTATCTTCTGTGCCTCTCTGGTATTCAGAGCCATTAGTGCAAGGGTGGTTTAAGTGCTATTTTGGAATGCCTGTAACCTACCTGCATGACAAAGATGTTTGGTAATTGGAAATGGCAGAAATTTTCTTTACAAATAGTCTTAGGAACTGTCATTGAGGTGCCACATGTGGTTCAATTTGAGTTTTATTTTTTTTCGTTGTAAATTCTATCAAGTTGGTGATGCCTTTTTGGACCATCTGATGCTCTTTTTAAGATATTCTGCCATTTCTTCAAGACTAAGAATTTTAAGTAATAAGTGCTTAAAATGTTGCTTGTTTTTGTTCAGGAATTATTTGTATCTCTTGCAGCGATAGTATATCATTACTCGTTCTTTGACCGTGAGAATGTCAGTATTTGCCTGAGGGAAAAGGCAGGAGTCACATGTCTAAATAATTTTGAGTTGTTTTCAAAAATGACAACTTTAGCACCATCAAACGTTTATTACTAGTCATTTTAAAGCTTTGAACTTGAGCAAACCAGACTTTTTCACCTTGTCCTTCGTTCTGTGCTAACAGCACGTTTTAGTGCCAAATAGCTACAGTGGTGTGAAAAGGTGTTTGCCCCCTTCCTGATTTCTCATTTTTTTGTATGTCACACTTAAATGTTTCAGATCATCAAACAAATTTAATTACAAAAAGATAACAGAAGTAAACACATAATGCAGCTTTTAAATGAAAGTGTTTATTATTAAGGGTAAAAAAAAAATCCAAACCTACATGGCCCTGTGTAAAAAAAGTGATTGCCCCCCGTTAAAACAAATTGTGGTTTATCACACCTTTGGAAAGCTGACTTCAATTTCTCAAGCTACACCCAGGCCTGATGACTGCCACACCTGTTCTCAATCAAGAAATCACTTAAATAGGACCTGCCCAACAAAGTGAAGTAGACCAAAAGATCCTCAAAAGCTAGACATCATGCTGTGATCCAAAGAAATTCAGGAAGAAATGAGAAACAAAGTAACTGAGATCCATCAGTCTGGAAAAAGTTATAAAGCCATTCCTAAAGCTTTGGGACTCCAGCGAACCACAGAGACAGGCATTATCCACAAATGGCGAAAACATGGAACAGTGGTGAACCTTCCCAGGAGTGGCCGGCCAACCCAAATTACCCCAAGAGCGCAACAACGACTCAACCAAGAGGTCACAAAAGACCCCATAACAACATCCAAAGAACTGCAGGCCTCACTTGCCTTCAGTATTCATGACTCCACCATAAGAAAGAGACTGGGCAAAAATGGCCTGCATTGCAGAGTTCCAAGACAAAAACCACTGTTGAGCAAAAAGAACATTAAGGCTCATCTCAGTTTTGCCAGAAAACATCTTGATGATCCCCAAGACTTTTGGGAAAATACTCTGGAGCAACGAGACAAAAGTTGAACTTTTTGGAAGGTGTGTGTCCCATTATATCAGTGTAAAAGTAACAGCATTTCAGAAAAGGAACATCATGCCAACAGTAAAATATGGTGGTGGTAGTGTGATGGTCTGGGACTGTTTTGTTGCTTCAGGACCTGGAAGACTTGCTGTGGTAAATGGAACCATGAATTCTGCTGTCTACCAAATAATCCTGAAGGAGAATGTCCGGCCATCTGTTCGTGACCTCAAGCTGAAGCACACTTTGGTTCTGCAGCAGGACAATGATCCAAAACACACCAGCAAGTCCACCTTTGAATGGCTTAAGAAAAACAAAATGAAGACTTTGGAGTGGCCTAGTCAAAGTCCTGACCTGAATCCGATTAAGATGCTGTGGCATGACCATAAAAAGGTGGTTCATGCTCGAAAACCCTCCAATGTGGCTGAATTACAACAATTCTGCAAAGATGAGTGGGCCAAAATTCCTCTACAGCGCTGTAAAACACTCATTGCCAGTTATTGCAAATGCTTGATTGCAGTTGTTGCTGCTAAGGGTGGCCCAACCAGTTATTACCTCCGCCAGGAGGTTATGTTTTTGCCGGGGTTTGTCTGTCTGTCTGTTTGTCTGTTGGTTAGCAAGGTAACTCAAAAAGTTTTGGACGGATTTCGATAAAACTTTCAGGCATGGTTGGAAATGGGACAAGGAAGAACTGATTAAATTTTGGCCATGATCCGGATCACCGTCCACAAGAAAACCGCCATTACGGAAAATGCCATTTTTGTGAATAACCACTGAACCACTAATCCTATCATTGTCAATCCAATTGCTAGTCATATGTTTTCATGGTCAAGGAATCTGAAAACGTACACACACACACTGTATGGGGGGAACTGTGGCCACCATTACGGAAAATGCCATTTTCGTGAATAACCACTGAACCACTAATCCTATCATTGTCAATCCAATTGCTAGTCATATGTTTTCATGGTCAAGGAATCTGAAAACGTACACACACACTGTATGGGGGGAACTGTGGCCGCCATTACGGAAAATGCCATTTTCGTGAATAACCACTGAACCACTAATCCTATCATTGTCAATCCAATTGCTAGTCATATCTTTTCGTGGTCAAGGAATCTGAAAATGTACACACAAACACTGTATGGGCGGAACTGTGGCCGCCATTACGGAAAATGTCATTTTCGTGAATAACTACTGAACCACTAATCCTATCATTGTCAATCCAATTGCTAGTCATATCTTTTCGTGGTCAAGGAATCTGAAAACGTACACACAAACACTGTATGGGGGAAACTGTGGCGCTTGGCGGAGGTCTGCGCTCTCCGAGTGCTTTTCTAGTTAGGTTTAGGGGGCAATCACTTTTTTTTTTTTTTTTACACACGAGGCCATGTAGGTTTGGATTTTTGTTTCCCTTTATAATAAACACCTTCATTTAAAAACTGCATTTTGTGTTTACTTGTGTTATATTTGTCTAATATTTAAATTTGATGATCTGAATTATTTAAGTGTGACCAACATACAAAAAAAAAAAAGAGAAATCAGGAAGGGGGAAAACACTTTTTCACACCACTGTATATAATAAGGTATGTCAGAATAAACCTCACACACCAGTGGAAATTGATATTTTTTTCTTATTTCATGTAAATTTTAATTAAATTATCTGAACCATAGTTGGGCTGATGTGAAATTGACATCAGCTCCCCAGAGGATTTATCTTTATCTTCTTGCTCTAGATTTTTTCTTTCCAAACATAAAAGATACAGACATTTTACTAAAGGCACTTGGCAGTACACCGGTCGAAGACTAGAGGGGGTTATTATTATTATGCCTAAAACACTGCAGGTTGTCTGCAGGCACTTAAAGTTATGACCGGACCCCTTCCAGGGGTCTGGGATCAATAACTCAGTCAAGTTCATTCTTATTTCAGTTCATTTTCTGTGTTAAAACCTTTCTCAGAATATGAGCTGTTCCCAGTCGACTTGCTTTCTGGATTGTTTCAAATGATAAATCGATTCCCAAATCTGACCAGAACTGTTTGTGCCTCATTTGAATTTCGGGATTTCCTCATCCCGAAAAATTAGTACTGGCGCCCCCCAAGGATGTGTCCTTTCCCCACTGCTCTTCTCCCTCTACTCCAATGACTGCACCTCAGAGGACCCTTCGGTGAAGCTCCTGAAGTTTGCGGACGACACCACAGTCATCGGTTTGATCCGGGATGATGATGAGTCTGCATACAGGCGGGAGGTGGAGCAGCTGGTCCTCTGGTGCAGCCAGAACCATCTTGAACTTAACCCAGCCAAAACGGTGGAGATGACTGTGGATTTCAGGCGACACCCCCCTTCATTCCCCCCACTCACCATCCTCAACAGCACAGTGTCCACTGTGGACTCCTTCAAGTTTCTGGGTACCACAATCTCCCGGAACCTGAAGTGGTCCTCCCATATAGACACTGTCCGGAAAAAGGCCCAGCAGAGGTTGTTTTTTCTGCGTCAGCTCAAGAAGTTTAATTTGCCTCAGGAGCTGCTGGTTGTCTTCTACACCGCCATCATCCAATCTGTCCTCTGCTTTTCCATCACTGTCTGGTTTGGATCTGCCACTAAACAGGACAAGACCAGACTGCAGCGGATCATTAAGTCTGTGGAGAGGATCATTGGTACTGACCTACCCTCCATTGAGAACTTATATCGGTCCATAACCAGGAAACGGGCGGGAAACATCTGTGCTGACCCATCACACCCCGGCCACAAACTGTTTGAACTTCTATCTTCTGGTCGTCGTTACAGATCACTGAAGGTCAAAACCACCCGTCACAGGAACAGTTTCTTTCCTCAAGCCATCACTCTGATGAACTCCTAACATTCACCTAGTCCTACCTGTTGCTGTACTCATGACTTTTCATCCATTATTACATTGCACATAACTCTCACACTGCTTTTTACTTCATTCACATTATATCACTGAATCTGAGTTCACATTGAAATACTGTGTGACTGTATATTTTTTCATATATTTCTGCAAAGTGTGGTTAGTCTGAGTAAATAACTGCATATATTCCTGTATATATTTGCATATAGAAACGTGGACAGACTGTAATTTACTGTACATACTCTGTTGTCATTGAATCCTTATTTAAATCCTCCACTTGAACAATGAGAGCAAGTTTTTAGCCAAAGTCAAATTCCTTGTATGTGTTGTGCATACTTGGCCAATAAAGCTGATTCTGATTCTGATTCTGATTGTCACTGATCCCAGGGTGCCCATCACTATTGGTATTACTCTTGTCTTAAATCTCCATATTCTCTTAAGCTCCCATGTTAGATCACTGTACTTCTCATCTTCCTTGGTCTATGATCTGGAGTCTACAGGGATTGCAACATCAATAAGGCATTTTTCTTTTTTTCCTCATGAGCACAATGACTGGTCTTCTAGCTTGGATTACTTTATCCGTTTGTATATTAAAATCTCAAAGGAATTTTGTCTCGTCGTTTTCACTTACAGCTTCTGCCTTATGCTTGTACCATTTCTCTGAATGTTGTAATCCATGTTTTTTGGCCAGTCCCCACTGGACTGCTGTTGCCACTATCATGTCTGTGTTTGTATTCAGATTGGGCCATTTTGCTACACTCACTAATCAAGTGGGTTACTGTCTCATCTTTCTGTTGGCACATCCTACAAAGGGGTGAGATGGGCAGTTTCTCAATTTTTGCCTTCCTGTAGTTGGTGCAAAGTGCTTGATCTTGGGCAGCAATTAGTAGGCTTTCCGTTTCTCACTTTAAACTCCTTCGCTTCAGCCACTGCCAGCTCTCTGGTCCAGAGATCTCTTCTGCTTGTCTTAGATGTTGCCCGTGCATCACCTTTCCTTTCCACCCATCCAGTCTGTCCTTTTCTTGTTCTGCCTTAAGCTCCTTCACCGACACATCTCTTCTCTCTTTTATATAGGTTGTAACTGTTTCCATGATGTTGTTCTTCCCGTCTATGTACTTGAAAAGGCTCTGCTCCTCATACCTCACAGCACCCTCTACTCCCATCAATCCTCTACCACCTTTGACTCTTGGTATATACAGCCTGTCTATATCTGATTTGCAGTGCAAGCCTCCATACATCGTCAGTAGTTTTCTTGTCTTCCTGTCCATCACTTTCAACTCCTCTTGTGTCCACACAACTATGCCTGCAACATACCTTACAAGAGATACTGACCATGTGTTGATAGCTTTAATGACATTCCCAGCATTAAGCTTCGACTTAAGCACCTTTCGCACTCTGCTGAGATATTCTGCCTCAGTCTTCTGGTCGGCTTTTAATACCCCCAGTTACTTATAGTTCCTATCTTCTTCTAGTAAGCTAAACTGTTCACCATCTGCCATTGCAAGGTTTTTGCTGTGAATTGGTTTTCCTCTTTTGATAACAATCACCGCGCATTTACTTAGACCAAATTGCATCCATATGTCGTTGCTAAAGATTTGTGCTGTGTTCACAAGGGATTCAATATCATCTTCTGTTTTTGCAAACAGTGTGAGCTCATCCATGTGTAGCAAATGATTGATCTTCACTTTGTTCTTGAACTCATAACCAGGTCTTGAGTATCTTTGAAGTTGTGACAGTGGCATCATTAAGATGCCACTGTCACATTAAGAGCACATAAGAGCACATAAGCACATAAGAGCACATAAGAGCACAAGAGCACATAAGAGCACATTAAGAGCAATGGGAACAAACTATCACCTTGGAAAATTCCTCTCTTGATACCAACCTCTCCTAGTACTTCCCTTTGACTCTCCATTTTTGTTTTTCATGTTTTAATGCTTTGATGGAAAAGTTGCCGGATGTTATCTGCAACTTTCAGCATATTATTATTATTATGTCCGTCTGTTGAACATAACATTGTACCTGTTTTGTGAAATCACCTTCCCCTACAGTTTTGTTCCGAATGTTTTGAAACTTGACACCAGGGCTTGATACACTGATGATGTGCATATTGCAATTTGGCTCAGCTCGGACGATTTTTGCAGGAGTTCTAGCCCCTGACTTACTATGTTATATTTTTACCTCAATTGCTAATTTTGCCCCATAACGTTTTTGCTGTGAATTGGTTTTCCTCTTTTGATAACAATCACCGCGCATTTACTTAGACCAAATTGCATCCATATGTCGTTGCTAAAGATTCGTGCTGTGTTCACAAGGGATTCAATATCATCTTCTGTTTTCGCAAACAGTCTGAGCTCATCCATGTGTAGCAAATGATTGATCTTCACTTTGTTCTTGAACTCATAACCAGGTCTTGAGTATCTTTGAAGTTGTGACAGTGGCATCATTAAGATGCCACTGTCACATATGCTTATTTCACTTTGTTTCACAAGAACTACTTGTATCAAATAATGCAAGTCTCCTGTTAAAATCCAGATGTTGTAAAAGTATTTTTGTTGTATACTCATGGATGATAGGCTTATCATAATTTGGTTCGGCCCCAATAACTATATGGAAAAGTTGAAGACTGCTCTCCTTCCTTATGATGTTGGGATCTTCAAAGAAAACAGAGGTGAGGGATATTGCTCTCGCCTCAGGGTCCTGTGTCTGGGGCCTCTCTGACCGTGAAAAACCAGCTTGCTAAACCCTAAACTTTCACTGCTGCGAAAACTTTGGGGGCTGTAATGATGCTGGAATTAGGAGGAGATGACAGGGTCAGGAATGTGAAAATGTTGGAGGTCTGGTTTGCAGGTGGTGCTTTTTTAATAATTGGTTTACTTTCAGTTTTAACACTTTGTTTCCTGACCTCACACAGCCCCTGTCATATGGAATAAGAAAAATGAATAGTTAAAGTTTTAAGAGGAAATTATGTATTCACACATATTATGGTAATACAGACTTCAGGAATAAAACTATGAAAATTAATGCAATTTACATACAGTTAAGTCCATATATATTTGGACAGCGATGCAAATTTTGTTATTTTAGCCGTTTACCAAAACATATTCATGATGCAGTTATATAATCAATATAGGCTTGAAGTGTAGATTTTCAGCTTTAATTTGAGGGTATTCACATAGGAATTGCAACCATTTTTATACAGATATATGGACCTAACTGTAGATGTCAGAAGGTTTGATTGCTTGTTTCCATTTCAGATTCAGAAAGTAAATTTTTCCTGTACAGTGGGGAAAATAAGTATTGAACACGTCAACATTTTTCTCATTAAACATATTTCTGATGGAGCCATTGACCTGAGATTTTCACCAGATATCAGTAACAACCCAAGGAATCCATATATACAAAGAAATCAAGGTGACTGTGTTCACAAAACAAGTTTTATTAAAGTGGAATGACACAGGGAATAAGTATTGAACATGCTTGGTGAAATTCATTTAATATTTAGTAGAAAAGCCTTTATTGGTAATAACAACTTCCATACGTCTCCTGTATGGAGAAACTAGGCACAGGCATTGCTCAGGAGTGATTTTAGCCCATTCATCCACACAAACCATCTTCAAATCTTGAAGGTTCCATGGGTGTCTTCTATGAACTCTGATCTTCAGTTCGTTCCATTGATTTTCAATTGGATTCAGGTCAGGTGACTGACTGGGCCATTCTAGCAGCTTTATTTTTCTTGTCTGGAGCCAGTTGAGAGTTTCCTTGGCTGCATGTTTGAGATCATTGGCTTGCTGAAATGTCCACCTTCGTTTCATCTTCAGCATTGTGGCAGATGGTAACAGGTTCTTATCAAGGATGTCTCTGTACATTTGTACATTTATCTTTCCTTCAATTATATGAAGTCTGCCTGTACTATGTGCTGAAAAACACCCCCACACCATGATGCACCCACCTCCAAACTTTACTGTTGGTATGGTGTTTGGGGGCTAATGTGCAGTGCCATTTTTCTTCCAAACATGTTGTGTGTTGTGGCATCCAAAAAGTTCAATTTTGGTCTCATCTAACCAGGCTATATTCTCCCAGTCTTTTACTGGCTTGCCCAAATGTTGTGCAGCAAACTTTAAATGAGCTTCAACATGCTTTTTTTTTCCAGTAATGGAGTCTTACATGGTGAGCGGGCATAGAGCCCATGTCGGCTGAGTGCATTACTTATCGTTTTCTTTGAAACAGCAGTATATGCTAACTTCAGGTCTCTCTGGAGCTCTCCATGAGTGGCCTTTGGCTCTTGGATAGCTCTTCTGTTAATTCTTTTGACTCCTCTGTCAGAAATCTTGTGAGGAGCTCCTGGTCATGGCCAGTTTATGTTAAAATTATGTTCTTTCCACTTCCGAATGATGGCTGCAACAGTGATCACTGGAACATTCAGTAGTTTAGAAATGCACCTGTAACCAATGCCACCATTATGTTTTGCAACAATAAGGTTGCGACAATCTAGAGAGAGATCTTTGCTTCTACCTCAGTTCTTTGTGGTGTGTTCAATACTTATTCCCTGTGTCATTCCACTTTATTAAATATAACTTGTTTTGTGAACACTGTTGCATTGATTTCTTTGTATGTATGCATTACTTGGGTAGGTACTGATATCTGGTGAAACTCAGGTCAATGGCTCCATCAGAAATATGTTTAATGAGAAAAATGTTAATGCGTTCAATACTTTATTTCCCTTATTTTCTGTATAAATGCAAAAACAATCAATTGTGCATTTTGACAAGAGAGTTAAAAAAAAGTTGTTCAACAAATGTTCTTAAACCTCACCTGCCACTATGATTACCAGACAACCTTCTACCTAAACCTTGTAATGGCTGGTGTCATGTCTTGTTCAATTAACAGGCACATTTACCTCTTCCCCTTGCAAATGCTCACTTTCTACATAGCCTAATTTAATAGTACTCAGTGGTAAAAGCAGAGGCCAAGTATCCAAAAGCTTTAAAAATATTGTTTTAGGCCAAAGTTTGCAAACTTTAAGCTTTCAGTTATCAATGAAATTAAAGTTAATTTACATAGATGCTTAAGATACAGTGGGGCAAAAAAGTATTTAGTCAGCCACCAATTGTGTAAGTTCTCCCACTTAAAAGATGAGAGAGGTCTCCAATTTTCATCATAGGTATACCTCAACTATGAGAGACAAAATGAGAAAAAAAAAATCCAGAAAATCACATTGAAGGATTTTTAATGAATTAATTGGTAAATTCCTCAGTAAAATAAGTATTTGGTCACCTACAAACAAGCAAGATTTCTGGCTCTCACAGACTTGTAACTTCTTCTTTAAGAGGCTCCTCTGTCCTCCACTCGTTACCTGTATTAATAGCACCTGTTTGAACTCGTTATCAGTATAAAAGACACCTGTCCACAACCTCAAACAGTCAGACTCCAAACTCCACTATGGCCAAGACCAAAGACCTGTCAAAGGACACCAGAAACAAAACTGTAGACCTGCACCAGGCTGGGAAGACTGAATCTGCAATAGGTAAGCAGCTTGGTGTGGAAAAAATCAACTGTGGGAGCAATTATTAGAAAATGGAAGACATTCAAGACCACTGATAATCTCCCTCGATCTGGGGCTCCACGCAAGATCTCACCCCGTGGGGTCAAAATTATCACAAGAACGGTGAGCAAAAATCCCAGAACCACATGGGGGGACCTAGTGAATGACCTGCAGAGAGCTGGGACCAAAGTAACAAAGGCTACATCAGAAATACACTACGCCGCCAGGGACTCAAATCCTGCAGTGCCAGACGTGTCCCCCTGCTTAAGCCAGTACATGTCCAGGCCCATCTGAAGTTTGCTAGAGAGCATTTGGATGATCCAGAAGAGGATTGGGAGAATGTCATATGGTCAGATGAAACCAAAATAGAACTTTTTGGTAAAAACTCAACTTGTCGTGTTTGAAGGAGAAAGAACACCATACCTACTGTGAAGGATGGGGGTGGAAACATCATACTTTGGGGCTGTTTTTCTGCAAAGGGACCAGGACGACTGATCCGTGTAAAGGAAAGAATGAATGGGGCCATGTATTGTGAGATTTTGAGTGAAAACCTCCTTCCACCAGCAAGGGCATTGAAGATGTAACGTGGCTGGGTCTTTCAGCATGACAATGATCCCAAACACACCGCCCGGGCAACGAAGGAGTGGCTTCATAAGAAGCATTTCAAGGTCCTGGAGTGGCCTAGCCAGTCTCCAGATTTCAACCCCATAGAAAATCTTTGGAGGGAGTTGAAAGTCCGTGTTGCCCAGCGACAGCCCCAAAACATCACTGCTCTAGAGGAGATCTGCATGGAGGAATGGGCCAAAATACCAGCAAAAGTGTGTGAAAACCTTGTGAAAACTTACAGAAAACATTTGACCTCTGTCATTGCCAACAAAGGGTATATAACAAAGTATTGAGATGAACTTTTGTTATTGACCAAATACTTATTTTACCGAGGAATTTACCAATTAATTCATTAAAAATCCTTCAATGTGATTTTCTGGATTTTTTTTTCTTATTTTGTCTCTCATAGTTGAGGTATACCTATGATGAAAATTGGAGACCTCTCTCATCTTTTAAGTGGGAGAACTTGCACAATTGGTGGCTGACTAAATACTTTTTTACCCCACTGTAACTGTTGTGAGGTTAGTAGTAAGGCAGCTGCCAAGCGTATATAGGAGTAACTTGGCCAAAAGCTCAACCAAAAGATAAATAATTGTTTGATTAAAAATTTGTTGATTTGTTAAAAGGACACACATAAGCAGTACTGTCCAAGATATAGACGTGTTCGTGAATGATGTCACTATTGGGTATTTGACGACCTAAATATTATTGACTGACAAAAAACATGACAACTGTCCATTGTTCTGTGGTGACAATATTAATACTGTGGAAAGTCTAAAATTAACCTAGTTAATATATTGAATCCTGCATAGACAGAATGCCAACGGCTTGTTGCCCGAGGATGCATACAGCATTTCAGTAAAGATTAGTGTCAGATTCCACACTTCCAAAAATTTGTGGCTGTTAACTGAGTTCTCATTCTTAAATAATCATCATTAGTGTCTCAATTCCTCTTTTATAAAAGATAATATTTTCAGACCATATTTCCATAGTTGCTCCCAATCCCTCACACTACAAAATTAGTGACAGAAATAGGAACAGTAGAGGAGCAAGAGGTTAAAGTTGGTACTAAATTAGATCATACGGACATGCCCTCATTTTTGTTGTACATTTGCACGTTTTTCTTTGATGTTTTTGGTCGTACATTATTTTTTGCTCTTGACATTTTGTCATCTGTTCTTGCTGATATGCAAGCACAAAATTAAGCCTAAAGCAATACAGCAGAGTAGGGCGCGACAAGCTGATGCTACTTTTTTCCACCCCCTCTCTTCTCTGTGTTCTGATTGGAGAGAAGCACTGTGCAATTCAGAGTATGGAATCTGTCCAGCATAGAGATGTACTGTATGTTAGTAAAATCACTCGAGTGCACAAATTCCTCTGTAACTGATTGGTGTTACCAGGGACAATGAAGCACGTTCTGAGGAAATAACGTGTCCCTTGCTCCTCTATATGAGCTGTACATGTGTCTGAATAGAGCTACATAGTTTTAGTGAATCGAGAAAAATAATGGTTTTCTTGACTTGTCCACTCACATTAGCAATGAATAGTTAATTATCCATTGAAGACAGGGCCATGTGGGAAACTGCCCGTTGCAAAACATTCATTTCATTGTTTCATTTTGTTTTTCTGAAGGTTTTAATCAGGATTTTGTTATGTTTGTAAATACCTTTGTGCAATGATGAGGCCAGGTGAATGGGCGAATTCAGCTTTATTAAAGACAGGACACGCAATACAGCCACCAGGCAGTGGCGGAACTGGAAGTGGCCGCCACTACACCGCACTTCACAGTAATGGTCTCAGTCCCAACATCACATTCCCCCCCATAGAAAGTCCAAAACCACACACACAATTAAGACCCTCCCCAATTTAGGATCCAAATCATGCATTAACAAAACAAAAACTGAAATCACTAAATGACCTAACACAGTAGAACCTAAAATAGGGAGGACGGGTGGACTACCGTCCTGCCCACACGGCAAGGTGGATTATTCTGCCACCTGTAAAATAAATAAAGTCCATTAACAACTTAAATTTGCTACTGTGTTCCTAAACTACCAACACCCAGAACAATAACCTTTTTTTTAACCATGCGCAAACATATGAACATCTGAACTAGTTAGCAAAATTTACATTACGGTCCCTTGGGCAGAAAAGGGTAGAACCGGCTTGGGGGGGGGGGCAGGGCAGCTCCTCAGCAGATGCGCCCCTGGAAGCAGCAGGCTCCCAGGATAGTGGCTGATCTCATGGACGAAAGCGCCTTTCCTCATCACCACCGACTGCTGCTCTCGTCCAGCCCCGCCACCAGAAGCCTCTTCCTGGACACACCGCAGCCCGTTGGCATGCCTCGCTGAGCCATCAGATAGCTGGAAGTAAGCTGCGCCCAGCTGAGCCACGATGCATAGGTGTTCCCCTGGCTGTCATCTGGCCCATATTCACTGTGGACATCCCTCTTCTCGAACCAGGACCAAGTCCATAACCCTAAGAGGCGCTCTGCTTGGCCTGCAATGGTGCTGTTTGGCACGTGGTCTCTCCGTGTCTGTTGGTCTGGCCACAACCTCTTCTAAAGCTGTTGCAGTGGTCGCCATCGTAGCTGCAGATCCTCCTGCCCTCTGCGGCCAAGCTCCGGAGGAATTTGGGGCTAGCACATTGGCGTCATTCACCAATGCAGGTGTCTCACCGCCATGCTTAGTACCTCCTACCGTTGTCCGAGTGCCGGCACTGAGGCTGTCCTGTGCCGAACCTGGGTGAGGCCGGTCCTGCTTGACTGCCGTGATATCCGTTAGTCCTTCGTCTCACACAATGTCATCCTCTACCACTGGAACCGGAGGGTTCTACTGGCCACAGTCAGACCATTCTTCCCCAGTGTCGTCTTTAATGGCGAAACCCAGTCCATAAAACAAGTCACAGCCCATGATGTTGTTGCCTCAGGCCGCTACGTGAAACGTGAAGTCAGCCATTGCTGCAGACTTGTACCGAACCGTTAACTCCAACGTTCCAACCGTGCACAGCCTGTGACCTCCATAACCATAAAGCGGTGCTGGGTTAGCTTTTATCCTGTAGTGGGGAAAAAATTTCTTTGCCATGGCTCAATTCAGCAACGACCTCTCCAGCCCCGTGTCGAGCAGCAGCAGCACCTCCATGCCGTCCAGTGTCACTGTGCAGAATGCGGACCTGTTGGTACTCGAGGACATTGTTTGAATAGTTGTCGGGGGCAGGTGGTGTGATTTCTTCCATGGGTTCTCCGGCTCAGATACACGGCACACTAACATAATGGTTCAAGCATCCACACTTGCCACAACGCTTTCCTCTAGCCGGGCATTCCCTAGCCTTGTATTGGTGCTTCGCAGACCCACAACCCATGCACAGGGGTTTTCCTGGGGCAGACCTTTGGCTGGTAGCGTTGGTTTCCGCGTCGTCATCATCCGAGCTATCCTCGCCATCAGGGTCCGCTACCAATGCCGCGGCGGTAGGCTCTAGCTGCCATTGTGACTGGTGCCACTTTAGCTCCAAAGCTAGCTTGTCTGCGGTCTCCATTTGGAGAGCAAGCTCAACAGCCCTGGCTAACAATAAGTCACTTGGCACCGTGAGTAGCCTAGCTAGTAAAGTGGCACTGTTCATGTGCTTCGCCAGCTGGTCATGTGACATTTCTTCCTCCAGTGGCCCAAAACGATACTCGCTAGCTAGCTGCCTCAACTGGTGGACAGGCTCACCCGCACGTTGATGTCGCTGCCAGAACCAAATCCTCTAGACAGTCACACTATCCGGGGTGTGAAAATGGCTTGCTAGCAACCCAACCACATCCTCAAACGAGTCTGAAGTCCCGAGTGTGCGCAGGATATTCTGGCCCTCAATTCCCAAATTATGTACAAGGAGCGCATGTGCCCTTAGCTTATTTAGCTCACCCAGGTTGAGCGCAACAATGTCATTTTGGAAAGTTGCAAACCATCTTGGCCAGGGCACAGGTGGCTCGCCCGGGAGCTCCAGGAAGGGGTGAAGTGGTGTATTACATGCCTCCATAGTTTGTCCTTGTCGCCAAAATGTTTTAACTGTAAATACCTTTGTGCAATGATGAGGCCAGGTGAATGGGCGAACTCAGCTTTATTAAGGATAGGATATACAATACAGCCACCAGGCAGGGGCAACGGCAAA
The DNA here is from genome assembly GCA_020510985.1 of Pholidichthys leucotaenia. NCBI lineage: Eukaryota > Metazoa > Chordata > Actinopteri > Cichliformes > Pholidichthyidae > Pholidichthys > Pholidichthys leucotaenia. Next base: position 401,909,373 of record CM035836.1, read on the forward strand.
GAGGCTGTAAAATGGATGCCCCCTGGTATTTATAGGGTGGTGCAGTGGTGGAACTGTAAGTGGCCGCTGCTACACCGTACTTCACAGTAATGGCCTCAATCCCAACATCACAGGCTTGACATTAACTTTTTTGCTCACCAGCCACTGTGGCTAGTGATTTTCCAGAGTTACTAGCCACTCGGCCTTTTCACTAGCCACAATTTTGTTGTTGGAAAATTATGTTTACTATTTAATTTACTTGAACTAAATTTACAACCTGTTTAAATGATACATACAGTATCTCACAAAAGTGAGTACACCCCTCACATTTTTGTAAATATTTTATTATATCTTTTCAAGGGACAATACTGAAGATATGACACTGTGATACAATGTAAAGTAGTCAGTGTACAGCTTGTATAACAGTGTAAATTTCCTGTCCCCTCAAAATAACTCACACAGCCATTAATGTCTAAACCCCTGGCAACAAAAGTGAGTACACCCCTAAGTAAAAATATCCAAATTGTGCCCAAAGTGTCAATATTTTGTGTGGCCACAATTATTTTCCAGCACTGCCTTAACTCTCTTGGGCATGGAGTTCACTAGAGCTTCACGGGTTGCCACTAGAATCCTCTTCCACTCCTCCATGACGACATCACGGTGTTAGAGACCTTGCAGTCCTCCACCTTCCGTTTGAGGATGCCCCACAGATGCTCAGTAGGGTTTAGGTCTGGAGACATGCTTGGCCAGTCCATCACCTTTACCCTCAGTTTCTTTAGCAAGGCAGTGGTCATCTTGGAGGTGTGTTTGGGGTTGTTATGTTGGAATACTGCCCTGTGGCCCAGTTTCTGAAGGGAGGGGATCATGCTCTGCTTCAGTATGTCACAGTACATGTTGGCATTCATGGTTCCCTCAATGAACTGTAACTCCCCAGTGCTGGCAGGACTCATGCAGCCCCAAACCAAGACACTCCCACCACCATGCTTGACTGTAGGCAAGACCAGTGTTGGGCAAGTTACTAAAAAATACTAACTAGTTACAGTTACTAGTTACTTCTTTTCAAAAGTAATTGAGTTACTTTAGAGTTACTGTATGATTAAAGTAACTAGTTACTTGGAAAAGTAACTTTTAAATGCATTCTTAAATCTTGTACACACAGCAAGATCAAAGCCCCTTGTTCTCATCAGAAAAAAAGAAGAAAAAGAAAAAAGTCTCATCTTACAGAGGAAAAATGTCTCCCATTTACACAAACTATTGTAATCAGTAGAAAGATGGAAATTTACTAGAAATAAAGCTGTGAATTCACAGAGAAAATTTTGGACCCCCTGGTGGGCCGTTTTTGGCCCACGAGCCATATGCTTGACACCCCTGGACCAGCCCATTAAAAATGCATATTTAGAGGATTTACTTCCATGAAATAGTTGCATATCACAACAGCATGTAAATGACTGAGATAAAATAAAACAGAAAGCACAGATAAATGAAAGTTCACCACTTACTGCAACAAATCAGTCACTTTTTCTCTGTGCATAAGAAAACTTTAAATGCATTTAATGCTGACATTAAATACGAGCTTCTTGCTCAAAAATACTCATGTTTAACCACAGAGATGAGAGCTGGTAGGGGTTACTTACCGCCCGGACAACAAGTGATCAGGGCTCGATATGAGAAGTTGCTATCGCCATGGCATTTCTCCCCACCGGGTTGTGATGTGAACTGGGGCAGGACAGGAAACGGACCCGCGGAGGAGACTGTGTGACGGCTGCGCCAGTTATGGTAGGGTAAGTTTATATTTATTTGTTTATTTATTTACTTGCCTTTGGCATGACAACCTCCAGTGGCTTGAGGCCGGTGGTGGTGCTGGGGATGGCAGTTGTCCCGCCAATAGCTACCGAAACTGTGTATTCATCCCCAGTTGGCAGCTGATGAGGAGGGTGTCTAGCAACTGCAAGTTGTATGATCGTCTATTTGCGTTAAAATATCTATCCATATTAATAAAACGAGTAACGCGAATAACACATCTGATCAAATTTCAGTAACAGTAATGCATTACTGAATTTTTAAACAGTAATTTCATTACACAGCACGTTACTGTAAAAGTAGTGGCATTACAGTAATGCGTTACTCCCAACATTGGGCAAGACACACTTGTCTTTGTACTCCTCACCTGGTTGCCGCCACACATGCTTGACACCATCTAAATCAAATAAGTTTATCTTGGTCTCAGACCACAGGACATGGTTCCAGTAATCCATGTCCTTAATCTGCTTGTCTTCAGCAAACTGTTTGTGGGCTTTGTTGTGCATCATCTTTAAAAGGGGTTTTCTTCTGGGACAACAGCCATGCAGACCAATTTGATGCAGTGTGCGGCGTATAGTCTGAGCACTGACAGACTGACCCCCCCACCCCTTCAACCTCTGCAGCAATGCTGGTAGCACTCATACATCCATTTTCAAAAGACAACCTCTGGATATGACGCTGAGGAAGTGCACTCAACTTCTTTGGCTGACCATGGGGAGGCCTGTTCTGAGTGGAACCTGTCCTATTAAACCACTGCATGGTCTTGGAAAGTGTGCTGCAGCTCAGTTTCAGGGTGTTGGCAATCTTCTTATAGCCTAGGCCATTTTTATGCAGAGCAACAATTCTTTTTTTCAGATCCTCAGAGAGTTCTTTGTCATGAGGTGCCATGTTGAACTTCCAGTGACCAGTATGAGAGTGTGAGAGAGTGATAACACCAAATTTAACACACCTGCTCCCCATTCACACGTGAGACCTTGTAACACTAATGAGTCACATGACACCGGGGAGGGAAAATGGCTAATTGGGCACAATTTGGACATTTTCACTTAGGGGTGTGCTCACTTTTGTTGCCAGCAGTTTAGACATTAATGGCTGTGTGTTGAGTTATTTTGAGGGGACAGCAAATTTACACTGTTATACAAGCTGTACACTGACTACTTTACATTGTATCAAAGTGTCATATCTTCAGTGTTGTCCCATGAAAAGATATACAGTGGGGCAAAAAAGTATTTAGTCAGCCACCAATTGTGCAAGTTCTCCCACTTAAAAGATGAGAGAGGTCTCCAATTTTCATCATAGGTATACCACAACTATGGACAAAATGAGAAAAAAAAAATCCAGAAAATCACATTAAAGGATTTTCAATGAATTAATTGGTAAATTCCTCGGTAAAATAAGTATTTGGTCAATAACAAAAGTTCATCTCAATACTTTGTTATATACCCTTTGTTGGCAATGACAGAGGTCAAACGTTTTCTGTAAGTCTTCACAAGGTTTTCACACACCGTTGCTGGTATTTTGGCCCATTCTTCCATGCAGATCTCCTCTAGAGCAGTGATGTTTTGGGGCTGTCGCTGGGCAACACGGACTTTCAGCTCCCTCCAAAGATTTTCTATGGGGTTGAGATCTGGAGACTGGCTAGGCCACTCCAGGACCTTGAAATGCTTCTTACGAAGCCACGCCTTCGTTGCCCGGGCGGTGTGTTTGGGATCATTGTCATGCTGAAAGACCCAGCCACGTTTCATCTTCAATACCCTTGCTGGTGGAAGGAGGTTTTCACTCAAAATCTCACGATACATGGCCCCATTCATTCTTTCCTTTACACGGATCAGTCGTCCTGTCCCTTTGCAGAAAAACAGCCCCAAAGCATGATGTTTCCACCCCCATGATTCACAGAAGGTATGGTGTTCTTTCTCCTCCAAACACGACAAGTTGAGTTTTTACAATAAAGTTCTATTTTGGTTTCATCTGACCATATGACATTCTCCCAATCCTCTTCTGGATCATCCAAATGCTCTCTAGCAAACTTCAGATGGGCCTGGACATGTACTGGCTTAAGCAGGGGGACACGTCTGGCACTGCAGGATTTGAGTCCCTGGTGGCGTAGTGTGTTACTGATGGTAGCCTTTGTTGCTTTGGTCCCAGCTCTCTGCAGGTCATTCACTAGGTCCCTCCGTGTGGTTCTGGGATTTTTGCTCACCGTTCTCGTGATCATTTTGACCCCACGGGGTGAGATCTTGCGTGGAGCCCCAGATCGAGGGAGATTATCAGTGGTCTTGTATGTCTTCCATTTTCTAATAATTGCTCCCACACTTGATTTCTTCACACCAAGCTGCTTACCTATTGCAGATTCAGTCTTCCCAGCCTGGTGCAGGTCTACAATTTTGTTTCTGGTGTCCTTTGACAGCTCTTTGGTTTTGGCCATAGTGGAGTTTGGAGTCTGACTGTTTGAGGTTGTGGACAGGTGTCTTTTATACTGATAACGAGTTCAAACAGGTGCCATTAATACAGGTAACGAGTGGAGGACAGAGGAGCCTCTTAAAGAAGAAGTTACAGGTCTGTGAGAGCCAGAAATCTTGCTTGTTTGTAGGTGACCAAATACTTATTTTACCGAGGAATTTACCAATTAATTCATTAAAAATCCTTCAATATGATTTTCTGGATTTTTTTTTCCCTCATTTTGTCTCTCATAGTTGAGGTATACCTATGATGAAAATTGGAGACCTCTCTCATCTTTTAAGTGGGAGAACTTGTACAATTGGTGGCTGACTAAATACTTTTTTTCCCCACTGTAATAAAATACTTACAAAAATGTGAGGGGTGTACTCACTTTTGTGAGATACTGTACATAAAAATAGCAAGAGAAACACTTTATTTAAATACTATAAAACAGTCGAGAAAAATATTTACAATGTGAAAGTGAAGTACAGGTAGATTTGGGTTCTATCAAAATTCTCCTTTGTACCCCTACCCCTTGTAATTAAGCTCCAAGGAGTAGGAATTGAAAATTGCCCCTATGAAAAGGGACACCCCTTCAGGGCTGCCCTACGTCATTAATAGTTGCTGATGGATTTAACCTAAATGGACACTGTTTTCACCTGGAAAAAAAAGAAAGAAAAAGAAAAAAAAAGTCTCACCTTGAAGGAAACCTGCAGTGAATTTTAATCAAAAGCCATTTCAAAGGATTAAAATTTGATACTAGTGGTTCCGTCCAGTAATTTTGGTAATGATTTCTCAAGTAGGCACAAGTTTCAAGTCACTGCTTTCTCAGTCAGTCATGGTCAGCAACATCTTGCCTCCTCCATGGCCAGTTTCAGCACGATAGTGACGCACAGTTGCTTTGTGCGACTGACTGGACTGCAGTACAGCAGTGAACAAAGTTTTAACATCAGAATTTTATGTAATTTTTTTACAACCATGTACAAGCAAATCTACCCACATATAATTTAATGAAATAAAATTGTAGTATATCAAGATTTATTCAACGTGTTCTGAAGTTACTTGACTGGGAACTTGCCTGTTCGTCAGGTCCCCTTCAGCTGCCAGTTCCCAGACAGAGGTAACTGCGAATCATGCCGTCAATGAAGGCCGTTTCCAAGGATGGTTTGTGCAGTATATATCCGTGCAGATTTCGTGCTGTTTTCAACTTGGATCTCAACCCACTGAGCATCTGCTGAACACGTTTACTCTTTTGCGGTAAAGCCGGAAACAACAATTGTATGTGATTTCCGGCCAATGATGGCTGCTCCCCATTGATTTTGACCAAGCGGTTTTAATGGGATAAAATTTTTCAGTATACTGACTCTAGGGGATTATTTTTAGTGAATAAACACATTTTTGGTTTATAAGTAATATCTAAAGCAGCATTAATGTTGTTATAATGACCAGTACAGGTTTTCTTTAAGGAGAAAAATGTCTCAAATTTACATGAACAATTCTAATCAGTAGAAAAGGTTGGAAATTTACTGGAAAGAAAGCTTTAAATTCACAGAGAAAAATTTGGACCCCCTGATGGGCCAGTTTTGGCCCATCGGGGGCCATATATAGGGCCATATGTTTGACACCCCTGCACCAGCCCATTAAAAATACATATTTAGGTGGTTTACTTTCATGAAATAGCTGCATATCACAACAGCATGTAAATGAATAAGATAAAATAAAATGGAAATCATAGATAAATGAAAGTTCACCTCAGAAGAAGCTCCATTTGTTCTTTACAGCAACATTATAGGCCCTTTTCCACTAGCCCCACTCAGCCCCGATTTGAAAACCCGGCTCTACTCACTTCGGTTCGGTTCAGCCTCAGTTGCTTTTCAACTACTGCTGGCGCACCTGCTGGCACACCTGTGTGGTGGGATTTGTTGAACAGCAGGCGGCGCCACACCCTCGTGACGTGAAACACACGCGACTGAATCCTCCACAACAAACATGGCTGATGACGAGGAGAGAAGGAAGGAGGAATGACTGTGACATGAAACTGGTTAAATCTATGATGCTGACTTGTTGTGCTCTGCACAATCTGTGTGAGAGTCATGGAGAGACGTTTGACACTACATTGGATGATGCAGTAGATGAACCAGTGGTGGCAGCGGCACAGAGAGCAGAGGAGCAGGGTGGTGATATTGTAGCGAACTCAATATAAGCACCCTACTTGGCTTGCCAAGTGGGTTGACCCTATGGGCGACACAGGTAGAGTGTGGGACTCCGGAGCGGGAGGCGTGAGTTCAAATCTCCCGGTGGGACGTCGCCATGTCAAGCTGCATGTTACAATATAATACAAGATGCAATACTTGTCTATTTCATCCACATTTATGTGCATACATATTTCAAAAATGTTTTTTGTAAATAAAATGTTGTGCATGGTCCATCTACCTGTCCTTTTGTTCATAACACTTATCTGTTAAGAAGGTGCGAAGCCATCAGCCTAATGATGAGTCCACACTTCTGTTGTGATAATTGCTCACGCTGAGGGCTCTGACAGGCCCGTACGCTGTGGGGGTCACACACGACGTGTTCCTCCCCACACTCAAATTTTTTTCCCGTATATTTTTCTCTTTGGCATACAGAAATGGCAATACGCCCGTATTTGCTAAAATTGCATTTTCCCCGTATTAAAATATGGCGAAACCGTATCACTTGACAGGTATGTAATTACATGCAGAAACACCGCACAGGCCATCTTCACAAAAATCCAGCTCGACAAGCCACTTTTGCTTAGGTGGAAATGCAAATTGAACTATAAATCATGTGCTGATACATGTCATATTTTCCCATGTAAAGGTCTCCCACTTTTACTTACAAATTGATTTTTAATTTTTGGAAAAAGGGAATATAAATTTTGCACTTGTTGGTAACAACAGTTGTGTGCAACAAAAACACAGTTGTGTATCCTTGTCCGATTTGTCTACTGTTATTAGTGCCAAATTTTTGCTAGATTCCTTCTTAATTTATTAAATTTTGACTGGTGATGCAACATTCAACTTACACGTACTTACCTTTATCAGTGTCTACAAGTTCAAGCACACCTGTACAACTGCTTATAACCTAAAAAATTTACCCGTTCAAGAGAAATGGATTCCGCATTGCAAATTTGTTTAAAATAAAAAAAAAAACCTACCAAGACATTACATTTCGTTGTGTTGTTAAAAATTAAATTACCATTAGAAGGCTATACACCTGATCTGATGAACAGCAGCATGTGGAGTGAACAGAGAATGGAATGTGTATGTAATTATTGGCTTTTCTCATACGGTGTCATAACAGATAAACCAGACTTTTGATGCAAACAATACAATTTTATTCCCGAAGCAAAATTTACAAACAAAAAAACAGACTGGGCAATGACATCTCTGCGAGCTCTTCCCTTTGTAACGCAGCGTCCTGTTCCAGGGCTTCATGCGCATCTGCCCGCACATCTGCGGCCACCTGTCGCAAATGCTGCATGTACTCCTGATTCTTGCCACTGGTCATGTTGCCGTTCCAAGAGCCGCATCTCTTCGTCATGCATGTTGACCATCGCTAATGTAAGGTCAGCGATGGGAGTTGTCTGTTTTCGTCTTGCCTAGATGGAAAGACAGAAAGGCATGGTCGTTAAAGCTGGATCACTACATATATTATGGAATTACACAGGTGAAAGTCTGTGGTGGAATGTCACTATTATATTATGCTTCATTGCTGTATATAAGCTGAACTGTCATGTTGCTGTCCCTCAGTAGAGCAGATTTTACAACATGCAGGGTGCTGTCTTCGGCTGCAGCCCCCCTGCAAAACTAAAAAGGATTAAGATTAAGAATATGGATGGATGGATGGGTAATGTTTAAACTAGTTGCTTGTAGTGTGGCCGCAGAAATCTGAATGGGTTAATACAGTCAGCTGACGCAAAGCATTTCAATGAAGCATGTTGATTTCAACGGCAGTTCATGCACTTTGTTTGTCTAAAACAGGAGTTACAACAGCACCAATCACCACACCTAAAAATGGTTGTGGAACACCGATAAGTGAAGACCAAAGAATAACCTTTTTGTACATTTAAAAAGACATTTTCAATTAATTAATATGCAGCTACAGGAAATTGCATTAATCAATTTGGGACATAACTTGTTAAGCTCCAGCCCCCCCGCGACCTGTAAAGGATTAAGCGGTAGAAGATGGATGGATGGATGGATTTTCGACCCTGGTTTCCGCTGCTGGACCTGTTTCAACCAAAAAAAAAAATCGTGGTTATTGTGCCTTACCGGCACTTGAACGTGATCCAGATGGAGCTGGTGATGTGGAGCTGATCCAGCTGGCGCTCAGCCAGACGCACACGCACACGCAGCGCCAGGAGAGTCCGGTGTGTCCATCATGTCCGCTGAGGTGGACCCCTGTGATATGAAATGCGATTCTAGAAAGAAAATGCATGCAATTTAAAACTTAACACCAAAGTGCAACATGTACACAACACTCTCAAGTTTTTAACCGGAATACAATAAGCGTAATTCAGCGTTTTGTTCGTGCTAATACTTAACACAAAGCAAGCGTGAATCTACAGTTGGCTGCAAAACAATAGGAAAGCCTCAGTAACAACCATTACCCACAATCTAACAACCTTCCTATTTCTTAAAAACAGTGAGCCCAATGTCTCTCAGCGAACCACTTCCACTCCTTCCATCCGCTGCACTTCAAGCAATGTGGTCCTTCACTGCTCGGTAATCGCTTTTCAGCTTTTTCAGCTTCTCCCGACACTGTTTGGCAGTACGGATGTGCCCTTGGGAAGCCATCTGCTCGGACACCTGCATTTCAAGTAGATCCATCCAACTCGCGCTGGATGCGATCGTCGCCTAATATAGAAAGAAAATTGCGCACCTCCTAATATATAATATTAGGAGTATATTATTATATAAGTATATTATACAGTATATTAATATAATATACCGTATTAAAGGGGCGCACTGTGTTCACTGCTGAACAATTACAAATGGCGGTCTTGGAGTAAATTCAGCAGAAAAAGTCGCTTTCATGACGTTACAACCTGACCAATCAGTGGCGACCAGTCTCTTAAAGTCATATCACAGCCCTACTCAGCCCTACTCAGCCCGGTTAGACCCTGCCCTGGATCAGGTACGAAAAAAGTACCTGCTAACCGGTGCTGGGGCTAATGGAAAAGCGCCTAAAGCGGGCTGAGTGGTGCGGTGTAGGGCCTAGTGAGGCTAGTGGAAAATACTACACTATATCAAAGTGTAGTCGCTTTTTCCTCTGTCGTAAGAAAGCTAAATTTGCACAACTGCAGACGGTAAATGGAAACGTCTTGCTCTGAAAATAATCACATTTAACCACAGAGGTAGGAGCTGATGTTGGGGGAGCACAGAATTGGCTACTCACCGCTGGGACAACAGGGATCAGGGGCAGTTGGGGCATCTGATCACTGAGAGCAGGGACAGATGTGTTCTGCCGGCTGCTGTCTGTTGCCATTTCTCTAGACCAGCCGCAAAATGAACACCCCATGGACAGACTCTTGCTCTGCTTCGGGCTCATAACAGATGATGATGATCGAAGATGTTGAAGATTTATACATCTTCGTAGCAATGGTCATCGGGATCTTTCTGATTGGATCTGGGATTGTTCTGGTGTACCGTAAATTGATGAAGATGGACGTAGCCTATCAAAATGCTGGCCAGGCGAGGCTTAACCATCAAATTGAACAGTTGGGCAGGACTCTGACAGCGGCTAATGGAGAACTGTCTAGGAAAATGGATTACATCATGATCATGCTGAGAGCTGTCCATGAAGAATTCAACGTCCAGCACTGAAGGATTAAAATACTGAATCTGTATGAGAATATAAAGTTTTTTCTCTCGGAACAGTACTATTTGACTTATCTGACCTGCCCTTGCAATCAAGTCCTCCAGATTATCTGCAGTTTATTGTTTTCAAAACATTAGAGCTGCATTGACTCCTATGGACAGCCAGCTGCCTGGCTCAAGGACAAGTGCCAGAACGCTAGACAAAACATCTCCTGCTGAAGAGACTTTGTTGTTCTTAACTGATATAAACACCTTCACTCAACACTACACTCACATTGACTCAATAAACTGATGAGAAGATCATTCATTCACTGCTCTCTTTGTGTCCTTGTATACACTATTGTCTGCTAATTGTGCATTGAGGGCTTTTTTTCTTGTAATCATAATATTGATCATTTATGACCGGTATTCTGACAATCAATGCTTTTTTGCTCTCTCCTATTGTGTTTATCCTTTTCTTCCCTATGCTTCCTGTTCCTAGTCTGCTGACAGGTGCGTTTTCGACGCTGCCGCGTCACCGGAAATGCATGTCGTTTTCAGTGTCAAGTCAAATCCCTCGTATGTTATCAGTTGTTTACTGTTAATGTACTTGGCAATAAATCCTTTTCTGAGTTCTGAGTTCTGAGTTCTGAGAAGCTGCCACCCACCACGGCATTTCTTTCCACCGAGCTGCAGTGTGAACTAGGGCAGGATGGGAGACTGACCCACATAGCAGACCATCCGTGGCTTCTGTACCCAGCCCGGAGTAGAACCCAACTCTGTCCATAGCAACAGTGGACCAGTGAGCACACACTGTGCTTATGGGAGTTGTAATTTCGTAGTCTCACATTGTGATAAGTTTATTACTTTAGATACCGTTTGAGATGTCTTACCGGCCACTGTTGAAATCCAACCATGAGTTGGCGGGATGAGTGGTGGTGGCGAGTGTTGTAATGACATTTGTCAGATCAAGGTAAGCAGAAGGAAGTATTATAGTCCATGTGTGGACATTTTTTTATACAAATGATCAACCTTCTGTGCTGCATGCAATACATATGAAGGATTTTCATGGGAAAAAACAAATTGATGATAACAGGGTTTCTGTTGGTTTGAGTTATATTTCTACCTAACCTTGTTTTCAACAATAGTTTGATTTTATTATTTTATTTTGATAGCCAATATATAGTAAGTCCACAACATCCTTACATTAATTGTTTGTTCTTGAACTGTATGTTGTTTTTGGTGGCCCACTGACCATTTTCAAGCATGTAATCCTTATTTATAAGTCAAAAAAGAAAACAAAAATCAGTGTAATGACGTACTTACTACTCTTGTGGGATGAGGGCTGGGTGGCTATCACCATACGTAGAGCTGATCAGGTTAACAAGTGCATGCCAACATTGCTGGTTTTGGGCCAGCTCCTCTGCATCATCAACAGCGACTCCGAGCTGTCGGAGATCTCTCTCCACCACATCGAACCATCTGGTGCATGGCTTGCCCCGAGGTCTTTACCACCCTGAGGCCCTGGGGTTGAACATGAGGATGGCTTTTGTCGGGTGTTCTGGTGGGAGGTGGAGGACATGGCCAAACCAGTGGATATGCCATTGTGCATACCTGCCAACTACTCCGGTTTTGCCATAATGGTTATGGTTTTCAAGACCCCATTCCGGGTTACGGGCTTTATTAATCAAAATTACGGTTTTTCACTAAAAATTCAGTCAAAAATTTTAAATCGTAAAAAAAACACAAAAGCAATTCCAAACACGAGATCGCTAGGAATCGTATCTAAATTTACCTGAAGCGTTTGCTAAGCTAATGCTATCGCTATAGCTAATGCCGTAGCTAGTTGTAGCTCCTAACACCGATACAAAGAAGCGACTCCGTCCCCGGTGATTGGGACTCGCCGGAGGAACCAACCGAGGCAACAGTTGGACGGGAGCCGGATTGGAGTTCAAGTACAGCGGTGGTAGGAGACGGGGACCAGTGGAGGAGGAGCAGCCGGGGCCCCAGCTGGATAAGTCGACTGTAGCTGGACCCCAGCTACAGCGGCGGGGCTCGGCGGAGGAACTACTGAGGAAGACGGCGGTAGGTGGCATGGCTCAGCGGAGGATCTACCGGGACCCCAGCTGGACAGGAGCAGGATCGGAGCTCAACTACAGCGGCGGTGGGCGGTGGGACTCGGTGGAGGAGCTGCCGGTACCCCGGCTGGACAGGAGCTCAATTGCAGCGGCGGTAAGCAGTGGGACTAGTAGTGGAGGGGGCTAGCTGAGGCCCAGCTGGATTCGAGGTTGGTCGGATGGGATATCGGCGTCACCAGCAGAGATTGTTTTACTATCAACAGGTCAGAAAAAATGCCACCAAAGAAGGAGGAAATGGAAGAGATCAAAAAATCTCTGAACTAAGTTCAGAGATTTTATCTTCTTGGAACATAAGTCAATATCATACAGTAATAAGTGGGATTCAGCTGTTTGTTTTATGTCATTTAAGCACAGTTCTGGTACTTAAAAATCATAAAAACCCAGGAGCTTTGGGGGGCGAAAGCCCCCTTGCCCCCCCACAGGGGCTCTGCCCCGGACCCCGCTGGGGGACTGCGTCCCCCAGACCCCCTGCTAAATTTTCAGATAATTTCCCCAACCCCAAATCACATCCCTGGGTAAAGAATGACATACTGAGGCAGGCCAGAAACTTAAGGGGAACGGAAGTTTACCTAAATGAACATCTAACAAAAACTAATGCTGAAATAGCACAGCAAGCACGGATGCTGAAAAGACAAAATAAGATACAGGCAACATGGACAAAAAATTGTAGAGTTTGGATCAAACTAAATGGAACACCTGAGGAAGCAAAAGAGTATAATAATCAGAGATCTTACTGACTTAAATAAATATAGATGAACACTGATTAAGAAAATGAAGAGACTATGATAATCCATATCCACACACACATGGCAAGTCTTTTCGTGAGGAATACTCCAAAGCATTTCCAGGAATTATTACTGCAGACTGTGAGCGCATATTCAGCCATGTGAACAAGAACAAAACTGAGTTCAGGTCCAGTCTGTCAGCTAAAGTTCTGGGCAACCTCATGACCAGGAAAATGATGATGACAGCTTCGGGTAACAAGTGCCACAGTGTGTTCCATTCAAAAGACCAACTGAAGAAAGCTAAAAGGTGCACCATGGAAAACAACAATGCTTGAGAGTTACCATAGAGTTTGTCCTTGATCTTTTCCATCAGCATATCTGCATTGACAATTTAAGGAAAATAGAAACATGATTGTTGAAGAAATATGAGTTTGTTAGCCACATTTTAAACTTGATTTAATGCTAATATTTGTTTGCCGTCGGGGGGGCTGCGCCCCCCTGAAACCCTCACCAGGACTTTGTCTTGGACCTACCGGGGCCTGCGGCCCCTGGACCCCGGCTAGCTACTAGGCTTTTCAGGTTTTAAAAGTTGGCAGGTATGCATTGTGTAATAAGGTGGGAAGCTGCAGGCTGATGTGTGCGGGCTTGGAGCGCTTCATTAGATGTGTGCTGGGGCTACCTGATGTTCTCAATGGTTCTGAGGGCCCGACTATCAAACCAATCCACTCTTGAGGCCAGAGTCTTATTCAGTGGCCATGTCTCTGACCCACAGAGTAGGATGGAGAGGATTGACGCATTGCATATGTGGAGTTTCGTCTTTTGGGAGATTGAGCGATGTTGCCAGAGAGGTTTCCATAGTGCCTGCAGTGCTGATGCAGCGAGGCCACATCTGCGGTTGATCTCTGGTTTCATGTCCCCGTTGTTGGTCACTGTGGAGCCCAGACACACCAAGGAATTGACAAATTCGACTGCATCATTCCCGAGCTGTAACAGGGTGGGTCCAGTCCGTCGCCAACATGCATTAGCTTAGTCTTCGTCCAGCTCAACTGAAGGCCCAACTTCGCTGCCTCTTCATGATAGACAACTGGAGCAGCTCTCAGCTGACTGTAGGATGGGCTGACCAGGATGGTATCATCAGCATATTCAAGGTCAGCCAGAGGGTAGTTGCCAAACTGCATGCCAAGGACCCGCTGGCAGACCTTGGTCATCAGATAGTCTGACACAGTTGAAGAGATCAGGAGCAGCCACACAACCTTGTCGGACTCCGCTAACCAGCTGGGCTCCTTTCCGTTCACATGGACACAGCTCTCCAAGCTGCTGTAGAGCCACTTAAACAGGGCTACGATCTTGGGTGGGACTCCGAAGGTCTACAGGATACTCCAAAGAGAAGCATAATCCACGGTGTCGAAGGCAGCCTTAAAATCTATAAAGGCTATATAGAGATGGCAGTCGGAATCCATAGGCCTTCTCTACTAATAGGCGAACAGCAGAGATGTGGTCTGAGGTCGAGCATTTGGGCATGAAGCCTGCCGGCTGAGGGCGATGGCTGCCTCTGATGGCTGGAAGGGCACGACTAAGGAGGATCTTGATGAAGAGCTTATCAGGAATAGACAAAAGGGTGATGCCTCTGTGATTGCTGCAGACAAGTTTGTTGCCCTTTCCCTCCCAGAAGGGGAGGATGATGCCCCTGGTGCAGTCACTGGAGAGCTGCTCTGTCACCCAAACATAATTGATGATGTGGGTGAGCCACTGGATTGTGTAATTTCCTCCCATCTTCAGCATTTTGGCGGTTACAGCACAAATTCCAGCGGCTTTCCTATTGTTTCTTGGTCAGGGCAGCTGTGACTTCTTTGGGCGTGACTAGATCGGTTCTGCAGGAATCATAGGAAGCAGTGGCATTGGCTAAGAGATTGGGGTCAACGGGAACAGGAGGATGATGCAGGAGGTTCAATTCAATTCAACTTTATTTATATAGCGCCATTTCACAACAATAGTCATCTCATAGCGCTTTCAAATGTAGGGGGAAAACCCCACAATTGCAGAAAAACCCCAGCAATCAGGCGATCCCCTGTGAGCATGCACTTGGCAACGGTGGAGAGGAAAAACTCCCTTTTAACAGGAAGAAACCTCTAGCAGAACCAGGATCAGGGAGGGGCAGTCATCTGCTGCGATTGGCTGGGGGGTGAGGAGATAGAGAAGATGAAAAGAACAGACATATAGAGAGCAAACATTAAAGGAGTTAAGCCAAGTACATTATTGGAGGTCCCCCGGCAGTCTAAATCTATTAGCAGCAGAACTAAGGGAGGGTTTAGAGACACATGATCCCTCCCTAATTGTAGGCTATATCGAAAAGGATGGTTTTTACCTTATTCTTAAAAACCGATCGAGTCTGACCCCCGAATCCAGATTGGTAACTGGTTCCACAGGAAAGGAGCTTGATAGCTGAAGGCTCTGCCTCCCATTGTACTTTTGGAGATTCTAGGTATTACAAGTAATCCAGCATTTTGGGAGCATAGTGCTCTGTTAGGATGATAGGGTAGTATCAGATCTTTTAAATCAAAAGGGGCCTGGTTGTTTAGAGCTTTGTAAGTGAGAAGAAGGATTTTAAACTTAATTCTAAACTCTATGGGAAGCCAATGAAGGGAGGCCAAAACCGGACAGATATGATCTCTCTTTCTAGTATCTGTTAAAACTTTTGCAGCAGCATTTTGGATCAACTGAAGACTTTTTAAAGATATTTTAGGACAACCTGATAAAAGAGTTACAATAATCTAATCTAGAGCTAACAAAAGGGTGGATCAGTTTCTCAGCATCACTCTGAAACAAGATGCTCCTAATCTTGGCAATATTACGCAAATGATAGAAGGCAATCTTAGAAACAAATTTAATATGTGAATTGAAAAACTGAGGTGACTGAAGTGCCCTTTCCAGTGGTTGAGGCAGTCTGTCACAGTGGTGATGAGATTATCGTTGATGTCCTTCACCTGGGCTGTCTTGGTGTGTGGGCCATTGTGTGCTCGACGGAGCATACTGAACATGCGGCTTATGTTATATCTGGTCGCTGACTCCAGGCGCTCGACTTCTTCCAACCAGTACCTCTTTGTCCTCTCCGATGGCCACATTGTGTGGATGGTTTAATTTGCGGTACTCCAGGTCGCCTCAGAGGCTGGCATCTCAGCAATGGTCAGTGATGTCCAGAGTCCACTTAGAGATTCAAGGGCATTTTGGGGAAGATTGTGAATGTCCCAGGGCATTGGGGGCAGACTGGATGATGTTTTTCTTGAAAATCTCCCAGTCGCCCACTTTGTCTGTGGCCAGGGCACTGAAGCGGTTGTTGATAGAATATCGGAACTCAATGCAATGTTGGGATCACGGCACTGGGAGGAGTCAAGGCGGGACTGGTACTTGGCAGAAGGATCGGCCCGTAGCTTTGGCTTAAGCTGCGTGACCAGCAGGTGATGGCCAGTGTTACCAAGCTTTACTCCTCTGAACATACAACAGTTTGTCACAAATGACCTCCAGCAGCGGGAGAGGATGATGTGGTCGAGGGCCTTTCAGGTTCTGCCATCTGGGCTGTACCAAGTCCAGTGATGGATGAGTTTCTGAAGAAACCAGGTGTCAGCTATGCAGAGATTGTGGGAGTGACAGAGCAGGAGACAGTTACCATTGTCATACATAGATTGGTTGGCAAAGGTGGTGCTGACAGGTGGACCGGGAGACTGGTCTGGAAACAGATCTTTGGAGGAGAGGGTAGGGTTGGCATCATAAGAATGATGGTGATGTCGTGTGGTGGAACCTGTCCAACAACCTGATGAAGCTGGTCAAAGAAAAAATCCTTCTCTTCCTCATCGGCAACATTGGTGGGGGCATAGATAGATAAATAGATGGATGGATGGATGGATGTACTTTATTGATTGGTGACAATAGCTGCCATCTTTCCGTGCTGGTGAAGAAAGTGGGCTGAAAGTAGGTCTGTTGCTCACCGGTATCCAGCTGATGAGTGACTTGGGGATGAGCTTTGGCATGGCAAGTGCCACACCATACAGACCCGTCCGCTTCTCAGGGCTGCTCCAGATGAAAAAGTAATTGCCTACAATGGTTTCACCACTGCTTTGCCACCATGATTCGCAAAGACCTGCCAGGGTGATGCTGTAGTGGGACAGCTCTCAGGACAGCAGTGTGGTTGATCCAGAGCAAAGGAGTGTCTGGACATTCCACGTGGCAACACGGGTGCTGTGGCAAAGGTCAATCCGTACTCGTTGGTTGGGGCATGCTGGGGTCCAATTCCGAAATGGGCAGTCCGGTTTCTTCTGATTGGCTTCGTAACAAAGTAGGTTTCTCCTGGGTGGGTTGTTAGCCCTCTGGAGAATAGTCAGATGATGAGGCTACCATCTAACGGCTTGCCCACATGCTGTGGGTCACAGTTTGTCTGGAACCTCCCCGAGAGACCAGCCCACCAAGGGTGACCCTACCAGGAGCAAGCTTCAGATGGCAATACTCTTCGGATCATTGGAACACACAAGCTCCATTGCCACAACAAGGCCAGATCCAGGAGAGAGTCCACTTTTCTACTGATGAAAACTGTTCTGTGGATGATGATGATGCAGTGGATTCACAGACAATGAGCAGTATCATGGCACCACCTAAAATCACTGTTTCAGGAGGAAAAAAAAAGAATGATGAAGAGTTGATATCCATTGTTCAGATGAAGGCTAAAGGTATCACTGAGTCTTTTGAAAACCCTTTCAGAATGTATGTACCCTCCACTGATGTACGAATCAACAAGAATGCGAAGTTTGACCCATCTTCAAAAATTTTTGAGATCAATAAAAGATGGAAACTTCAGACTATTGAGCAGCAACAGAGGATTTTGAGGCCAAGAAAAAAGCCAAACAGGAAGCAAAGGAACAAGCAAAAAAGTGTCAGTGGAAAGGAACAAGGCTAAACAGAGCTATTTTTTTTTGTTTGTTTTTTTTTGTTACTTATTTGTACCCGTAGGTAGATTTGGTTTGCAGTCTGGTGACAAGCCACCGGCTGCCGGTCGCTGCGTGCGCGAGCGCCCTAAACCTACATGTTTTTGGTATGCGGGAGGAAACCGGAGAAATCCCGGAGTAAACCCACGCAACACGGGGAGAACATGCAAACTCCACACAGCTCACTGTTGGTCGGGGGCTGGGATCGAACCCACGATCTCATGATCCCCGCGATCCCCCGGCCGAGGGTAAACTGTGCTGCCACAGTGCTAAACCACTGCGCCACCATGCAGCCCAAACAGAGCTATCTGGAGTCCCTCAAGAATGTCACCACTGTTCGCCAGCAAATGTTGATGGTCGTTGAATGGGACTCTCATAAATCTGAGCTTGGATCGTTGGCGGCATCTGTCTGGGGGCAACCTCATTATAAGCAGCCTGGACCACTACCAGGACGTGGGGATGTACCAGTGTATGGCCTACAACACTATAATGAACAAAAAGTAAAAATGCTACATTCTCATGGATCCAATGTAGACATGTTGCCCAAAGGTGTGTTTAAAGAAATCTAGTTTAACTGTGTAATAAATCTCAAATTTAGATGAGCCGGGTAAGCATTTGGGAATGTAGGAGCCAATACAAGCCAAATGCATAATGGTATGTGGAAAAGCTGGTACATTTAACCATTTTTGCCCTGAATGGGCAAGGGGAGGATTTATATCAGATATGTAGTCAGCCCAACAACCGCTGCTAAACTGGTCAACTTTGTCACCACAGCTAGCCAAACAACTACAAATAAACTGGAAAACCTGGATACCACAGCCAGAATGACAATTTCAGCTAGTTTGGCCAGCCTGGCCCCTGCAGCCAGCACAGCAGCTAAAGTGTCTAACTCGGCAACCACAGCTAAACTGTTTACAGTGGAATCCACAGCACATGGTCCCTTTAAACACCAGTACAGTAACATTGGCCATTTTGGCAGACCCACGCTGACAACACAGCGTCCAGCGACTGGAGATTGGCACCGACCTGAGCACCCAGGATGTTGGTGCTCCAGTGGCTTACCTGGCGGAGTGGGCCTGCCAGCTGGAGTCGGGATGAAAAATCGTGGCCCATTGGCGAGGTGACGGTGCCAGCCCGGTCCCCATGGGCACCGGTACAGTGGCGACTTTTCCAGTGGGGATGTCCATCGAATGGAGCCATGTCGACGGCTTGAAGCCCAATGGCTGGATGTCGGTTTTGGCCCTTTTTCCCCAGACGCTGATGCAGTAGTGGCTCTTTCAGCGATGGATGTTTGCCGGACCGAGCCGTGTCGACAATTCGTGGCCCAGTGGCTGGCTGTTGATGTTGTCCCGACCTCTCTGGACACCGATGCAGCAGCGGCCCATCCAGAGGAGGCTAATGTCGGTCAGATCTCCAAAGACACTGGTGATATCAATGCAGGAAAGGTTTCCTCAGACACCGATGCGGTGGAAGCCCACCCAAAGGAGAATGGCATCAGTGGAGTCACCTGGGAAGCTGGTGACATCGACGCAGGAAAAATTATTGTAACAAACCTCAAACTGCATAAGCCTGGTAAGACTGTTACAAAACGGGATGGGTATGGGATAAAAACTGTGACTGAAAAACAAACTACTAAAATGTTTCAAACTGTAAATCATGCCAAGGTATTGTGGGATCCAACTATAAAACCTCAAGGCTTTTTTGGAGGTCATTTCAATATTAGGAGCGTAGTCTCTAAAACAGAACAAATACAACAACTATTGACAAATTCAAATCTTTACTATGCCTCGCAGAAACCTGGTTAACCCCAATAACACCTCCAGCTGTTTTCAATGAACCAGGGTACAATACCTATAGACAACACGGCAGGGGAGGAGGGGGTCATGATTTATGTAAAGGATGATTATCAGTGTATACAACTTGACATTGCTCAAAATACGCTGGAATATGTTGGAGTTAAAGTTGTACTATCACCTGAAATGTCTTTTGCCTTGATTGTGATCCATCGACCTCCATCCTCTAAGGACACATTCTTTAATTGTCTATCAAATGTACTGAAACAGTTTGGCAGCAAAGAGCTAATCCTCATGGATGAGTTCAACTTAAATTGGCTTTGTAAAACACAGACAGAAATTAAAGGACATCACCAATAAGTTTCATATGGATCAGATGATCAGAAACCCAACCAGAATAACTCGTTCATCTCAAACTCTCCTTGATTTGATCTTTACAAACAAACCTGACCGCATTAAAAAAAAAAAAAATTACAGTCTAGTTACTGGCATGTCTGACCATAATCTCACTTTAGTAGTATGCAAATTGCCAAAATCACGATGCAAACAGCCTACTGATGGTGGAAAACATCTCATACATACCAAAGAAAAACAGAATAATTTGAAAATGAATTACAGCACGTAAAGTGGACTGAAATAAATTGTGATACAAATTGTGAACAGACATGTGAAAATATGTCAATAATCAAAGAAATTATCTCAAAATATAAAACACTAAGCACAAGAGAAAACAGGCTAAATGAAATATTATGGAATCTCGTGGAAAAAGGGATTTAGCTCTTAAAAAATGGCTTAAAACTGATTTAAGTAAAGAGACTGATTTTTAAAAGCCTCAGAAATGAAGTCACCATGCAGCTCTGTAAAGCAAAAGCAAATTTCTTCTTAGATATAATAAAAATGCAAAAGGGAACAACAAAAAACTCTGGAAATGTATCGATAAACTCACAGGGAAAAAAAATTGCAAAAAAAGTGGTCATACAACTCAATTTGAATGGAAAACTTCACTCAGATAGCTTATAGCCAGCAATTTTAATGAGTATTTTATTAAGTTGGTACAAGAACTGGGTCTGAATTTTACCCAAACATACCCAGACCAGATTAAAATAAGTCATGAAACTGATCTAAACCTTACACCCACAAATGAGGTAAAGCAACAAAATTTTTATCATCTCCATCAAGTTCCAGAGCTAAGGATATTCATGGACTAGACACTATTCTTGAAAAAACAAAGGAAAAAATAAAGATGCTCTAATAATTCCAATTGCAGAACTAATTAATAAATCAATCAGTGCTTGAAAATATCTTTCCTGATGCATTGAAACCTGCCATTGTAACACCCATACACAAAGCCGGAGACAAACAGGAAATTAATAATTATAGGCCGATAAGTATACTTCCTGTTTTGTCAAAAGCCATTGAAAAGGTGGTAGTAGACCAACTGGTAGACCATCTCTAATCTGCCCAGCTGCTACAGCCCATGTAGTTTGGTTTCTGGCTGAACCACTCAACGGAGACTGCATGTTGTTACTTTACTGAGACGATTAAAGAAAATCTGGACGAGGGGTGATGGTGGTGGTGGTGGTGGTGGTGGTGGGGGGGTAGGAGCCATCTTTTTTGATTTGCGTAAAGCCTTTGATATGGTCAATCACTCAGTCCTTGTCTCTAAACTATCAGGATATAAATTGTCCATGTATACCCTTAGCTGGTTAAAATCTTATCCATCTGGTCGCTCCCAGTGTGTGTGCATAAACAATACTGTATCCCAATCAAAGGCATGCACCATGGGCGTACCACAAGGTTCAATTTTAGGCCCACTGCTGTTTACTTTATTAATGATTTGCCATCAGTATGTGAAAATGCCATAAAAATTCAGATATATGCAGATGACAGTCATCTACACACATGGGAAGGATGCCAAACAAGTGGCTGACAAGTTGATGATAGCAATGGAGAAAGTGTCAAAATGGCTTACTCAATCATGGCTCACTCTGAACGTAGGGAAAATGGCTACCATGTATTTTACCACACTATCTGAGTATAACTGTAAATGGAGCAAATATAGAAAATGTAACAGTTTAAGTATTTGGGCGTCACATTAGTGACATGGTTCAGGTGACCCACAGAACAGACACAACTCAGGGTAAATACAATTAACGTACTTTTATTGTAAACGTGAGTGAGTGGGTGCGTGAGTGCAGGGTATATGGTGTAATGTCGTGTAGTGCGATCCGTAATCTCCAGCTGGGGCCGGCAGAGCACCGTACAACCTGGCAACCTGTCAAGAGATGTTGGAGAAGCTCAGGTAGCGCCGAAGCTGCAGCCAGGGAGACAGTGTCTGCTGGGTTGGTTAGCTGGAGGTGAGAGGATGAGTCCGCCGCCTGGAGGGAGATGGAGGACCGCCGCCGCGGATCTCCACCTGTGCACAGGGGAATCGGACAAGATGAGAAGCGAGTAGGCTTACTTGGTAGGTGGTCCGGGTGGAACCGGCCCGGATGAGGTTCAGCTGGGCTAGGAAGCCGAAGGTTGGAGAGTAGAGTGCTGGGAAGCATGGAGGCAGGCGTAACCGGATTCAGCATAGAGAATCAGACGACTCCGCGCGCAGCACTGGTCCTGGTGGAATAAATAGGCCGCAGGAGATGACAGGCAGGTGCGTGCACAGGTGCCGTGATTGGCGGCCATGACAATTAGATCCCACACTCAGCTTTAAAAAGCACAAAACAGATGAGCCGCACTGAAATGTAACCTTGCAAACTTTCGTTGCATCATTGGATCAAAACCCTTTCTGAATGCCATGAGTTTGACACATTTCTCCTATTGCATATCATGCTGGTCACAAGCCAACAGTACAACTCTGAAACCCTTGGAATCTCTGTATAAACAATTCATCAAAATTCTGGCTAAGACAACAACAACATCACCATTGTGGTATATTTGCCAAACACAAGAAGCTTTGAAAATTTGATCATGTATGCAAATATATGGTTGGTAATAATAATATGGTCATAATTATCCATGATTCTGCATCCCCGTGTCTTAAGACTTGTGTACCTCACTTCTGAACAAAATACCACAATAACAAGGATGTCCTCTAGGTGGGATTGTTGCATCCCCCTACATAAAACTGCTTTTGGACAATCAGCATTCACATACAAAGCTGTATCGGAATGGAACAAGTTCCCCACTGCTTTGAAGACCAGAACAAATTACAGAGACTTTACCACAGAGACTAAAAAATGGTTTTTAAGTAATCAAGCCTGTCTGCATTGACTCTCTCCCTTAAATGGGATTTGAAATTGTACTTTTAAATTGTTTTTTATGTGCTGTTCCTCTTATCTTTTGACCTTTTAAACATACTCCCTACTTGTTTCATGGTCAACAGTTTCTGAAACCCAACCTGAATTGCTTTCTATGTGTTTTTCTTTTAATATCTTCCTGCTCATGCCTCAGGGACTACAGGTGGAAATTAATGAGAACTCTATAATCTGGTACAGAGCATCTTTACCCTGTGTTTAATGTTTTTTTCTGTACATGGTCCCTGACAAATAAACCAATAAACTAATCTAATTTTGATAGGGTAGCACACTCTTTGGAAGAAATTACTCAAATGAGTCACTTCCAACAATCATTGGGTATTTTAAATGTTGTCAGTTATTTTCTAGTTTAACCCGTTGCAAGTGCGATTTCTATATTGCTAGTGTCTGTTTATTGCTTGAAGTTACAATTGTGAAAAGGTGCTGGTAATTTTGTCTGATCCCTTTTCTGTATAGAAAAGTCACTTTTTTTGTCCCATTGCAGACAAAAGAAATAAACATGATCGTAAAGCATTTGAAATCGTAACAGTATTCTGGGAGAAGTGGTGTTGAAATGTAGGGGTGTCAATATTTCAGGAAATGACTCTATGAAAACATGAATTGCTCAAATGTCTAGAAGTGTAAATATAGGCATCTGCATGATCTATGGTATGTTCTTTTTTCTTTTTTCCCCTCCCAGTTCAGCAGGGCTTTTTTGTGCAGGAAATCCAAACCAGCCATGAGAACATTGGAAAGATCAGTTCTGCAGGAGAAAGTAAGTACTACCAACCTTGTTTTTAAAATATTAACAAATTTGGGGAAAAAAAAGGTTTACATATGAGTTTATAGGTGCTGGATAAGTGGACATTATCGTGTATGCCAGCATTTTAGACCAATTTTTATACGTGTGGCAAACGCTGCCTAAATCATCAAGGTGTAACAGGTCCTTAACATGTTAAAAAAAAAAAAGTGTGATTTAAAAAAAAACCCCTCACCTTCAGTGGGAGGCCTGGGCTTGTTTCTGTGTGTGTGTGGGGGGGGGGGGGGCAGCACCCGAGGAGTGTTCCTCATGTCCGGTACACTCCAGCGCCTCATCCTGGTTGCCATCACTGCTGGGTATCCGCCCATTGGAAGTGTAAGTGGGGCCTCCAGTGCTTACGTGGTGGTTTCAGGATGTTCCGCCCTGGCTTCGGGTAGAGCATCTGTCCGATAACTGGGAGGTCGGGGTTCAAGTCCCGGATGGGTCATGCCAAAGACCATATAAAAATGGAACTTCCTGCCATCCAACTTGGTGCTTAGCAAAAATGGAACGAAGGAGGGAAATGTGGGTGGCAGTAAAGCAAAGCGTTATTTTGAAATTCTGGTAAATTAAAAGTTGAGAAAATATGGTGAAACAATGATACAAGCCTTTAGTTCCACTCAATTTTGACTGGGCGAGCTGAAACAGAGAGGCGGACAGGTGGACAGATACACATAGCCACAAACAGATGCACTGACTGACTACCATATGCCTCTCAGTTTCACCGAGGCATAATAAACACAAAAATACCTCACCTTTACCGTTAATAGAATGGTACTGCACATGCGCCCGGAAACTCCCACCAGAGGAAAGTACTGAGCAATCCGCCAATTCTGGGTGAACAAAGGTCCGTCTTTTTGCCCGTCTGTTTTCTTCCTCTGCCACTAAACAGCAAAAGCTCCTGTTCGTCTTGATTGTCACTGTATTCAGGTACCTCCATCGCTTCCGCCATTTAAAACATTGCTACCATGCCCTTCTTTTGTGTTTGGATTGCAGCTGTTCAAATCAGTTTGGTGGCTCTTTGCTGCCGCCGACAGTATGGGCATGTGAACTGCAGGTTATTTTCACTGCACATGCGTGTGCTCCAAAACTACTTGATGGATTTGGATGGAATTTTTACCAGAGGTAGTCCTTGGGCTAAAGAGGAACCCATAACATTTTGGTGATGATCCGAGAATGCATACCTCCACCAAGGCTCTGGTACTGAGGCATCAGCACCTTGGTGCTTTCTTTTCAAAAACAAAGCGTTATTTTGAAATTCTGCCAAATTAAAAGTTGAGAAAATATGGTGATACAATAATACAAGCCTTTAGTTTCACTTAATTTTGACCGGGCAAGCTGAAACAGAGGCAGACAGACGCACGTGCGCACACACACACACACACACACACACACAGACACACACACAGACACACACACTGATTACTGTATGGCTCCATTTTCACTGAGGCATAATAACCACAAACTCCTACAGTAATACATTTGGAAGGTGAGTATCTGACACTGTGGTGTTTGCCTGAAAACTTAGTTTCAAATGTGTGTGGGCCAAGGTGATTTCCCCGTAAGCACACAGTGTGAATAAAACAGACATCACACTCCCCCCTGTCTCTAATGCTGCTCTTCATGATCAGGTGCACAGTCTAACATGACAGCACCACAGCTCTTTATTTAGCCCTCCAGCGAGTACAAACATGTAAGTGAGCAACTGTGTGTGCTCTTGGGAAAATTGAGCTCGGCATGGAAAGCTGGATTTATTTTATTATGTCATGATGTTACATGGGGGTGGAGATCACTGAGATTGTTGAGTGATTAAAAAATGGCCAGATCTCTTAACGATCTTTCACTGATCTCTCAATGGCCGACAAGATCTGCTTTCTGACCTTCAGTTATCTCCAAGGTTTTGACTCAATCTCTCACTGATTTCGCAAGGAGCGCTAAATGATCTCACCCATTTTCCAATTATCTCTCAGCAAACTTTCAAGGAACTCTATTGGTCTTTCATCGAACGTTCAGTAATTCATCACTGATCTCAGCCATCTCTACATTCAGGGTGAAAAAATTAGGTATACATTGAAAGATTGATGTAAGATCATTGAAAGATCATTGAGTGATATTTGAAAGATTACTGTGAGATCATTGGGACATTGATGAGATTGCTGAGTGGTCAAGGAGCCAGTGATCTTTCAATGATCTTTCAGCAATCTTTAAATGAACACCAAATTTTTCTACCTCAAAGGTAGAGATAGCTGAGAAATCAGTGAGGGATCACTAAGCAGTCGATAAGAGACCAATAGAGTTCACTGAAAGATTGTTGAGAAAACAAGGGGAAATCATTGGGAGATTGCTGAGATTGTTGAGTGCTCCTTGAGAGATTGCTTCCCTTTGGTGATTGTTGAGAGATTGTTTTCGACTGAGTCAAAAATTTGAGGAGACTGTGATGACAGTGAAAATCACTGGAATCTCATTGAAAGATCATTGAGAGATCTTGGCGATCATTGAGAAATCATTGAAAAATCGTTGAGAGATCTGGCCATTTTTTAATATTTCAATGATCTCTCAGCAGTCTCGCTCCAGTGTACAGGGAGTAGAAGAGCACTAGAAACTTCTCAAATTTATACACTCAAGGGATTTAGTAATACACCACTGCATTTATTTGTAAATTCACTGGGGGCGGCAGTGGCTCAGGAGGTAAGGCAGGTCATCCAATAACCAGATGGTTGGCGGTTTGAATCCCGCTCTCGCCAGATATCCTGCTGTTGTGTCCCTGAGCAAGACACTTTACCCCCAATTGCTCCTGGTGGGTCTGGACAGTGCCATGTTTGGCAGCTATGCCACCATCAGTGTATAAATGGGTGGATAGCAGGATCTGTAAAGCGCTTTGGTCATCTAGAGATGAGAATAAAAGCGCCATATAAGTGAATGCCATTTACCATTTATATTGTGTTGTATGCAAATGACCACTCACATACTGCTTCTCATTACCTTTTAATGAACATTTTAAAGGGGTCATTGACTGAAAAATGGTGTGTTTGTAGATTTTAACTGTCTGAAATGAGTCTACTGGTCACCTAATTATCCAAAAGTTTTCAAAACAGTCAGTTCTTTTAGATTTGATTGGTGGTTGGCAACCAGCTTACAGGTGCATTACCGCCACCTACTTTATCTTCAGACATCACCCTATATGGGCGGCAGTGGCTGAGGAGGCAGAGCAGGTCGTCCAATAACTGGATGGTCGGCAATTCGAATCCTGCTCTCCCCAGATATCCTGCCGTTGTGTCCCTGGGCAAGACACTTTACCTACCTTGCCTCCAGTGTCCATAACACTGGGTATGAATGTGTATAAATGCTCGGTGGTGGCCAGAGAGGCCATTGGTGCAGATTGGCAGCCACATTACCGTCAGCCTGCCCCAGTGCAGCTGTGGCTACAGTAATAGCTTGCCACTACCATTGTCTGTCTGGAGTGAATGAATAGTGTATCTATTTGTAGAGTGTCTATGATAAAACGCTATATAAATCTGATGCATTATTATTATATCAACAGTCAATTCTCTTAAAAAAAAAAACCCACACAGCTTTATCTCATTTTTCCCTCCCAGAAACATTTGACTTTTTTGTGGAAATCATTAACAGCATGTTTAAAAAAGCCAACCCACTGCAGTTCTTGAGACAGCCCACTGCTCT
Source organism: Pholidichthys leucotaenia (assembly GCA_020510985.1). NCBI lineage: Eukaryota > Metazoa > Chordata > Actinopteri > Cichliformes > Pholidichthyidae > Pholidichthys > Pholidichthys leucotaenia. The sequence goes on from CM035836.1 coordinate 401,936,812, forward strand.
ATCATTGGCCCACCTAGCTGTCTGTCATGTATATGGAAGCGGTGCGAAAGGTAGCCTATTAGCCCTTGAGCTATTAACGCCCAAGCTAACACTGGTAACAGGAATCTCGAACCGAACACGGCTTATATTGTTATTTTCTTCAGGATGTCCGTGATCCACAATGTGCCTCGCGTCGTCACTCCAGCCTGTCTCCCAGTGGTTTCACGGTGATCAGGCAGTTTCCACAACCCAGGGATGCTGCCTGGAGCTGTTGACTCAGCTCCCTCACCATCCTCCGGACATACTCTCATGGGTAGCATGGGGGAGCCACTTTGTGATGGGGCAGACCCCCCTGGCTGGCCGTGGGAGAAAAGCAGAGTACCGCAGAGTGAGACATTGCCCCTTGGGATCCCGTGGCTTTGCCACCAGCCTCAGTTTGCAGCGATCAGTGGTGCACTTGGTGCCGGTGATTTAATGTGGCATCTCGGGGGGGTGCTGGGGGGTGGGCTGGGATGACGCGAGATGCACAAACGACTGCGGATCAGTGAACCACCGCTGCTCATCCAAGCTGGAAGGAGCCAGCTAGAAGCTACTCAGCTAATGGCTAACTGACGTAAGAGGGAGGGCGGAGTTGAACAGCTGAAGGATGTTTCTTAAAGTGACAGGCTATAGATCAGAACATTTGAAGAAAGCTGAGAAAAATAAACAAATTTGCTTCAGTAATTAAAAAAATTAAAGAAAATGTGAGCAATATATGTGGAATCTCCCAAGTGAACACAAAACCGACGTTGCAGCAGTCAATCAGCTGTGTAATACAACCCGGCATGGAAGGACCTTGGATATTTTCACTGGTAGGCTTTTAAGCCAGGCTGTGTCATATGCCACAGTAAGATCTAACAAGACTACCCCAGTCTAAGCACTGCTGGTATCCATTTTCAATGTAGGAGGTGAGAGCTAGTACTTGATCTTGTGTACTTCTGCCAGAGCGAAAACCAGCTTGTTCAGTATTTAATATTCCCCCCACTATTGGCTTGATTTGGTGAAGGATGATCCTTTCAAGCAACTTATAGCACACTGAGGAGGGATATTGGTTGATAACTTGAAGCCAGTTTTGGGTCTTTCCCAGGTTTTGAGATCTATTTTTTTTTTTTTTTTTTTGCAATTCTCCTGCTCTTGGGAAGGGTTTTCTCCACAATTACCTTCAAGAGAAAGAGAGCTAGCCATTTTCTTCCTGACGGTCCTAGGTGTTTTAGGAATTCAAGATGGATGTTATATCCTGGCGCTTGATCCTTTTTCATTTTATTCAAAGGACAGTCTACTTCTTCGGAAGAGATGAGGGGTGCCATTATAGTCTCTAGTGGTGATGACTTTCTGAAAGTCTACCATTCCTTTTTGGTTGAATATTTTCTTGTTTGTCAACTGAGGCTATACCCATTTTAACTAGATGGCTTGCTGCTGCATTGGGCTTCGCTGATGGTCTGGTTGAAGTACACAGCTGTTGATTAATACCGAGTTGCTGAATCAGGTTCCAGCTTTTCCAACTCAAATGTGTTAAGTCCAACTCACTGGTGCCTTCCTCCCATCTAGCCTGGTGTGCCTTGTCGAGACTTTCAACAAGGTGGTCAGCAGTGTCTGGATTACCGGAGCTGGCATACTCCTCAAGGAGGAGTTGGCATTCTGAATCCATGCATGAGATAGTTAGGCCGGAAGCCGTGAGGTATGTTTGCCTTTGCTGCCTTGAAGATAGCTTTTGAGAATCTGGAATAGGCTTCATTCACTGAAGGGATAGCAGTGGGAATGCAAAGAATACTTTGCTAAAGCTGCTCAGAGAACTTAGTCCAGTTTGCCTTGCAGAAGTTCCATCTAGGTTTTTGGAGCAATCTAGTAATCCGAATTTGCAGGCCAGTGTGGATCACAATGGGCCTGTGTTGGCTTCTTATGAAGTCATCTAGAACTTTTATCTATGCTTGTAAAGGCTGGCCACCGTGTGTTGTGACCCAGCATAGATGTGTGGAGTAGTCATGGTTCCAGCGTGCCAAATGGAAGGAGTGTTTCTGTTTCTGGTCAATGACAAGGCTCATACCCAGCTGGGATGACCATTCCACTAACCAATCACCATCACCGTTTGCCTTGTCATAGCCCCAGGTAGTGTGGTGGCTGTTGAAGTCACCCACATAGATAGCTGGGTGTCTGTGATTTGGCAGGGCAGTAGTAACTAGTCCAGTTCATTGATGGTGGTTTGTAAACATTAATGATTTTGTAGTTTCCTATGCAAATGGTATCAAACAGTTCTGATGACTCAAGCTGTTCGGTATCTGCAATGTCCGATCGGACATAGGTAGCTCGTCCACTTTGCTTATGGCCGGAGAAAGCCACGAGGTCATAGTGATGTTGAGTCCATTTCTTGGGCTGTTGGCACCAACGTCTATTTCTTGAAGGCAGATGTCTACTTTTTCCCGTATTGCAGATTGCAGCAAGGAGCTCTGTCATGAGTCTGAGCTCAGCGTGTCTCTGGAGCTCAGAGTCTCATTTTATTTCAGTTTATCATGTGTCTATGATTACCCCTGTCTAGTTTTTGTGTTATGTTGGTTTTTGACACGAACCTCCCTCTTCTGCTCCCAGACACACCCACCTTCCTCTCACAGCCTGTTTCCCCAGTCCACCTCAGCTGTGAGTGATTTTGGAATTAGGTCACTGCCCGGTTCTGGCCACACCTGCTGCTCATCATTCCCCAATTACCTCTATGTATTTAAGCTCTGTGTTTTCACTGTGTTGGGTGGTTAAATTGGATTGTCTCCTCTGCACTACATGTCTCCCTGCCTCTGAAGTATTGTACTTCTCCAGGGCTCTCCCTGCTCTGAGGCTACTCTGTAAGTTATTCTTGTTTGCATTTTTGTATTGTTGTCAGTGACAACTTGTCACCATTTTGCACTGTTACTTTTTGTCAAATGTCACCTACACAATCCAGTGCTTGGATGTGTCCTTCTGCTCTGAAGGAACATTCATGACAAGCTCACGTGTTGCTGCGGAGATTCCTTCAACGTTCAACTGTAGTATATGGAGTACAAGGCCAGCATCTTGAAAGACATTGTCTGCGTCTTGGTGTTGGAGATCAGGGCCAGGATCCATTCCAGGATTTGGTGAGCGAGTAAGATCATTAGTTTCCCTAGAGGTCTCTGGGTACTTACAGGGGGTGTGACGAGAACGCCAATCCTTTACCCCAACTAACTAACTCAAGGATTTAAGAGCTCATGTTGATCGCCATAAAAGTTGCAGAAACACCTCCCAAACATTTACACAGGAACATTTTTTTTTCTTCAAGGCTTTAGGAGAGCATTAAGAGATTAGGCCAGTTTTTGATCTCAATGGTCACTTAACGATCTCAGTATGTGTAAAGGGGCCCTTTATTTCCTATGCAGCGGCCCATTGATGACCAGGGTAATCCTGTAAAGCTAATATATTTCTGGAATGATGTTATGACAGTGATTAATTTGCACTTACATATTCATCTGTTCATAAAATGTGTTTGTCTTTATTCTCTCTGTGTTTCTATGGGGAAGTGATGCAGTGCTCAGCAGCCATGGATCTCCTCTTACTCATGGATGGGTCCTACAGTGTGGGGAAAGGCAGCTTTGAAAGGGCCAAACACTTTGTGATTAAACTCTGTCAAGCACTAGATGTTGGACTAGACAAGGTTTGTGGTGGACATATGCATGCTCTCTCTCCTCGGCTTCACATCATTGTCAGTTTTTCTTAAGTTGTCACCATTGTGCAGGTTAGAGTGGGCTTGATTCAGTTTGGCTCTGCTCCTCGACTGGAGTTTTCTCTAGATTCATACACCACCAGACAGGAGCTGAAGAAGCAGATGAAAAAAATTTCATTCAGGTGTGTGATTGCTTTATTTTTTCTCTTAAAACATCATTTTAGATTGTAATTGGACTACAGACATGGGTATAATTTAGATTGGGTCCAGAGGTGGGTGGTAACAAGTTATATTCAAGTTTTACTTTACTGAGTAGTTTTACTGGATACTTTACTCATACTTCAGTACACTAGTGAAGAAAAATTGTCCTTCTATACTTGGTCTTAGTCTTTGAGCTACTCTTGATTTCACTGATATGAAAACTGGTTAGAATTATGTTTCTTTAGTGACATTTAGTGCTTACCAGAAATAACTGCATCTTTAGTCATTATAGGTAATTTATGTTATTTCATTGAAATCAGAGCTAAAATCTTTGTTCCTTTAATTTATGCAATATTTAAGTTATTACAGTCCACTCTGATTTATACAATATGATTTGGATTACACTAGATGGTATATATGGATAGTTTACATTTTATTTTTGTTAGGTCTGTGAAATGGGGACCAAGTCCAGAGAACACAGAGCATAAAACAGAGGGAGAGGGATCAAGGTACCAGGAGTACAGTGGACTATAAAGTCTAAATTCAGGCAGAATCTGGGTAAACTAGGGCTGGTAACCAGGAAACGCACTGAAAACCAAAACTGATTTGTGGTTCTTTGATAAACTCTCCAAGAACAGCAGCTGGAAAGTGATTATGTTCATCAACAATCTGGCAGAGACTGACTGAACAGGACAGAATTTAAAGGGTATGTGAAGCAGGTGAATGGGTGAGAGAAGCCACCCCAAACACACCTGCATTCACTCCAGAGAGTGAATAGTACTCAGCTGCTGTCTCTGCAGCAATGAAGCACACTTGAGTTCAGGTGAGCCAATTACTCTGCTGCAGAACAATTTTCCTTATGCTAAAACAGAAAATCTTCCAAAACTGCCATTAGTAAAGACACAAATTTACATGAAAAGTCAGATGTATCACAAAATGTAAAAGTTTATGAAAGTTTGACATCTACAAGGAAAAATGTCTCAAATATATGAAAATAACATCACTAATCTCAGATGTACAAAGAAATGTTACAAATCCATAGGGAAAAGTTGTGAATTTATTATTAAAAAGTTCAACAAATTTATACAAGCTTGTTTTTATGCTGAAAAAGTGATAAATATAGTAAACATTTTAGTAGCTTGACAAGAGAACGGTCATTACCCATCTACACAAGTAGCTTCATTAGACTGTAATTTCCTACTTTTGCCCAAGTAATTTTTAACTCAGTCCAGCAAAGCCAAAAGGAGGTAATGCGATGATGTGGCATTCATCCGAATTGCTGCTTCCCTTAGGAAATTGCCTCGATTCTCACCAAAGTCACAATGACCCTCAGGTAGGTCTGCATCCAAGTTGAGTTCAAAGGTCAGGAGATCTGGGCATTTATGGTTTCACAAAAATGTTATTTCTCCTAGGCCACTGACCTTGATCATAAACTCATCCTGGATGAGTCTGCAGCTAGGCTGTGCTTAAAGTCAACGGTCAGGAGATGTGAGCAGTCGCCCCGTGGAGACATCACAGATTAGGGGGGCATACCGTCTTGCAGCACCCTGCTCTCCAGCCTTAACCCTGTTGGTCCAGACTGGAGCGTGCGCACATCTGCATCACTAACCTGCTCCACGGCCATGGCTGTGTAATCTATCCCCATGTGGACCGGGGCAGCCACGGCGCAGGAGAGGCAGTCTGCCACTACATTCAGTTTACCCGACACATGCTGAATATCGGTAGTAAACTCTGAGATCGCGGCAAGCTGTCTCTGCTGCCGGCCCGACTACGGTTCTGAAACCTTGGCCATCGCGAATGTTAGCGGCTTGTGGTCAACGAACGCGGTGAAACGGCGCCCTTCCAGCCAGAACTGGAAATGGCGAATGGCCAAGTGGAGAGCCAGTAACTCCCTGTCGAATGCGCTGTATTTACGTTCACTATCGTGCAAAGTCCTGCTGAAAAAGGCGAGCGGCTGCCAAGCCCCGGTTACACGCTGCTCCACAACCGCCCCTATGGCCACATCTGACGCATCAGTAGTGAGCGCTATGCGGGCCGTTGGGTCTGGATGTGCCAACAACGCAGCATTTGCCAGGGCTGCTTTGACTTCCGAGAACTCTCGCTCCGGGGACCATTCGATCTCATTCGCGGGTTTCTGTTTTTTGAGCGCGGCGTACAGTGGCTGCATGAGCTGCATTGCGCGGGGAAGGAAACGGTTATAAAAATTCACCATTCCCAAAAACTCCTGTAAAGCCCTGACCGTTTGTGGCCGGGGAAAATCTGCTACCGCGCGCACTTTGTCAGGCAGCGGAACCGCTCCGTCAGGAGAGACGCGGTGCCCCAAAAAATCAATCTGCGTCACCCCGAACTGACACTTCGCTGGGTTGATTATTAAACCGTGCTCTCCCAACCTCTGGAAAACTGCCGTTAGGTGGGTTTTGTGTTCGTCTTCGGACGCGCTGGCTACCAAAATATCGTCCAAGTAGACGAACACGAAAGGGAGATCACGCAGCACTGCGTCCATCATGCGTTGGAACGTCTGTGCAGCCCCTTTAAGCCCGAATGGCATGCGCAAAAACTCGAATAAACCAAACGGAGTTATCACCGCTGTTTTGGGTATGTCCTCAGCGCACACTGGGACTTGGTGGTAACCGCGGACCAAGTTTATTTTAGAAAAAACGCGCGCTCCTGCCAAGTGAATGGAAAAATCCTGGATGTGAGGAATTGGGTAGCGGTCGTGCGCTGTGGCGTTGTTCAACCTGCGGAAATCCCCGCAAGGTCGCCATGAACCGTCAGCTTTAGGGACCATGTGTAGCGGGGAAGTCCATGGGCTGTTTGAACGCCTGATGATGCCCAACCTCTCCAGGTTGGCGAACTCCTCGCGTGCTATGGCCAGTTTAGCTGCGTCCAAGCGCCGAGGTTTTGCAAAAACGGGCGGCCCGGTGGTGGTGATAAAATGCTCCACCCCGTGTTTAGCGACGGCTGCCGAAAATGTGGGGACCGTGAGTGCTGGGAACTGAGTGAGCAGTGTGTGGAACTTACTGCATGCAGCTGTGACGTTGGCTTGTGCTGTTGGCCGGGACGCTCGAGCTGTACAGGGGATAGAATCAAAAGACAGTGCATTAACCAGGCGCCTGTTAGCGACATCAACCAACAAACCATGTGAGCACAAAAAATCAGCCCCCAATATATTGAAATTCAATGCTGCTATGACAAAAGTCCACTCAAATGCACGGCCGTGTAGAGACAGAAGTAGAGTCCTCTCACCAAAGGTCTTAATCTCCGAGCCGTTTGCTGCTGCCATCTCGGAGCCGCTAGATCCTGCCAGCCGGTCGGCGTAGGACGGCATGATGAAACTCAACTGGGCGCCGGTGTCCACGAGGAAATGCCTCCCCGAGCGTGCGTCCGTCAAGTAGAGCAGCTTGTTCTCTTCCCCGAGAGCCGCAGCTGCTACCGACCCCCGGTCTTGGCGTTTCCCAAGTGCTTGAATTGGCACTGTGGTATACATTTGCGTGCCTTCTCTGCAAAGCGGCGGTGGTAGAAACAAAGGATGTCTCCTCCGCGTTCTTTGGCCCCCGCCGCCGCTGTCGTCGGTGGTTCTGCTACTGCCGTCAATGGCTCCTCGCCTCCTCCGGCCGTCGCGCCGAGCTCCATCGCTGCCGCCGTGGTCGTGAGCTCTCTGCTGGCCATGATGATCCGGTGTGCTTCTCGGGCCAGCGCACGATAGTCCCGCTCGGCCAGCAATGGCGAATTGGCCAGGGTCGCTCTCGTCGCTGACGGAAGGTTCCGGAGGAAGAGGTGGGTAAAAATGAAGTGATTGTCGTCCGAACCCTTCAACCTCAGCATTTTCTCCATCAGGTCAATAGCAGACCCATCTCCTAACCCGGTCCGCGTCAGGAGTCCCTCTGCTCTCTCCTAAACCAAGAGTGTGTAGTGCTGGATGAGTGCAGCCTTCAACGCGCCGTACTTGTCGCTGGTTGGTGGCTGATCCAGCAGGCTCTCCACATGCTGAGCCGTGTGGGTGTCGAGCTTTGCGACCACATGGTAGAATTTCGTGTCATCCGCCGATATCCTCCGGAGGACGAACTGCGCCTCAATTAGGTGGAACCAGGAGCGCGGATTGTGCTGCCAAAAATCCGGTAGCTGGATTGTAACAGCGTATGCTTGGTTGGGGGCTCCCAACGAGGCTGGCTCCGGGGATCTTTCATCGTGTTGCATGATTCGTCTTGGGTCACCAGTGTGGAGTGTGTCAATAACGAGGCGGATTTGAAGCAGTCAGTTTATTACACATTCTCACACATGAGCACAGTCAGAAAAGAGGGCATCTCAGACAAGACTCTTCCCTTAAATACTCAGGCCTTCTTCCAGCAGCCTCTACACATCAAAGGTCACATTGCATTCACTTCCTTAATCCTTTAACATCCCCCTAGCAGTCTCTGATACACAAAAGATCACTCTGCATTCGTCTGATACACAAAAGATCATACTGCATTCGTCCTTCACACCTCCCTGTTATCTCCAAGGGAAACCCTGGGAAACTCTGCTCTTTGTTCTAGTCTAATGCTCTTTGTTCTAGTCTAAGATGCTACACCATTATGCACTCTCTAAAATACTGCCATTACACAATATTAAATTGCCTATTCTATGCACAATTTATGTATTATATAAATACCTTATATGTAAAATACTAATTTCTCATGTCCTTGCCTGACTGGCTGCTGGTTCATCAGCCCACATGCCTGAAACATTTAAAAGCTCCTCTAAAGGGCAGTTTGTTTGTGAAGTCTTGCCTCTCTGAGTGTCTTGTACTGAGCTGCTTTTGGATTTACATTATTTGGAAATGGATGGGGGTAGAAAGCGTCCCAGGTCAGCTGTTTGGGATCACTATGACCTTCTTGAGGGGAAAAAAAGTTAAATGTATGCACTGTATGCAACATCTTGCATTTTGTAACAATACAACAAGTAGGTGGAGACACCTACGGACAAAACATCCTGACGCCTGCATTCCTAGCACAACACAACCGAGTGCTGAATCAAGCCATGGCCAGCGTAATGTTTATGGCATGTATTCATGTTCTTTTAATACACATATGAGTATACATTTATTATTTATACACCTTTATTATTTACAATAGATATAATTATGCATTTGATCACTAAAAGAAGCCATATTGTTGTACATTTACATATAGTTATATATTTTACATATAGTTACATATATTTACAACATATGAAGTTGCATGGCAGCATTCTTCCTAACTCAGTCTTTTTGTTGTTCCTTGACAGGAAGGCAAAAAGAACTGAATGTACACAAGCACCCCCTAAAAACAGTGACTGATGTCTATTTTGTAAACAAGTACCCCCTACAAATACTAATTGAAAAGATATATATTTTCAGACAAATAATACTAGAAACCCAAACAAAACACGAAACGTTGAGATAAAGACCTGAAAACACTTGACTGGTTCAATGTAGTATTATAACATTTGACCACCAGATGTCGCTGTGGGGAGATGTTTCAAATGTTCAAAAACATCAATTCTTTTTCTGAATCAATTGTTCCAAATGATTCGATCTCTCGATCGTTCCATTTCTGCCATCACTAGAAAATACCCGTACATGTAAACAAAAACGTAAAAAAATATGTGGCCATAGTTCAAAAAGTTGACCTGATTGAGCAAAACCAATGTGATTTTTGGATTCAGCACATCAAAATTGTCCTAAATCAGCTAAAAAAAAAACAAAACTTAGACAATAAATTTGGTGTTGACCAGTGTAATCTTTTCTCCAAAGGAAAACAAATTAATTTCAGATTAGAGGCACACCACAGGTGGTCAGTTGATACTGAATGAGTGCATAAGCCGAGGAGGGTGATTTGAGCAGGTGTGTGTGTGTGTTTTGCAGGAAACTTAAATGCTATGTTGGTTACTGGCAATTAAAAAAAAAAAAGGCATTTGACTTAGCCATGCCCATAAATCACACATTTTTAGTCATTAACTAGAATAAGGGAAGAAGGAAAAAATATGGAATTGAAATATACCATAATGGGAATAAAAAAAGCATACCTGGCTACTCATGACATCACCATATATATTAATTGAATCAATTATCGATGGACCTCAATGATAGCTGTCGAGAGCCTTAGGAGATTACAACCAGCTTTTTGCCTAAATATCATCATGACTTGCCAGCGCAGCGCAGCGCAGGGAATGGAGGGTGTCATGCTTGGTGACCACAGGATCTCATCTCTGTTGTTTGCAGATGATGTTGTCCTGTTGGCTTCATCCAGCAATGACCTACAGCTCTTGCTGGGACGGTTTGCCGCTGAGTGTGAAGCGGCTGGGATGAGAATCAGCACCTCCAAGTCCGAGTCCATGGTCCTCAGTCGGAAAAAGGTGGATTGTCCTCTCCGGGTTGGGGACAGGCTCCTGCCCCAAGTGGAGGAGTTTAAGTATCTTGGGGTCTTGTTCACGAGTGAGGGGAAAATGGAGCGAGAGATCGACAGACGGATTGGAGCAGCAGCTGCAGTGATGCGGACGTTGTACCGGTCTGTTGTGGTGAAGAGGGAGCTTAGTTCTAAGACAAAGCTGTCGATTTACCAGTCAATCTACGTTCCTACTCTCACCTATGGTCACGAGCTTTGGGTAATGACCGAAAGAACGAGATCGCGGATACAAGCGGCTGAAATGAGCTTTCTCCGTAGGATTGCTGGGCTCACCCTCAGAGATAGGGTGAGGAGCTCAGTCATCCGGGAGAGGCTCAGAGTAGAACCGCTGATCCTCCACATTGAAAGGAGTCAGTTGAGGTGGTATGGGCATCTGATTAGGATGCCTCCTGGACGCCTCCCACTTGAGGTGTTTCAGGTACGTCCCACTGGGAGGAGACCCCGGGGCAGACCCAGGACTCGGTGGAGAGACTATGTCTCCCAGCTGGTCTGGGAACGCCTTGGTATCCCCTCTGAAGAGCTGGAGCAGGTGGCTGGGGAGAGGGAAGTCTGGGCTTCTCTGCTTGAACTGCTGCCTCCGCGACCCGGACCTCCGGAAAAGCGGTAGAAGATGGATGGATGGATGGATCATCATGACTTGTTAAAGGTATGTAGAGGAGCACTTCCTGGACTCAAGAACAAACTAAGTTCTTTGAGGTGCTCTTTGGGTGGGAAACTTCATGAAAACAGTAGTGATGTTATGCTCAACACCACCCACTTGACACTGATTTGAGCAATATAAAGCAGAAGTGTCATGAGCAATGCACTGAGCACCGTTTCAGCACACCCACAGTCACGTGACTGTAGCAAGCGAGGCCTCGTTACGTTGGTCGCATGACTTGAGGGCTCGCAGGAAGTTTGAGGGAATTAGTTTTTTTTTGTTTGTTTTTTTTTTGCTTTGTATTGTTTGTTCCTGCCATCCAGTTTTGAATAGAACCTCGGATGGCCAAATTCTCAAAAAAAAAAAAAAAGTATTGAGATTTTTTTCAGGTTTTCCACTCAAATGCAGTTCTGACAGTCAGTCACCAGATGGGAGTCTTTTTTAGATGTTTCATAACGCTGTCGCTCATAAAGCAATTGTCTCAAAGTTGCTCATTGTTTCATAAAGCCTCAGTTTCTGCATCACTAGAAAACAGCCCAAAAGAGACTCCAAGGCACTCTCATTTCAAAAGTGAAAAAAGCCTTCATTCAAATGGCTTTGGTCATATAAACCTATTAAAAGCTCCTACGTGTTTTGGCAATCAGCCTTCATCAAGGAGTCAAACAGATATCAAGAAGAGGGGAGGGTTCTTATTAAAAAAAAAAAAAAAAAAAAAAGTCCACCAATCAGAAATGTCCACTTGGCTGCTGTGGTGTCCTGGTTCAAAAATGCACAGTGTAGACACCCACCACATCCAGCAGATGTCATCCCTACCACCTTCCAGCCAGCAAAATTCAAAACATAAACATGCCCACACAACATATATAACCACTAAATCCTGCAGACAAGCCTAAGTGAAAGGAAAAACAGTATTCAAACCCAAACCAGGCAATCATATAAACACACTAAAATCCAGGTCCTCATTCAGGCCTGGATATTTAGTAGCCTGTAATTTGTAAATCCAATGTTTCTCATTGATTTAATAGCCTTTGTTGCCTTTTCGTACGGACAGTGGAATATGATCAATCGCACAGACCTGTAAGGTAGATGGGTCACTGTTATGATGCTCCAAGTAGTGTCTCGCCATGGGATAGTTCAGGTTGCCCGTACGGATTGCATATTAGTTTTCCACCAGTTTGTCCTGTAGGTGTCGTTTGGTTCTTCCTACTGTATACAGAAAACTTTACACATAGGACATTCCAGTCTATAGATAACAGTTTTGCAATTTATGAAATGAGTAATAGTCAATTGTTTTTGAGGATACAACATGATAAAAAGATTTGGTTTGTGTTACATTTGTACAGTAATTACAATGTTGGCATTGGTAAGATCCTTTTGGCCTGGAGCCCAGCCATGTTTGATGTCCATCTGGTTTCAGATAACTATCAACCAGTTTATCTTGTAGAGTTGGGGTATTACTTAAAGTGATGATCTACTTAACCAGATTTTTCCTGAACCACCTCTAGTTAGCTTTAGAAGATGCCCAACTCTACAAGAAACTGGTCCATAGCTATCTATATTTTATGACTTACAAGACATATCAAGAGCGAAATTGCTCAAATGTCTCATATCTGTTTTTTTTGCTGTGACGTTTCCCTTAAGCCCTGCCCCCTGCAAAAAGATGAGTTGGGACGGAATGTTTTTGGTGACATAATTATTCATGGGGCTGGCACGTGGGTAGTGTGGAGCCAACTGACGTGATCCTCCAGGCTAGTTAGAATTTGTTAAACTACTTTAAAAACTTGACCCAAATTAAGATGGATTTTACCATTAAACTGCTTTTAAGGACCGATGCAGTTTCAGTCATTATTCTGGGCCGCCATACATACAACTGGGCATGCCCTTTAACCGGTAAGTCTTTTTATGGCAGGATTTATTCTGCTAATGTAGTGCTAACTACTGTTAGCCTTGTGGTATGTGGTTGGGCCCTTGTCAGGTCAGGCATTGGTTTGCTTGCTACCAGATAACCATGAAAACCGGTACTACCTGTCTCATGGGTCGGGCCGTTGGCGACTCAACCGGCAACCCTGCCCTTCTGAGGGCGTGGAGGGTGAAACTGTGCATCCTGGCAGAAGTAAAAACAATATCTGTCACAGGTCTGTGGTGGACCACTCCCAGTTACATGGGGTAAGACTGGACATCCTGGCAGATAAGCAACACATCTGCCGCAAGGTCTGTGATGGACTTTTGCCAGTTGGTGCATTGTGACATGCACTACACAAAGAGCAGTGATAAACAAACCTATCTTCTGGTCAGTCACTGCAACAGATACTGGAGTCAGTTTGTCTTGGCCTGTCCTTGCCACTGATAATACCTCTGCCAAGAATGTGCCGCTAGTCCAGCAAAAACTAGCAGTACTCAAATACTTTGCAAGCAGTTTCATGAAATGGTCAGTCAGAAAGCAACTCATACCAGCTCAAATGTTGCCCAGGTTAACAGGGTCCACACTGATCTGTTCACACTCCAACAGGCAGCGAAAAGTGTGTTAGGAGCAGGAAGAGAGAAGAGGAAAACACCAGCTTTGTGTGTAGCAGAATGGAATGTATGCACTCTGATGGACAGATGGTCATCACAGCGCCCAGAAAGACAGACTGTGCTTGTTACCTTGGAAATGAACATGTACGATGTAGGCATAGCTGCACTTAGTGAAACAAGATTGCCTGAATATGACAGTTTGGAAGATCATGGGTACATCTTCTTTTGGAGTGGGAAATTAACTCATGAAAGGAGAGAAGCAGGAGTAGGCCTTGCAGTAAGAAAGGAGATAGCAGCAATGCTTGATGAGGAGCTGGTGCCAATCAACGACAGGATAATGACTATGAGACTCCCACTACAGCGGAAGATGTATGCCACACTCATCGGTGTGTATTCCCCAACAATGACCAACACAGAAGAGGCGAAGGAAGAGTTCTACAGTGGTTTACGTGAGGCTATCAGGTGTGTACTGTCTGATAGGCTGATATTCGGAGATTTTAATACTACAGTTGGTTCAGACACTGAAAAATGGAAAGGAGTGCTAAGCAGTCATGGAGTAGGCAAGTGCAATGCTAATGGAGAACCTCTACTTCCACTATGTTCAGAGTACAACCTTGTGATAACCAACACCCTATTTAAGCACAAGGACACACACAAGACATGGATGCACCCAAGATCCAAGCACTGGCACTTGTTAGACTACATCACAGTAAGGCAGAGAGACATAAGGGATGTATTGGACACCAGAGCAATGAGAGGTGCAGACTGTGGCACTGATCATGTTATGCTGAGATCTAGATTAAGGATTTGCAGACAAACAGCACTGTAGGATGGGTGTGAAGCCACCACGGAAGCTAAACACTAGTGCACTGAAAGACCAAAAGAAGCAGGAAGAACTTGCACAGGAAACGAATGAAAACTTGAAAGACTAGGACAGCAACAACTCAGAGAATGACATAGAAGAGAAATGGGCAACACTGAAGGATACGGTGTATCAGACTGCAAGTGATGTTTTAGGCCACCCTGAGAGGAAACATCAATATTGGTTTGTTGAGCATGATGAACATCTGAAGAAACTACTAGAAGCAAGGAATACAGCTAGGCAGGAAAATCCACAATGTAACACAAGGTCAAAGAAGAAGTACTCAAAGGCTCAGCGTGAACTACAGAAGTACACCGGAGAGAAGTCCCAACTGGTGTAATGAAAAAGCGGAGGAACTTCAAACTGCAGCAGACATGAAGGACATGAAAACATTCTTCACAGGTTTGAGAGAAATCTATGGCCCTAAACCAAGAGGATTGATCCAACTAAAGACTACGGATAGTGAAACGGTTTTGCAGGAGAAAGACAAGATCCTGGACAGATTTGCAGACCACTTTGACCAACTACTAAACAACCCTGGAGATCTCACTGAAGAGGCTAAAGAAGCTCTAGTGCAGCGACCAGTTGTATCAAGTCTGGATGAACCACCAAATCTTGATAAACTAATGGCAGCTATCAGCACAACACAGGATGGTAAAGCTCCAGGAAGGGATGGAATTCCAGCAGAAGTGTGGAAATTTGGTGGTGTTCAGCTGACCAACTGCCTGCACAAGCTCATCCAAGAGATATGGGATGCCCAGAAAGTACCTCAAGACTGGAAGGATGCAAGTATTGTGCCTTTGTTCAAGAAAGGTGACAAGAACGATTGTGGAAATTACCAAGGTATATCACTGCTAGCCACTGTTGATAAGATTCTCTCACGTGTACTACTGAACAGACTCAATGAACACATCTCACAGAATGTACTACCGGAAACCCAGTGCAGCTTTAGAAGTGAAAGAAGCACAATGGACATGATTTTCTGCTTGAAACAAGTTCCAGAAAAGTGTATCGAACAGAACATGCCGCTTTATGTAGTTTTCATTGACTTCAGTAAAGCCTTCGATACTATATCGCAACAATGACTCTGGCAGGTACTCCAGAAATATGGCTGTACAGAGAAGTTTGTCAGCCTGATCGAGGCACTCCGTACAGGTATGCAAGCAAATGTGGCAATGAGTGGTTCAGTGTCTAAAGACTTTTCAGTAAGTAACGGTGTGAAGCAAGGGTGTGTGCTGGTGCCTACACTCTTCTCGCTATATCTGTCAGCAATGCTTGAGGTGGCTTTCAAAGACACTTCAGAAGGAGTATATATTCAAACAAGGAAAGAAGCAGACTTGTTCAATGTGGCACAGTTGAAAGCTAAAAGTAAGACATCGATAAAGGTAGTAAGAGAAATGCTTATTGCCAATGACAGTGCTCTAGTTGCTCACAGCGCGGAAGATATGCAATCTTTAGTGAAGAAATTTGCAAGAACAGCTAGCCAATTCAGCCTCAACATCAACGTCAAGAAGACAGAGTGCCTCTATCAACCACCAAAGTTCCAGTTATCAACATCACTACCAGAAGAGATCAGCATTGGTGCAGAGCCACTAGTCAAGTGTAAGACTTTCAAGTATCTCGGGAGTAGTGTTTCAGCGAGTGCTAGGCTGGAGGATGAGCTATTTCTCAGAATGGGAAGAGCAAGTGCTATGTTTGGAATCTTGAGGGAGAGACTGTGGAACAATCGACATGTGTCTATCCGTGTTAAATACAAAGTGTACAGAGCGACAGTACTGACTACTCTACTGTATGGTGCTGAAACTTGGACTGTCTACAGGGCGCAGGTAAAGAAACTCCACGCATACATGAGACACCTTCGAGCCATAATGAATATCTCATGGAAAGACAAGATAACCAACATATATAGAAGTGCTGAAATGAGCTGGTCTGACATCAATGGAGAACATGCTAATACAGATGAACCTGAGATGGCTTGGACATGTTGAGAGGATGGATCACCAGCGACTCCCTCGGCAGTTACTCTACTCACAGTTATGCAAGAGCAAATGCAATCAGGGTAGACCAAGGCTCAGATTTAAAGACACTGTAAAAAGAAACCTGAAGAAGTTGGATATAGACAGGAGTTCCTGGCAGTGGAAGGCGAAGGACAGAGCTGCGTGGAGGAATCTGATCAGACCTAAATGAAACAGTCATTGTTGCCCCCGACAGACTGCTATGATGATGTGGTTGGGCCTAGTAATCACCGACTCTGGTGTTTGAAAAGGGGGGGGGGGAGATCTTGACATGAAACTGTAAGACAACGAAAGGTTTTTTTGTGGGGGGAAGGGCCTAAAATACCATAATGGACAATGTCAGTTTGTTTTGATAGGGGATTTATAACCACGGGAGTGCGTCTTTAAACCTGCATTCTGTCTAATCTTCAACAGGTGGCGGCACTTACAGCATATTTTTATTGGGATTCTACTTTGTGATAAGTCACTTACTAAGGAGTAAGCAGCTTAAACTCTCTCCCTTATTGGTCACATACAGTTTTAAAAATGGTAAAGTGTGAAGGTTCTCAGCTTGAGGCTTCTTCTCTGGACCTCATAAACCGCATGGCACAGTAGAAACTTAATCCTTCTATTCAGTATTTTACAAAAAAGTCAAACTTGAAGCTTCAGATGGTTTAACTTTTTAGACAAAGGGTGTTAAGTGAGAGTCGCGAGCACCAGGTTTTCCTTCCAACCACTTTCATTCCAACTTCACTAAATTTCTTCCCAGTGACTTGCTGATCAGTGAAAACTTCTGGTTTAGTGACTTATTGAAAAGAGAACCTGCAGGGACTTGACCTTCCATGGCACATGATTTGACACAACTGCTTTAGACAATCTGTTGCAATCCTAGTTATGCAACAGCTAGTCTAAAGGTGCGTTCACACCAAATGTGAATGGGCAGATTTTTCGTGCAGCACGATTACATTATAACTCAATGTAAACACACGAACAGACATGAATCCCCCTTTTGAGTGAGATGCAGACAGGCGAAGGTTGTTGCTTCTGCAGCTGTGTTCAACTTGCTGTGGAAATTCCCAAAATGACATCATGCTTATGTTTACATTATCCGACCAGGGGCTCACCTGAAAGTGTTGTCTCAAGCCTCCAAAAGTTCACAAGATGAGGGGTGTTTACGTTGCTAGCTTGCTAGCTTGTCATGACAGGAAACCGTGGGTAAATAACATCCTGATTCAGCTGAAGGGCTCCTGGTCCTCCTGAGTCTCCAGGTAAGTGAGTCAAATTTTCAAACTAGTTTACTCTGCAATGGTGATACCTTTACTCAGGTGACAGCAGACTCTTAAAGCTAGCCGCTAGCTAGCTAGCTAGCCTGGGACACGAACACGCAACTGCGTGTATTTGCGTCATCCCATTCACTATGTATGGATTCGCACCACCCATTCGCATTTGGTCTGAACACACCTTTAAAGGTGGTATAAACTATTTTCATACACTTACAGCATATAGTGTATCTCAATAGTACCGTAAAACAAACAAAATTATTGGGAGGGTAGGATTTTGTTCAGTCACCTGAGACAGACTGTTCAAAAAGCGGAACTAGACTGCTGCATCAGCAACCATTCAGCAGATTATAGCGCAAGCCCTTGGGCGCGCTCCTCCTGCTGCAGACTAACTCCCTCTTCACTGTCCAACGAATGCCACTCTTTGCAGAGACTCTGTGGTTCCAACTGCTCCAGAGAGTCAGCGGGCTGCAAAATCAGGTTCGCTGCGGGCACCCTCCCACACACACAAGGATGACAGCCAGGACATCCACCCCAGACAAAGGTCTGTGCATTGTTGTTAAACTGAATGTACAGTACCTTCGTTAGTATCACTTAAAAACTCAGTAAAAGCTCCATGTGTTACTGAACATAAAAAGTTCCACCTCCCCGCTCCCTGTAACCATGGAGTTACTGCTTCATCCATGCTGTAACAGAATTTACTGTGGAGATTTTTAAAATATGTCGGAGGAATTCTGTCCTACGGAATTATATTTTCTGTCCTGGAATTATATTTTGTCTTTTTTTTTTTTTGGTCTTAGTTTGAAACAGTTTTTTTCTGCACTGAAAATATTGTACAGAGGTGGACTTTTTGTGAATTTTTTTTTTTTAAATGCAATACAAATTAGTTTGCATTCTCCTCCAAAACATTTTTAGGACTTTATTACGTTTTGTTTGAAATTGAACAAAGAATTCATTTTAATATTGTTTTTTGTTTAAAAATTAATATAGAGCTAAAACATGAGCTGAATAAAATAATGTGTGAAAGCAAGTTAAATGATATTGGCCTGTCTAGAGACAGCTGTGGTCTTCTGAAAGAATGTCAATGTAAGGACGACAGTTCTTAAAAGCACATTTTGAGAAATTTGTCCATGTTTTTTTATTTAACCTTTATTTATACAGGGTAGTTCCACTGAGAGGCAACCCCTCTTTTTCCAAGGACGCCCTGTTCACACATTCACACCAGGAAGCTGCCCAGTATAATCACAGACTGACCTGTGGCCACTGAGCAGCTCCACTGGAGCAGTTGGGGTTAAGGGTCTTGCTCAAAGGCACCACAGAGGGGTTAAGGAGGGTGGGGCAAACCAGTCCACATCCCTAACCATTAGGCCACCACTGGCCACCATGTGTCATATTTTTCTTCCATTTGTTTTAATAAAAGATGTTGGAAGTAAATTCATGAATCATTGTAAATACTTGGCTTTAAAAGGGCCAAGTTGTCACACAATGGGATCAAGTCGCAGTTCTGAATCATAATCGAATCATGAGGTGCCTAAAGATTCTCACCGGACCTCGGCTGGGGTGGAGGACCGACTCATCGGACCTTTTTTTAGTTTTAGTTTGTGACCCCTGCTCTAGACCTTTGCAACCAGAGTGGTGGCCTAGTTGATAGAGCAACTGCTCCACAACCAGAGGCTGGGGGTTCAAGTCCCGGCCGGGTCATACCGAAGACCATATAAAAATGGTGCTTCTCACCTTCTAGCTTGGGGCTCAGCATAATAGACTAGGGGAAGAAGAAGTTGTTTGTGGCGGCGCCTTGCATGGCAGCGACCCCTCTGATTCTACATGTGATCATTGTTGGTAGGAGAAACATAATTTCATTCTACTGTACATGATTGGCTGTATGGACTGAATGACAACAGAGATGGTTTTTTCTTATTGTTGCAAAACATAATGATTGCATTGGTTACAGGCACATGTCTAAAGAATTATCAGAAGAATTATCAAGTGCAAAAGTCCACTCGTGGAGAGCTCCAGAAAGACCTGGAGTTAGCAGGTACTACTGTTTCAAAGAAAACAATAAATAATGCACTCAACTGACATGGGCTGTATGCTCGCTCATCTCGCAAGACTCCATTGGTGAAGAAAAAGCATGTTGAAGTTTTAAAGTTTGCTGCACAACATTTCATAATAATCATCATTGCAGTCTGTCGGGGGCGACAATGACTGTTTCATTTAGGTCTGATCAGATTCCTTCACGCAGCTCTGTCCTTCACCCTCCGCTGCCAGGAACTCCTGGCCTTGTTAACCCGGGTGATGTTCGAGCCGGTATGAGTTGCTTTCTGACTGACCATTTCATGAAACTGCTCGCAAAGTATTTGAGTACCGCTAGCTTTTGCATGATTTGCGGCACATTCTTGGCAGAGGCATTATCAGTGGCAAGGACAGGCCAAGACAAACTGACTCCAGTATCTGTTGCAGTGACTGACCAGATGATAGGTTTGTTTATCTCTGCTCTTTGTGTAGTGCATGTCACGATACACTGACTGGCAAAAGTCCACCACAGACCTTGTGACAGATATGCTTATCTGCCTGGATGTCCAGTCTTACCCTGTGTAACTGGAAGTGGTCCACCCCAGACCTGTGACAGGTATTGTTTTTAGTTCTGCCAGGATGCCAGCCAGTAAAATACTGGGAGAATATAGTCTGGTCAGATGAGACCAAAATTGAATTTTTGGATGCCACAACATACAGCATGTTTGGAGGAGAAATGGCACTGCACATCAGCCCCAAACACAACACCAGCAGTGAAGTTTGGAGGTGGGAGCATCAAGGTGTGGGGTTGTTTTTCAGCACATTGTACAGGCAGACTTCATATAATTGAAGGAAAGATGAATGGACAAATGTACAGAGACATCCTTGATAAAAACCTGTTGGCTCAATTGGCTCCAGAGAAGGAAAATAAAGCTGCTAGAATGGCCCAGTCAGTCACCTGACCTGAATCAATTGAAAATCAATGGAACGAACTGAAGATCAGAGTTCATAGACACCCACGGAACCTTCAAGATTTGAAGACAGTTTGTGTGGAAGAATGGGATAAAATCACTCCTGAGCAATGCCTGCGCCTAGTTTCTCCATACAGGAGTCATCTGGAAGCTGTTATTACCAACAAAGGCTTTTCTGCTAAATATTAAATGAATTTCACCAAGCATGTTTGATACTGATTCCCTGTGTTATTCCAATTTATTAAATATAACTTGTTTTGTGAACACAGTTGCCTTGATTTCTTTGTATATATGGATTACTTGGGTTGTTACTGATATCTGGTGAAAATCTCAGGTCAGTGGTTCCATCAGAAATATGTTTAATGAGAAAAATGTTGACGTGCTCAATACTTATTTTCCCCGCTGTATATTTATTTCTCAAAGAGGACAGATTTATTTATTTTTATCACGCATTGTTTATTTTTTTCCTGTCTAAGATATGTGTACAGTTTATTATGTTCAGATTAATTCAAACAGGGAGGCTGTGGATCCTAATGGCCTTACAAATTATTCACTGTACTGTCTTTGTATCAGTTTTCTGAGCAGATGCACCATTTCATTGTTTTGTTTTTCATGCCTGTAAAATATGGGCAAGCATAATGGGATGACACACACCACGGCTTTTGTTTTGGCAGGCCTGCCCTCTAACATGTTAATCATTTTCTTAGTGTTTCTCAGTGGAAGTTCAATTTCTTGTAATTGCTTTTGAAGAACACAAAATGATTTAATGAGTTTCATCCACCTTGGGGTTAATCAAACATACATTTTCACTTTAAGAGGTAGAAGCGTCTTCTGACTAGACATTTTGATTTGCATTACTGTGGCACTAACATGTAGCAGATCAGTAATTCTGTCAATTTACAGTATGTACATACTCTATTCTCTAATTTATCTATTGGAATGTTCTTTAAAAAAATAACCATTTAAATAATCTATTTTTCTACATTTCTCGAAATCCTCAGAGGAGGAGCCACCCAGACAGGCCTGGCTCTCAAATACATCCTAAGGAAGGGTTTTCCAGGCGGCCGTAACATTTCCAGTGTTCCACACATTGCCATCCTGCTGTCTGACGGGAGATCTCAGGGTAACGTGCTGCAGGCGGCGACAAAACTGAAAGAGACGGGCGTGGTGTTGTTCGCTGTTGGTTTGCGTTACCCCAAGTACGTTTGATGCTTGGGGATTAATCACTGCCAATAAAAAATAACACAATAAACAACTCCTCTTTGATTCAAACAAGTCTTGTTTGTTTTCCAGGTGGGAAGAGCTACATGCTTTAGCCAGTGAACCAGTGGAGAGTCATGTCTTCTTTGCCGAACATTTTCTTGATGCTGTCAATGGCGTGTACACCACACTGAGCACCTTTTCTGTCTGCAGTGCCACACCAGCAGGTTGGACTTTTACAGTTACCATCTGCCCCCTCTCTATTTGTTTGCAACCCCTTTACACAGGGGCGGAGATCGTTGAGAGAAAACCAGTGATGACAGAATGACAAGATCTCTAATCTTTCAGTGATCTTTCAGCAATCACCAAGATTTATCAATGATCTAGCAATGATCTTCCAGTGATTCCAGTTGAGATTGTTTTGGCTCAGTCTAACACAATCTCAACTGGAATCACTGGAAGATCATTGAGAGAGCTTGTCAACTGCTGAGAGATCATTGAAAGATCGTTCAGAAATCTGGCCATTTTTCATCCTTGAGTGATCGCTCAATGATCTCCACCCCTGTGTAAAGGGGGTAGAAGAGTACTAGAAATGCACACACACACACTATAACACTGGGACACAATTTTCACTAGAGTAGTTACAGTGGAGAAAAAACAACCAGAATTTTTGTCAAAATAATTTTATTTGAATAAAAAGTGAATTTTTAGTTGGCAATACAAGCCAAAAGGCTGAATAACAGTGTTGTGGAGAAAGGAGGCAGGTGAGGCAACGAGCTGGATGACAGAAACTTTATTCCTTCTCCAACATAATTTACAGCAAACAAGAATCACAGGTCTCTGTGCATTCCTCTTTTATCTCTTTATCCCCATGCATCGAGACCTGGAACTTCCGACCATAACACATTATTTGCATAAAGAACTGTGTGGCACATTAACATGACATGGCGCCGCACTCACACCTTTATTCTCCCAGCGGCTCCAGCATTTACTCCTCTCCTCGGGGGGCGCATAGTCCTTACTGTCCCGTCTGATACCCCCCGGTGACACCTCCTCTTTCAGTCCCTTGTTCCCTGGGTGGAGAAGTCCAACACCATGCCCCCACACACACCCCAACTCCCAGAAAGGGCACTAGCCCTTGACGAGCTGGAGCATTTTCATTCATGAAGATGAAATTAGGCCTGTATTGTTCATGCAGGGGCACAATGACTGGATTCATGATGTTATTCAGGTAGTATCAGCTTGTCACTGTACTATTCACAAGGTGTAGGGCAGTTCTGTATTGACTAGACACACCTGCTCAGTCTGTAACACCACCACCACCAAAGGCTCGTCTGGTGACAAGAGTGGCTGATGCATAGCGCTCTCCTTGACATCTCCAACATTGTTGGCGGCCATCATTTCTGCTCATTGTGAATCAGCTTTCATCACAGAACAGCACTGAGGCTCCTGGTTCCTTGTCCAGCATAAATGCTCCCTGGCCCATGCAAGACGATCACGCCTTTGCCTGATGGTACAGTCAGGCACCCTTGCAGGTCGTCTAGCACGCAGACCACACTGATGTAAATGGTTTCAAATGGTCTGACATGGCATTTAGGTGCCTCTCACCTCCCTTAAATGTGCCTGGAATTGAGTGGCATTCATCATGTAGTTCCACAGGGCATTGTTCATAATGAAGCAGTCATCATCATGGGATGTAGCCAAAGGACGTCCACTCCTATGCCTTTCTGTGACTCTTCCAGTCTCTCTGTACGTCTGTTGCAACCTACTGATGACACTCTGTGACATTCTAAGCTCAGTGGCCATTTCCCTCTGAGAACATTCTGTTTGAAGCCTTGCAATGGCGAGGTACTGTTGATCAATTGTTCGGTGTTGTCTGATGTGATGGTGATGTCAAAATGTGAACAGCATGATGAAGAGGACTGTTTAAATACCAATTCTAATTGAACCAGAAAATTTATTGGCCGATTCATGGATCAAACATCTGTTGTAAATTTTGCCGTTAAGCACCTTGTTAGAGAACAGCAAGTTATGCAAAAAGTACTGAAACATTGAATAGTTGGACATGTGCATTCAAAAGTCTAGAGAAGGTCAAATTAAGTTCACCTGGAAAGGTTATAGTGCATTTTAGGTGCATCCTGAAATTTCACCAGAAAGCTGAATAGCCCTAACTTTTTGTGAGTAGTGTATATATATTGGCCCAACAAACTCAGGAGATCCCTCAGGGTAGTATCTCATAGAGCGGTGAATGGAAACGAACGTGATGATTTTTGAATTCGCCAACTTCTCTGGGGAATCTTCATGAACATCAGGGTTCGCCTCGGTCATTAGCAACAATTAACAATGTTTAGCAACCTTTAACAACCATTAGCAACATTGACGCAAGTGTTTGCAAGAGTGTTTGTGAAAGACAGCTGACGAACATTAACAGCTATTAACAAATGTTAGCAACAGCATTTGCAACGATTAGCAACTATTTACAACTCTTTTGCCACTGTGGGAGAACATTTGAGACCTTTTGCCAACTCCAGCTAAAATATCAGGTGAATGTCAGGCAAATCTTGGATCCAACCCGATAAAACAGGGTTGTCAGTGGTCAGTTTCTTCTGACCACTGTGGGAGACAGACGCCCTTAGAAGCTATACAGAATATATATTGAATAACAAAATATACTGTATTAATTCAAAACACGATATAACTCCACCTGGTTTGACTGAGTATTTACTGTGGCAAACTCTATGGTGCACAGCTGGGGCAAAAGCTTCCCACCTCATCCCTGCTCACATGAGCTCCAGACTGCATTGATGTTTGGAGAGATTTGCGTCCCTGCAAGAGAGATTATACTTTTTTTCTCTGCGCCTCACTCAGTATATACATGAATAGATTATTTCTTTATGAATAAGAGCGATAAATAGAGAATATAAAAATGCTGAATTGGAGTAGCTGATTTCTCTGATCATAATTCTGTATATCTTATGATTCATTTCAACTACAGACAGAAAAATACCTTGTGGAAATTAAATACCAATATTTTAAATAATGAGGTTGCAATTAATGAAATTAAAGAGGAAATATGCACTTGTATAAAAGATAATGAAGACGACCAAATAGATTATTATGGGATACTCTTAAGGCGGTTATGAGAGGAAAATTGATAGTGAGGGCAACATATCAAAAAAAGCTACAAAGAGAAAATCATACAATGTTGATTAATAATTTAAAAGTATTGGAGAATCAATACAAGGACAATGAAGATGAAAAAATATTTCAACAAATTATACGAACTAGACAAATAGATGAGACTTTGGGCAATGAGCTGGAGAGAACTAAAATTTAATAAGCAAATTTATTATCAATCAGGCCCTAAAGCTATGAAATATTTAGCTCAGTGTCTTTGGGGAAAAACAGACTTCTAATAGAATATATAAAATTAGAGATCCTAAAACAAATAAACTTGTGTATAAGCCTGAAGAGAGAGAAATGATATTTAAGGAATATTATGAAAATTTATATTCACAACCAGTACCAACAAATGAAAGAGATTAAAAAAAAAGTTTTTAAGTTCCTTAGACCTCCCGTCAATTGAAGAAAATCAAAATGCAATGTTAAATTCTGATATTACTAAAAAAGAGTTGGATGAGGCAATTAATAAGCTGAAAATTAACAAATCGCCAGGTAGTGATGGATATCCTAATGAATGGTATAAAAAATTTAAAGATGTGTTAATTCCCTTGATGTTAAAATCATACAATCAAACTCTGAAAGAAGGAAAATTACCTCCATCCTGGAAGGAAGCAGTAATCAGTCATCCCAAAAGAGGGAAAAAATAAAGAATTCTGTGAATCTTAAAGACCCATTTCAATTTTAAATGTTGACTATAAAATATTTACTTCAGTTATCTCTAAAAGATTTGAAAATGTTATGGCAGATTTAATTGATGATCAGGTGGGATTTATAAAGGATTGTCAGACCCACGATAATATCAGGCATACTGTACATTACATATAATGGATCAAATACAGAAACAGAAATTGAGTGCATTAATGGTCAGTCTTGACGCCAAAAAAGCCTTTGACCGAGTTAGTTGGGGGTTCTTATATGAAGTACTGGAGCTATCAAAATCCCACAGCAAGGATTAAAATAAATGGAAACTTAACAGACAGTTTTAAACTGCACCAGGGGACTCAACAAGGTTGTTGTCTTAGTCCAACTCTGCAATTTTTATTGAGCCTTTGGCTCAACTGATAGGAGAAAGAAGTGATTTAAAAGGAATTCATATAGGAAAACAAGAACACATTATTGGATTATTTGCTGATGATATACTGTAATTCTCATTCTTCAGGATCCAGATAATTCTTTTCCAAATTTGATGACAAAATTAGAAAATTTTGGCCTCCTCTCAGGTTATAAGTTAAGCATAGCCAAAACACAGATTCTTTCTTTTAGTTTCCAAATGAGGAATTGAGTAGAAAATACAAAATTAAATGGGATGCAAAAGTAATTAAATATTTGGGATTGATAATCGCAAAAGACTACACTACAACATTTGAAATAAATTATGACCAGATTAATAGTAACATCAAAAAGAACATAGGGAAATGGTCATCTGGTATACTTGATTTTGGTACAAGAATTGAAATAATTAAAATGAATTTTTTACCAAGATTATATCTATTTCAGGCCATCCCACAGTTAATCTCTAACAATTTAAGTTGTGGGCTAAATGGACATCTCGATTTATATGGGCAGGTAAGAAACCCAGAGATACAAAACATTTCTGTTGAATAAAGATGAGGGTGGTATGTCCCTACCAAATTTGAGAGATTATTTTTATGCTGCTCAAATGAGATATTTAGCTTGCTGGTGTTGCCCACAATATCAAGCTAAATGAAAGGATATAGAAACTACTATAGTAAACTTTCCAGTTCAAGCACTTCTGGGTAATAAAGACAATAAAATGTTACAAGAAAGCAATAATGAAATTATTAAACAAATGCTCAAAATTTTGGGGAAAATTATTGGACAAAATAAAATGGAGAAAGAAATTAAATTACTGTCTTGGCCAGCTTTAGATTACAACTTTAAACCAGGTGTGACTGGCAATTATTTCAAACAGTGGTGGAAGAAAGGCATAACAGCACTATGTACATTAACCCATGGAAAAAATTAAGCGTTTTGAAGAAGTGAAAAAAGAATTTGATTTAGAAAATAGATTTCTTTAGATTTCTCCAGCTCAGAGATTATTATGATAAAGAGAGAGAACATGAATTATTGCACGAAGGGAGTGAAGTTATAGCTATTCTATGTAAATCCTATAAACAAATATTTAAGAAACTGATCTCTAAACTACATCAGGATTTACAGAAGAGAAAAAAATTATAATACTAGCTACATTAAAACTAAATGGGAGCATGAATTAAGTATATAAATTTCAGAGAATGAGTGGCGCGCTATGTGGATAACAACAATCTTTAACTAGCTCAAGGAAATGGAGAGAATATGGTTGGAAAAATCAGGTCAGATTCTTTTTTCACACTCCAACTATTAATAGTAAGCAGCTAAAAGTAGAACAACCATGTCTGAGACAATGTGGGCATGTGTGTGTTGGTTATTCACATATTTTGGTTATGTGGAAAAATTCAGGTTTTTTGGGATCGGATGGGTTTGGTATTAAAGGAAATTTTGGGATATGAAATTCCTAAGGATGTTAAGGTCACGTATTTTGGTTTGTTGAATGAGAATGTAATTAATAAAAAAGATTTGTGTAAAATTTTATTTATCGCAGCCCAAAAAAAGCAATCCCTAAGAACTGGTATAAATCTGAAGCTCCAACACTTAAACAGTGGACGGAAATAGTAATGGAAATATACAAGATGGAGAAGATGACTTTTTCTTTGAACTTGAAGAAAGAAAATTTTATATCAAAATGGAAGAAATGGTCTATTAATTATACACTTTGAGGATGTTCTTTTTTTTCCCTTTTTCTTTATGATATACTTTCTTGATTGTTTTTATTCTTGTTTAAACAATACAGAATGAACTCTGTCCTTCAAAAAAAAAACCTAACAAAAAAAACAGGGTTGTCAGTGGTCGTGGGAGACAGACGCCCTTAGAAGCTATACAGAGCATATATTGAATAACAAAATATACTGTATTAATTCAAAACATGACATAACTCCGCCTGGTTTGACTGGGCATTTACTGTGGCAACACAGGCCAAACTCTATGGTGCACAGCTGGGGCAAAAGCTTCCCACCTCATCCCTGCTCACATGAGCTCCAGACTGCAAAACGCAAAGGTGGACCACACGCACTGCGGCTAAATATATACACTGTATTTTTAAAAATCAGCATTTAAGTATAGCTAGCCTGCCTTCATCTGGAGACTGTGTGCGAGCGCTCATCAGAAGAGGTACTCTTTCTTTCAATTCTGTTGAGATTTATTGGGTTGATATTATTATTTTTGGTTTTTTATACTTTTTGTTCGTGTTTGGGATTATAATAATAGTCATAGATTTTTTTATTTTTTTTTTTACAATTGTTCTACCTGTAGATGATGTAGGCCTAAACAGTCTAACAGAGACCGGCGGTGTGGTACACCCTGCAACCATCGGGTGGTTGCACTGTTGAGACTATAATTCTTTTTTTCACGAGGGTAATTTCATTTGGTTACATACTAAATCAGTTTGTATTCACAAAATAATATCTGTGTATTGGCGTTTATTACCTGCGGTGGACATAGTAGATGCCTCAGCAGACAGTTATGTTTTTGTCACAGAGGTTCAGGCTCAGTTTGTTTTTTCTCTCTATCCATATTTGTTTGCTGCTATCTGGTGAATAAAATGGTGATTCTTCTCTCTCGTTGTCTCTCCCAGATCAGGCTATATAATGTAATATTAGGAGGAAGACGACAACAAAATTAAAAAAAAGCACAGACCGCGAAAACATCCTTGGAAATTGAAACACTCCTAATATGGACATGATTCCTTATATGGTCATAGCTGTGACCAGCTTTGGTCTAAATGACAGCCGGCGGCAGTCCAAGGAATAAATGCTCTAAAATCCTGTGCGTTTTATTTTAATACATTCCAGACAACATAAAACACGTATTCAGGAAAAGTTGTGGAATGGGAAACTTGTAGATTTTGTTCAAAATTTATTCACATAATAAAATCCCAAACTGTCAGTCAGACCGTGTACTGATTCGTGTTCACTACTTGAACCATAAAGAACTGTAGCGACATTTGTTACAACCATTTGCAAACACAACTATTTTGCAAACGTTTACAGCTGTTTGTGGAAAATACATTTGCCAAAATAAATTCAAACATGTTCAAATTTTTTTGGCGACAAGAGAGAGTTTGCGACCTTAAAAACTGTTTCCAACCTTTTTTTTCTTCCGGTCTGGACACCATGGTGATAGCAGCTTAACGCTGAAGCTCCCAGACCCAATCCAGGAAAATACCTTGAAAATCAGATTTAACAGATTTTTGGAAGAGTGAGAATCAAAAGACAAAGTCATCATGCCTAAAGGAAAACAGAAGAAATCGACATTTACCAGGCCAGGACATGCATCGGCCGGAGAATCTGATCCGGAGGATTTCCATTCAGAAGACGAGGAGCTGAATGAAGCTAGCAAAAAGGTTAGCTTAAAAATGGTACTTAAAGAATTAAGACGATTTCGCAGAGAGTGTTGGGTCGAATTTTGTGAAATCAAAGAAGAAATAAAAAGGACAAACAGCAGAGTGGACCAGACCGAGGACCGAATCTTGGAAGCAGAGGAAAGAATAAAAGGGCTGGAAGATACCGTGCTGGATCTACACAATAGACAGTCAAGACTGGAGGCTAAGCTAACCGACCAAGAAGACAGACTAAGAAGAGACAACATAAGAATTCATGGTCTGAAAGAAGGAGTCGAGGATGGTTTCACCACAATGGCAGCATGCGTGGAATCCTTATTGAGAGAAAAGTTGGATATTCCCCAAACCACCGACTTGAAGATAGAAAGGGCGCACCGTACATTAGCCCCTAGGATGGCGGCGGAAGCGCCTCCACGATCGGTGGTGGTGAAGTTTTCCAACTCCAAAATAAAAGAGGTTGTAAGACTGGCTTGGCAGAAAAAAGGATTTATGCACCAAGAGAGAAAAGTTTTTGTGGAACACGATTACGCCCCAGAGGTCCTTAAAAAGCGTCGGGAATACAACGATGCTAAAAAGGTATTACGAGAGAAAAAACTGCGCTTCCAGACACCATTTCTGGCGAAGCTGTGGGTTTTCTACGGAGACGAGACGTGTCTCTACAACTCGGCGGAAGAAGCAACCACGGATATGGCGAGAAGAGGGCTCCCGGTAACTGTGTTTAAACCCGCAGCAGACCCGATCGAAAGAATCAAGGCTCAAACGTGGTCCACACAGAGACCCTCAAAATCCTCGGGCCAACAGCGGGAAACCCAGCGCCAGAGCTACAAGGAAAAACTGGCCATTTACAGGAGGGAATAACAATATTTTTAGTCAATCTGCACATCCGACCCTCCTCCTACAAGGTAACAAACATTAAAGGAGATGCACAATCTGCAAGTGGTAAAACATTTCATGGAACAGTCATAATATTAGAAACAAATAAGTCTTTTAAAAAAAACAAAAAAACAAACAAAAAAACCCGTTAAAATAGAAATGTGACAATGAACCACATGTTCTCTCCACACTAACAAATACTGTATTAACGTGAATGTTTGCTGTGATGGTGGTGGGAGGGTGCACACAATTTCATAGGGTATAGGCATAAAAAAAAAAAAATCATTACAAGTTTGGATTGGGATCTGAAATTCACATTAAAAACATGGGACAACTTACAGGGGTAAGAGAGGGCCCTCAGCACGTAACGGAATCTGAGGAATTTCCCTCAGAGCCAACACACCATCATGGCTCTTCTAGGGTCACTAAAAAGACCTCAGCTCAGGAAGTTCTTTTGTCAGTTTTTTGTTTTAAAGTTTTATACACTATGTTCTTAATGTTTTTTTATGTTCTTAATGTTCTTTCAGTTTCTGAGTAGCATAAAAGAGGGCCACCACACTGTTATACTAAATAAGACAACACAATGGAGAAACGGGGTGTAACCAGAATAATCTCATATAATGTAAAAGGGATCCTGAATCCAGTTAAAAGATCCAAGATTCTAGGCAAAATGAAAGACAAAGCAGGAATAATATTTTTACAAGAAACCCACCTAACAGACGTGGAGCACACTAAACTCAATAGACAAGGGTTTAAAATGATCTCTTCACCTTCATATAAGTCAGGGAGGAGGAGGGGGGTAGCGACATTGATCTCAACCAAAATTATATTTGAAAAAAAATCAGAACATAAAGAAAAGAAGGGAGATACAGTTTGGTACTTGGGCGGCTAGAGGGAGAAGATATCACCCTGCTGTATGTATATGCACCTCCAGGGGCTAACTGGAAATTTTATAAAAATGTATTTGACCTAATGATAACTAAAGCCCAAGGTTTAGTGATATGTGGTGGAGACTTCAATCTAAGACTGAATCCATACTGGGATGCATCAGGTAATTCTCCACATCAAAATAACACTCAAAGTAGGAAAACTTGGATGCTACTAAAAGAAATGGGAATCTGTGATGTGTGGAGGGAATTCAACCCCAGTGTAAAAGATTATACATTTTACTCAGCACCACATTCATCATACTCAAGGATTGACTATTTTTTTATGTTTAATAGAGACATTGGAAGAGTAAAAACATGTAAAATAGGACTGATGGATCTCTCTGACCACAGTCCGATCTATATGGACTTAAGTATCCAAAAATACATAAATAATACATTTTCTTGGAGGTTAAGTTCAAATGTCCTGAAAGGACCACTGAAAGATGAATTGGAATCAGATATTCTCAGATATTTGGAAGAAAATGATAATGGAGAAGTATCCCCTTTAATACTGTGGGATGCATGCAAAGCTGTAATAAGGGGAAAGATTATTGCAAAACTGGCAATCCAAAAGAAACTGAGACAAGAAAAACTAACCACATTAGAGTCAGAACTTAAAAACCTAGAAAAAGAGCACAAAGACAACACTCATTCTAATGATTCGCTCAAAATTAAGGAAATTAAAAAACAAATAAATGAGATCTACACAATAGAAATCCAGAAGAAACTTATATTTCTGAAACAAAAATACTATGAAGCAGGCAGCAAATCGGCAAAATTACTAGCCTATAAATTGAGGAAACAACAAACGGAGAGAGCAATCTACAAAATCAGAGACCCAGTATCAAAGGAAATAAAATTTAGAATTCAGGATATTCTTAAAAGCTTCGAGAACTACTATAAGAACTTGTACTCCCTCAAAAAACATAAAAACGCATCCGAAGCATTCCTAAACACATTAAACCTTCCCCAACTTACTGAGTCACAAAATAAAACACTACTGTCAGAAATACAACCTAAAGAATTAGAAAAAGCAATTATGAAACTTAAAGCTAACAAATCCCCAGGAGCAGATGGCTATACAGCAGAGTGGTACAAAACCTTTAAACAGCAACTATCTCCTCTCCTCCTGAAAACATTTAACTATGTCCTCCACACAGGAGAAATCCCCCCCTCCTGGAGAGAAGGGGTCATTGCAGTCATACCTAAACCTGAAAAGGATAAACTAGACTGCTCCAACTACAGACCAATCAGTGTGTTAAATCAGGACTATAAGCTTTTTACCACTATCCTTGCCAAAAGGTTAGAAAATATACTGACAGACTTAATTCATTTAGACCAAACAGGTTTTATAA
Organism: Pholidichthys leucotaenia; assembly: GCA_020510985.1. Taxonomy (NCBI): domain Eukaryota; kingdom Metazoa; phylum Chordata; class Actinopteri; order Cichliformes; family Pholidichthyidae; genus Pholidichthys; species Pholidichthys leucotaenia. The sequence continues at coordinate 401,969,390 of CM035836.1, forward strand.
GACAAAGACAGACACAAGACAACATTAGACGCACTTTACACATAATTCATCATATAAAAAAATATAACTTAATTGCAGCTATATTGGGATTAGATGCTGAAAAAGCATTTGATTCAGGTGACTGGTCTTTCCTATATAGAATCTTATCCAGTTTCAATTTTCATAACAACTTCATTAGAACTATCCAGGCATTATATAAAAAACCAACAGCTAAAATAAGGATTAACGGTAAATTATCATCATCTTTTGAGCTGGAAAGAGGATGTCGTCAGGGCTGCCCCTTGTCTCCACTGCTCTTTGCAATCTTCATAGAACCTCTGAGCCAATGGATAAGACAGAATCAAAAAATTCAAGGTATTACACTTGGTCAGAAGGAACATAAAATAGCACTCTTTGCTGATGACATTTTAATATACCTGGGGCAGCCGGACACCTCTTTTCCAGAACTAATCTCAGTTTTTTCAGAGTATGGAGATTTATCGGGGTACGAACTAAACATGCATAAAACCCAAGTTTTAACATTCAACTGTGACCCAAATCAATATTTACTAAGCAAACTCAAAACTAACTGGGAGATGGAATCTATGAAATATCTGGGGGTCGATATCCCGAAACAACTCAACAAAATTATAACACTAAACTATGATCCACTGGTGGCAAAAATAAAATCTGATCTAGCAAGATGGAATATGATAACATTCTTGGGTACTGCACAAAGAATTGAAGCAGTCAAAATGAATATACTTCCACGTCTTCTATACCTTTTCCAAACAATACTGGTAGAACCTCTCAAAAAAACATGGCAAGAACTGGACAGAAGGATCTCAAGATTCATATGGCAGGGCAAGAGACCTAGAATCAGATATAGAGCCCTACAGCTAAACAAAGACAAAGGTGGGCTCGCGCTGCCAAATATCAGGGACTATTTTATAGCTGCACAAATTAAAACTTTAGTAGAGATATGTAACCCAGTCTACACTGCACAATGGAAGGAGATGGAATGTCAAATAACAAGTGACATCCCCCTACAGGCGATAATAGCGAACAATGCCTTACCTAAACTTTTGAATAACACTAACCCGTGGATAGAGACCCCGCTAAAAATTTGGTTTAAGATAGTCATAGAGAATCGAACTAAAGAACCCTATCGATTTCTCCAATGGATTGCCTATGATCAAGACTTTACTCCTAATAAAACAGACACTAGATTTAAAAAGTGGAAAGAACAGACTGATAAAATATTACGATTTTTTTAAAGGGCAAATTTTAAGAAGTTTTGAAGATTTGAAAAAACAAGGTCTAATAAATCAAGACCTTTACAGGTTCTTTCAGCTTAGACACCACATAAACAATATACTTAAAAAGGAGGATTTGGAAAGGGCCCAGTCAGGTGTTCTGAAGGTCTTCTTAATGGCATATAAAGGGATCCCAGGGATCAGATACATTTCTAAAATATACCAAGGTCTTCAAGACTTAAAAGGAGACAACACATCTTATATAAAAGAGAGATGGGAAAAAGAGGGGAATTTCACTTTACAACTGGAAATATGGGAAAAGCTAAATAAACAACAATGGAAAAGTACTTCATCCCTGCTGTGGAGTGAATTTGGATGGAAAAATTTGGTAAGATTTTTCAGAACACCTGCACAAAACAAATTTACTCGTAAGGGGTTGACTTGTTGGCGCTTGTGTGGTGAAGAGACTGCAAATCATTTTCATGTGTTTTGGTCATGCCCAGTTATCCACCAATATTGGACCAATGTACAGGCAATATTGGGGAAAATATTCAAAATAACAGTTCCCTTTTCTTTTGTAACTTTGTATTTGGGTTTACTACCGGAATCACTGGAAAGACGAGGAGAAAAATACTTATTCACTGTTTTAATATTGGCAAGTAAAAAAGCTCTAACTAAAAAATGGATGTTGAAGGATTGTCCTACACCTGAAGATTGGATTAACGTGATCCAAGACATTTACTTGATGGAAAATTTGACATTCGCACTGAGACAGGACATGGATGGGTTCTTGAACTTTTGGCAACCCTGGAACGCATATGTGTCTTCCATTAGATCTAGTCTTTGACAAATACCATTTCAATAATGGCACAGCTCTTTGTTCCAACGCTACTCAGAGGCTCTTTTATTTTTATTTTTATTTTTTGTTTTTTGCTCTTTTGTTTTTGTTTTTTTGTTTTTTCTTGTTTTGTTTTTTTTGTTCTTTCTTTAATTTCTCTTTTTCTTTCACTTAAAAAAAGGGATGTTGTAATAATTATTCTTCCAATGTTGTCAAAAAACAAAAAAAGGGAACATGAGATGAAAATGTAAACAACACAATGCTGTAATGACGTGTATACCCTTTACAAAAACTTAAATTTAAAAAAAAAAAAAAAAACTGTTTCCAACCTGTTTGGCAACCTTTCACAAACCCTGACGAAACCCCCAAATCACCACATTCACCAATATTTGCGGCTCTGTGAGATAGGAGGAGGTCAATTATCTCTCCTGGTCTCTCAATGATCTCTCAAGCATCTTTCAAAGATCTCTATAAGATCACAGTGAAAATCACACAGCGACCTCCCAAACACACCAGTACAGTTTTTGTTTTTTTGAGGCTTTAGGACATCACTGAGAGATGGAGTCAATTTTTGATCTTTCAATGGTCACCCAAAGATCTCCCCTCCCTCTCTGTCCTCTCTGTAAAGGGGCCCTTACCAACCATTGCTGCTTTTGCTCCTTATCTTGTCTCTCCATTGCCACCCCTCCTTCCTCATTTTCCAGGCTGTCATGTGGAGACATTTCCCTGTGAGAGGAAGACACTGGAGACGGTGAAAGAGCTGCAGGGGAATTACATGTGTTGGAAGGGTTCCAAGGGCTATTCCCCATACACCTCTCTTTGTCCCTACTACAGGCAAGTGCACTTTACTGCTTTAATACTCATGCAAGATGTTGTACGCTTTTATGAAAGGACCCAGTCTGCAATAAAACTAGGTTTCAAATGGTTATCAACTTATCATATAATAAAACATATATCTTTATATTACTTCTTTGTCTCTTATGGTACAATGTATCACATTTCTTTTACTGCTCAGTGAGCTAGAAGAAAGTTGAGTAACAGGGCATCTCCCATGAATTAATGTGCTGTCACTGTGAAGGCTTTAATAACAATAAGCTACAGTTTTCCTGACCCCCTCGGGGCAAATTAAAATGGCCTTTCCAAAATTAATTTCACACAGCATTGCAGTTTTATTGCCGCAACAATAACACAGCACAATTAACAGGTAGAGGATGGAAAGGGACAAAACGCACAGTTGGCATATTAATTACAGCAGTCTGTAAATCTTCACATACTGTAAGAGTTTACAAGGAGATTTAGGCATGTTTCAGTGCTGCTTGTCCAGCTCAGTATCACATGAGCTTAAGGCTATTGTAGTTGTCACAGGGCGAGAGGCAGGGTATAACATGGAGAGGAAACTTTGGTATCAAAGAGCCAACGCAGCGAGACAGGCAACCACTCACCCTCACATTTACATCCACAGTGAATTTACATTATCCAGTTAATTTAAAAATGGTCCAAAAGTAGTAAAAAATAGAGAAATGTGTATATTTCAAAATATACCAGCACTAAAATATTAAGAATTAGCTGATGTACTGGGTTATAGCTAGTGGCCATCCACCTGGTAATAATACACAGTTTTAGGCCAGAAAACAGTTTAAATAGGGAGAAGTATTTTATACATTGAAAGGAGTCAGCTGAGGTGGTATGGGCATCTGATTAGGATGCCTCCTGGACGCCTCCCACTTGAGGTGTTTCAGGTACATCCCACTGGGAGGAGACCCCGGGGCAGACCCAGGACTCGCTGAAGAGGCTATGTCTCCCAGCTGGTCTGGGAACGCCTTGGTATCCTCTCTGAAGAGCTGGAGCAGGTGGCTGGGGAGAGGGAAGTCTGGGCTTCTCTGCTTGAACTGCTGCCTCCGCGACCCGGACCTCCGGAAAAGCGGTAGAAGATGGATGGATGGAAGTATTTTATAATAATTATTAGAATGGGGGAAATTAACTGTATATATTATCAGACCAAAAATAGTTGTGTTCCAGACTGTAAATGTATGTTTCTGATTCAAATTTGGATCTTTTTTACATGGTGCTGATGGGCTTTGACTCAGCGTGTTTTGCTGACTTTGTTAGCTGCTGAAGCCCCCTTCTTGACTCATCACCATGACTGTCTCTGTAATGGGTTCTTATATATTTTGACAATTATATTTTAAATTATATGTGTTGTAGGTACAACAAGGTTTACGTAAGACACCAGATTGTCTGCCACAGGACTATCTGTCCAGGTAACAGCACTGTATCTTTGATTTATGTTACTTTTTGATCTAAAGCAGTTTTTAATACAGCCATTGACACGCTCTGATTAAACTGGTGGTTATTTAATCATCACTGATAGAGCTTGAAGGTCTGTTTGTGTAGCTCACCTAGAGCTTACGGCTATCTTCACTGCAGATCCCTGTGACTCTCAGCCTTGTCTGAATGGAGGGACATGTGTATCAGAAGGTCCAGAGGGTTACCACTGCGTGTGTCCTCCTGGCTATGGTGGAGATCCACACTGTGGTCAGTACATCGTCTGGATGTTGAAGTCATGTCACTATCTGCTCACTGTCTAGGGAGTCTGATGTGAGGGATGTACCCGTTTTGTCAGAGCTACTTTATATCCCTGTCAGAGTGAGCTATAGGAAGCTTCAGTTTGCTCCAGCTTCTGGACCTCTAGCTTACTCCCAGCTTGGTCCTTAGCCAAGCTTTGCAGCATTAGCTTCTGCAGCCATTGGCATCTCACAAGTACCTCCATTGTTTGTTAGACAAGACAGTTAAGGAAACAATGTGCTCTTCTGGAAAGAAAAACAAAAACAAATGACTGTCCCCGATGTCTCTGTAACCGTATCTTCCATAGTCTATTGGCAGCTGCTTTCATACTTCCTCTTCCTAGTCTTAACTTTGCAGCCACACCCATCTCTCTGTGCCTCAGGCCTGTTCATTTTCACTTGACATGACAGCTAATCAATGAATGTATGTTCGGAGGTGACTCTTAGATGAGATGTCTAATCTTAAAGTATTTATCTAATTCTCCTTTTTTCCCCCACAGCTCCAGCTTTATCATTGGATTGCTCTGTAGACCTGCTCTTCCTGCTGGAGAGCTCTGCCACACTCACCTTAGAAGGGTTCCTCCGCCTCAAGTCCTTCCTAAAGCGCTTCCTCCAGACTGTGATAGGGTCTGACAGCCCTAGTAAAGTCGGCCTGGCGACGTTTGGGGGCGAGCCTCGAGTTGAGGCCGAGGTGGGGAAGTTCAGAGGGGACCTGAGGGGTCTTCTTAAGGCCGTGGACACACTTCAGCTAATTGGTGGCGAGACTAAAACAGGCCAGGCTATTCGCCATGTTACACGTCATGGCTTTGTGAGCGCTCCAGTCTTTGCTGATGTTGCAGATGACCTTCCCCGTGTGGTGGTGCTGCTCACTGCCACTCCTGCTGTCGATGAGGTGGTTGAGTCTTCTAAATATGCTCGGGATAGAGAGATTTTCCTGATAGGAGTGGGGCCGGATAACTTAAAGGAGCAGCTGAATAATATCACAGGAAATCCTCAGAGGACTCTAACCTATCCATCACCTGACAGACTTGCTGCCAAGATACCTGAACTGAAGGCCAAGATCTGCAGTGTGGATACACAAGGTGCTTAACCAGCCATTACTTTTACTTAACCTACAGAGGGCACATTAGCATTATGTGCTTGTCATTAAAATGTGTATCTTATAATTGTTACCACAGATCATATATCATCTTTTTTTTTAGTTTCTGGACTCCCCTTTCAAACCCCTTACTGTAGATTTATGATCATAGCTATTATGAAATATAAACACATGCTACAATGCCTGCAAAAAGGTTAAAAAATAACAACTAATACCAATAGTAGTGTTTACATTTTTTCCTCATAAAACCTACATATGATGTTCACACAAAAATACACACACCACTACGTAATTTTTGTGCTAAATTAGCAGTAAATGCATCAGAAGGGACCCAACACAGCTGCCAGCACCGCCAATATAATTGAGGGGACATGTGGAGTGATTTTTGCCGAGCAGACAGCCACCTGACATTTGTCAGGAGTGGCAGAGAAGTGTGTGTGTGTGTGTGTGTGGGGGGGTGCAGGACATGTCTAAGGACAGCAAGGTGGTGGTGAGACGTGCTGTAGGACTGACAGATTCAAGGTAGGGGTGGGATTATATCAGGGATCAGCTCTGAGCCCCTTCTTGCTCACCATGGTGATGGACAGGCTGACAGACGAGGTCAGGCAGGAGTCTCCATGGACCATGTTTGCACATGACATTGTGACCTGTAGTAATTTTTGGCTTAATCAAATTTTAACAAAGGATAAAAATATATATATATATATATATATATATATATATATATATACAGTATGTATATATATATATATATATAAAACCAACACCCCTACCATGCAGAAGTTTTATAGGAAATTCAGGTACAGAGACCCCCCAAAAACTTTCAGGGCTACTGTATATTTTAACATGGAAGTTCATGGAGATTACCTTGCTGTGAGAGCCACTCTCATGACAATCATAAAGCAACTTATCAGCCCACTTTGTTTACTAAGAAATGATCATCTTCCTCTTAGCTTCTGCTAGCAGGGACATTGCAGAATGTTTTAATGCATTACTGCCACCCTTTGGCCAAGACACTATGTGAAGGAGAGTGCATCACATTACCCATACACATAAAAAAAACATCACAAAACATTCCACAGCACAAATGCCTGCACACTGTTGAGCTTTAGAATGGATATGGTATGTTATCTAATTTCGAGTCTACCACTATTCTGTCTCTGCTACAGTATGCTTGCATGTTTAAGGTACGTAGGTGTGTACTGTCTACACATTATTTTAATGTCTTGCAACTTGTGTTGTAGTGTGCTGGTGTCTGATTTGCTGCTTCTATGTACAGTCATGAAAAAATTAGGACACCCTTTATAAGCCTGTGTGTTTTTTAAACATATTTGAACATATGGATATTGTTATTAAATACTAGCAATACTGGGAGAGTCAAGTAATATAACTAAATAATTAAAACTGAAAAAAAGACTTTTATAAAATTGTCTGTAGGACATTGTCTCTAGGACACCCCAGATTTATTCCCACTTAAAATGGCTAAAATAAATATAAAAAAAATAAAATCAAGATTAGACATCCATATGTTAACATTTCTCAACTAGAAAAGCACTCGGAGAGCGCAGACCTCCGCCAAGCGCCACAGTTCCCCCCATACAGTGTTTGTGTGTACGTTTTCAGATTCCTTGACCATGAAAACATATGACCAGTAATTGGATTCACAATGATAGGATTAGTGGTTCAGTAGTTATTGACGAAAATGGCATTTTCCGTAATGGCAGTTTAGCTCCACAGTTCCCCCCATACAGTCTTCAGATTCCTTGACTATGAAAACATATGACAAGCAATTGGATTGACAATGATGGGATTAGTGGTTCAGTAGTTATTCACGAAAATGGCATTTTGTGTAATGGCGGTTTTCTTGTGGACGGTGATCTGGATCACCACCAAAATCTAATCATCTGTAGGATACCCCATTTCTGACAATCTGTGAAAATTTCATGAAAATCCGTCCATAACTTTTTGAGTTATCTTGCTAACAAACAAACAGACAAACAAACATACTGTAGCAAACTCAATATGAGCACCCTACTTGGCTTGCCAAGTGGGTTGACCCTATTGGCGTGTCAGGAGTGGGATCTCCTGTCCAAAGCAGTAATGGGGCGCTGACATCGGGACGATGTCGAGAACCAGAGGGGAGTAGTGTAGCAAACTCAATATGAGCACCCTACTTGGCTTGCCAAGTGGGTTGACCCTATTGGCGACACAGGTAGAGTGCGGGACTCCGGAGCGGGAGGCGTGAGTTCGAATCTCCCGGTGGGACGTCGCCATGTCAAGCAGCACGTTACAATACGCACAGACAAACCAACGCCAATGATCACATAACCTCCCCCTTTGGCGGAGGTAATAAAGAACTGAATATTGAATGGAGTGTCCTATTTTTTTTTCCCCACATGACTGTATTTTACTAGCGAATATAAGAGAATGAGTTGTGTGGGTTTATAGTTCTTCGAAATTTTGGGGTTCATATAAGGCATCGTTGGTCCCACCGTTTACGTAAGGTTATGGTCCTATACGTGCTGAGCCATGTTGACTGACACCAGCCCCTACTGATCTCACAGTTCTGCAGGTGCAGTTTCTCTACTAGGTTGTCAGAATTAAAAACTTTGGGGAAGACATTTATGAACTACCAGAAAAAGTGCTGAAATTTCTTGCAGTTTTTTGAGCCATTGCAACCCCTTGACTTAGTTCTCATGTAAAAACTTTAAGATATTGTACAAACTCATATTATTTTACATACAGTTTCAATAGCTTTTCTGTTCATATGCACAGCCATCTGATTAACCCTGTCTTGTACTAATTATCTGTCTATGTTTAGGTTGTTTGGGTCAAGCAGTAGACCTGGTATTTGCACTGGATGCATCAAGTGGTGTTGGCCAGGAAAACTTTGCCACGCTGCAGGACTTCGTGCGTAGCATCACTGTCCAGTTTGACATCAACCGAGATGTGGCTCAGGTGGGCCTTGTGGCCTATGGTCACAGGGCCAACACTGTCTTCAACCTGGACACTCACGAGACCGGTTCTGCCATCCTCAAGGCTGTGGGTGATGCCACCTTCATGGGTGGAGTCACTTCTACTGGCACGGCTTTGCTTCACATCCACTCCAATGTCCTGACCATTGCCAAAGGTGCACGACCCGGAGTAAACAAGGCTGTGGTTGTGTTGACAGATGGTACAGGCGGGGAGGATGCAATTGTACCAGCTCAAAAGCTAAGAGACAATGGGGTCTCAGTTTTTGTGGTTGGTATTGGAGATTTACAGCGAGACAGGCTGATGCAATTTGCCGGTTCAGAGGAGCACATGATCTCGGTGCCATCTTACGAGGATCTCAAATACTTTGAAGATGTGCTGGTGCAGACGCTGTGCTCAGGTAACCCCCAAAAACAAAGAAATCAACTATAGCCTTTTCCTCAACACATTTTTTTTTTTTTTAAAGAAATGCTATTTTGTAAAAAAGAGAAAAAAATTCTTGCATTTTAAAGGGGTCATTGATTGAAAAATTGTTTTTGTAGGTTTTAATCTTCTGAAATGCATCTATTGGTCATGTGATTATCAGTGTTGGGCAAGTTACTGAGAATAGTAACTAGCTACAGTTACTAGTTACTACTTTTCAAAATTAACTGAGCTACTTATGAATTACTGCATGATTAAAGTAACTAGTTACTTGGAAAAGTAACTTTCATGGTACTTTTAAATGCATACTTAAATAATCTTGCACACATAGCAAGATAATTTAATTAATGGCTTATATTACGGGCTTATTAATGTCAGGCTGAAAACAGACTGTTTCAAACAGAGCTTTTAGAACATGTTCAGTCAGCTTTATACTGCCTTGAGAGCTCTTAATATGGGAAAAATTGAAGAAAATCAACACAAAATTGCCAGTAATTTCCTCATTTTGGATTGAGAAATAGGGTTTGTGGCATGAGAGAGAGGGAAAAGGAGTGAGTTGGCAACACTGCATAAAGCTGTCAACGGTTTCTTACCTTTAATATTATGGATTTAATCCAATGTGCAGTGATCCAAAGAAAATGTCCATTATCCACAGTCCAAATGTCCGCTGTGACAGAGACATGATTCAGTCCCTTAAATTCCTTTTGGAGATCAAAATCCATTTTTGAATAATCTTTATCCACATAGCAAATAAATGTGTTTTAACGTCAGTGGATCACAGTCTCAGCTGTCTGGTGGAAAATGACTGTTATCAGATCTTCATTCTGTAACGACGCATCTGGCAATCAGTCTGTTCAATTCTTGCTGGGTCATAAACTGTCCAGATGCATATCTGTGCTTGAAATCCAGCGTGGCTGTTCAGATATCATAAATCCACTAATAACACAGCGCTAGCATAGCATAGCACTAGTTTTCATCTTGTTGCTGTTCAGGTGCTTCTGAAGATTGCAGTTGGTCTCACACAGCCCACCAATATACTTTTGTCAACCGCGACAAAAGAAAAATAGTCTATTTCCACAAAATCAAAGTAGTTTCATCTTTTCCCAGCAGGAGCAAGCTCCATTTGTGGCTGCTGGCTGCAGCAGTGAAGAGGCTCTTTGCAACATGTTGACTGACGGCTGTGTCAGCTACACAGGGTCAGTTTGTATTTATTTGCGCTAAAAATATCTATCCATAATAATAAAACGAATAATGCGAGTAACTCATCTGATCAAATTTCAGTAACTCACGCATTACTGAATTTTTAAACAGTAATTTCGTTACACAGCACGTTACTGCAAAAGTAGTGGGATTACTCCAAACACTGGTGATTATCAAAAATATCAAAACACTCACTTCTCTAAAACAAAACAAACAGCCTTTATATTGTTTTTCTCTCCAAGAAGCCATTTTGACTCTTCTAGGTTCACCTTGGGAGTTCATAAAATGGTAAATCCAGGCCCTCCCCCACCCCAGTTCACCTTGGTGGGGAGGAGGAGATGGACATGTCGCTTGGCATTAGCTTAATTGCCAGAACGGCTGGTTTTGGTCACTATTTTCTATAAATTCTTCTCGCCCCCACTGGAATCTTTGTTCACCATATACATCATTCTTAGATGTTTTAGCTTATTTTCTTGTAGTATTATCTATAACTCCATCCAGAGATGGTTAGTTGAAGCTAACAGTTTAGCCACATATTCACAAATGTTTCTGTGCTTATGGTACTCCAGGGACTGGTCATATCCTGTTGACGACTGAAACCATACACCGCTCCCCACCAGTGATGCATTAAGTTAATCCACCTTTATTGTCATTCAATCCATACAGCCAATCATGTACAGTAGAACAAAATTATGTTTCTCTGATCTACAATGTTAATCACACACATATATAGAATCAGAGGGGTCGCTGTCATGCAAGGCGCCGCCACAAATTTCCCTCCTTCATTCCATTATTGCTGGGCACCAAGCTGGATGGTAAGAAGTTCCGCTTTTATATGGTCTTCGACATGACCCGGCTGGGATTTGAACCCCTGCCTCCTGGGTGTGGGGCGGATGCTGTACCAACTGAGCCACCACTCCGGTATTTCATTCATTCTTTGAAGCAAATTTACGTCAGTTGGCACCGGGCTAGGCAAGTAATGTTAGCAATAGAGAATGCAGTCAGAGATTTAAAGAGACATTCACTGAAACCAGCCATTCTCAGAAAGGGTGCAAGAATAAAAAATGAATTTGCTGCAATAACTAAATAATTAAAGAAAATCTGAACTAAAATATGTCACAAACATTTCATTAAGGCATGCATGAACTGTTAAAATGTGGAGAAAAAAGTCTAATCAATGACCTCTTTGAGGTAAATAAAGGTACATGACTGTTTTACTTGTCTTTATACAATTAGAGGTGAAGAAACCGGTAAACTTGTGCAAGCCCAACCCTTGTATGAATGATGGAGTCTGCATCCTATCCAGAGGGACCTTCCGCTGTCAGTGCCGAGGCTATGAAGGACCACACTGTGAAAAAAGTTAGTTTGATTCATAAAAGGATTTAGTTTGACATTTCTTTATCCCATCTTCGCTTAACTCCAACAACAAGACTAATTTGATTGATGGGTTTGTCTTGTGATAAACTGAGATGCTGTGTATGTAAAGCTTAAAAGGAAATGATTTCAATCCTGAGATTTTACATAAAATATTAAATGTAGGCACATGTAAATGCTGTTTGTTTTTGGTTTTTTTGTGATCTGTGCTTAGGAAGCAGTAGGTCTTCATCCAGAGGGGATCTTCCAAGACCTGTTGGTGTGAGGAAGAAGAGCAGGCAGAGGAAGAGCCATCAGGAGCTGCTTCATCACTATAAACTACATCGAAGACATGCTGCCCGACACACATAAGCACAGAGTATATTCTCAAACACATTACTCATGAACACTAAGAATGGCGACGATTGCAGGTACACAGTGGAGAAAAGGGAAACCTGACGTTAACTGTATGTTTGTTCTTTCAGTATTTTAAATTGCACTCAACAAGTGCTTTGTATTTATCTGTACCCATGTATCCTTGTTTTTTATTTTTGGCAACCATCACTGTGGGCACGGTCGTGCAATTGTCAAAGGAATTTAAACTTATATATATTATAATGTATTGTATATCTGTCAAGATTATATTATTTTATTGAATGTACAATCCCAACTTCTTTTTCCAACAACCAAAAGAACTTAAAATTTAGGGGGAAAAATGTGTGCATTTTTTTTTGTTTATACAGCTCATTAATGCATACATTTTTACAATTAAATTTAATCAGAATATTGAGTTTAAAATATTGAACACTTGTCAATATCTGTTCTGTTTCTGTGTGTGCCCTTGGTCACAGAAAGGCTTCAGTTTAAAGAAATGTAATATATGCACTATGTAGCGAACCAGGCCCCAATCAATCAAATGTGGGACAAAGATCATGTTTGAGGGGGACAATGTAGGACACGCTCTCAGCCCCTCCCCCCCCCCACCCCCAGTTAAATGTCCATACAGCCTTTGAAAATTCGAGGCTATCAATGCAGGACAATATATCAATTTGCGGGACAAAAAATTTGCGGGTTTGTGTTGAATTTAGTTTATACAATGGTGTGAAAAAGTGTTTGCCCCCTTGCTTATTTCTCTTTTTTTTTTTGTATGTGTGCCACACTTGGAAATGTTTCAGATCATCAAACAACTTTAAATATTAGACAAATATAACACAAGTAAACACAACATGCAGTTTTTAAATGAAGGTGTTTATTATGAAGGGGGAAAAAAATCTAAACCTACATGGCCCTGTGTGAAAAAGTGATTGCCCCCTAAACCTAATAACTGGCTGGGCCACCCTTAGTAGCAACAATTGCAATCAAGCGTTTGTGATAACTGGCAAAGAGTGGAAGAATTCTGGCCCACTCTTCTTTGCAGAATTGTTGTAATTCAGCTGGGCTTTTGGGATAATTTTGGGGTAATTTTGGTTGGCCGGCCACTCTGGGAAAGGGTCACCATTGTTCCATGTTTTCGCCATTTGTGGACTATGGCTCTCACTGTGGTTCGCTGGAGTCCCAAAGCATTAGAAATTGCTTTATAACCTTTTCCAGACTGATAGATCGCAATTACTTTGTTTCTCATTTGTTCCTGGACTTCTTTGGATCGCAGCATGATGTCTAGCTGTTGAGGATCTTTTGGTTTACTTCACTTTGTCAGGCAGGTCCTATTTAAGTGATTTCTTGATTGAGAACAGGTGTGGCAGTAATCAGGCCTGGTGTGGCTACAGAAATTGAACTCAGCTTTTCAAAGATGTGATAAACCACAGTTAATTTATGTTTTAATGGGGGGGATCACTTTTTCACACAAGGCCATGTAGGTTTGGATTTTTTTTAACCCTTAATAATAAACACCTTCATTTAAAAACTGCATTTTGTGTTTACTTGTGTTATTTTTGTCTTATATTTGAATGTGTTTGATCAGGGGTCTCAAACTCAACTTACCTGGCGGTTGCTGGAGGTAGAATCTGGGTGAGGCTGGGCTGCATCAAGTGTTCCACAAAAAAAGGGGTTTCAAGTATTCCAAAAAAAAAAAAGAGTACAACCAATTCAATCTTTTCAACCTTTGATAATAACAGTTCAAAACATGAACAAACCTTCAGAACATGGGCTTTTCTTATCTACTCTTTGCTACCAGAGACCTGGCAGTGCTTCCTCTTACACAGATGAGTCACAGTTGGCTTGAGGGAGGAAGCAGTTGAGACCCTCAGTATGGCTTGAAGATGCTCATCAGAAAGTTTGGACCTGTACTTTGACTTATGAAAGTTCATGGTGGAGAAGAGCTTTTCACACAGATATGTGCTCCCAAAAAGGCACATAGTCCGCTTGAACATCCTGGAAAGCTCAGGGAAGGTGGGGGGCAATTCTCTCAAAAATTGTCCAAGCTCGTCTTCTTTTCCACTCACCTCCCTGAACTTGGCTTTGAGTTCAGAATTGCACTGAAGGTCAGTTAGCTCCATTTGAAGCACAGGAGGGGCATCTTGCACATCGAAGGAGAAGGGGTCAGAAAAAATTTGAAAATTGGCTCTGTCTTGAAGTCTGCAAACCTGTGATCAAATTCCTCCTGTAGCTTTACAATGGCATCAGCATACTTCTCACCACTGAATGGTGTGCCCGCATCCATGAGTGCCTTGCATGCTGGGAAATGGCAGAGGTTTGTCTGAGAGAGCTGGGCTTTCCATAACACAAATTTTGTGGAGAATGCTCTGACCTTGTCATAGGCAGCACTGACAAGCTGCCCCTGGCGTTGTAAATTCTTGTTCAGTACATTCAGCTCCTGTGTGATGTCAATAAGAAAAGCTAAGTCCATGAGCCATTTGGGATCATTTAGCACAAGAACAGCCATTCCATCCTTCTCCATGAAGGCTTTCACTTCTGCTCTCAACTCAAAAAACCTCTTCAAGACGTTTCCCCTGCTGAGCCAACGTACCTCAGTGAAGTAGAGTATATCCTCATATGCTGACTCTATTTCCTCCAAAAAGGTGCGGAACTGCCAGTGCTTTAAGCCCCTGGATCTGATATGGTTGATGCATTTCACAACGACAGACATCACATTGTCAAACTTCAAGCATTTGCTGCAAAGGGCCTGCTGATGGATAATGCAGTGCAGAGCAATGGCCTCCTCCACACCCTCTTCTTCCAGTTTTCTTTGAACAAGTGCCACCAGTCCATTTCTCCCCCCTGTCATTGATGGTGCGCCATCGGTTGTTATTCCAGCAAACCTCTTCGATGGTAAACCGGCATCCACAATGGCATCATGCAGCTGGCGGAATATCTCCTGAGCGGTGGTCTGGCCATGCATTGGAATCACTTTGAATAGCTCCTCCATCACTTCAAAACTGTCGTCAACACCATGGACATATATTGCGAGCTGCACAGTATCAGTGTTGTCTGTGCTCTCATCAAGAGCCACTGAGTATGCACTGAAATGTTTGGCTTTCTCACGCAGTCGTTCATATATATTGCCTGACAGGTCAGAAATGCATTCTGCCACTGTGTTGGCTGAAAGGCTGATGTTGCTAAACTGACCCTTCTTTTCCGGACAGACTATGCTTGCAGCCTGTAACATGCACTTTTTGATTAACTCGCCGTCTGTGAATGGCTTTCCTGCCTTAGCAATCATCTCACTCACCACGTAGCTAGCTTCGACTGCCGCATCACTCTCTTTGCTTGCTTTTTTGAAAAAATCTTGTTGCCACAGTAGACATGTTTTAAGATTGGCGACCCAGTCAACTCTCTCATCTCCCTGGTATTTT
Organism: Pholidichthys leucotaenia; assembly: GCA_020510985.1. NCBI lineage: Eukaryota > Metazoa > Chordata > Actinopteri > Cichliformes > Pholidichthyidae > Pholidichthys > Pholidichthys leucotaenia. The sequence continues at coordinate 401,984,866 of CM035836.1, forward strand.
GCATATTCCTCAGCATGTCTAGTTGAGTAGTGTCATCTGATGTTGTATTCCTTGTGCACCACAACTTTCTCTGTGCATGTAAGACATGTCGGGGTGCCCCTGTGCTCAACAAAAAAAATTCCGTCTCCCACTTTTCCTGAAATTGTCTGTGCTCGTCGCCAACTTTTCTCTTCACGCACGTTTTGAGAAAGACATGACTGGGGCTGGGTGACAAAAAAGGATTACAGGATATATTTTCCTTCCACTCTGTGTCACTCCGGAATCACGTTTCAACCAAGTGATGTCGCGTTGTCAACAAACACCACTGGAAGCTGTTACGAGTCTGAGCTAGGGTATCCCATAAGTGACAAAAAATACATAATGCCCATGGCAACGGCTCGTGCAACGGCTCGGTGAAAAGGTGCTTGTGAAAAACATTGTGAAAAAAGAAAAACGCGCGGGCCGCACTAACTCTAAACTTTGATGTCAAGTAGGGGGCCACAAATAGGGGGCCCACGGGCCTCAATTGGGCCGCAAGTTTGAGACCCCTGTGTTTGATGATCTGAAACATTTAAGTGTGACAAACACACAAAAAAATGAGAAATCAGGAAGGGGGCAAGCACTTTTTCTCACCACTGCTTTGATATATATATATATATACTGTATATATATATATATATATGTATATACAGACATGGGTCATATGTACAGTGCATCCGGAAAGTATCCCTAGCACTTCACTTTCTCCACATTTTATGTTACAGCCTTATTCCAAAATGGATTAAATTAATTTTTTTTCCTCTCAAAATTCTATACACAATACCCCATAATGACAATGTGACAAAAAGTTTTTTTTTTTTTTTAGATTTTTGCAAATTTATCAAAAATAAAAAAAACTAAGAAATCACATGTACGTAAGTATTCACAGCCTTTGCTCAATACTTTGTTTATCCACCTTTGGCAGCAGTTACAGCCTCAAGTCTTTTTGAATATGCTGCCACAAGCTTGGCACACCTATCTTTGGGTAGTTTCGCCCATTCCTCTTTGCGGCACCTCTTAAGCTCCATCAGGTAAGATGGGAAGTGTTGGTGCACAGCGATTTTGAGATCTCTCCAGAGATGTTCAATTGGATTCAAGTCTGGGCTCTGGCTGGGCCACTCAAGGACATTCACACAGTTGTCCTGAAGCCACTCCTTTGATATCTTAGTTGTGTGCTTAGGGTCATTGCCCTGCTGAAAGATGAACCGTCGCCCCAGTCTGAGGTGAAGAGCACTCTGGAGCAGGTTTTCATCCAGAATGCCTATGTACATTGTTGCATTCATCTTCCCCTCTATCTTGACTAGTCTCCCAGTTCCTGCCGCTAAAAAACATCCCCACAGCATGATGCTGCCACCACCACTGGCATGGTTATGAGTGGTGCCTGGTTTCCTCCAAACATGATGCCTGGCATTCATGCCAAAGAGTTCAGTCTTTGTCTCAATAGACCAGAGAATTTTGTTTCTCATGATTTGAGAGTCCTTCAGATGCCTTTTGGCAAATTCCAGTCAGGCTGCCATGTGCCTTTTACTAAGGAGTGGCTTCTGTCTGGCCAATCTACCATACAGGCCTGATTGATGGATTGCTGCAGAGATGGTTGTCCTTCTGGAAGGTTCTCCTGTCTCCACAGAGGAATGCTGGAGCTCTGACAGAGTGACCATCAGGTTCTTGGTCACCTTCCTAAGGCCCTTCTCCCCCGATTGCTCAGGTTAGACGGCCGGCCAGCTCAAGGAAGAGTCCTGGTGGTTCTGAACTTCTTCCATTTATGGATGATGGAGGCCACTGTGCTCATTTGGGACCTTCAAAGCAGCAGAAAATTTTCTGTACCCTTCCCCAGATTTGTGCCTCAAGACAATCCTGTCTCAGATGTCTACAGACAATTCCTTTGACTTTATGCTTTGTTTGTGCTCTGACATGCACTGTCAAATGTGGGACCTTATATAGACAGGTGTGTGCCTTTCCAAATCATGTCCAATCAACTGAATTTACTACAGGTGGACTCCAATTAAGCTGTAGAAACATCTCAAGGATGATCAGTGGAAACAGGATGCACCCAAGCTCAATTTTGAGCTTCATGGCAAAGACTGTGAATACTTATGTACATGTGATTTCTTAAGGTGCATTCACACCAAACACGAACAGGCAAATTTTTCAAGCAGCACAATTAAGATAAGATAAGATAAGATAAGCCTTTATTAGTCCCACAAGGGGGAAATTCCAGGATTGCAACAGCACAGGGATAGCAACACTCAGAGCAACAATCAGAAGGCAAGAAAAAAAACCAAGCAAGCGAGAGCAGCTAATATACATATGTACATATTACTATAAAATATATATACACACACACACAGACACACAGTGCAGAGCATTGTAGCTGGATGGAATAAATATATGAATATATGAACACACAGTGCAGAGCATTGTAGCTAGATGGAATAAATATGTAAATATATAAACACCCACAGTACGGAGCATTGCAGCTAGGTGGAATAAATATGCAAGTATATAAACACACACAGTGCGGAGCAATGTAGCTAGATGGAATAATATGTAGATATATAAAAACACAGTGCGGAGCATTGTAGCTAGATGGAATAAATATATAGATATATAAATATAAACACACCCAGTGCTGAGCATTGTAGCTAGATGGAATAAATATATAGATATATAAATATAAACACACCCAGTGCAGAGCATTGTAGCTAGATGGAATAAATATGTAAATATATAAACACACACAGTGCAGAGCATTGTTGCTAGGTGGGATGAAACAGCATAACCGTCTATTTAGTTATCCTACATGGTATGATTATGTGCCCATACATATTCTCACCCTCCATAGCGACCGGTATGTTCCTAGTTGTATGCCGGAGGGGACCATTGTGTAAGTCTATTGCATCTTTTGCATTAAAAAAAAACTATTAGTTTGTTACGTCTTTTTGCTATCTCTGCGAGCAGCCCTGCTTAGGTTGTACAGTCTGACAGCCGTTGGTAGGAAGGACCTACGAAACCTCTCGGTTGTGCACCTGGGATGATGTAGTCTGCTGCTAAATGAGCTCCTCAGTGCATCCAGTATGTCCTGCATAGGGTGGAACTCGGACTCCAGCAGAGATGACAGTTTAGCCACCGTCCTTCTCTCTCCTATCTCCTCCATTGGATCAAGGCGTTGCCCCAGGACAGAGCTAGCTTTCTTAATCAGTTTGTTCAGTCTCTTCCTATCGGCTGCAGTAATGCCACTGTCCCAGCAGACCACTCCAAAAGTGATGGCTGATGCCACCACCGTGTCATAGAATGACTTCAGCAGCGCCCCTTGTACACCAAAAGACCTGAGTCTCCTCAGCAGGAACAGCCTGCGCTGTCCCTTCTTGTAGAGTGCGTCAGTATTGTGTGACCAGTCTAGTTTATTGTTCAGATGAATACCCAGGTACTTGTAGGATGTCACCATCTCGATGTCTGTTCCCTGTATATTTACTGGTGCTGTGAGGAGCTGCCCATGCCTGCGGCAGTCCACCACCAGCTCCTTAGTTTTCCTCGCGTTGATCTGGAGGCAGTTCCGATGGCACCAGTCCACAAAGTCCTGGATAAGCCCTCTGTACTCAGCTTCATCTCCGCTGGAGATGAGACCAACGATCGCAGAGTCATCAGAGAACTTCTGTAGATGGCAATGTGTTGTGTTGTGTGAGAAGTCCGCAGTATAAAGAGTGAACAGGAAGGGAGCCAGCACCGTTCCCTGGGGGGGCCCCCGTGCTACTGATGATCGTGTCGGAAACACAGTCCCGGGTTCTCACAAACTGAGGCCGGTTCGTGAGGTAGTCCAGGATCCATGATGACAGGTGCTGGTCCACCCCTGCGCGCAGCAGCTTGTCCTTCAGGATCATCGGTTGGATGGTGTTGAAAGCACTGGAGAAGTCAAAGAACATGATCCTCACCATATTCCCGGGCTTCTCCAGGTGGGACAGAGAACGGTGAAGGAGGAAGATCACCGCATCCTCCACCCCAATGCCATGCTGGTAGGCGAACTGGAGTGGATCCATCGCTGGTTCCACCAGGGGGCGGAGATGAGCAAGGAGCAGTCTCTCCAGGATCTCATAATAAATTTATGATTTATTACATCATAAATCAATGTAAACACGCCAACAGACATGAATAGTGAGATGCAGACAGGCGAAATTGTCTTTAAAACTTCTGCAGATGTGTTCAACCTGCTGTGGAAATTCCCAAAATAATGTCATGCTGAGGTTTACATTATCTGACCGGGGGCTCACCTGAAAATGTTGTCTCAAGCCTCCAAAACTTCAGAGATGATGGGTGTTTACGTTGCTAGCTTGCTAGAACGTCTGTGGCCGGAAACAGTGGGTAAATGGCTCCAAAATCCCGATTCAGCGGAAGAGTTCCCGGTCCTCCTGTCTCCCGGTGAGTTTCATTTTCTAACTAGTTTACTCTGCAACGGTGACAGCAGAATCTCAAAGCTAGCAGCTAGCAGCTAGCTAGCTAGCAGCGGACGTGCAACTATGCAAATTTGCACATACTCGCGTCTTCCCATTCACTTTGTATGGATTTGTGCCGCCCGTTCATGTTTGGTATGAACACACCTTTAGTCTTTTATTTTTAATAAATCTACAAAAATTAAAAAAAAACAAAAAACTTTTTTCACATTGTCATTATGGGGTATTGTGTGTAGAATTTTGAGGAAAAAACTGAATTTAATGTCTTTTGGAATAAAGCTGTAACATAAAATGTGGAAAAAGTGAAGCGCTGTGAATATTTTTCGGATGCACTGTATTTTTTTTACACACACACACACACACACACACACACAGTGGACAGTGGTGTCGAAAAAGTGTTTGTTCCCTTCCCGATTTCTCACTTTTTTGTATATTTGTCACACTTAAATGTTTCAGATCATCAAACAAATTTAAATATTAGGCAAAGATAACACATGTTAACACAAAATGCAGTTTTTAAATGAAAGTGTTTATTATTAAGGGGGAAAAATCCAAACCTACACGGCCTTGTGTGAAAAAGTGATTGCCCCCTAAACCTAATAACTGGTTGGGCCACCCTTAGTAGCAACAACTGCAATCAAGCGTTTGCGATAACTGGCAATGAGTCTTTTACAGTGCTGTGGAGGAATTTTGGCCCACTCATCTTTGCAGAATTGTTGTAATTCAGCCACACTGGAGGGTTTTCAAGCATGAACCACCTTTTTAAGGTCATGCTACAGCATCTCAATCGGATTCAGGTCAGGACTTTGACTAGGCCACTCTAAAGTCTTCATTTTGTTTTTCTTAAGCCATTCAGAGGTGGACTTGCTGGTGTGTTTTGGATCATTGTCCTGCTGCAGAACCCAAGTGCGCTTCAGCTTGAGGTCACGAACAGATGGCCGGACATTCTCCTTCAGGATTTTTTGGTAGACAGAAGAATTCATGGTTCCATTTACCACAGCAAGCCTTCCAGGTCCTGAAGCAGCAAAACAGCACTAGGTCATCACACTACCACCACCATATTTCACTGTTGGTATGATGTTCCAGACTGAAGTTTGCCAGAGAGAATGTAGACAAAGACCAGGACTTCTGGAATAATGTTCTTTGGACAGATGAGTCTAAAATGGAATTATTTGGGCACCACAACAGAGGACGTGTTTGGCGTAGACCAAATACAGCATTCCAGGAAAAGAACCTCATACAAACTGTGAAGCATGGAGGTGGAAGTGTCATGGTTTAGGGATGCTTTGCTGCAGCAGGACCTGGCCTGCTCACCATCATAGAATCCACCATGAATTCTACCGTGTATCAAAGGGTGCTTGAGGATCACGTGAGACCATCTGTAAAAAAATCAAAACTGAAGCGGAACTGGACCTTGCAACATGACAGTGACCCAAAACATGCCAGTAAATCCACCAAGGACTGGCTAAAAACTAAGAAATGGAGAGACCTGGAATGGCCAAGTCAAAGCCCTGATCTTAATCCCATTGAGATGCTGTGGGGTGACTTGAAATAGGCTGTATATGCAAAAAAAACAAAAAAAACAAACAAACCCTCAAATATCTCACTGCTGAAAGAATTCTGCATTGAGGAGTGAGGCAAACTTTCCTCAGACCGATGTCAGAGACTGGTAGATGGCTACAAGAAGCGTCTCAGTGAAGTTATTTCAGCCAAAGGGGGTAACACTAGCTACATTAGTAACATTTTACACAGGAGGTGATTAGAGGTAAAATCATTACTACATCTGGTTAATGAGCTTTAAAGCTGTGACTCTCTGGTCTGGATGGACACCCCCCCCCCCCCGTCCCACCGTAAATTAAAGATGTGTGTCTGTCAAGACCGACGTGCAGCAGACAGGTAGGCACGGAAAGAGAGAATATTCTCTATTTTTTTTTTCAGAAAAACACAGATTCCAATAGACAATACAGAGCAACAGAATAAATTATTTATTTTTCCCTCTCCGCTCGGTACCGAGTGGTTGGGGACCATAGGGAGTTTTCAAATGAAGGTGCTGCTAATAATTTCCAAATCTCTGTATTTACTGTTGCACAAAAGAGTTTTTCTGTATAGCAGAAGTTTCTGCTGAATTTATAAATCACCATAATAGGAAATTTTTGACAATCCTGTGCTTTTCTTGTATTGTTAAATAGAATATCACAGCAGTAAACTGGAAAAACCCATCTGCTTTAAAATTTGTAATTCTTCCCACATCTTTTAGAGCAAAAAACACTAAAAATATTGCAACTTTTATCACAACTTTTTAAAAAAGCTCCTGCGAATTCAAGCTTTTTGGGCCACAACAATCATAAAAACATCCCATGAAATCCTGGTGGGACTGGAATATACATTTTTGTTATTTTTTTGTTTAATGAGTAAAACAAGGTTAATCTGTTATTTACCTGCAATTAAATCACCTTTTCCAGAGATACATAAAAACAAGATTAGACATCAATATGTGAACATTTCTTTATAAAGAACTGAATATTTAATGGGGTGTCCTAATTTTTTCACGACTGTATATAAAACAAACTGAGCCATTCTTTTTTTCAGAATAATTTTATTTGAATAAAAAGTGCATTTTTTTTTAGCTAGCAATACAAGCCAAAAGGCTGAATAATGGTGTAAATATATTTACATCTTGGCTACCAGAATATATGAACCAAGCTACAGTCAAAGCCCACAGTGGCCAATTTAATGGAAAGGAATATTTCTATTCAGTGGTTTCAAATGTTTGGGTCTTTGCGTTTTACATTTCTAAGACTGGCCAAAATGTTACAACATCCATAGCAAATAAAGACAACTTTACAAAGTGATTGAAATTAAGATCATCCAGTAGTACTCAAGGAAACATATTTTGCCTCTTTTTCATTGGCTCTTCATAGTCTTGGTGCTTTTGGAGGTGATATGGATGAAAGAGTCCAGTCTGTCCACTCCATGGCTCTTTGCTTCAGTGTACAACAGGACCAACTGAAACATTTTTGTTTGTCCTTAAAGAGGTTTGCCTCTAGGTTGTGGATTTCTTCTCCCATTCCTACAACACAAAATAGAACACAGTTTAAATCCAGCCTAAGCGTTTTGAGATGGTATTCCAAGACTGTCGAGTTTGAAGTGGATTTAACACCTGGAGTCTCACCTTAGCTTTCTGCAAAACATTGCCTTTTGTGCCCATGATGGAAGTGGGTCTGTTCTTAAGAGCGGAGGCAGAATTAATAGGATCTGCACTGATGATGATGTTGTTGGGAGTTTGGGAAGATGAGGATGATGGCGAAGATGACGATGTCTGGGGAGGGGCTGTGGTTGCTGATTTAGGCTGAGGCTAACATTGGAAGAGAAATTGTAACATTATTCAGTTATTTTACATATCACGGAAAGTGATTATGAGGTCCAAATAAAGGCACTGACTGTGGGTATGTCCTGGAGACTGCTGTCCAGTGTGGTTCCCAGTGTGAAAGGCCCTGACTCCACTTTCTTCAGACTTTCTTTCACTTCTACCAACCGTAGCTCCACTTCTACTCTGCGCCGCTCCGCCTCTCGGCATGCCTCCTCCTTCTGCTTCAGATGTACTTCTAACGAGGACTGCTGCTTTGGATCTGAGAATAACAGACAATTATCAGCCACACTGATCAGTGTAAACCTTGCACACTCTGGAGGTATAGTGTACCTTTGCAGGAACCCAGCTCCTCTTTGATTTCCTTCTTCTGCTTCTTCAGGTTTGAAAGATTGCTCTTCACTTCCTCCCTCTCTTTCTCCAGACGGTCGCGCTCGTCGATGTAGCGCCGCATGTCTGCTTCTGTGCGGTTCTTTCCCAATTTTATCTCCACTGCACTGGGACTCCCTGGGAAATAGGAATTTATAATTTAACATGCTGCAAAAAGTCCAATTTAGTGGCCATTATTTGAATAAGAAAGCATAATGGACAAAAACACAATAACTCCAGATTAAATTGCATGATTTAAAACAAACTTACTAGTGCATCTCAAAAAAATTTGAATATTCTTTAAAATATATTAAAAAAATTTCCTTCAGAAAGTTAAATTTTAAAGGGGTCATTGACTGAAAAATTGTGTGTGTAGATTTTAACTGTCTGAAATGAGTCTACTGGTCACCTGATTATCCAAAAATCTTCAAAACAGTCAATTCTCTTTAAAAAAAAAAACAAACCCCCACACAGCTTTTATCTCATTTTTCTCTCCCAGAAACGTTTTTGACTTTTCTAACTCGTTAACATCACGTTTAGAAAAAGCCAATCCACCGCAGTCCTTGGAACCAGCCCGCTGTTCTATTATTGGTCTGCCTGATCTATTAGCCCCCAAGCTAATACCAGGAAGCTCGAACTTATATCGTTATATTTTTCAGATCTTATGGCCCTTTTCCACAAGCTCCTACTCAGCCCAACTTGCCTCGACTTTACTCAGTTTGTAGGGTTTTCCATTGGTACCTGGTACTAGGTGTGTTTTTTGTACCTACTCTGGTGGGGTTCCAAGCGAGCTGAGTTGAGCTGAAAATGTGACGTCAACAGACTGCAGGCCACTGATCGGCCAGGGCATCACGTCACTGGATGAGAGCAACGTCTTCACAAGATTCCAAACAGCCACCTGTAAACTCGACCGTGAGTTTTTATTATTTCTGTGATAATCAATGAGATAAATGGCTCTGTGCTTGTTGACTGATGAGAGAATCCAGAGGGAGCTACGGGGCTGAAAAATTTATCGGCTGAAAAGTTCATAGTGGTCAAATTTGACCAAATGTAGTTTATTTTTCAACAGTCTCCCCGTCGGTGCACACATTTCTTCCATCGGTGTTGCAGCGCTTGGATCCCTGCGGCTGAAAAATAAACCACATTTGGTCAAATCTGACCACTGGGCTTTTCAGCCCCATCGACGGAGCGACCTGAAATGAAAAGCACACCAAGAGGCCTCTGAGCTGATGGCTGCTCACGGGGAAGATGGTGAGTGTTTTGTGATTTTAAGCATCTTTTACGTCCTTTATCCCATTGATGTCAAGCTTACTTTGAACAAACAAGGATATCACCGTTGTCTCCTGTATGCAGACAATGAGCTAGTTAGCTAGCTAGCTAGCCATCAAACTTCAAACTTTATTTATTTATATAGCACCTTTCCTGCAACAAAGTGCAATTCAAAGTGCTTTACAGTTAAAAACAAACAATTCCAGATAAAACAAAAAAACAACAAAAAAGACAAAGAGAGCCCTCCCACCCCGCCCCTACTCCCTTCCATCCACCGGACCCTCAATTCACCCCAGACCCCACCTCCTCCCACCTGACTCACCCACAAGTAATAATGAGCATAGTTAAAACATGGCTGAGCACAGAGGACCAGCGTGAGGAAACGCCACCATAGGGGGACCGTCGGCACCAGGAGCCGGTCTCAGCCCACAGCTGCAGAGACACGGCCACAGGGGCCACCCCGGCCCAGGCAGACAGAGGAGTCCATACCACAACCAAGAGGCTGTGACTGAACTCCCCCATCCCACCAAGCCAGGGCCACCGCCACAGCAGCACCCCAACCGCCAGAGCCAATTACAGCTCCCAGTGCTGCCAGCCCCCCAGTGAGGAAGCACTATAGCTAAAAATAACAAGATAAAATAAAATACAATAGAATACAATAAGAAGCAGAGTAAGATCATGAATAAAAAGAGAATAAAATGGTTAAAGGAATAATAAATATACACATGTAAAATGTAATGCAAAACTGAATTAAAATCTACAAATAAAAGGATATATAAATACAGTGGGGTAAAAAAGTATTTAGTCAGCCACCAATTGTGCAAGTTCTCCCACTTAAGTACCTAAATACTTTATTGTATGAAAGAGGTGTCAACAGTTTTACTTTGAGACATGATTTGAGGTTGAATAAGGTGAGAAAAGTTGAAATATATGGGATCGCAATACTCGATTATTGTGATTACCATTGAATCGTGATAGGATCGACTTGTGACCCAAGTATCACGATCTGAATCGAATCGCTAGATCCCTCGAGATTCCCACCCTTACTAATAGGGGCTCTGTGTGACTTCGCTCTACTTTCGGAGGCAACGTAGGGGAGCTGCTTCGTGACGGCGCATCCCCTAGCTGGCCATGGGAGAGGAGCGGAGTCCTGCGGAGTGAGACACTGCACTTTGAGATCCTGCAGCTCAGCTTGGTGCTGGCGATTTGTTGTGGCATCCCGGCAAAGTTGTTAGGAGATGGGCCGGAATGAGGCGAGATACACAGTCAACTATGGATCAGTGAACCAGCATTGCTCATCTAAGCTAGAAAGAGGCTAAAAGCTACACAGCTAATGGCTAACTGACATAAGAGGGAGGGTAGAGTTGAACAGCTGAAGAATGTTTCTTAAAGTCACAGAATCGGAGCATTTCAAGGAAGCTAGGAAACATAAAAAAAACAAATTTGCTTCAATAATTAAAAAAATAAAGAAAATGTGAACAAAATATGCCACAAGCACTTCATTAAGACATGTGTGAGCTGTTAAAATGTGGAGAAAACTGCAGTCAATGACCACTTTAACATATTCTATATTCATCACACATAAGCTATTTCATCTTAGTTTTATGATAGGTACATCTCAAAAAATGAAACCATCTATGATTGTAGAGGATGCAGTTCCCCACTAGAGGGGGCTGTTGTAATGTCATGTTACAAAGTGAAGACGTTAACTCCTACATGTAATCACCCAACCTCACTCTTTAAGTAAATATGTCTATTTAAAATTGTACTTTGTGATAAGAACTACAAACTATGAGTTTGTATGGCATGTCAAAGTTTATCTTCTTTGTCACAGTGGTGGAGGAGTAGACCTCAGAAAATAACAGGCAATCCTTAAATAGTTTCTTAATGAACAGTTACTAAATACAGTAGACACTGTTGCATTTCCTTGCATACTGGATGCAGCATCTGTCAGAAATAGACTGTATTTTTAGTGATTCGTTGCGGCGAGACGGATCTGTGCCGCCACGCACCACATCTGGTGGAAAGTAGAACATTGACTAGAATGAGAACTATTTGCTGTGGCGACCTTATTGCAGCCGTAATGGACCGCAACAGTCGCACAGTCAGTAGAGAGTGGGGGTAAGCATGCACATCCAGTATAGATGTATATGCCACCGGAGTGGTGGCCTAGGGGTAGAGCATCCGCTCCACAACTGGGAGGTCGGGGTTCAAGTCCCAGCCGGGTCACGCCAAAGACCGTATAAAAGTTGAACTTCCTGTCGTCCAGCTTGGTGCTCAGCAAAAATGGAAAGCAGGAGGGAAATGTAGGCGGCAGTGGCTCAGGAAGTAGAACGGGTTATCCAATAACCACAGCATTGGCAGTTCGAATCCCGCTCTCCCCAGCCATACTGCCGTTGTGTCCCTGGGCAAGATACTTTACCCTAGTTGTGTCCATGACACTGGGTATGAATGTGCATAAATGTTTGGTAGTAGTCGGAGAGGCTGTTGGCATGGATTGGCAGCCACGTTTCCGTCAGTCTGCCCCAGGGCAGCTGTGGCTACAGTAGTAGTTTACCGCTACCATTGTCTGTCTGTGGAGTGAATGAATAATGGATTTTCATTGTAAAGCGCTTTGGGTTTCTTGAAAGGTGCTACACAAATGCAAACCATTATTATTATGGACAGAGACCTGTTGTCCAAACACATCACTGCTTTGCTTCAAACACATGAGCTAAAATTATACTCTATTAGCAACATGCAAAAATAAAGTGATTGTTCGCCATAATTTACCTGCACAACCCAGTCAATCTGTCATTTTTTTTCCTTCAGTGCTGACTCAAGCATGAAGAAATGTGCATTCAGATAGTTTAATACTACAGGCAGCACATATATAGTATTACATGTGCCCCCTGCTGGTGCATCACACTGATGATTTACTTTACCATATAAATAATAATGAGACTGAGGTACTCCTTGGACACGGGGAGAACATGCAAACTCCACACAGAAGGGTCACCGATGGTCTGGGGGTGGGATCGAACCCACGATGGTCAAGGGTGGAATCGATCCCATGACCTTCTTACTGTGCTAACCACTGCGCCACCGTGCTGCCCCCACGTGCCCCCCGCATGGGTTTACTCCGGGCACTCCGGTTTCCTCCCACATGCCAAAAACATGCAAGTTAGGTTAATTGGCATAAAAACTGGGGATTCTAAATTGTCCTTAGGTATGGATGTGAGAGTGAATGGTTGTCTGTCTCTCTGTGTTGGCCCTGCGATGGACTGGCGATCTGTCCAGGGTGTACCCTGCCTCTCGCCCAAGGATGCTGGGATAGGCTCCAGCCCCCCCGCGACCCGAAAGGATTAAGCGGTAGAAGATGGATGGATGGATGGTACTCCTTGGATATACATTAATCCTGTATCATGTAATGAAACATATTTGAAAGGTTATTTTAGCTTTCTTTGTCAAATGATGACCCTTAAATTTTCACAATCTGAACTTTTAAGAGCCTTTTTTAAAATTTCTATTGTATTACAACCCACCGTGTCCCCTTACCTATGCTATATGCCTTGGGCCTTGTGGGCTGTGGACTGTGAGGGCTGGCAGCAGCAGTCTGGGTTGGGTTCTTATGGGTCTGTCCTCCGAAGGAGTTAAATGCTGCTGGGATTCCTAGGCTGGTCTTCTTAGGGGTCTCCTGGGATGGAGATGAGGTCTTGGCTGGTTGAATCAGTGGCTGTGGTGGGGTAGGGATCTGGGCTTGTTCTTGTTTGCTCATAGGAGGGATGGAACTTTTACTGCTTACTACAGGTGTTGGCTCTGGCTCAGTACTGTTAGCTGAAGCAACCTGGAATTATTGGAGAAATATAAATGCAAATCAGATATGTTTTGGAACACTGTGTTTTGTTCCAAATGGAGAGAATATATCTTAGTAAATAAATGTTATGTACCTCTTTAATTTGACAAGAGGTGTCCTTCTGCTCCTCTACTGGGACTGGGGAATGTCTTGTAGCTTCTTTAAAAGGAGAAGCTTTACTCCCATTGGATGTGTGGAGGAAGGAGCGTACAGGAACTAGGTCCAGGTAAATCCTTTCTTCGGTGTCCCGTTCTGTAACCACTGGATCCTTGGCCTCTGTACTTTCAATGTTCTCCTGTAGACTGTTGTCTTCACAGTTTGTCAGGTTGTTCTCCTCAGTATTCTGTAATACATGCAGTACAAGAACTAAGTTAGTGAGTAATTGCAACTCCCACACACACACAGCCAGTGGTAAAAAGGTTGGTCCTCCAGAAGCAGAGATGCCATGATAGAGTGATAGAGTACAGCCAACTGTATGAAGTTCAAGCTGCCTAGGTCAGCTAACTGGAGGCCCAGAGTTGACAAAGGGAGTTATGTAGACCCAAAGACACTGAAAGTTTGCTGTTCAGGTCATCATCTGGAGCCACAGTGTACATGGACAATGAGCGCGAGATGTTGGAGCTGCGGCTGCAAGGACAGTCTAGACTTCCCCATACCAGTGGGAAGCCAAGTTCTTTATATCCATAGCATCAGACAGGGGATTCCCTTAGACTATGAGCTTATAATTCATGGACACTGCAATGTGGGATGGTGACTGTGACATAATGTAAAACTAAACTGTAACTAAAAATCTATCAAAAATACTGAATATGACTTTTGTAAAATCAAATTTTAATTACATCTTGGAGTGACCAAATGAACTGCAGCACCGTTCACTCCATTCAGACATGTCTCAGTCTCCAACCCACAGTCCTTCTCTCACTGACTGAATGGGGCTGCAATTCACTTGGTGTCCACAAAGTGTCACTAAAACCAGAACTTTACAAAAGTTTCACACGTAGCCTTAAATACAGTGATTTGACAGCTTACCTCTGGATCAGCTATAGATGCTACATCATCGTACAGTTCATCGGAGTTGAGAGAAATGGAAGGTGTATCTATATAGGTGTTTGGCTCTGAATATCTCCTCTGCATTAAGCTAAAATACACAGGGGGCACAGTTAACATCGCACTTAGCTATGCATACACAGCAACATCCTTTAGGGGGAACAGCTTACTATAAGGAAGTTCTGGCAGCATCAACGATGGTGGAGATCCTCTCAGCGTTGACATAGTCGTATGTCAAATCCTCTGGGTCAGTTTTGGTTTCCATCTGTGACAGCAAGAGGCCCAGCCAGTGACCCATATCTACTGATGTCTTAGCCTGGGAGGGGAAGGGATTTGAAGAGAAAGGAAAGAATGTGCATGACTTTTGTGTGTAACCCAGGAAGAACAGCTGTCACTGCACTAGTAATTAAAGGCAGCTCTAATAAAGAATAAAAAAAAAGTATTCACAAAGCACGCGCTTGCAACGCTATGGGCAGTATTGCCACACAATGATGTGCAACACATTAAGAACAAACTAATAAGACAACTTGATTACAGCTGTTTATCATTTTTAAACATTTAGTTCATCCGATAAAACTGTATTCAGTGTTACTAAAACACACAGTGGTTTGACACACATTTCTCTAATATGTGGTAGTCTTGACATTTCTGAATATTGTGGGTAGTTTAGGTAAATAATTGTATTTTGCTGTGGGGAAAAAACTAGGAAATGTGACATAAGCAAACTTGTATCGAAAAAAGAAAAAAAGACCCAACACAGTCAAGTGCCAGATCCCTCAAGACTAAACATTAAATTCCATTGCATATGACCAAATATGCACTGCAGCTGGGTGGTACTGTGAAAGCTTAATGAAAAAGGGTGTAGCATTAGGCCCTAAAATCCCAGTGCACCCACACCCTACACACACACACACGCAAGCACACACACACACGCGCGCATGTAGACCACCCTTGTGTGCATACATATATTACATATACTGTCTGATGTCAGCAGAAAGTAAGTTTCAAATGAGGACATGTTAGTGTTACGGATTCCAAGAAGCAGCTGTATATCTTTTCTCTCTGTAAGAAATGCTGATGCAGTATTTTTTTCCAGAAATTTTACCCTTCCAGACACTTTGGAGTTTTGCTTATTTCAGATGTTTGAGCAACGGAAAATGGTTGAACTAAGCTCTCATCTGAAGCAAACAGGAAAGCTGACACCAGAAATCATGGTCCAGTTTCAATAAACTTAAATAAACTAATAAAGTTAAGCAGCATACAAACCACCGATATTCCTATCCTTAATGGCTGAAAAAAATCCACTGTTGGATTCTACAGAGTATCTTCTCACCCTACTAACCTTTAATACAAATTACAAAATACTCAGAAAGCTCAGACCACAAAAGAATCCCGGTTTCCCTCATAATATGATTACACCAATTTTGCAAAGAAAAACAAGCTGATTAAAAGAACTGATGATAATAATTCACCCACAATGAGATATATTCTTACTATTGTGAACATGATCTCCAAATTCTGGGAAAATAACTTTGTACTTTTTTTTAACCCATCCTGACCAGCTGCTTGGCAAGCAGAATAGATATCTGATTGCCTTGCTGTACACATTTATGCTGCCAAAAGGGGCTCTGCATGTATTTGATATATATAATATTTATTTATAAAACAGTATGTATAGGTTCCTCTTGCTGTATAATAACTTTAATACTTTATTTAAATTGTCTTAGTTATGCTGGACCTGACAGGGGAATCGGGGAGGGAATTGAGAGGATGTGAAGTGATCGGAGTGGGGGGTGGGGAGAGAGAGAAACGAAGCAAGAGAAAACAAAACAATTGCTGGGAAAAAAGCAGAAAAAAGTGGAACTGAACTGCTGCATCAGCAACTGTCACTGCCCAGACAGGTTATTGGCACGAGCCCTTGGGCACTCTCCTGCTGCTGCAGACTCCCCTCTTCGCTGTCCCATGAACGGCACTCTCTGCAGAGAGTATGCACCGGGTTGCAAAATCAGGTTCGCCCCCCCCCCCCCCCCCCCCCCACACACACACACACAAAAGACCGACAGCCAGGACATCCACCCTGGACAGACCCACTTTGTTTCAGGTCTGTACCCACAAAATGAAGGGCTGTTGTGAAACTGAATGCATTTACCGTGGCACTTTAATTTTTTTGTTTAAAATTTAATAGAGAGCTAAAAGCAGCTAAAACATGAGCTTAATAAAATGTGTGAAAGCAAGTTAAATGATACTGGCCTGTTTGTAGACAGCTATGGTCTTCTAAAGGAATGTCCATGAAAGGATGACAGTTCTTAAAAGCACATTTTGAGATAAATTTGTCCATATGTCAGATTTCTCTTCCATTTGTTTTAATAAAAGATGTTGGAAGTAAATTCATGGGTCACTGCAAATACTTTGCTTTAAAAGGGCCAAGTTGTCACACAGTGGGAGGGAAAATCTTGAATAGAAAAATAATGCGTCAAGATGCGCTGAGAATGGTTGTAGAATCAAGTCTGAGTTCTGAATCATAATCGAATCATGAGGTGCCTAAAGATTCCCACAACTAGTTCAGCCCTCGGCTGGGGAGGAGGACTGACTCATCGGACCTTTTGTAGTTTTAGTTGATGACCCCTGAGATGGACGTGTGTATGTGTGTGTGTGTGTGTGTGTGTACACTTAATCAAATCTCACCCAAGCTCCCAGGGTGTGGACACAAGAGGAAATGCAACCCCAGGTTGATTGTATTGTAGAAAAAGAGCCTAGGATACCATCCAAAATCAAGCTGAACTTCAAGGTCAAGGTATATCACTTTCTGATCACACCATGGGTCACATACTGAACAATAATAGGCTCCATGGAAGAAGACCAGAAAGGCTCCACTACTGACTGAAAAACAAAAAAGCAAGTCAAAATACATGCTGACAAGTCCCAAGGTTTTTGGGACAGTGTTGTTTGGACTGATGAGACAAAACTTGAGCTTTTTGGCCAGTCACATCAGCTCCGTGTTTCCAGAAGGAAAAATGAAGCTTTAAAAGAAACGAACACCATACCTCCTGTGAAACATGGAGGGGACTCGGTTTGGTTTTAGGGCTGCTTTGCTGCATGGGGAACCTTGAATCTGCGCAGGGCACAATGAAGCCTCAAGACTTCCAAGGCATCCTGGAGCGAAACATACTGCCCAGAGAGGTTGGCTACAGTCCCATAAACTTTATAGCTTTTTAGTAATATTGGCAGCTGTGGCTACAGGAACATGAAGCTGCTTGGAGATGGTCTGATAACCTTTAACATGATTATCTATAATCTTCTTTCTCAGTTCCTTGGACAGATCTCTCCTTTGCTTTCTCTGGTAAAAATGTTATTAGGAAACCTAATTAATTATACACACAACACATGCAAGATAAATACAAAATGTTTTAAAAAAACCACTCTAAGTTCACTGAATAGAAAGATTGTTTATGTCATAAATACATTTTAATTAAAAAAAACTGCCACCAATTTTGGGATCAAACACCAATGTTTATCTTTGTTTTTAATAAAACGTTTAATCAAGTTCACCTTAATTTACATGCATCTAATATAATTTTAAGTGCATTTAAGTCTCCTTGATCATATATATTGCAATGTTTCTAGCCCATTTAAACAATGAGTTTTATTTTTCCATATAAATTTAAATATAAAAGAATCCCTGTACCACTGTCCATCTAAGTCTGGAATATTTAATACCTGTGCTGGATAAACTAAATGTGGCAGTCCTTCAGTTTAGACATCCTCCGAGGGATAAATCCACCAGAACCCATATATTCAATTTTTTTCTAATTTTTGGAAGAAGAGGTTGAAAATTGGGTTATACCTTGACAGTCCAACATTGAAGGTTTTTTCTCCTGATGGTGAAGTTTTTCCACCAATCAGTTCTACATACACAGTAATCTTGGTCTTGACATGGTCTCGGTCTAGTCACAACTAAAACGCTACCAATCAGGACAAAGTTCTGAGGTCACAGGGGTGTATCCAAGCTGGTGCAGCAACTGCAGCATCTGACTTAAGCCAACTTGCTCCCGCAATGCATTAAGGTCATGTGACATGGAGACACTTTGCTGCACTGTCAGACAAAAATTTCCAACTGTGTACTTAAATGCCACAATACACTGCTTTAAGTTAGTTTGCACAAACCTGTATAAAGTCAAATGCACCTCTTATTTTTTTATTATCAGACATGGATTAAACAGTTTTTGGATGGCATTTGATAAATATTTCACTCACTGTGTAGTAGGCAGTCCCAATTTTTAGAGGGTTTGTGAATTCATTTTTTTTCAGGTTACTTTATCATACAGATAGCACAAAACATGGGAAACCTGAAAGTCTGAGTTCCCTCTGCTGGTGATTCAATTTAAGTTTGTTAACCATTCAAGCACATCTATTTTTTTTTCAGCTGAGTAAACAGAGTTATATAAAAAGAATTAAATGTATCTTCTTTGCACTAAACTACCATTCAAGTTTTACTTACTCTATTATTTCCATTAAGGTTAATCACCACATTCAAGTTATGACCACGTACAAAACAACACAAGTGGCATAGCCATTTCCTCCATAGGGCACTGTACACAAACGCTATGGGCCCCCAGTGACTGAGGGGCCCCCCAAGCTACAAATGTAGCCTCATTGTTAGAGCGTCAATTGACACTGTGGTACAAGTTGGAGGGCCAGGGGGACGAAAACTGTTCTGGCAGTTTGCATCGCTACCATAGCAGCTCCACTCATGATGCACTGCCATGAAACAGATTCCTCTGCTTTACAAAAATAGGGACTCCCCCCAAATGCCAGCTTTCATAGGCCCCCCGAAAAACAGAAAATGGCCCTGTTTCATGATTACGTGTTTGGCTTTCAAAACATTAGAATATAGTAATTACAAAAAAAAAAAAAACACTGGTCACTTTAGAACTTATAGCGATCCTATCAAATGTTGTCTTCTCATAATTAAAAAAACTACATGAAAATTTACTTTTATTAAGCCCTTATCAGAGTGTTTAATTAATTCTGTGTGTTGACTTAACAAGGATTAAAGGACTGCAACTTTCTGAAGTTTATTTATTGATGTCAGTTTAAAGGGACATAAAAGTATCTGGATTATTGGTTTATTAGAGTACAGCCTGATTATTTCAAATCCTGAATATAAAACAAATGTCAGCAGTCATTTTTATAGCAATACTGAAGTTAACTCAGATGAAATGAGTAAAGCGACAAACTGGAATTACAGTGGGGCAAAAAGTATTTAGTCAGCCACCAATTGTGCAAGTTCTCCCACTTAAAAGATGAGAGAGGTCTCCAATTTTCATCATAGGTATACCTCAACTATGAGAGACAAAATGGGGGAAAAAAATATCCAGAAAATCACATTGAAGGATTTTTAATGAATTAATTGGTAAATTCCTCGGTAAAATAAGTATTTGGTCAATAACAAAAGTTCATCTCAATACTTTGTTATATACCCTTTGTTGGCAATGACAGAGGTCAAACATTTTCTGTAAGTCTTCACAAGGTTTTCACACACTGTTGCTGGTATTTTGGCCCATTCCTCCATGCAGATCTCCTCTAGAGCAGTGATGTTTTGGGGCTGTCGCTGGGCAACACGGACTTTCAACTCCCTCCAAAGATTTTCTATGGGGTTGAGATCTGGAGACTGGCTAGGCCACTCCAGGACCTTGAAATGCTTCTTACAAAGCCACTCCTTTGTTACCCGGGCGGTGTGTTTGGGATCATTGTCATGCTGAAAGACCCAGCAATGTTTCATCTTCAATGCCCTTGCTGATGGAAGGAGGTTTTCACTCAAAATCTCACGATACATGGCTCCATTCATTCTTTCCTTTACACGGATCAGTCGTGCTGGTCCCTTTGCAGAAAAACAGCCCCAAAGTATGATGTTTCCACCCCATGTTTCACAGTAGGTATGGTGTTCTTTCTCCTCCAAACACGACAAGTTGAGTTTTTACCAGAAAGTTCTATTTTGGTTTCATCTGACCATATGACATTCTCCCAATCCTCTTCTGGATTATCCAAATGCTCTCTAGCAAACTTCAGACGGGCCTGGACATGTACTGGCTTAAGCAGGGGGACACATCTGGCACTGCAGGATTTGAGTCCCTGGCGGCGTAGTGTGTTTCTGATGTAGCCTTTGTTACTTTGGTCCCAGCTCTCTGCAGGTCATTCACTAGGTCCCCCCGTGTGGGGGTAGTGGACAGGTGTCTTTTATACTGATAAAGAGTTCAAACAGGTGCCATTAATACAGGTAACGAGTGGAGAACAGAGGAGCCTCTTAAAGAAGAAGTTATAGGTCTGTGAGAGCCAGAAAGCTTGCTTGTTTGTAGGTGACCAAATACTTATTTTACCGAGGAATGTAGCAATTAATTCATTAAAAATCCTTCAATGTGATTTTCTGGATTTTTTTTCCTCATTTTGTCTCTCATAGTTGAGGTATACCTATGATGAAAATTGGAGACCTCTCTCATCTTTTAAGTGGGAGAACTTGCACAATTGGTGGCTGAGTAAATACTTTTTTTTCCCCCACTGTATGTCACCAATACTTAAAATGCCCCCAAAATGTAAGTACTCTCACAGCAACTGAGTTACTACTACAAACATGTATTTTTTGAGAAAGGTTAAATTTGTAGAAATGAGTGACTCCATTTTTATTTTTTTTTTTAAGAATTAAGTTTTAATTACTTCTTTAATTAAGAAGTATTTTTAGTTTGTGCAGTGTATAAGTGGACAATAATGGATCTACCTCCAGGGTTGCCAGCTGTGTGCCATCCATCTCAATCCTGAAGGAATAGAGGTGATCGGGGCTGGGATCAGGCAAAACACTGCAGCCCTCCAGGGTCACAGCAGGCTGACTCACTTTGTTCTTGCCCTTGTCTTGGTAAAACCACAGCTGTCCGTTCTTTACAAGACACCAGCAGGGCCGCCACTGATTGTTCACCAATACATTGAGATAACCTAACACAATATGAGAAGTAAATAGTTATTGCAATGAACCTATTTCTCTACATACAGATGAATACTGGACATTATCTGCAGCATCCGCTTGCACAGATCAAGACTTTTAAAAGCCGAGTAATTATAACAACATTTTCAAATAAAAAGCTGCACATGTTAAGTTTCTGTGGTAATGTAAATAGCAACTGAGCTTTTTCCGAACATTTGTGCTCACCAGAGGTGTCGACGCATTTCTCTGGACTTTCTAGTGCGGAGGGTTTCTTCTTGCCGATGTTGATGAGATTGCTGAACTTCAACCCTGCACCATATTTCTTCTTCACTGTGGGAGGAGAAGTAACAGAAGGGAAGTGCAATTTTTACGATTTATATTGAAGTAGCCTTAGTACAGAAAATCAAAATTTCCCTAAATACCCACCATCTTTGACTTCGGGAATTTCAGCATGGCTGTCTGTGCTGCTGCCACTCTCCGAGGCCACCGAGTGTCTCTCACTCAACTCCCCCTGTTTATAAAGCAACAATTTTACATGATGTGCAAGAGATTAATACAAATGTTTTGTATAACTACTGTTTATAGCTTATTAAAAACAGGATTTATTTATTTTGCATACTTTATTAATCTCAGAGGAAAATTCAGGGCATCCACCTGGATGGATGAGGCAGCCATGATATGGCACCAATTCCTTCACCATTCACACCTAGAGCCACTTTAGAGTCTCCAATTAACCTAACTTGCCTGTTTTTGGCCTGTGGGAGAAAACCAGAGTACCCGGAGTAAAGCCATGCAGACACGGGGAGAACACGTAAACTCCACACAGAGGGGTCCCCAATGGTCAGGGGGTGGAATCGAACCCACGATGGTCAGGGGTGGAATGAATCTCGAGACCTTCTTACTGTGCTGCCACAGTGTTAACCACTGCTCCACTGAGCTGTCCACATATTAGAATAGTTAAACCAAAATATACAGGTTTGAAATAAGCATACCTTAGTACAAATAAGCTTTGGGGAGTCTGACACACCATGCTGTTGGTCACAGTTTTCAGCTGGTTTGGGACTGATCTCTTGAATAACCTAATGAGCAGGAAGACATGCATTTATATTTTGATGTTAATAAAATGAAAGCACTTCAACTAACTCTCAAGGCAAAACCTGGTGAATTTCCCACCTTTAACCACAGCTCAGTTTGCTCCTTGCTCTGCAGGCCCAGCACAATCGCCTCCCCTCCTACTGGAATAATTTTTAGCTTGTGCTCTTTTCTTTTGAGCTGCTTTTCTTTGTAGACCACACTACAGCCAAGCAGACTCACATCCAGCTGAGGCGTTTGCTCTTTGGAGCTCTTATAGCACTGGGGGAGGAAAACAGCACATTAATGACAGTATGTGACTGTGAATATGACTGTTAGCCAGGGCTTGACATTGATTCAGCAGTGGTAGGCAAGACATTCAATCTTATGAAAGACTTTTACTGGCGGTACATTTTGTATAAATTTTTTTTCAAGCTGAAGCAATAAACTCCTTACTTGATGACACTAAAATACCACAACAATATACGCACACCGTTTGATCAGTTTATTTTCACATGGGGATGACTAGAAAACCCCATCGTCACCTTCAATGAAAATAATGCACTTTTTGAAGTACAAAAGGGTGGCTTATTAAACATTTCCCCTGACCCACTTTCGGTTATTGCAGGAGGCTGAAATTGCATATGTATAATAATACATACCCTCTAGGGCACATGGTAAATTGCAGCTCTGAACTAAAAAGTGTCTCTTTTACAGGTGCAAAGATGGAGTAAGGTGTGATGATGGAGCCAGGTGACTGCAGAGTGATCACCAGGTTCCTGTACTTGAGAGGCCACACGCACGTCACAGGAGACGTTGAATGAGACGAAAGAGACTTATGGGGAGGATGTCCCATCGTATGACGTTGTCAAGCACTGGCATTGACAGTTCAAGTGTGGTTGGACATCAGTGGAAACGGCACCCACAGTGTGCCATTGATGAAGACACCATCCGGCAAGTGGAGGCCAACATTTTGGAGGACTGCCACAAAGCTGTTCCCCCAACTAGCCCAAGATGTCAAGATCAGTGTGGGGTCTGTGGAAAAAAAATCATTAATAACTATTTGCACATCTGGAAGTTCCTGCATGATAAGATTCCCTGGGTGTTCACACCTTTCCAGAAGCAGGAATGAGTCATGTGCTCCCAGGCTCTTTTGGCCATGTGCCAAGAAAACCAGCAGGACTTCTTTGATAGACTAATCATGCAGAACGAAACATGGGTCCATCACTATGATCCAGACTAAAGACCAGTCAAAGCAATGGAAGCATTATGAAGAAGGCATGTGTCCAACCCTTGACAGGCAAGGTCATGCTCACGGTCTTTTGGGACCAGCATGGAGTACTGATGTTGGATTTCCTAGCAAAGGGTACCACAATTATCAGAACTTACTATGCTTATTGTTGCCCAGACGGAAGCACAATCCTGTAGCTAAATCCTTCCTGACCCCCCCTTACTCTTTTGGCCTTGCATGATCTGACTTCCACCTTTCTAGCCATGAAGTGATTTTTGAAAGGCAAGCACTTCCTAGATGATGAAATGCTGATTTCCGAGGTTAAGTCGTGGCTTCCAGTGCAACCTGCAAATTTCTAAAGGCGAGGTCTCCACAACTGCATAAAACGACGGGAGAAGTGTGTGACCCTTGGTGGTACCTGTGTAGAGAAAGACTAATAACTGTGCCAAGTTTGGCTCCTCTCAGTCCACGGGAAATGAGTCAGGGGAAATCTTTGAGTGTCTAGTAAGCTCAAAATGTT
Source organism: Pholidichthys leucotaenia (assembly GCA_020510985.1). NCBI lineage: Eukaryota > Metazoa > Chordata > Actinopteri > Cichliformes > Pholidichthyidae > Pholidichthys > Pholidichthys leucotaenia. The sequence goes on from CM035836.1 coordinate 402,009,011, forward strand.
AACTGCTATAAACTGGTTATTGTAGTGTAGCATTTTTGCAGTGTTGTATTACCTTTCAATGACTTATCTTTTAACAAATAAAACATTTATATTGGGGGGGAAAAAACTTGAGCAAAAGCACAACCACTGACGAAAATAAAAGACAAATAATAAAAACACACAATCACTTTAATTCAGGCTTTGTGGCTACCTAATCCAGAGACTGTGTTAATATGATTCATATTACATGTATTTGTCAACTAATATGTTAAAATGGGTGTTAACTTGCTCATTTAACTTGTAATGATAATACTTTCATCAAAACCTTGAAGGAAACAAATAGTTTGCATTGATAATTTTATAAATACATGTAAGCATAAATACAACAAAACGTGATTTTTCTGTATCTATTGTTTTTTTTTTAATAAACAATCCAGTACCTGCTTTTTCTTGTTTATCTGCATAATTCTAGCTCAATTGTAAGACAGTAAAGTTTAGGGTCTGTCGGTAGAGGTTCTGAATAAGGAACATTTTGATCTGTAATCCATGCAAAGCTACTCTACAAGTGCCCAACATTTAGTGTTGTAAGTGGATATAATTAGTCCCTTTCAAAATCAGTCAGGGTTATAGCTTAAACCACTTAATTTTGCAAGATAAAGTAAATCCAGAATATTTTTTCACATTTGAAATTTTGATAATATTATGAATAAAAAAGCACAGCATTTGAAGTAATAAAGTAAGAGATAACTGTTTAACATGAGTTGGGAGGCAGCGAATGCAAACTCAGAAACAGCTAACACATACCTAATAGATATTATAAATATAGTGGTGTGAAAAAGTGTTTCTCCCTTTTTTGTATGTTTGTCACACTTAAATGTTTCACATCATCAAACAAATTTAAATATTAGACAAAGATAACCCAAGTAAACACAAAATGCAGTTTTTAAATGAAGGCGTTTATTATTACTAGTGCATACCCATGCATGCCCGTAGAAACCCGTGCATGCTCGTAGAGGGGATGCATTGGAACAGAATTCTTGCCAGTTACAGGACAGTTGGTATAGCAACACAGCACTAAGTGGCAATCATATATGACGGCTTTTGTATGCAGCAAAACATCAAAATCACACAAAATATGCCCTGCCATCTGGGGCTGTTTGCCCCTGCTTGTTACTTCTTCTCCTGCCTGTCACTGTTCTGTGTTATGTTGCTTACCTGTGTCTATAAATATGTCTTGTATGGAGTCATGTGCTCTGTCTATGTGCCGTCATATAGACATCATCTGGTGGGTCTTCTTCTTCGTTCAGACCACTGAAGGGTCTCTTCCTGTCTCAGATGGCTGTGTTGTTCACAGTCATGCCTGTGGTGTACTGGTGTTGGTGGCCAGCCGACTCTTCCGCATCTCCTCGGTCTCAGCTTGTCTGTGCCTTGCCTGGCGTGCAGCATTGCTTGCTTTGCAGGCATTTTGGGCTTCAAGTGACTCAGCACGTGCATGGCGCACTACCCCATGTTTCCTGTCTGTTTGTGCATCCCTTGTCTGTTGTACCCTATGCTGGTGAAGGGTCTCCTCCTGTCTTAGACGGGTGTGTTGTTCAGAGTCATGCGTGCAATGTACTGGAACCTCAGGTGTTTTCATCTTCATGGCATCTTTTCTGATGTGTAGCAGTTCTCCTAATTCTATTGCTCTCCATCTGGGGGGTCTTCTTCTTCTTCTTCTTCGTTGAGACTACTGGTTGAGGGATAGGTGCGTCATAATTCTAGTTCATAGACAGGATCATGAAAATACATCTGAGCAAAAAGAGGCTTTCGACCCTGTTCAGGAAGACACCAATGCTATGTATCCTATGATGCCTGAGTTCAAAGATACATGGTCTATATGACATCATAAAGACACAGACACATGGTCTATGTGACATCATAAAGACACATTTGTCTGAGTTCAAAGACACATGGTCTATGTGACATCATAAAGACACATTTCGTCATGGCTGCCAATTATCCGCACCTGTGCGCACACCTGCTCTTCATCCTAGCCTGGCTATTTATATCGTGAGGTCCTGAGATCGGCGCGGAGTCGTCTGTCTCCTTCCCACGAGACCTGCTTTCGCCTTCTCCATGTCGAGTTTCCTAGCCTCGTCTTGTTTTCTCTACTTCGAGCTTCCTAGCCTCGTCAAGGGTCCTGTCCAGCCTTACGCCTTCTGGACTCATCGTCTCCCCGCTTCAAGTAAGCAATCATCAATTTCTCTTACCTTTCTGTGATCCCCTGTGCACAGGCGGAGATCCGTGGCAGCGGATTCCTTCTACCTGGCGGTGGACTCCTCCTCTCCATGCATCTGCCTACGTCATCTCCTGTGGGCCTGCTGGCACTGTCCTCCTGGCTGGAGCAACTGAGCTTAACCTGCGCTCCACTTCACCACCGCAAACAGTAAGCGCTGAACTTTCTGGTGCATACCCTGCTCAGACTGCATCTAACTCTCCCTCTATTTCTCCATAGGGTTGCCAGGTTGCACGGTGCTCTGCTCACCCCAGCTGATTCACCTTCTCATTATATACATATACAGATACGCATACACGCACTCACACACTCTCACTTTGTTCAATAAATGGTTAATTGTGTCATTCTTGAGTCGTGTCTGCTCTTTGGGTCTGAAACCATGTCACATTTGTCTATATTTGTGTCCTATGATGCCTGAGATCATAGGATATCCTATGATGTTCAAGCAACAACCAACTAATATACAAAAAATATTTAAAAAAAGAGACAATGATCATAATTTGAGGGGAGACTTAAACTTTACAAAACCCAAGATACGTACTACCAAGAAAAGTACAGTATGTGCATATCTGTCTGTGGGGTGGATGTGTGGAACAGTCTAGAGCCGGAACTGAAACTATGTACAAACAGAAATCAATTCAAAAAGAGGTATAAGCACCATTTGCTGAAAGGGTATATGTTAGAAGGGTAGTAGTTATATGTACGATTCATTATGTTCACTCTGGGATATTATGGGACACTATGGAATGGTGGGTAGGACAGCACTGTGTATATCTGTGTTGTTTGAGGCTGGTTTTGTTGTATGGACATCATTGTATGTTAGAATGGATGGGTGTTAATGTTGATTTGTAAAAAATACAGTAAATTGTTTACTTGGGGTCTTAAAGGTGGTAATTTGTATAAAATTCACATGGGTGTATCTATGGAAAAGAGGAGATGGAATTAATAAGTGTTCACTTCTTCCTTCTCCCTTTCGAACAGTGTATAATGTTACTTTATTGCATTTGCCATTTGCTTGTATTTGTTATATTTTTGTGTTCGAAATAAACTATCTATCTATCTATCTAGCAGAGATCAGAAGACATGGACACATGTTCTATGTGACATCATAAAGACACATTTGTGTACTATGATGCCTGAGATCATAGGACGTCCGATGAGAAAAGGGGAAAAATCCAAACCTACATGGCCCTGTGTAAAAAAGTGATTGCCCCCTAAACCTAATAACTGGTTGGGCCCACCCTTAGCAGCAACAACTGCAATCAAGTATTTGCGATAACTGGCAATGAGTCTTTTCCAGCACTGTGGAGGAATTTTGGCCCACTCATCTTTGCAGAATTGCTGTAATTCAGCCACACTGGAGGGTTTTTGAGCATGAACCGCTTTTTTAAGGTCATGCCACAGCATCTTAATCGGATTCAGGTCAGGACTTTGACTAGGCCACTCCAAAGTCTTCATTTTTTTTTTTTTTTTTAAGCCATTCAGAGGTGGACTTGCTGGTGTGTTTTGGATCATTGTCCTGCTGCAGAACCCAAGTGTGCTTCAGCTTGAGGTCACAAACAGATGGCTGGACATTCTCCTTCAGGACTTTTTGGTAGACAGAAGAATTCATGGTTCCATTTACCACAGCAAGTCTTCCAGGTCCTGAAGCAGCAAAACAGTCCCAGATCATCACACTACCACCACCATATTTTACTGTTAGTATGATGTTCCTTTTCTGTAATGCTGTGTTACTTTTACACCGGATGGAATGGGACACACACCTTCCAAAAAGTTCAGCTTTTGTCTCGTCAGTCCACAGAGTATTTTCCCAAAAGTCGCTGGGACCATCAAGATGTTTTCTGGCAAAACTGAGATGAGCCTTAATGTTCTTTTTGCTCAGCAATGGTTTTCGTCTTGTAACTCTGCCATGCAGGCCATTTTTGCCCAGTCTCTTTCTTATGGTGGAGTCATGAACACTGACCTTAACTGAGGCAAGTGAGGCCTGCAGTTCTTTGGATGTTGTTGTGGGGTCTTTTGTGACCTCTTGGATGAGTCGTCGCTGCGCTCTTGGGGTAATTTTGGTCAGACGGCCACTCCTGGGAAGGTTCACCACTGTTCCATGTTTTCGCCATTTGTGGATAATGGCTCTCACTGTGGCTCGCTGGAGTCCCAAAGCTTTAGAAATGACTTTATAACATTTTCCAGACTGATAGATCTCAATTACTTTGTTTCTCATCTGTTCCTGAATTTTTTTGGACCGCAGCATGATGTCTAGCTTTTGAGGATCTTTTGGTTTCCTTCACTTTGTCAGGCACGTCCTATTTAAGTGATTTCTTGATTGAGAACAGGTGTGGCAGTAATCAGGCCTGGGTGTGGCGAGAGAAATTCAACTCAGCTTTTCAAAGATGTGATAAACCACAATTAATTTATGTTTTAACAGGGGGGCAATCACTTTTTCCACACAGGGCCATGTAGGTTTGGATTTTTTTTAACCTTAATAATAATTTGTTTGATGATCTGAAACATTTAAGTGTGACAAACGTACCAAAAAAATGAGAAATCAAGAAGGGGGTAAACACTTTTTCACACCACTGTAGACTCACTATCACAAACAAATATAAAAAGTCTGAGAGGAAGTGATGTACAGTATGAGTTTGAAAAAAACTAAGTGCATGCTTATTGCTTCAGTGTGACATCTCTGGATTCAATATTTATATCAGTTCTGCAAAAACATATTTTTTGTTTACAATGAATGATAACTTAACACTCTAAATATTGCAGTGATGTGATAGTGGTACAATATGTGACCAGACTTCTAGACTAGTGACTGCTTCAATTATTACAACCTGTTTCTATTTCTGTACTTTTTATGTACTTGAACACTCAGAATGGGCATCCTATAGCTGCATAATACAGCTAATGTTTATGTCACTACAAGTAAAACTCTTTAAACCCTGACAAAGATCTTTAAATACAAAGTCTGCTGGATGTTTAATCATTTTTATATCATCTGCTTATTTGAGTTGCATCAAACCTCTATAATTGGATTCCTGTTCGTACCAGCAGGCGATGGTCTTTGATGACACAGAGCTGTTTGGCCCACTGGCCGAGCCACTTCTTCCTCCACAGGAAGGCACAGATCCGAGCGTCCTTCATCAGCTCAATCGACGCCTCTGCTGACGGCCACTGGTGCTGGGCTGATGGAGACTTCCCTCTGCTCACCTCCTCTTCATCGTAGGACTCGTATGAACTGCTAACTGCCTCTCCATCATCTAAAAAAAAAACCAGGCATTAGATGCTAGAAATGTGACATTACTGCGTTAAATAAGGACCGAGAACAATAGGTTACGAAAGACAAATATGTCAGATGAGTTTGAGAAAAAGAAAATGAGATTATTGTCTGGCTTCTCGATTTTGATGAGGTTTTTCAATGGAAGCAGTTAAGGAAATACTGTACACATTTTTAACACGGAATGATGATGTCAGAGAAAAACAATGAGAGGATGACACGATAAAATGGAACGTAATAAACTCAGAAATCTGATAAGATGAAGCTGATACATCCTGAAAGGAAGTCATTCCTGTATAAGCTTATCATGCTGGTGAATGAGTGCTTTGGAGCATGCTGGCTTCCTCCATGCACATTTTGGTTTAATGCCTTGAAAACAACTGCAGACATGCCACACAAAAACAAAACAAGTCCTAACTACCCCTGGTGATAACGGCATAGACCACACTTTCCGAGCTGTGCACTCGCATCCAGGGCCCTGAGCGCAGGCCAAAACAGTCCAGATCTACATGACATCAAAGGAAATGAGGAAAACTAAGTGAAAAAGTAACATTCATTTATATGATGCTTACAAAGACAAGAACAGTCACACAGAGCTTTGTAGTAAAAACAATCAAATCAATAAAGAGGCACACACAAGCAAACAAGATGAAACATTAGTCAGTAACCTGCCTGAAAGAATGAATTTTCAGCTGCTTTTTAAAAGTGGTTGCATATGAGTACAGCTCTTGTCAGTTTCTGTTCTGGAATCTAATTTAGAACTGGCCTGCATCTTCCTAGCAAAAATCAATAGACTTGGAGCTTGAAAAGTTGGTTCTTAGCTGAAATTAAAAAAAAAATAAAAATAAATAAATCCTTGCATGTTATCAGTAGGCGTGTCATGCACCTGCTTGTATGCAAATGAGCTCCATGCAGCCCAGTGTGGGCTAAATGTAACTCATGCAGAACTTTTGAATCAGCTGTTGTTGATGTCACTTCAAAAACAGATTCAGCAACTAAGTGGCATATTTCTGCAGAAACCCGCAAACAGCCTGCCCAAGGTTACAGCTGTCATCTAATCAAGAGCAGTTGTGCATTTAAGTGGGGGCTATAGACTGACTAACAGGGCTGTCTGTCATGAGCCTCCTCGTGTGCTTTCACGCAGCGTACAGAGGAGTGAGGGGAAAGGACGGATTTACATGCAAGGGTTACACCACAGACACATTTATTAAAGAAAAGACGAGCAGTTCCAAAAATCGTACAGAACATACAAAAACAACAAGCAGGGTACACTTACTGGCAAACACGGAGGGACATGTTGCTGGCACACCACAGTGTACAGTGGCAAATGCTGCCATGGTGAACCATAACCGAGACAGACAATACAATGGTCCAGCAATGGTGCACTAGAAATGAGCTGCTTAAGTACCACCATTGCTGGAAGAGGGAGACTGGGTGCACCTGAGCGAGGAATGGGAAAGGTATTTAACGGGAGTAGAACCAGCTGACCAACATGAGGGAGGGGGCGTGTTGAACCGGCAAGCTGTCAGAGAGCGCCCACACGAATGTTGGTCAAAGGAGGCTGCCTCACAGCTGCCGGCCAGAAACAGTGTCTACAGGTATGGAAAAGTGACCTAGAAACATAGAGACTACAAGAAACTCAAAAGATAACACAATACACAAATACACAGATAAACCTGAGCCACAGAAGGTCAGAACCGAGCCTGGAGGACAACCCGGCTTGGTTCATGACAGAGCCCCACTCTCTAGGGGTGGATTCCAGACACCCAAGGTTATATCGCAAATGAAAGGAAAAGCCCCCCCACCCCAGCAGGAACAGTAACCGATGAACCCAGGTGGGAGGTAGGGGGAACTGGAAAGGAGGGAACAAAACAACCCCGCCCAGGACCCACAACAGAAAATGCAATTAACCCCCAAAGTCCAAAAGCTTGGAGGCTCGGGAGGACGCCCAGAGTTTCAAGCCCAGCAGAAGGTCCGGTGGACAAAGTCCGGCGGCCTGCCGGGAAACATGGGCCACCTGACCCAGAGACTCAGTCCTTCAGGTGCGTGGCCAGTGCTGTTGAGCCACCAGGACCGGAGGGGTAAGGCAGGGGGCGGCCGACCCACCGGGAGGCTTACTGGTGGGTGGCCGGGCCGTAGGAGGGGAACCCCCACGGAGCCTGGTGGAGAGGAGAAGGGAACCACGACAGCGTCAGGCTGAGGAGTGAAGGTCCCGGTGTCCTCAGGCTGACCGGAAGCACCCTCAGTGGTCCTAGCTAGGGTACAGCTGCACCCACGATGGACCCCAACCAGGCCAAAGCTGCACCCACGGTGGCTCCCGACTGGAGCTTAGTAGCACCCAGGGTGGACTTCGGCTGGAGCTCTGCAGCACCTGTGGTGGACTCCGGCTGGAGCTCTGCAGCACCCATGGTGGACTCCGGCTGGAGCACCGTTGCACCTGCGGTGGTCCCTGTCGGGGACCGCATTGCTCCTGCGGTGACCTCCCCAGCAAGGGCGACAGGGCTCTACGCAACCTCTGGTGATGAACCTGGACCTTGGCGGCCTCTGGTGGAATTGACCACTCTCCAACGACCCTGGGAAGAAGCTCAGAAACAGTGGAGAGAGAGAGACAGAGTCAGGATCACTGGCAGCGGCAGAGCCCGGCGAGGTGAGCCCTGGTACAGCGGCTAGCTGCCCCTGGCTCTCCTCCCCAAGAGTCAGACAAGCTTGCTCCGAAACAGGCGGGAGAGAAACCAGAGAGAGCACTTGCCTGAACTCGGGCTCCAGCGCTGTCCAGGACTCCGACGATCCAGATCATGGTGGCTCTTCAGGCTGGGAAGGCACTGCACCCATGGAGGTCTTGGCCTGGGACACAGCTGCAACCTCGGTGGTCCCGGCTTGGGACACAGCTGCACCCTTGGAGGACCCTGACTGGGCCAACACTGCACCCTTGGTGGACCCTGGCTGGGCCAACGCTGCACTCTCGGTGGACCTCGCGCTGGGGCGTGGCACCCATGACGGGTCCATGCAGGAGCGCAGCACCCACGTCGGGCTAACACTGGAGCACAGCCCCCACGAGGGTCCCAAACCTGAATGCTGCACCCATGGAGACTCAGCCTGCGGAGGATCCCACACGACGGCCTCAGGCAGAAGAGGAGCTGGACCTGCGACATCGTCTGGTGGCGAGACCGGCTCCATGGAGACCCCTGGTGATAGTGGATCCTCTCTGGTGGCCCTAAGAGGAAGCTCAGGAACAGCAGCAGAAGAAATGTGGTCAGGATTGCCGGCAGTGGCAGAGCCCAGTGAGATGAGTTCAGATGCAGCTGAGGGCTGCACCTGACTCCCCTCCCCTAGAGCCAGGCAAGATCTCTCCAACACTGACATGAGAAATACAAGAGAGATAACTTGCCTGAGCTCGAGCTCCACCGCCATCCAGGACTCCGTCGATCCTGGAGATGAAGTCTCGGGCTCGGCCTCGAGGAGGTCCAGCTCTGGCTCCCATTCCGCTGCAGTAGCCTCCGCAGCTGGCAAGATGGTAGTAGCAGTCCCAGTGTCCTCAACCGAAATAACCCCCGCTGGAGATGACTCTGGCGAGGAGGCTGAGGGTTGGCTCCGTGTGGGCTCAGGAGCTGGATCCTCCAGGGCCCCGGGCTCCTCCATTGTCCAATGGCTCTACCCTTGGACCGACAGACGATCAGGAGAAAATGGAGGAGACACGGAGAGAACAGAGAAAGTGTAAACATCTGCAGCTGGAGGAGAGAGAGCCCAGTGGACTGCTGAGACTGGGCCTCTCCCTCAGGAGACAGACAAGGTTTATCGTGATTTAATTGTGTAGAATGAAAAAACACTTGCCTGTCATCCCTGTGTTTGATGTTCACAGCTGCAGGGGACAGGCAGTCATCCTTCTCTGCGTCCGCAATGATTCTGGCTCCCCCTCTGGATGATAGAGGAGCCGGCTCAGGAAACGCGGAAATAGGCATTACCGGAAAACCATGACGGACCTCTCGGCAGCTGGAGGGACGATGGCTGCCGAAGACGATGAGGGCCTCTCCCAGCATTTCCATGCAGGATGACGCTGTTTGCGGGTGGCTGAAGCTGATGGTGAGGCTGAAGAAGAGGGGACAGCAGGATGTGGAGAGTGTGTCTGTTTGGGCTTCATGAAGAGCACCCCCCTCCTCAAGTTGGTAAACGCCTGCTTTAACACACAGACCAAAGACAACAGCCCCTCGTACTGTGGGTTACTCCAGAGCCCAGGATGCGCCTCCAGGATTCCTACGGCTGAATCCAGACAGCTCCCCTTTGCCTTTGGTCCGTGGGCTTCGTGGGCCTCGCCCATAAAATCCTGGATGTCAGCTGCCGCCCATACCTCCTCCACCATGGGATGCCCCGCCCCTCATCTGCTCCGACCACTGTGGGAACGGCGCGCCGAAGGCATCGTATTCCAGAAACAGGTGGGTGAGGAAACAGTTCAAAAAAGAAAAAGTAATATCTGGGTGTAACCCGCTAAATCCGTTTACGGATGCACCATTCTGTCATGAGCCTCCTCATGCGGTTTTACGTAGCGCACAGAGGAGTGAGAGGAAAGGATGGATTTACGTGCAAGGGTTACACCACAGACAAATTTATTAAAGAAAAGATGAACAGTTGCAAAAATCGTACAGAACATACAGAACACGGAGGGACGTGTTGCGAGCACACCACAGTGTACAGTGGCGAATGCTGCCACGGCGAACCATAACCGAGACAGACATTTATGGCAATACAATGGTCCAGCAATGGTGGACTGGAAATGAGCTGCTTAAGTACCACCATTGCTGGAAGAGGGAGATTGGGTGCACCTGGGCAAGAAACGGGAAAGGTAATTAACGGGAGTAGAACCAGCTGACTAGCATGAGAGAGGGGGCGTGGTCGGACCGGCAAGCTGTCAGAAAGCGCCCACACGAATGTAGGTCAAAGGAGACTGCCTCACAGCTGCCGGCCAGAAACAGTGGCTACAGGTACAGAAAAATGACCTAGAAACATAGACACTACAAGAAATTCAAAAGATAACACAATACACAAATACACAGATAAACCTGAGCCACAGAAGGTCAGAACCGAGCCCGGAGGACAACCCGGCTTGGTTCATGACACTGTCAATTACTTATTACTTTCTTTCTCTGTTGCGATCCACCACTTTTTTTTTTTTTTACTTTTACCTGCCTTATGCAGTGACAGACTCAGAACTTTTGGTTCTGCTAAATAAACTAGTTCCCCTCATGGATCGTCACCTTATCATGGTGGGGGGTTTGCGTGCCCTAGTGATCCCAGGAGCTATATTGTCCGGGGCAAGTTGCCTCTGGGAGGGTCACCCAAGACAAATTGGTCCTGGGTGAAGGGCCAGACTAAGAATGATCCAAAAGACTCTCACGATGAAGGCTAAAACAAGGATTCAGTATACCCCGCCTGGTATGGGGTTACCGGGGCCCCACCCTGGAGCCAGGCCTGAGGGAGGGGCTCGATGGCTAGTGTCTGGTGGCCGGGTTTCTGCCTATGGGACCCGGCCGGGCTCAGCCCGAAGGAGTTACATGGGTCCACCCTCCAGTGGGCTCATCACCTGCAGGAGGGACCATGGGGATCTGCTGCTATGTGGATCAGGCGGCAGTCAAAGGCGGAGACCTTGGTGGTCTGATCTCAAGCTTCCTAAACTGACTTTTGGGACGTGGAATGTCACCTCTCTGGTGGGGAAGGAGCCTGAGCTGGTGCATGAGGTTGAGAGATACTGGCTAGATATAGTCGGCCTCACCTCAACACACAGCTCTGGTTCCGGAACCAGTCTTCTGGAGAGGGGCTGGAGCTTGGCCTACTCTGGAGTTGCACTGGGCGAGAGGCGATGAGCAGGGATTGGTATTCTTGTATCCCCCCACCTTGCTGCCTCTATATTGGAGTTTTCCCCGGTGGACAAAAGGGTTGTTTACTTGCGCCTTCGGGTTGGGAAACGGGTCCTGACCATCATTTGTGCCTATGCACCAAATGATGGTTCAGAGTACCCACCTTTTTTGGAGTCTCTGACTGGGGTGCTGGAGAGTGCTCCTCTTGCAGACTCCATTGTCCTACTGGGGCACTTCAATGCGCACATGGGCAACGACAGTGAAGCCTGGAAGGGGGTGATTGGGAGGAACGGCCTGCCTGATCTGAACCCGAGTGGTGTTCAGCTACTGGACTTCTGTGCTAACCACAGTTTGTCCATAATGAACACCATGTTCAAGCATGAGGGTGTCCGTATGTGCAGCTGGCACCAGGACACCCTAGGTCACAGGTCAATTATCAATTTTGTTATTGTGTCATCAGACCTGCAAACGTATGTCTTGGACACTCGGGTAAAAGAGGGGTGCAGAGCTGTCAACTGATCACCACCTGGTGGTGAGTTGGATCCGATGGCAGGGAAGGATGCTATTCAGACCTGGTAGACCCAAACGTATAGTGAGGGTGTGCTGGGAATGTCTGGCTGAGGCCCCTGTCCGGGAGATCTTCAACCCCCACCTCCGAAAGAACTTCAACCACATTCCGAGGGAGTCTGGAGACATGAAGTCTGGAGACATGAAGTCTGAATGGGTCATGTTCTCCACCTCCACTGATGAAGCGGCTGCCCAGAGCTGCGGCTACAAGGTCGTCGGGGCATCTTGTGGTGGCAACCCCTGAACCAAGTGGTGGACACCAGTGGTGAGGGGGGCCATTAAGCTGAAGAAAGAGTCCTATCAAGCTTGGTTGGCTTGTGAGACTCCTGAAGCAGCTGAGGTGTACCGGCAGGCCAAGCGGAGCGCACCTCGGGTGGTTGCTGAAGCAAAAACTCAGGTATGGGAGGAGTTTGGTGAGGCCATGGAACAAGACTTTCGGTCGGCCTCGAAGAGATTCTTTATCTTTTGTTCTTATTAAAGACAAGAATAGAAAGGAGATGTCTTTACCTTCTTAACATGTTTTGACTGTACACTGCAGCCTTCGTCAGCAGGTCTTCTGACGAAGGCTGCAGTGTACAGTTGAAACATGTTAAGAAGGTAAAGACATCTTTCTATTCTTGTCTTTAATAAGAACAAAAGATAAATAATTAAAAGAAGACTAAATGAACCTACTTGAGTTATTTTGAAGAGATTCTGGCAAACTGTCCAGCGGCTCAGGAGGGGGAAGCAGTTTCCTGCCCACACTGTGTGTGGTGTGGATGGGGCACTGCTGACTTTGACTGGGGATATCGTCGGGCGGTGGAAGGAATACTTTGAGGATCTCCTCAATCCCACTGACATGCCTTCCACAGAGGAAGCAGGGCTTGTGGACGAGAGGGACGACTCGCTTATCCCAAGGACTGAAGTCGCCAAGGTGGTTAAAAATCTCTTTGGTGGCCAGGCCCCAGGGGTGGATGAGATTTGCCCTGAGTACCTCAAGGCCCTGGATGTTGTAGGGCTGTCATGGTTGACATGCCTCTGCAACATTGCTTAGAGGTTGGGGGCAGTGCCTCTGGCATGGCAAACCGGGGTGGTGGTTCCTCTCTTCAAAAAAGGGGACTGGAGGGTGTGCTCCAACTTTAGAGGGATCACACTCCTCAGCCTCTCTGGGAAGGTCTATGCCAAGGTACTGGAGAGGAGAGTCCGGCTGCTGGTCGAACCTCAGATTCAGGAGGAGCAATGTGGTTTTCGTCCTGGCCATGACACATCGGACCAGCTCTTTACCCTCTCGAGAATCCTCGAGGGTTCGTGGGAGTTTGCCCAACCAATTTACATGTGTTTTCTGGACTTGGAGAAGGCATTCGACCGTGTCCCTCGTGGTTTTTTGTGGGGGGTGCTTCGGGAGTATGGGGTATTGGGCTTGTTGTTATGAGCTATTCGGTCTCTGTACAACCGTTGTGAGAGTTTGGTTCGTATTGCCAACACTCAGTTGGAATCATTCCCAGTGAGAGTTGGACTCTGCCAGGGCTGCCCTTTGTCACCAATCCTGTTCATTATTTTTATGGACAGGATTTCTAGGCACAGCCAGGGAATGGAGGGTGTCATGTTTGGTGACCAAAGGATCTCATCTCTGTTGTTTGCAGATGATGTTGTCCTGCTGGCTTCATCCAGCAATGACCTACAGGTCTTACTGGGACAGTTTGCCGCTAAATGTGAAGCGGCTGGGATGAGAATCAGTACCTCCAAGTCCGAGTCCATGGTCCTCAGCCAGAAAAAGGTGGATTGTCCTCTCCGGGTTTGGGACAAGCTCCTGCCCCAAGTGGTGGAGTTTAAGTATCTTGGGGTCTTAATCATGAGTGAGGGGAGAATGGAGCGAGAGATTGACGGACGGATCAAAGCAGCATCTGCAGTGATGCAGACGTTATAACGGTCTGTTGTGGTGAAGAGGGAGCTAAGCTCTAATGACTGAAAGAACAAGATCACGAATACAAGAGGCTGAAATGAGCTTTCTTTGTAGGATTGCTGGACTCACCCTCAGAGATAGTGTGAGGAGCTCAGTCATCCGGGAGAGGCTCAGAGTAGAACCGCTGCTCCTCCACATTGAAAGGAGCCAGTTGAGGTGGTATGGGCATCTGATTAGGATGCCTCCTGGACGCCTCCCACTTGAGGTGTTTCGGGCACGTCCCTCTGGGAGGAGACCCCGGGGCAGACCCAGGACTCGCTGGAGAGACTATGTCTCTCAGCTGGTCTGGGAACGCCTTGATATCCTCTCTGAAGAGCAGGAGCAGGTGACTGGGGAGAGGGAAGTCTGGGCTTCTCTGCTTGAACTGCTGCCTCCATGACCCGGACCTCCGGAAAAGCGGTAGAAGATGGATGGATGGATGGATAAATAAACTAGTTTTAAGGAGCACCACTGTTCTTAGACTCTGGAGTCAGAACAGGAACTGACATGGGGCTTTGCTGGTTTGAAAGGCCTAAGAGTGAGCAGAGCAAAGAATAAATCTGAATTTATGCTTTGAGCATCTGCTCCACCATGAGACCTGTGTGACGTAAATTTTTTTGTCCTCTCCAGTTCGCTAGGGTCCAAGTAGTCCCTCTGCAGCTGTGCCAACCGATTACGCATGCGCAATGATCCAACATCCCTTTCAAAAGGTGGCACTATCAACATAGCATACAAAGAGCACAATGAGAAGAAGAAGAAGAAATGATGAGATTAGAGAAAGAAAAAGAAAAGACAATTAGCAGGCAAAATGCTCTTGCTTTTCTTTTCTGTTATATAGACAGAGAGATAAGAAATCCTGGCTCAGGAAGGTGAAAGTTCTATTCCATATTTGTTGCAGCCACTCACTAACCCAACTGATTCTGATAAGCACAGCTGTAAAACCAGGTAGATGAGCTCATTACTTCCACCTTCGAGAGCTATGCTTACCAGAATCACCTGTACCAACCACAATCACAATACCAACTGTAGACACACAAATCACTGGAGAATGCTCTCTGCAGCTGTGTCATCATGAGATTTAACGCACATGCAACAGCAAGTCTAAAGAAATACCTCAAGTGGTTTTGGCAAAAAGTCCACGTATGTTCCACTGGTGTAAATAAAGTTAGCTGCCGCAGACCAGTAAGTAAACAGCCTCATTGTACTATTACTGGAGACTGTAATAGAAATTGGTCAAGGTTTCTTGGTGCTAATGAATTTCACTTGCCTAAAAATTATTTGTCAGTGGTTTTTGTTTCTGCTTGAGTGTTCTCGGACAAGCGTCAAAGTATGTGCTTCAGAATGCTTCCATTAATAGGCTGAGCTTAAATGCTGAGAAGTGAAACAAGTGAGTAACACGGTACCTAAATATAACAGACCTACAGCCTCAATTGTGGAAAGAGAGGCTCCATGCAATTTTTGACCTAAATAACATGCATGGATCTGCAAAACATGTCTGAGCCTTAAAATTAAGGTAAAATAACTGAATTGAAGCCAGTCAACACTAGTAACAGGGATAAGTTTTATTCTCCAAACTTTTCTCATTCATTTGCAACTTTTCTTGCAAATTTTGCACCTTTTTTCTCCAGTAAATCCGTGACTTTTTACTTGCAAACTTGTGACTTCTTTTTCAATAAATCTTTTAGTAAACAAGAATGTACCCATGTATGAAATGATTGTCTGCGGGGTGTGAGTGAAGAAGGGAAGGCAAATGTGTAACAGGCATTTTACTGTAACAGGCAAATGTGAATCAGGTTTTTATATTGTGTATTTATAATTTTGTTTGCATTGATGTATGTGGATAATGTTTATACTGTTTTCATTTTGTTTTTTCTTCATCTTTTTCTCTTTTTATCTGTTTCTTTTCTCTAAAGCCCATCCAGGGACAAGAGTTGCAAACTAGCTTAATGCTATACACTCTCTGTGCAACACATCAGATTTTCTTTTTTGTCTATGTCTATTGCACCGTCCCTGACAAATAAACAAATAAAATAAATAAAAAAATAAAGTAAATCTGAGTTTTTGTTAGGTAAATTTTAAACTTTACTCTCCTAAATTTTCAACTTTATTTCTTGTAAATTTGTAGATATTTTCTGGTAAACCTGTTTGGTCAGACGGCATCACCAGTTACAGATGTGGACAAAATTGTTGGTACCCCTCTGTTAATGAAAGAAAAACCCACAATGGTCACAGAAATAACTTGAATCTGACAAAAGTGGTAATAAATAAAAATTATATGAAAATTAACCAATGAAAATCACACAATGCTTTTGAATTGTGGTTCAACAGAATTATTTTAAAAAAAACAAACTCATGAAACAGGCCTGGACAAAAATGATGGTACCCCTAGAAAAGATTGAAAATAATGTGACCATAGGGACATGTTCAACCAAGATGTGTCCTCTAATTAACATCACAGGTGTCTACAAACTTGTAATCAGTCAGTCGGCCTATTTAAAGGGTGACAAGTAGTCACTGTGCTGTTTGGTGACATTGTGTGTAACACACTAAACATGGACCAGAGGAAGCAAAGGAGAGAGTTGTCTCAGGAGATTAGAAAGAAAATTATAGGCAAGCATGTTAAAGGTAAAGGCTATAAAACCATCTCCAAGCAGCTTGATGTTCCTGTGACTACAGCTGCACATATTATTCAGAAATTTAAGATCCACGGGACTGTAGCCAACCTCCCTGGACATGGCCGCAGGAGGAGACGGATAATACGAATGGTAACAAAAGAGCCCAGAACAACCTCTAAACACATTCATGGTGAACTCCAAGGTCAAGATACATCAGTGTCAGATCGCACCATCCGTCGTTGTTTGAGCCAAAGTGGACTTCATGGGAGACGACCAAGGAGGACACCACTGTTGAAAACAAATCATAAAAAAGCCAGACTGGAATTTGCCAAACTGCATGTTAACAAGGTATTCTAGAGAGAAATGTGCTGCCCAGCGTCAGACAGCTTGGTCTCAGTTGCAGGTCATGGGTCTTGCAACAGGATAATGACCCAAAACACACCGCTAAAAACACCCAAGAATGGCTAAGAGCCAAACATTGAACTATTCTAAAGTGGCCTTCTATGAGCCCTGATCTAAATCCTATTGAACATCTGTGGAAGGAGCTGAAACATGCCGTCTGGAGAAGGCACCCTTCAAACCTGAGACAACTGGAGCAGTTTGCTCATGAGGAGTGGGCCAAAATACCTGCTGAGAGGTGCAGAAGTCTCATTGACAGTTACAGAAATCGTTTGATTGCAGTGATTGCCTCAAAAGGTTGTGCAACAAAATATTAAGTTAAGGGTACCATCATTTTTGTCCAGGCCTGTTTGATGAGTTTGTTTTTTAAAATCATTCTGTTGAACCACAATTCAAAAGCATTGTCTGATTTTCAATGGTTAATTTTCATAGAATTTTTATTTATTACCACTTTTGTCAGATTCAAGTTATTTCTGTGACTATTGTGGGTTTTTCTTTCATTAACAGAGGGGTACCAACAATTTTGTCCACGTCTGTATGTACAAAATAGCCACATGTGGTTCTAAAGCCGCAGGTTGCAGACCGCTGATTTAGACACATAGCCTTGTTGGTTACCATGTGTGTCCTTATTATAATATTGCATCTAAAAAGAATTGGAATGTCATAATTTAGTAATTTAATTCAAAGAGATAAAATGTAATCAAAACAAAATGCTTGAAATCACTCACTTTGTGTGATGAGTAGAAACTATTCTTTTTTTCATTTTTTTTAAGATGCACTGGTATATAAAAACTGCCCTGGTGAAATAGCTCTATGCTGGTTTAATAATACATCTACAGGTATTTAACACTCAAGCATATTTACCATTGGCAGTTTCTTCATAGGGCTGAGCCTCCTCATAGTAACTCTCTGAGGGGTCTGCACAAGCTGGAACTGGAACTGGAGGTAAGGGGAACGGCTCCCGACCCACCACACCCTGTAGAGGAGACGAGGATGGGGAAAGAGGAAAGAGTTAAAATATAGCCACAAACTGTGACCACTGGGTTCCAAGCAGATGTAGACTTCAAGGTCTTGTACTGTTTAGCAACAGCATTAAGAATGTAAGGAGTGTTTCACTTTAGTTTTCGAAGCAGCACTAGATAACTTTCTTGTTCCCGATAGGAACATTGAAAAGACTACAGCTATAGCAACTATGACCTCACTCCCAACAGCCAATCATAGAGTGCTTAATTGCTGGTGGCTAAACTTGTGCCCTGTGATTCACTGTTGACACACAAAAAAAGTGGTTGCAAGCAATGTGGGCCCACTCAAGCTATCGGTGAAATGACATTCACTCAGTCAAGCATTATTGTATCATCAAGATAATTTTATCAACATTATTTTAAGGTCTTCCATAACTTTCACACAGTGTTGCTTTAAAATGCAGAGGACAGGCATGCTGCATGTCAGAAGAATAAGACTTCTCTGGCAAGATTCAAACCTGGGGCCTCCAACATACCGAACCATCACCTTAACCACAACACCACACAACTGCTTCAGTGCACACGCTAACTTTTTCGAATGATAAAAGTTTGATTGAAAGGGTTTCCAAGCAGCTGAAATACAGCCTTTAATAATTAAGGTGTGCTATACATTCTGTTAATGCAATGGAGAGGCATGTTGTACTTTAGAAGAATGACACTTTGCTGGGAGGATTTGAACCTCGGTCTCTTGCATGACCGATGATAGTCTTTATCCCCACACCACACGATTACTTTGGACCAAGCACTGACTTTCTCATACACAAACAAAATGTTCCATTGACAAGCCAAAGGCTGATAGACAATTCACAAGCATGATTTTTGGAACAAGAACATATAATAATTGCATTAAATTTGGTGTTTTGCCAAAGGACACTGTTGTGATTTTGAGTGTTAAGTTTCATCAGGTTTGCAACACTACATCAGGAGTCAGAACATACACGCCCAAGCAAAAGTGTACAACTTGGTTGGCCTATAAAATCACAGCAGACTGACATTTTTTGATAATTTTAACAACTTGTCATTATCAATGTCTGTAGAAGATCTCTGCTTAATTTCAAGCATTTTGGATGAATGACTGCGGAGGAGTTCATTTTGAATTCACTTGCACATTTGTGAAAAAATATGAAGCAGAAAACTTCTTTATTTAGAGCATGAGACCAAGGGGGAAAAAACGGCAGAACATTTCATAGAATAGAATGATGAAATGATGTTGAGTCCAGGCCCAGCAGTTCTCCAGATATTCACAAAAACATAAAACTGTTTATCATAGCGCCACCTGTGAGTGCAGTGCCTTGATTTTTGGTCTGAGTAGGGGAGAGAATTTCTCACTAGACTGTAAAATTTCACGTTTCTTCATATTACCATTTTTGTTCTCCATGCACTTTTAGCGGAGAAAAATAAGACGAGTAATCAGAACAATAATTGCAATAGGTTTCCCACAGTGCAACTACTTGGAACCCTAAAAAGGAATGGTTCACAGAATGAAAATATGTGAGGTTGTAAATGTCAGTATTTTTATTTAATTCATTCAAATTCTTAATATAATTATCATTACACCCCCCTAGTGCGGTCAGTGGATGCCCTGACCAGGAAGCCCTCACGATAACAACTCACTCTCACATTTGCAGATTATTAGCATGTGTTGTTCTCACAGGCTGAACATGCAGTCACTGGAGAGTCCTCCTGTAACCAACCCTCATCTGACCTTCTAACTAGTACCATGTTTGCCTTCAGGGGACAGTGAGTGTGTGCGTGGGTGGGTGGGCTCAGTGGTTTTCCTGAAATCAATCAGCAGTCTGGCTTCACCTCTGTCTTCTGTGTGGTAAAGAACGTCTGCATGTCCCATGCTAAATACCAAATACTTGAGTCTGTAAAATAGACTGTAGAGTCATCAGTAATCGCAAGGTTTTTTTATGCACAAATCTTAATCTATTTTTTATATGCACAAATCTGCGGACTTTGACAAAAAAAAAAAAAAAAAAGCTTACCAGGAAATCTGTTTACTACTATACAGGTCTTCAGACACCGTATTGCAATTACTTCATCAGATTTTCTTTGGAGGCTTTAAAATCTGTCTGACTCATATTTCCTGGTAGAGCCAAAACTTAGCATGAAAGTGAACTTTTTTCTCTTGAAAATAATCTTAATCTCCTCAACCTGTGACAAGTCCTACACTATCAGGTACCTAAGGTGGTGAGGAGATGACAGCAGAAAATAAGCAATTTTCCCACATATCATTTCAAATCTTCTTTTTGTACTAATCTGCGTGCTCTTGACTCTGTCAGGACGAAGCACGATGGTTGGTGGGGACAGACACAAACAAACACAGGAAGTAAGAAGTCAAAGAAACCACATGCACACTATGTTTCTTATAAATGACTTTTTAAAACCAGCACAAGAAAGCAAAAAACAAAACAAAATAAGTAGTCATTTGAAGTCACATTATGTAAGAACAAATCACCAATTATAGCCTTTTGATAAAAATTTTTTAAATACAGCTGCATCTCAAAAAATAGAATACCATGAAAATTTTTACTAATTTTTCATAATTCCAGTCTCTACAGTTCAAGGTATAGCACTATTCAGCTAGACACACATTTATACAATGAAAAACACATTTTCTCTGTCTGACTACAGGAAAAAAAAAAAAATCAATATTTCTAATTTAGGCTAGTAAAAGTGAAAGTAACTCCCAGTAAACGGGGACTTTTCCCACCATATCTCTTTAGTGAGCTAACACATTTCCAGTAACACACAGCAGATGTCATAATAACTGGCGTCGTGTCACACGGTCACAGTGGTGAAGCCTTGTTTGTGTGAATGGTCTGCATACTTGAACTTGGAGGAAAGGGTCCTTTAAGAAATGTGTGGGACAGAAAGGTTATCATGGCAGTTTAGTGTGGCAACTTTTTATGAGTTTTTTTTTTTTTTTATTTAAGTTTTTGTAAAGGGTATACAGGTCGTTACAGCAATGCATTGTTTACATTTTCATCACATGCTCCCTTATTTTCTGATATCTGACAACATTGGAAGATTAATTCTTACAACACCCCTTTTTTTTTTTTAAAGTGAAAGAAAAAGTGAAATTAAAGAGAAAAAAAAACAAAAAACAAATAAAAACAAACAAACAAACCAGTAAAAAACAAAAAGAGAAAGTAAGTAAATAAAGGTAAAAGAGCATCTGAGTAGCGTTGGAACAAAGAGCGGAACCATTATTGAAATGGTATTTGTCAAAGATTAGATCTAATGGAAGACACATATGCGGTCCAGGGTTGCCAAAAGTTCATGAACCCATCCATGTCCTGTCTCAGTGCGAATGTCAACTTTTCCATCGAGTAAATGTCTTGGATCACGTTAGTCCAATCTTCAGGTGTAGGACAGTCCTTCAACATCCATTTTTTAGTTAGAGCTTTTTTGCTTGCCAATATTAAAACATTGAATAAGTATTTTTCTCCTCGTCTTTCCAGTGAGTCCGGTAGTAAACCCAAATACAAAGTTACAAAAGAAAAGGGAACTGTAATTTTGAATATTTTCCCCAATATTGTCTGTACCTTGGTCCAATATTGGTGGATAACTGGGCATGACCAAAACACATGAAAATGATTTGCAGTCTTTTCACCACACAAGCGCCAACAGTTCAATCCCTTATGGGTAAATTTGTTTTGTGCAGGTGTTCTGAAAAATCTTGCCAAGTTTTTCCATCCAAATTCTCTCCACTGCAGGGATGAGGTACTTTTCCATTGCTGTTTATTTAGCTTTTCCCATATTTCCAGTTGTAAAGTGAAATTCCCCTCTTTTTCCCATCTCTCTTTTATATAAGATGTGTTGTCTCCTTTTAAGTCTTGAAGACCTTGGTATATTTTAGAAATGTATCTGATCCCTGGGATCCCTTTATATGCCATTAAGAAGACCTTCAGAACACCTGACTGGGCCCTTTCCAAAACCTCCTTTTTAAGTATATTGTTTATGTGGTGTCTAAGCTGGAAGAACCTATAAAGGTCTTGATTTATTAGGCCTTGTTTTTTCAAATCTTCAAAACTTCTTAAGATTTGCCCTTTAAAAAAATCGTAATATTTTATCAGCCCTTTCTCCTTCCACTTTTTAAATCTGGTGTCTGTTTTATTAGGAGTAAAGTCCTGATCATAGGCGATCCATTGCAGAAGTCGATAGGGCTCTTTAGTTTGATTCTCTCTGACTATCTTAAACCAAATTTTTAGCGGGGTCTCTATCCACGGGTTAGTGTTATTCAAAAGCTTAGGTAAGGCATTGTTCCCTATTATCGCCTGTAGGGGGATGTGACTTGTTATTTGGCATTCGATCTCCTTCCATTGTGCAGTGTAGACTGGGTTACATATCTCTACTAAAGTTTTAATTTGTGCGGCTTTAAAGTAGTCCCTGATATTTGGCAGCGCGAGCCCACCTTTGTCTTTGTTTAGCTGTAGGGTTCTATATCTGATTCTAGGTCTCTTGCCCTGCCATATGAATCTTGAGATCCATCTGTCCAGCTCCTGCCATGTTTTTTTGGGAGGTTCTACCGGTATTGTTTGGAAAAGGTATAGAAGACGTGGAAGTATATTCATTTTGACTGCTTCAGTTCTTTGTGCAGTACCCAAGAATGGTATCATATTCCATCTTGCTAGGTCAGATTTTATTTTTGTCACCAGTGGATCATAGTTTAGTGATATAATTTTGTTGAGTTGTTTCGGGATATTGACCCCCAGATATTTCATAGATTCCGACTCCCAGTTAGTTTTGAGTTTGCTTAGTGAATAATGATTTGGGTCATAGTTGAATGTTAAAACTTGGGTTTTATGCATGTTTAATTTGTACCCCGATAAATCTCCATACTCTGAAAAAACTGAGGTTAGTTCTGGTAAAGAAGTGTCCGGCTGCCCTAGGTATATTAAAATGTCATCAGCAAAGAGTGCTATTTTATGTTCCTTCTGACCAAGTGTAATACCTTGAATTTTTTGGTTTTGTCTTATCCATTGGCTCAGAGGTTCTATGAAGATTGCAAAGAGCAGTGGAGACAGGGGGCAGCCCTGACGACATCCTCTTTCCAGTTCAAAAGATGATGATAAATTACCGTTAATCCTTATTTTAGCTGTTGGTTTTTTATATAATGCCTGTATAGTTCTAATGAAGTTGTTATGAAAATTGAAACTGGATAAGATTCTATATAGAAAAGACCAGTCAACCGAATCGAATGCTTTTTCAGCATCTAATCCCAATATGACTGCATTTAAGTTATATTTTTTTATATGATGAATTATGTGTAAAGTGCGTCGAATGTTGTCTTGTGTCTGTCTTTGTCTTATAAAACCTGTTTGGTCTAAATGAATTAGGTCTGTCAGTATATTTTCTAACCTTTTGGCAAGGATAATGGTAAAAAGCTTATAGTCCTGATTTAGTACACTGATTGGTCTGTAGTTGGAGCACTCTAGTTTATCCTTTTCAGGTTTAGGTATAACTGCAATGACCCCTTCTCTCCAGGAGGGGGGGATTTCCCCTGTGTGGAGGACATAATTAAATGTTTTCAGGAGGAGAGGAGATAGTTGCTGTTTAAAGGTTTTGTACCACTCTGCTGTATAGCCATCTGCTCCTGGGGATTTGTTAGCTTTAAGTTTCATAATTGCTTTTTCCAATTCTTTAGGATGTATTTCTGACAGTAGTGTTTTATTTTGTGACTCCGTAAGTTGGGGAAGGTTTAATGTGTTTAGGAATGCCTCGGATGCGTTTTTATGTTTTTTGTGGGAGTATAAGTTCTTATAGTAATTCTCGAAGTTTTTAAGAATATCCTGAATTCTGAATTTTATTTCCTTTGATACTGGGTCTCTGATTTTGTAGATTGCTCTTTCTGTTTGATGTTTCCTCAATTTATAGGCTAGCAATTTTGCCGATTTACTGCCTGCTTCATAGTATTTTTGTTTCAGAAATGTAAGTTTCTTCTGGATTTCTATTGTGTAGATCTCATTTATTTGGTTTTTAATTTCCTTAATCTTGAGCGAGTCAGTAGAATGAGTGTTGCCTTTGTGTTCTTTTTCTAGGTTCCTAAGTTCTGACTCTAATGTGGATAGTTTTTCTTGTCTTAGTTTCTTTTGGGTTGCCAGTTTTGCAATAATCTTTCCTCTTATTACAGCTTTGCATGCATCCCACAGTATTAAAGGGGATACTTCTCCATTATCGTTATCTTCCAAATATCTGAGAATATCTGATTCCAATTCATCTTTCAATGGTCCTTTCAGGACATTTGAGTTTAACCTCCAAGAAAATGTATTATTTGTGTATTTTTGGATATTTAAGTCCATGTAGATCGGACTGTGGTCGGAGAGATCCATCAGTCCTATTTTACATGTTTTTACTCTTCCAATGTCTCTATTAAACATAAAAAAATAGTCAATCCTTGAGTAAGATGAATGTGGAGTTGAGTAAAATGTATAGTCTTTTACACTGGGGTTGAGTTCCCTCCACACGTCACAGATTCCCAATTCTTTTAGTAGCATCCGAGTCTTCCTGTTTTGGGTGTTATTTTGATGTGGGGAATTACCAGAAGCATCCCAGTATCGATTCAGTCTAAGACTGAAGTCCCCACCACATATCACTAAACCTTGAGCTTTAGTTATCATTAGGTCGAATACATTTTTATAAAATTTCCAGTTAGCCCCTGGGGGAGCATACACATTCAGCAGGGTGATATCTTCTCCCTCTAGCCGCCCAGTTACCAAACTGTATCTCCCTTCTTTATCTTTGTGTTCTGATTTTTTTTCAAATGTAATTTTGGTTGATATCAATGTCGCTACTCCCCTCCTCCTCCCTGATTTATATGAAGATGAAGAGATCATTTTAAACCCTTGTCTACTGAGTTTATTGTGTTCCACGTCTGTTAGGTGGGTTTCTTGTAAAAATATTATTCCTGCTTTGTCTTTTTTCATTTTGCCTAGAATCTTGGATCTTTTAACTGGATTCAGGATTCCTTTTACATTATATGAAATTATTTTGGTTACACCCTGTTTCTCCATTGTGTTGTTTTGTTTAGTATAACTGTGTGGTGGCCCTCTTTTGTGCTACTCAGAAACTGAAAGAACATTAAAAACAAGAAAAACATTAAGAACATAGTGTAAAAAACTTTAAAACAAAAAGCTGTCATAAGAACTTCCTGAGCTGAGGTCTTTTTAAAGACCCTGTAAGAGCCTTGATGGAGTGAAGGCCCTGAGGGAAATTCCTCAAACTCTGTTAAGTGTTGAGGGCCCTCTCTTGCCACTGAAAGTAGTCCCATGCTTTTAACGTGAGTTTCAGAACCCAATCCAAACTTGTAATGATTTTTTTTTTTTCCTTTTATGCCTAAACCCTGTGAAATTGTGTGCACCCTCCCACCCCCATCACATCAAACATTCACGCAAAAACAGTATTTGTTAGTATGAGGAGAACATGTGGATTATTGTCACATTTCTATTTTAACAAGTTTTTTTTTTTTTTTTTTTTATTACAAAGACTTATTTGTTTCAAATAATATGATTGTTCCATGAAATGTTTTACCACATGCTGAATATGCATCTCCTTTAAAGTTTGTTACCTTGTATGAGGGGGGTTGGATGTGCGGATTGATTCAAGAGAAAGGGAAAAAAAAAAAGGTCGCTATTCCAACCTGAAAACGGATAGTTTATCCGCGACGCTCTGGTGCTGGGTTTCCCGCTGCTGGTCCGTGGATTTTGAGGGTTTTTGTGTTGTCCATGTTTGCGCTTTGATCTTCTCACTCGGGTCTGCTGCGGGTTTAAATACCGTTACCGGGAGCCCTCTTTTCGCCATGTCAGCTGTTGCTTCTTCCGCCGAATTATAGAGACACGTTTCATCGCCGTAGAAGACCCTTAACTTCGCAGGAAATGGTGTCTGAAAGCGCAATTTCTTCTCTCTTAACACCTTTTTCGCGTCATTGTATTCCCTGCGCTTTTTAAGGACCTCCGGGGCGTAATCGTGTTCCACGTAGACTTTTCTCTCCTGGTGCATAAATCCTTTTTTCTGCCAGGCCAGTCTTACAACCTCTTGTTTTTTTTGTTTTTTTTCCACAATATCTTTATTGAACCTTTTTTTTTTTTTTAACAAACATGATACAAACAATCAAACACTAACACTAAAGTACTACAAAAAAAAAAATGCACTAAAAACACCAACAACCACCAACAAAATCAAGTCTTCAACAATGCTCCTCTGTTTAGTCTAGACAATCCAATACATAAGTATACATATTATGTTCACCAGTTTGGAATTTACAAGGTCCACACACATCATTCACCTTCTTCTTCAAGAGTTATGTTTAAATTTTTTACATAATCAATAAAAGGTCTCCATATATTCTCAAACACAATTTCCTTTGATTTCAGTATATATGTTATTCTTTCTAATGGAAGGTTTGTTAACATCTGTCTTAACCACTGAGTCACATCTGGTCTATGAGTCTTTTTCCATAATAGTGCAATACATTTTTTGGCATTAAGCAAACTGAGGTCTATGAATGTTCTTTCACTTTTATTAAAATTATGCTTTTCTGGGTACAGACCCAACAAAAACAGTTTAGGATTCAATATGATTTGTTTTGAGATTATTTTTTCAATTGTTACCCTCACCTCTTCCCAAAACATTCTTATTAATCTACATTCCCATAAACAATGAAATAGGGTTCCTTTACTTTCCATGCATTTTGTGCATGTATCTGGTATATTTTTGTTGTATCTATTTAACTCCTCCGGTGTAACATACATCCGCATTAACCATTTGAAATGTATCAATTTAAGGCGTGCATTTATTGATTTGGTTTGAGCTTCTGTACAAGCCAATTCCCATTGTACCTCTGAAATTTCAATTTGCAGATCTTCTTTCCAGTAGTTTAATCTTTTCAGTGAATTTTCACTTGAAGATAGTGTCAATGAGTTATAAAACTCTGAAATAATACCCTTTCTTTTACTATCTTTCATCATCATTTTTTCCAAGGATGAATAAATAGGTCGAGTGAGAGCTTTATTTTGATTTGATCGAATAAAGTTTCTAAGTTGAAGATATTTAAAAAAATGTGTTCTATTGAGATTAAATTTGATCCTCAGCTCTTCAAAAGACATTATGTTGTCTGCACATGGCAAATATAAATCCTGAATCTTTTGTATCCCTTTTAAATTCCATACTTTAAATACAGCGTCCGCTCTCCCTGGTTTAAAATATTGATTACCCCATATTGGACTAAATTGTGACAATAACCGTGGTTCTTTTAAATAGTTTTTAGCTTCACACCATATTTTGATCATATGCTTTACAAATGGATTTTTAACTTGTTTTTGTAATTTTTTTGCCGAATCTGAGTATATGAATATGGGAAGAGGTAAAGGTAAATTGTATGATTCCATTTCAGTCCAGTGAGGGAGATCATTTGATGAAAAATAATATGTCATAGACCTCAGTTGTGCCGACCAATAATACAACATAAAATTTGGACATTTCAGACCTCCACGATCAAATGGTAAATATAATAAAGACAAACGTAATCTAGCCCTCCTGTTGTTCCATATAAATTCCACTAACTTTTTTTTTATTCTTGAGAATAGATCTAAAGGTGGTGATAAGGGAATGTATTGAAATAAATAAAGTATTTTAGGTAAAATATTACTTTTAAGTATATTGATTCTCCCGATCATCGACATTGGTAGTGACATCCATCTCTGAGTTAACTCATTGATATCTGACATTAAGGCTTCATAGTTGACACTGGCGACTGATTCTAGCTTAGGCATAATTTGGATTCCTAAATATTTAAACTGATTTACAACATTGAATTGATTTACCTCAGGGGCTGGGTAATTTCTCAGGGTCTCATTTAGCATTAATATTGAAGATTTAGTTTTATTTATTTTATATCCTGATATTTCCCCAAAATTCTTTATTAAATTCAACAAGGTTGGAATTGATTTTTTTAGATTCGACATAAACAAACTTATATCATCGGCGTACAGGGAGATTTTATGTTCTGTTGGTCCAACTTTAATTCCATATATTTGTGAATGTAAACGTATCGCTATCGCTAAAGGTTCAATTGCCATAGTAAACAGTAAAGGTGAAAGTGGACAGCCTTGTCGACATCCTCTATTGATTTTTATTGGTTTTGAAATATTGTTATTTGTTAGGATTTCTGCTGTAGCATTATTGTATATTATTTGAACCCATTTTATGAAATTATTTCCAAGTCCAAACCTTTGTAGGACTTCAAAAAGAAAGGGCCATTCAACTCTATCAAAGGCCTTTTCGGCATCCAATGATAGGAGAGCTGTATCCGGTGCTTCTTTATTAAAATAAATAATATTAAATAGTCTTCTTACATTATGGAAGCCTTGTCTACCCTTTATAAAGCCATTCTGATCTCGATTAATAATATTTGGTAAAATTTCTTGTATTCGTCTTGCTAAAATTTTACAGATTATCTTAAGGTCGGCGTTTAATAGGCTTATTGGTCTCATATTTTCACATTTATTAGAGGGCTTACCTGGTTTTGGCAGCAGTATAATTAAGGCATTATGTATGTATGATGGTAAATTATTATTTTGAAATGCTTCTAAAACCATTTCCAAAAAAGGTTTTATTAATTTATTCTTAAATTTTTTATAAAGGTCAACTGGAAGACCATCTGGTCCTGCACTTTTTCCTGATTTCATATTATCAATGGCTAGCCCAACTTCTTCTTGACTAATTTTAGACTCCAATATCTCCCTGTTTTCATTTGGAATACACGGTATAGATAGTTTGTTCAAAAACCCATTTAGTTTTGTTAAATCAGGTTCATTTTTGGTATCATATAATTTTTCATAGTAATCTCTAAAGGCTCTATTAATTTCTAAAGGATCTATAACTACCTGTCAGTTACTTATAATACTGGTTATTGGTGTTTTAATTTCCAATTGTTTAATCTGCCATGCTAATAATTTTCCTGATTTTTCACCTTGTTCATAAAAAGATTGTTTCAATCTTAGAAGACTCGAGGCAGCTCTATTCGCTGATTTTTTGTCGTATTCAGCTCTCAAAATCAGTAATTCATTCTCCAACCTTGGATCTCTTCCTGCATACACTTTTTCCTGAAGACTTTTTATTTTATGTTCCAATTTAGCTCTCTCCTCTCGAGTCTTCTTAGATTTTGATCCTGTATAACTAATAATATGTCCCCTAATAAAAGCTTTGAAAGCCTCCCACTTTACACATGCTGATGTTTGTGTAGTATTGATGTCAAAGAACTCGTCTATCTGTTTTTCTATATACTTGACAAATTCCTCATCCTGAAGCCATTTATGCTGAAATTGCCATCTGCCTGATTCCTTTGTCAATTTTTTATCTACATATATTAGACAACAGGGTGCATGATCAGAGATCACGATGTTATCATAAAAGCAGTTTTGAATCTTGGACCTTAATTCTGTGGAAATCAAAAAATAATCAATACGTGAGAATGTCTTGTAGGTACTGGAATAACAAGAATAGGCTTTAACTTGTGGTTTCATTTCTCTCCATATATCTAACAATCTCAATTCTTTCATAAAATGATTAATAGTCATCCTACATCCAATGTGCGTACAATCCAGTCCTGTTGATCTATCCACACCTGGATTCAATGTACAATTAAAATCCCCTGCTATTATATGTTGCCCTGTAAGTGATGATAAGATGAGAAATAAATTAGCAAAGAACTTCTGATCATCTATATTGGGACCATATAAGTTCACAAGATTTATATTTTCTAATAGCAAAGAACCTTGAATGATTACATATCTTCCAAATTTGTCTCCAATTACATTTTTCACTTGAAAAGGAACTGATTTATGTATGAGAGTCATAACTCCCCTGGCTCGGGATGAAAATGAAGAGGTGAATACACTTCCCTGCCATCTACTCCTAATTCTTTTAACATCCTCCTCTATCAGATGAGTTTCTTGTAAAAACACAATTCTTGAACCCATGTCCTTTATTTTATTCATAACTTGTTTAAGTTTTTTTAAATTTTGTAGACCTCTGCAATTCCATGAAGTTAAATTAAGATTAACACTTTGGTCCATGATCAATAGAGAGTTTGGGATTACCTTGCAGTGTAAACATGCTCATACAGAGAAGCAAAAACATGAGTGGTTGAACATTCATCCTACAAACTACACACAAACAAATTTCCCCTTCCCACACTTGTGGCAAACCCCCCAAAATCAAAAGAAAAATTCTGTCTCCCGATATAGCCATCGACCGTTCCACACCCACGGGGAACAGCCTAAGCCACTCCTTCTTCATCCTCCCAATCACCCTAACTCTACTGCTTTTAATGACGTAACATTAACTCTCCTCTGTAGTTTTCCAACTTAACTCCAAAATTTTTAACAACTTTGTACATCATAGTTTGTTTTTTTTTGTTTGTTTTGTTTTTGTTTTGTTTTTTAATATATAATACAATCTATATTTTGTAAACTTACTATTTACTTCAAGTCAGTCAGATGCCTGTGCAAATGCTTAATTATTCTACCTTATATTTTGTTCATGCTTAGCTCCCACCAGTCTCTTCTTCTTCTTTGATCTTCTTGATGAACTCCTGCGCCTCCTCTGGGGTCTTGAAGATGTGGGTTCTGCCCTCATACGTGGTCAGCAGTCTCGCAGGATAGATTACACCATGACGAATCCCAAGGTTGCGCAGCTCCTTACGTACGGGATCAAACTGCTTCCTCAATTGCTGGATTCCTGTGGCCAAATCTGGGTAGAACCGCACCTGCTGGTCCTGGTGTTTAATCTCTCCTTTAGCACGTGCAGCGTTGAAGATCTTCATCCTGTCTCTGTTGCTAAGAAACTTCATAATTAAGGTCCTCGGCGGTCCCTTATCTCTCCGTGGGCCAATGCGATGTGCTTTTTCCAGAACCACTGCTGATTGCAACTCCTCGCTGCCCAGCACCTCCGGAATCCACTTTTCCAGAAAGGAACATACGTCCCGACCTTCTGATTCCTCTGGAAGACCCACCAGCCTCAAATTATTCTGTCTCGACCGAGATTCCAAATCCAAAATATTATCTTCCAGAGATTTATTTTTTTTTTCCAAAGTGCGCACCTTTAATTGAAGACGGGTGACGTCATCTTCAGCACTAGCGAGACGGAGCTCCATCTGCACCGTTCGTTCTACACAGTCACCCAATTCCTTTCTTATTCCTTCCAACGCTGTCATAATCCCATCAAATCTAGAGGAAAAGTCCGCTCTCATTGAACTCATGGCAGCCATCAGCGCATCTGCGCCTCCCCGCGCAGACATCGCACCGTTGCCAGCCTCCTCCACCATATATGGAGTTTTGTTTGCTGCGTCACAGACCTGAAAGTCCGTTAATTTGGACTGTTTCGGCGGCTCGCTTTTTCCTTTTCCTGGTTTTCCAGCCTTAGGCTTCGCCGACATATCCTCGCCCAAATGCTGAGATACGTTCTGTCCCAAATGAGAGAGTTATTTGCCGATTTTTTTTCTCCAGGAGCAGAGCAGAGCGAGACACGTCCGTCCTACGTGGCAGCCATAACCGGAAGTCCCACAACCTCTTGTTTTATTTTGAAATTGGAAAATCTTACCAACACCGAACGTGGGGGCGCTTCCGCCGCCGGCCTAGCGGCTAATGAACGATGTGCCTTTTCTATCTTCAAGTCGGTGGTTTGTGGAATATCCAATTTCTCTCTTAGTAAGGATTCCACGCATTCTGCCATTGAGTTAAAACCATTTTCGGTTCCTTCTATCAGACCATGAATTCTTATGTTGTCTCTTCTTTGTTTTCCTTCTTGGTCGGTTAGCTTAGCCTCTATAGCTGTTTGTCTTTTGCGTAGGTCTAGCACAGAATCTTCGAGCACTTTTATTCGATCCTCTGTTTCCAAGATTCGGTTCTCGGCCTGGTCCACTCTGCTGTTTGTCCTTTTCAATTCTTCTCTGAATTCCCGAAATTCGGCCGTAACTTCTCGGCGAAATCGTCGTAGCTCCTCAAATAGTGATTTCAGGCTAACCCTTTTGTTAGCTATCACCAGTTCCTCGTCTTCTGAACGGAGATCTTCCAGTTCAGATTCTCCGGCCGATACGTGTCCTGGCCTGGAGAATTTCAGTTTCTTCTGTTTTCCTTTAGACATGATGATTTTGTCTTTTGATTTTCACTCCTCCAAAAATCCGTTAAGTTTGATTTTCAAGGTGTTATCCTGGATTGGGTCTGAGAGCTTCAGTGTTAAGCTGCAGTCGCCATGGCGTCCAGACCGGAAGTCAACTTTTTATGAGTTTTAAGGAAGCGCCTCTGTAATCCATAAAGAATTACATTGTGTCATCAAAATAACATCATTGCGGTACATGATGACAGGGTCTGAGTAATCAAGTTCAATCATCCTAATTCCTAAGGTGCCAACTTTATTTTCTACATGTAGACAGCTCACAGAGGTGTTAATGAAATGCCTGTGATATCAAGCATCTGAGTTTAAATATTTCAGTCCTCCCAATTGCGGAGCCTTCCTCAGAATGAACTGTTTTAGTGTTCTGCTTTAAATCAGTGAACATCATCCGGCCCCACGATTATCGCTGAATTTAGGAATAGTTTCAAACTTTACTTCATTAATTCATTTATATTTATGAAACATTCTGATTGTCAAATTTCTGTGTGTAAGTGAATGCAGCATCAGATCAGTCAACCCACCCTTCCCAGACAGTGGGAGTGTGAGAGACAGGCTGCCTGTATCTTCTACAGGCAAATGACACTTTTAATTCACATTATGATGCCAGCCTCAGCTTTTATTATTATTATTATTATTATTATTATGCAAAATGATAAAAGTTTTTGGCATTTCCGAAATTATTTGGTATAATAGAGAATGCACACCTGCCAATATTTAGGTTTTTAATAAAGCAGAAGGTTTTTTTACTTATATACAGTGGTACCTCTACTTACGAACGTCTCTACATACGGAATTTTCAGGTTACGACACGCCTCAACGGGAAAATATTGCCTCTTGTTACGAAAGAAATTTCAGGATACGAAAGGCAAAAATACAGTACGCGCTGCTACTCGCAGCTCCCAGAGTTTACCGAACGTAAACATACTTGTAGCTGCTCTGCCATTGGCTATCGCCTAGCATCTTCCTGGCATCCCATTGGCCAAGAAGTGTTCGGACAGTTTTACGTGTGTGTATTAACTTTTATTCACTATGGACCCCAAGAAAGTGATGGAGAAAAGTGGAAAAGAAGAAAAGAAGAAGAAGAGAGTTTTTTTGTCCATACAAACAAAGCAAGAGATAATAGAAAAGTATGAAAAAGGGATGTGTTTGGTTGATCTCGCCAAAGAATATGGCTGTAATACATCTACGATCGGCACGGTATTAAAACAAAAGGAAGCCCTAAAAGCTACGACTCCTTCCAAAGGCCTCTCTGTCATTTCGAAGAGGAGGTCGGCAGTGAACAATGAGATGGAGAGGTTGTTACTTGTGTGGATAAAGGAGAGAGAGATAGTTGGTGACACAGTGACCGAGGCCATAATTTGCGAAAAGGCAACCGCCATCTTTAATGACCTCGTGAAGGAGGATGCAGGCGAGGGAACTTTGGCGCAAGAACTACACCAGGAGTTTAAGGCATCGCGTGGGTGGTTCGAGAAGTTCAAAAGGAGGACTGGAATTCACTCTGTTCTTTGGCATGGCGAGGCATGTAGCGCCGACCACAAAGCGGCCGACGAATTTGTGCGAAAATTCAAGCAATTGGTGATCGATGAAGGCTACGTTGCACAGCAAGTTTTTAATTGTGACGAGACGGGCCTTTTTTGGAAAAAGATGCCTCGCCGTACCTTCATCACAGTAGAAGAGAAGAAAATGCCAGGCCACAAGCCCATGAAGGACCGCCTTACGCTTGCCCTTTGTGCCAATGCCAGTGGGGATTGCAAAATTAAGCCCCTGCTAGTGTACCACTCCGAAAATCCCAGAGCATTCAAGGCTCACAAAATATTAAAAGAAAAACTTCAGGTGCTATGGAGGGCCAATGCCAAGGCCTGGGTCACCCAACAATTTTTTGTTGAGTGGGTCAATGTGGTTTTTGGCCCTGCTGTTAAGAGGTACCTAGAGGAGAACAATCTCCCCTTCAAGTGCCTCCTCATTCTCGATAATGCCCCTGCCCACCCGCCCGGCCTCGAAGATGATATCCTGGAGGAGTTCTTGTTTATTAAGGTGCTGTACCTCCCACCTAACACCACCTCTATCCTCCAGCCCATGGACCAACAAGTCATTTCGAACTTCAAGAAACTCTACACAAAACACCTGTTCAAGAGGTGTTTCGACATCACTGAAAACACCCAGCTTACCCTTCGTGAGTTTTGGAAGCAGCACTTCGATATTGTTGTTTGCCTCAAGATAATCGACATGGCTTGGCAGGAGGTGACCAGACGTAACCTTAATGCAGTTTGGAGAAAGCTGTGGCCCGATGTTGTTGCCCCACGAGATTTTGAGGGGTTCGAGGTGGAGGGTGAAGTTGAGCCTGAAGTTGACAAAATTATTTCGCTGGGAAAGGGCATGGGTCTTGAGGTGAATGACGAGGACATCAACGAGTTGATTCAGGAGCACAACGAGGAGCTTTCAACGAAGGAGCTGAAGGAGTTGGAGGCGATGCAACACACGGCAGTGCAGGAGGAGTTCAGAGAGGACGAGGAGGAGGCAGCCATTATTCCATCAGCCCGAATAAAAGACATTTTAGGAAAATTCCATAAAGTTTCGGAATTTGTTGAAAAGAATCACCCAGAAAAAGTGTTCACTAGTTGGGCTGTCGCTCACTATGATGATGTTTGCCTTGCACATTTTCAAAGGATTGTTAAAAGCCGACAAAAGCAAACGTCCTTGGATCGGTTCTTTACAAAACGTCAGGCAAAAACCACTGCTGAGAGAGAACATGAACCAAAGAAGGCAAAAGGTGACGACGATAGCAGTTAAAAGGTAAATGAACATAATTTTTATTCTTTACTTTATTCTTTGTTTTTTACATTATGTACAACTCATTTTATGTTTATTGTGCAGTAATCTAATTGTAACATGTATTTGTTACATGTTTTGATGCATTTTTATGATTTATAAAAAAGTTATGTCCGAATTTTGGGGGGCTTGGAACGGATTAGGGCATTTACATGGAAAACGCGTCTCTACTTACGGAATTTTCAGGTTACGAAACTACTTCCAGAACCAATTAATTTCGTAAGTAGAGGTACCACTGTAATTAATATTATAAGAGAAAGGACTGGTCATTTTAGTTAATTTCATGAATTCAGTTTTATTTGTTTATTTTTTTGAGAATCAAAGTTCAAATCATTGTTCTATTCTGACTCACAAATTAAGTTTAAGATAGGCTATATGTGAAAAAAAGCCATCCATCCATCCATCCATCCATCTTCTACCGCTTTTCCGGAGGTCCGGGTCGCGGAGGCAGCAGTTCAAGCAGAGAAGCCCAGACTTCCCTCTCCCCAGCCACCTGCTCCAGCTCTTCAGAGGGGATACCAAGGCGTTCCCAGACTAGCTGGGAGACATAGTCTCTCCACCGAGTCCTGGGTCTGCCCCGGGGTCTCCTCCCAGTGGGACGTGCCTGAAACACCTCAAGTGGGAGACGTCCAGGAGGCATCCTAATCAGATGCCCATAC